>CM048655.1:52091017-53341017 GCA_026413185.1 Pueraria montana var. lobata
TATGCACAAATTGAAGCATATATGCGCACACCTACTTTAAAAAAAATATGAGATTGGTCCAAAACAAAGAAACAGTGGAATTGTGCACAAGGAATTTGTAGAAAGTGGAGCAGATGTGGTCAAAATGACCTTATTGCAAAGAAGAAAAAGCTTATGAGTGATGATTTGCATCTCTAATCAAATGCACATAATAGCTTCTATTTCAATTATTGCAGCTTTCTATTTACTCGGTTGTGAATCAATTATGTAATTAATTATTTTCTAGATTCTCCTTCCAAGGAAAGTTTGTAGGCGTGTCTTTGTACAATTGAGCAAGAGAGAGGGCACATATTTCAGAATCATGCACTTTACAAGGTTAATCATGCAGAATAAGTGCTAATAGACCATCACAATAGTATATATTAATCTAGAGTAAAATTAATTAGAAGGTAGCTACAAAGTACTGTATTAGCAACTTCATGAATTTTTTATTTTTTTTGGTGAAAGCAACTTCATGAATTAGTTATTTCATGTCAAAGATTATCTGCCATAATGCTTACTTTGTGTCATTGGATATTCATTTATTATTATCATTAGGTCCACAAAGCACTCTTTGCGGGAGGGAAGGAGGGTTATGGCTAGATTCTTCATTCTCATTTTCAAACAAAGGCAATATGTGGTCAATGAATTTTCTCACCAAAAAGAGAATCCATAACTCCTTTTGTGTGTATATAAATGAGTAAATGTGCACTATTAAATCCTATATGAAAGTCAATTAACACAAAGTCATATTTTTTTTTTTTTAAAATGAGAGTAAATTACACTTTTTTTTTAAAGATGCTTAAATTATACTATGACCATTTCCTCTAATTTTAAAAGTTACATTCACTTTCTTTGGAAGATCAATTTATTATACCTAGATCTATTTTAATATACTTTTTTATGCATAGATCTATTTTAATATAAACAAAGGTTTTAGAAATGATTTTTTGGGTATGGTTCTCAATATCGTTGGCAATGAGGTTTAACCTGTACTGTTATATGAGAGACTTGATAAGATAAAATAATGATTTTGGTTTAAGTTCCAAAGTTGATAAAAAAAAAAGAGGATGTTTAAGAGTTCATTTCATCTTTTAAAATATCAACATCAATAATAAGTTATTTAAAATTAGCTACTCGTGGGTTGTGACTCTTAAAGTTGTGTGAAAAGAAAAAGGAAATCTTTAAATACTTGTTTATAATTATTCATTGCCGACAAGTAATTAATTTATAATAGACAAAAGTGTGGACGTTTCCTCACTCAAGTAAGAATAGTGTAATTTTTAAAAAGGAGAAAAAATTGTAATTTTCTCCTTAAATTATTATTTGATGATTTCTAATAGTGACATCAATGTAAAATCTAATTATCAAATTTTGCTCATCTAAATTCTAATCTTTTATTGAGAAACTACTTTATCATGATAAAATAGGACTCGTTTTATTTTATGCTAAATAGGACTCATTTTACACACCTATATACATCATCTATTATCATCTATTATCATATATGATTAATAAAGGCTTAGGTTGTCTCCATAAATGGGATCAACGATTTGAGCCAAGATATGGAGAACAGTGAAGCATTTAAAATTATGTTCAACAGAAGGGTTCCGTACACATAGAATCACAATGACCATGATGCTTTCTTTGGATTTACTCAGTGAACAGTGTACAAACAGTCTTACCATCGTGCATGACCAAATTCTTTTGTTAAGAATATATTACCCATCTAATCCGACATGAATCACCCTTGTACCATATGTTTCCTATTTATTCTAATTAAATAACTAATTAATCCACATGAATCTCACTTTGTGCAAAATATATTCGTGCATCTTAATCTTATCTTCGAAGAACCATTGCTAAGGTAATAGATTACGGATCTCTCAAACTCTTACTATTCCTTTTTTTTTTCCCCTTTAAATACAATTCCATCAACAGTGTCCTTCACATACATAAATGCCTCGCCATATAGTACAAGGGACCCTTTCTCTTTAAAGTTAACATTTCATTCTAGACTTAGCTTGAAATCCAATATTCTTGAACGACATTGAAAAACCAAAGTTTGGTACTTGTTTGCCTCACAGCTTTCACCTTTCATAAGGTTGATGAAGAAACAAAATTTCAACACCTTCCTTCAAGTTCATATTCCAAGAAGGCAATAACTAACTAATAGTCCAATGTAAGATATTCACATAAAACATGGTAAAAAGCACAGACACTGTACTAGTGAACTGAGCAAAAAGACACTGGTTCTAGCCATAAATAATAATAATAATTCAAAACAACCAGCACCACCACCACATCATGCATGGGAATAGTGTTGGGAGGGCTGCATTTGGAAAACCAAGTTTTGTGTCTGAGGTCCTAAGTAAGGAGACTCATGAAGAGAACTTCTATGCAGATTTTGGCCCTGCACCTTAAACCCATAAGAGTTAAGGCCATAAGGAGACATGAACACTTGATCATGTGCAGGGTTGAGAGCCATAGCCACCCCTGCATTTGGCTGATTGCTCCACTGGAAATTCAATCCAGATGAGGCGGCACTTGAATTCGGCTGCTGGTGTGAGAGCATCGCGGAATGTTGTGGTGAAGCAGATCTCTTGCTGTCTTCTGAAGAAGAGGTTCTGATGGTTTCTGTGAGATTAACTGTTGTTATGTCATGGATGCTGGCCCTCCTCTTGTCTTTGCCTCCTGAAAGTTGCCTGATGAAGTACTTCTGAGCATGGCTAGCAACTTGAGTTGGCGTCCGAGTAATCACAAAATTACGCGAAATGTTTCTCCAATCGCCTTTGCCATACTTCTTCAGCCCTAGAAGAAACAATCTGTGGAGAATTTTCACAAATCATAATCAAATTTTAAAGTTAAAACTCAGCATCTGGTATAAATATAGCACATGAATTTATTTATTTGACTTAACTAACCACCCATATAGCTTATTACCTCATGAAAGCTAAAAAGACCTTAACACAAAAAACAAATATCCAACTCTTAATAATTAGATAGCATTATTGCTCCTACTCCTAGGTTCATATTATAAAGTACATCATAAACTTGACCACATCCATTAATTCTTACTTTCCTCAAACACATCAATTTTTCTTTTCAAACAGATTTACATTTTCAAGAACCAAATAGTAAAATCCTCACATAGTATTTCACACACAAACACATAAATGGAATTAAAATTAAAAAGCAAAAGTAATAAATAACAAGCAACAAGGTGACTTACTTGTGTTCCTCTTCAGTCCATGGCACACCTTTCTTCCTTTCCTGCTCAGGAGGTCTGCCAGAGGAGGATCTCTTAGCAGTGAGTCCTTTGAAGCCATCATAGCCAGGAGTGTTCACCCAGTCTAAGGTGAAGGGTGAGGTGGTGGTACTGTAGCCTGGAATTGGGATCAACCCTGCTTCTATGTTGCAAACATCTGCTTCCAATTCCTTGTACTGCTTCACCACATCCATAACTGTCTTTCCTGGAATCATCTCAGCCACCTTGTGCCACCGATCCGGCGTGTCCTTATCATACACTGCAAGAGCATTCTCAAACAGCTTGTTCTCTGCAGGGGTCCATTTGGTGTTGTTGGTCCTGTTATCATCCAAAAGCCAATTGGAATTGTACATGTAAGGTGATGCAGGGGGGAGGATCTCCATTTCCCACTTCATCACACCAAAGTCACAACACAAATAAACACACAAACTATAGGAGCATGTAGAGCAAGGTTTTCAGCCAATTCAGGATGGTTTGGTTTGGTTTTGGTGTGTGTGTGTGTGTGTTTGTGGATTTCACTTGAAAGATTGCACAAACTTTATGGGAAGCAGGGTTGATTCAGAGCAAGAGGGAGAGGGAGATAAATGAGAAGCAGAGGTGGAGGTTTTACCACAACACTATCAAGGATAAATCAACAAGCATTTTTTGAAAGGAATCAGAATAGCCTTTTTTAATGTGTAGGAAAGGAGGCATGCTCCTCAGGAATCTACAAAAGACCCACTTTGTAAAAAAATCAAAGAGAATGCTTCAAATTGAGGTTCAAGATTATTACCTTATTGGTCCAAAAGGAAAACCCTAGAAACCACTTTGTGAGATCTAAACCCAATGAACTTCCCTCCCAGATACTAAACTGGAACTGAGACACAGCAAAATTCTAGCAAAAAAAAAAAAAAAATCCCCACAAAAAAAAAATGACAACTTTCAGAGAGAGAAAAACCGACAACTCTTTCTGCAGCTTCAATTTGAGCTTACCGCGATTGGGAAAGTAAATTAGAAGCTAAGGAGGAGCAAAAGGGGTGCAGCCAAAGACAATGAATGTACAAACCCAATTAGGAAAGAGCAGAAAGACTCAGAATTTATGAGGGAAGAGGGAGTAGAAGAAAAAAGAAGAAAAGCTTGTTTAGAAAACAACACAAAAACAAAACTTTTTTTTTTTTAATAAAAATTCCCCTTTTCCTTGATGCTGAGCAGCAAAGAAAAGAAAAGAGAAAGAAATATTGAAAAGAAAAAAAAAAAACTACGCACCAAAAAGGAATAGGAGCCCCCCCAAATGGAAAAGAGGGAAATTATATGGAAGCTGAAAAAGCAAAGTGACCAAGCTTAAAAGAATGAATCTTAAAACAAAGTTTGCTACTCTCTCCTCAAAGGGGAAGCACCACCAAAGGGAGAGAACCAAAAAGCAGTGGATGAAGCTGGTGAGCTGTGATTGGATGCTATGTGTTTGTGGATCCTGCAACTATATAAAAAGTTCCCTCTTATTATAATAGAAACCCCCCCCTGCTTCTGTGCACTTTTTTTATAAAAATAATAATTAATAATAGTAATTAATAAATTATAAAGTAATTAATGATTTATAAATGCATCATTTACTGCTAAATATTATTTTATTCATTTATTTATTCATTCAATTAATTTTTTTTTTGTCTTTTTTATTGAGGTTCTAAATGAAACGGGATTGGCAGCTCATCAAGCTTGGCTGTTTTGCAATGGTCAATGTAACATTGTAACGCACCACTTTGGGATATATATCATTCATATTTAGTCTTGAATTAAGCAGTTCAGTTTTCAGGTAACCGTAAAGGTCTTTATATTGATAATTAATAATATAGAGTAAATAATGTGTAGAATAACAGTGTAAAATTTTTACATTGTTATTTAATTATATACTACATACTGTCATGCATAGTAAAATTATTTACGTTTATAATAACTATTAAATATATTAATGATAATTTTTTATTTATTGATAATGTAATTTTTTATATTAATAATACATAAAAATTAAACTTAATAAAATATTACTTCAAATATAAAATGTAACAAACTTAGCATATATGCTAATATGTAGTTGAATAATATTGTAAAAAAAATTACATTATGAATAGATTCTAATTAAATACTTAAAATCATTCTTCTCTTACAACAATTGATACTTACAATGTGTGGTGAAAAATAATTGATACTTAGATAGTCTTGTAAAATTCCTTATCAATATTGATGTACCAGCATCAAAAACATTAAGGTAAACTATTAAATATGCAACAAACTTGTGCAAAGAGTTGACTTCAATAACTATTAAAGGGTTTAGGAAAATCGTATAAGTAATCCACATGCAGTAATGTCTTTTATTTGGATTGAATTGACTATAAAATTACGTTAATTTCATGCACAACATATTTTATTTAATTAGATGCTAATAATCTATTCTCTTTGAAGGTGCGTGTTTATATTAATTTATTTTAAAGTAATTTTTATGTTTTTAAAACTAAGTTAAATTTAATTATTTTCAATGGTGTTCCAAAAACTACACCACCTTCATATACCTTACTGAAACATTTTTATTTGTTAGCACTGACTAAAAAATATAATTCGTATAAACTCGACTTTGATGATTAGTTATAAAAGTCATATTCTTTATCCATTAAGATCAATTTAGTAGTGAAAAAATTTATAATTTGCATAATAATTTATAATAATATTAGTAAATGGTATAAAAATTTATTGCCAAGCAATATCATTAATGATCTTAATTATTTTGCTATAATGTATGTATAATATAGTAATAGTAATATTAAACGGTATAAGAACTTATTACTCCCTCCGTTTCTTTTTATCTGTCGTTTAAGGTTTATTTGTAGAAATCAATGAATGCATTAAATTTTCTTGATTATAATAAAGTAATTATGAGATTTTCTATTTTACCCTCTTTTCATTTATACTCTATAATAAATGTATGTGTAAATTCATTAAAGATTAGGAAAAAAGTAAGGATATAATTGATAAAAGAGTAATTAATGTGATTTTGAACTTTGCAAACGACAGATAAATAGAAACAATTTTTTTCCAAAAATCCGACATTTAAAAAGAAACGAAGGGAGTATCAAGCAATATCATTTATTGCTTTACAATAAATTTTTATATCATTTATTACTATAATAATATACATACATTTAATATAGTGTAGTACGTTATTTTACTATTATATGTACTTAGTAAATGATATAATAATTTATTGTCAAGAAATATCATTAATGATCTTAATTATTTTGCTATTATGTATGTATAATAATATAATAATAATATTAAATGGTATAAGAATTTATTATCAAGCAATATAATTTATTGCTTTACAATAAATTTTTTATATCATTTATTACTATAATAATATACATACTTTTAAAAAATAAATTGAGTAATATACATACATTTAATATAGTAGTACGTTATTTTGCTATTATATGTTCATATTAATAATACTAGTAAATGATACTCCCTCCGTTAATGATCTTAATAATAGTAGTATAACAATTTATTGTCAAGAAATATCATTAATGATCTTAATTATTTTGCTATTATGTATGTGTAATAATATTAAATGTTAAAAGAATTTACTCCCTCCGTTCCAGTTTATATGACGTTTAAGGTTTTGGCACAGGTATTAAGGAATGCAATTAATTTGTTAAATTTCCTAGAAAATATTAGGTAACTTCCTAATATACTCTTTATCTCTCTAATTAATTACTCATTTTATACTACTCCCACTAAGTATTTATTAAGGATAATCTTGGAAAAAGATATTTAATGCAGCATTGAGTTTGTAAAATGTCATATATTTTGGAACAAATTTTTTTCTCTAAAACGTCATATAATCTGAAACGGAGGGAGTATTATCAAGCAATATCATTTATTGCTTTACAATAAATTTTTATATCATTTATTACTACTCCCTCCGTTTTATATGATATTTAAGGTTTTGGCACAGGTATTAAGGAATGCAATTAATCTATTGAATTTTCTAGAAAACATTTGGTAACTTCCTAATATATCCTTTATCTTTCTAATTAATTACTCATAGTACACTACTCCCACTAAGTATTAATTAAGGGTAATCTTGAAAAAAGATATTTAATGCAGCATTGATTTTGTAAAATGACATATATTTTGGAACAAATTTTTTTTCCTAAAATGTCATATAATTTGGAACAGAGGGAGTATTATACTAAGGCAAATCCTAACCAGTGTCCCTTAAGGGCACTGGTTAAGAAACTAAAAGGAGAAAGATTTTTATTAAGATGTGAAAATTTATGCTGTCCATAATTTTTTTTGCATTTTCCTATGATTTCTACAATAAATACTTATAGGTTTTTTTGGTGTTGCCCATAGGTTTTTTGCTTTCTCCTTTTAATTTCTTAAACAGTGCCCTAAGAGCACTGATTAGTAAGACCCTTATACTAATATACATACATTTAAAAAAATAAGGGTGTTTTTTAAATGAGATAAAATATTAAAAAATAAATTGAGATATAAAAAATTATATTTTAATATTTTTAGTTAATTTATGATCTCATACGCTATTATCATTTTTCAATTTTAAAAAAATTTAGAGATTAGTTTAAATGATAAAAATTTACGTTCATAAATATATCATTATGTTTAACGTTAATTGGAAAAGTTTAATATCAATTAACGAATTAAAGAAAAAATATTTAATTAAATAATTAATTAAAAAGTATAAATTTATTATAAAAGTTAAAACATGTCACAAAAGAGTTTAATATTTATGTACAGTTGGTGTAAATATCTTTATATTTCCAACCAACAAAAAATTAATTTTTAAAATAATTATTATATAAATTAATAAACTTACCATGCATAGCAATAAGTTATTGGATTATAATTGATTATTTGTCAACAATTTTGTTAATTATTGTTTTAAGAATAATAATTAAGGAATTAAAACTAAAAAATGATTAAAAATGTGATATTTAATATTATTAACACATTTTGACTATAAATTTTGACAAATATATTTTTATTGACTCTTTAATTGGTTTTAGGGCAGTAAATGAAATACAATTTTTATATTTTTATTTTACTAACATTAATTTTTAAGATTGATTTTAAATATTTAAAATGATAGTTTTTTATTAAAAAAAACATTTATTGCATTTTTATATTAAATATAGTTTATTATTTGTCAACCATTTTATTATTTATTGTTTTAAGAATAATAATTAAAGAACTAAAAATAAAAAATATTAAAAATGTTATTTAATATTATTAACACATTTTGACTATGGTTATTAACAATTTATCTTTTTCTTGTGACCCTTTTAATTGTTTTTTAATCCAATAAATGAAATACATTTTTATATTTTTGTTTTTTAATATTGATTTTAAATATTTAAAATGATAGTTTTTTTTATTGAAAAAACTTTTGTTGTAATTTTATATTTTAAACATAATAAATATCCTTTAATAAAAATATACTATTAAGGGTAAATGACCACTTTTGTCCCTAAAAGTGTAAGGTGACAATTTAGTCATTGAAAAAACGAAAATTCTAATTTAGTCATTGAATGTGTAAAAAGTGCAACAATTATATTATATCATACAACTTAATGTTAAATTGGTCGCTGAACTACTTAATGTCAAATTGACCCTCGAAAATTACAACTTAATGTTAAATTAATGCTTGAATATTACTACTACAATTTAACAACAAAAAGGTCCCACAAAACTTAACAACAAAACATAATTGTCATATTTTTTACACATTCAGAAATTAAATAAAAATTTTATTCTTTCATAAACTAAATTGGTACCGCTTTATACTTTTAGGAATGAAAGTTGTTATTTACCCATACTATTAATTTTAAATTCTGAAAATCAATTCTCAGAATTAATTTAAGATTTTTTTTTTAATTTTTTAATTGAAAGGGTATTTTGGGATAGACAATAATGTCACTCTATTCTATATACTAATTAATTTTTGAAAAGTTGAAGTGTGGAAAAAGGGCACTTGGGTAATACTAAAAGGGGTAGCCGCCAAAGCAACGGTTCAGATCGATAGGAAAATGTCACTCCGCAAGTTGATGCAGTGGGGCCCACGTACGGTTGCAGAGTTAACACACACAACACAACACTCATTCGCTACCTTTCCACATTATTGTGTGTTTACTGTTTAGGATCTCTAGGACGTGGGTCCCTCAACAACCAACCGACCTATACACGTGTCGCTTTCTCATTGGACGACATTACCTGAGCAGCACCCAGTCCTTAAATTCTAAAATACTATCTACTCTGTCATATGTCTTTTCTCAATGTTCTCCATTTTAAATACTACTACCTCGGTTCCAAATTATATGACGTTTAAGGTTTTGGCACAGGTATTAAGGAATGTAATTAATTTGTTGAATTTCCTAAAAAATATTAGGTAACTTCCTAATATACCCTTTATCTCTCTAATTAATTACTCATAGTACACTACTCCCATTAAGTATTAATTAAGGGTAATCCTAGAAAAAGATATTTAATGCAGCATTGGTTTTGTAAAACGACATCTATTTTGGAACAAATTTTTTTCTCTAAAACGTCATATAATTTGGAACGGAGGTAGTAGTAAACTATTTAAATCGTCAAAACCTCAGTTTACTGATGGTGTGTGAAATTATAATTAATTTGTGATCTAGTTCGTTTAATCGAAAGTTTTTGTCTAATTATTCTAAACAATTGTGTAACCATCAAGAGTTTAATTTAATAATATAGGATGACAACTCTCCCTACAACGAATGAATTGGATCCACGTAAGGCCACGTGTCCTTTATAAAGGGCTTCAATGTACGTGATCATCATCATGCATATGTCACTAGTGAAATCCCTTTTCCAATCCCTTTAATTTAAATGTATTAATAGTGTAAATTGTGAATATTTTTTATATGATTATTCATTCACAAATGATCATGTAACTTTGAGTTGTAAGGTTAAATTAGTATAAATGGTGTGCATTGATCATCCCTTCCCTTGCATTTTCTATTTATTTTTCTAACGAAACGAGGGATTAAATTATGAAGCATTTTTTTTAAACAAAAAATTTATTCAAAATTGTTTTCACTATACCATCTTAGTTCTAAAACAATATTCATGGCCCTGAAATTAACTTTTATTTACGTTATTATTTAAAGGTTTTATAAATAAAATCATTTCCTTTCAAAAAAATAAAATAAAATCATTTGGTCTATCAAAATATTTTTAAAGATAACAAAACACAATTGAACCCTTTTGAATGTATTTTGTATTTATCTTTGACAAATGCTAACAGTATTATAAGGACACTAGTTAAAGAAGTAGAAGAAGAATCCGTTGGTGGGTAATATTTAAGTATCTCTATAAGCACTCAATAAACCTTGAGGTCTGTCCTGACCCTGATGAGTTCCCAATATCCAACTCACATACTCCCTCCGTTCCAGATTATATGACGTTTTAGAAGAAAAAAATGTTTCAAAATAGATGACGTTTTACAAAATCAATGCTGCATTAAATATCTTTTTCCAATACTACCCTTAATTAATACTTAGTGGGAGTAGTGTAGTATAAGTAATTAATTAGAGAGATAAAAGGTATACTAGGAAATTACCTAATATTTTCTAAGAAATTCAACAAATTAATTGCATTCCTCTATACCTGTGCCAAAACCTTAAATGTCATATAAATTGGAACGGAAGAAGTAAACTTTTGTTAATAACAATAAAAAAAGAATTAAAGAAGAAAGTATTTTATTGGGATGCTAAAAAATGCGCTCTCCAATAAAAACTTTTCTTTTTAATTCTTTAACTAAGGACATTGGTTAGTAAAATCTTTTGTCTTTTTAGTATCTTTCTTGTAAAAGAATTTGCAAGCGAAAATAGATAGAGATAAAATTATAGCTAAAATGCACTCCTAGTCTCTTGTCTTATTTGTTGGTTTCAATTTGGTTCTCCAATTTTAAAATGTTTCCTTTTTACTTTTTAAAAGTGTATCTAATATATTAAGTTGATCATTTCATTAGTTTTTTGCATTAATAATGTTAATTTTAGCTAACATGGCAAACACTCATCTCACATGACACTTTTTTTACAATTTGTCACATGCCACTAAGTTGACTAAATGAGTAATAAATTAATAGAAGGTCTGACTTAATCTAACAATACACTCTAAGATATCAAACTATAATTCAATAAAACGTAAACTTACTTTTAACTATGTGTTAAACAGAATCAAACTATAATTATTAACCAACATGTCGTTAGTTTGAGTGAAATTAGACTTGAATTCTTTTAGTAAGATTTTGAATTTGAGTTTTGTAAATGAAAAAAATGTAATTAAGAGTGAAAACTCTACTATAAGTAACCAGTTAAGTTCTCTAGCGGATATTACTCATCAGTAAAATTGATGGATAGTCCGACAAATATTAATTATCGATAAAACTGGTAAATACTTCACATCAATATTATGGATAAAAAATTATAAGTATTAAATAAAATAAAAGACATGGAAGAAAGGTTAGTGGAAAGTTTTTAGTTACATGTCATTGTTTAAAGTTAAATACTCTAGAAAAACAAATATGATATGTATCTTAAAAGTAAACAAATATGATATGTATCTTAAAAGAAAACAAATCCTATAATAGTAACAGTTTGTTATTTTACTTTTATTAAAAAAAGGAGAGAGGAGGTGACAGAGCATTTGCGTCACGAATCCACGATCCTCGAAGATGCGCGTGAGCATAGTGTGTCGCTGTGCGCTGTAACACTGGGAGCGGAGCGTGGAAGGCACGCGGAAATGGGTTGGGTTGTGCTCCACCGCGTGTGGCTGGGAAAGGAACGAGCAAAGGGCAAAGCGGTCCCCTTCAGATGTGACCAACTGCTCCACTGCTTTTGTCTCTTTCTTTTTGGAAATCTACGCGTCTTCCCCTTCTCACATTTTTGCCCTTTTCACATCGCTTTCACACCCTCTCTCTCTCTCTCATTTTCCACATTTAATTCCAATAATAATAGTATTTTGCTTTTTCACTTGGACTTACCCTTTTATCCTCCTCACACACTCCAATATCATTTTCATTGCATGGGCATTTCTGGAGTTCTGTAATACCAGTATCGTCTAAGAAGATTCTTTCTTTCTTCTTGCGTGCTGTCTATTCTGTGCAAAATGCAAATTGTCCTACGCTACTTTAGGTATCCAACGAATGGGGCTGT
Organism: Pueraria montana var. lobata; assembly: GCA_026413185.1. NCBI lineage: Eukaryota > Viridiplantae > Streptophyta > Magnoliopsida > Fabales > Fabaceae > Pueraria > Pueraria montana. Next base: position 52,103,537 of record CM048655.1, read on the forward strand.
AAATTGTAAAATGAATAAATAAATAAAAATATATGAAAATAATTTTTTATCATGTTAATAAAAAAATTTTCTTCCAACTATAATTTTTTTATTCATACAACTCGTAGATAAGACTTTGTTTAAAGAATTTAAGTCTAATATATTGGGAATAATGTAATATTAGAAAATTGGGAATAATTTGAATGTAAATTAATTGAGAAAATGTTTTATAATCTGTTTGGGATTAAGTAATAGAGTTTGTGTATAGTTTCTAACCTTATCACTTTTCTATATGCATCATTCACACATGTAAAGTGTGCTGGATGGGTTTCATCATTTTATTTTATATGTACGTTGACTAACTTGTAACTCACATATTGCACGTGTATAAATGGTATGTATGCAACGATCGTATATTATTTTGTTCGTGATGTGAAGTAAGGATATTTATGATCAATTCAAATAATTGCATGCTTATTTCAGGAGGAAGTTGTACTTGTATAAAAGTACCCAACCTATTTATAATATAAATAATGTTAGTATTCATCATTGTACTTGTATAAAAGTTACCTAACCTATTTATAATTCAAATAATTGTGATTAATTTTGCTATTTGGTATAACTTTCTTACCAATGATTTTTTATATACGGAGTATAAAATAATAAAACTAATTATTCTTTAAAAAAAGTAGTATGAAAATTTTTCACTCTTTCACATTAAAACCACCATAACCCTCTTTTTCTCTCTGTGCTCTATTGCTTCTCTTTATGATGCATAAATCAACATCAACAAAAAGAAAAAGAAGACACAAGACGGGAGAGAAAAAAAAATAGCAATATTTTCTTCTTCTTTTTTTCCCCATCGTTAAAATTGATTTCTGGATTGCAAAACTTGTCATGTCAAATGGGTTTGTTGCGAAAAAAATTGCATCCACATTTGTAGAGATAAAAAAAAAAAAAAGTTTCTTAATTGTCTAAAGAGTGTTCCTTGGAGGAGAAATTTTTCTTCATGTGGATTAATTGGAAAAGAAGGATTAAAACTTGTCTCTGACGATTACGATTGAAGAAATAATCATTATTGAGAATTCTTCCCGAACTGCAATATGATAATGAAAGGGCTCAACTAGATGACGGTCTATTAGAAGTAATATTTGATAAATTGGATGACTCACCACGGTTGGGGTGTTTATTGGATTAGATTTAGCATGAACATTACACAGAATAAATATTTATATTACATTAATATTTAAACGAGTAATGTAACATTTTAAAAGACTCACATAACGTTATGTATTTTAGACTTTCACATAAAAAAAATGTTTTTCTCCAAACTATTTTTTTTGTTGGTGAGAATCTCCAAACTATTTAATACTTCATAAAATAACTTTTCTTTTTCTTTTTTTCCTGTATAAAAAATTGAAGTATTTCTCTCTCTCTCTCTCTTTTTCTATTTCTATTTCTTTTTTTAAAGAGAAATATTAATAACATATTTTGTAAGACACTCTTTATAATTGGTCAAAATTTATTAAAATCTACAAAATTATGAATGAGACTAATTTAAATATAAAATAAAACTCACAAAATTATATAATTTTAATAAATTTTAATCAATAATAAAAATATATTTAAAATAGTAATATGTTGCTACGAGTATCTTTTTTCTTCTATCCAAACAATCAGACGCTAACAGTAACAAATTAACAATATATGAAAGGAGAAATTAACGATTATTTACTGGTTTGAGTTTGAAATACATGTAATGTACGTAACGTGAGTGACTTTCTTTTCGCTTCCTCGAATCTCGCGCGTGACGCGTCCCTATTATTTAATGGCACAACGTCCCTCGCTAGTGTCACCACCACCATTGCCCTTTTCTTCTTCCACTTCACTTTTCATTTTCAACAATTATTATTTTTACGTCATTTTCAATTTCAATGCATATTTCTACATCATTTCTAACAAAATAATAATAATAAATACGACCTTTTATTTGAATACGAAACTAATCTTGTTTAAAATAAGATTTTAATTTTTATATATTATGAGTGAAACAAATTTTACATTATTAATCAATAAAAATATTATTGGCAATTTTAAAAATAATACATTTATCATATAATAATTTATAATTAAATCACAATATAAAAATCTTTTATACTAAATACATAACTATCTACAATTAAAATAATAAACCAGTGTAGTTTTCAACCCTTACCAAAATACAATTTGTTTTATTTCTTTTTTCTTTTAGATGGATGAGATGATTATCATTATTTCTTTGGAAACTGTGGCTTTTGTTACATATTTTATGTAAGAGTGCATGCATTCACTTCTTGGGGGAACAAAACTATTTTGTCGCTTGAAATTGTTAAATGTTCTCCCATTTAAATAGTACTTCTTGTTAACAAAATGCAACAAATAATGATGTTGCTCTTATAAAACATTAAACCCCAGCATAGCATCCTCAATTATACTTTTATGCTAAATAGACATCTTCTCGTTCACTTTTTGTGTTTTCTGTTTATTTTTTTTTCAACAATTAAACTATTTATATATAAACTTTTGTTCTCTGAACATATTACGTACTCTTTTTAATATCATGTTTTGACACATATAATTATATATATTTAGCGGTTTATCTGCTACTGTATGGAAAGAATGATCCAACAAAAGAGGCAGGAAGGTTTATATATATTAATGAGAGAAAAAACTACCACTTCCCAAAGTTTAGTACTTAACTAAATTAATATAGTATAGTTCATTAACAAATAATATAAAAAGTATGCATTATAAAATAATGGTATAAGTGCTAAGTAGCATGATTTGTTTTTTCAGATCTTAGCAATGTGTTTTATTATTATGTGTCCCTTGATAGTCATGTGGGGATAGAGATAGAGAGCAGTTGTTGGAAAGAAAATTGACTCCATATGAATGGAAATAATTAGTGTTTGGAATTAAAGAAATAAATTAATAGAAAAACAGCATTAAAATTATGAATGAATAAAATAATAATGAACATGTATTGGCAGTGACACGAGCTAACAACCAAATTGTGTTTCCATAAATAGAAAGATTCCCTTTTTCATTGTGCTTTTTTCTACAAAAGGGAGACAATGTGATTGTGGGCCCAGTCTCCGTTATGCGTGTGCGCATCAACTCATGTGCGCGCGTGCAAATCCAGCCAAAGAAGGATCTTAATTTAGTTGCTGCATAGTATTAGTGCATGTAAATGTAATTTTAATCAACACGCTGCCAAAGCAATACTTATCTTTCTCTTCCAAGTTCTTTTTCCCTCAAATGACTAGGGTACTAGATATAACCTAACTATTACGGGTTGAATTGATATATAATTTTGCTTTGGAAGAGATCATTTGTGTAATTGTGTTGCTTTTTTTTTTTTTGGTGAATTGTAATTGTGTTGATTTAGTTTCTAAAAAAATATGCATTTAGTGGTAACTTTATGAGATTAAATATTTAGTTATTAATAGTTGATTCAAGTAGTATATGTGTGTCTGGTTTCATGGTGAGAATGGGAATTTATTTTGATAAACTTGATTTCATAAAAATATAGATGTTTGCTTATTGTTAGGTAAAATTAATTTTAGCTTAAAATCTCAATTTGGCTAGAAGTGATAAAAAATAGTTTTTGCGTCGAGTTAAAAATTTTACACCAAATTTTATAATAAACTTGTTTTCAAGATAAAAACATCCAGATATAAATCACTTTTTTTTTTTAAAATACCAATTGTAACAAAAATCAATTTTAAAAGATCAATTTATTTAAAATTAGTTTTGCAAATGCTCATTAAAACACACACTATATCTAATCTATATTAAATCTTAAAATTGAGTCTTGTATTTAGGAAAGTGAGAGAATGGAAGTAGCTCTTAAGACTAACAGCAATGAAATAATTTAATAAAGGTCGTTTTTTTATTTTTATTATTAGTACTTGATAAATACATAGATATGTTTTATTTTCTAGATAAAAATATGAATATGCAAAATGTTTTGATCTTGTCAATGAGTCAATCCCATTAATATTATCACTTATGAATTTAACATAAGGTAATAAAAATTTACTAATTATTACAAATTATGGGTGGTAACTAATATAAGTATTTTCTTATACCAACTAAAACAGTGTTTTTAATATTTTGTTAGTTTTATTTACACTTGATAAATATATATGTTTTGTACGTTGTCTAGATAAATTAATATATTAATTTAAATAGTGTTTTGATCTTATCAATTCCAACAAACTTTGACACTCATTTTTTTCCTCTTTGTAGTTTGGAACACAAATAAATAATGAAGTTCTTATTATTATTTTTTTGAAAGAGAAAAGAGACCTAAATCACCTAATGCTTAGGTGGTTGACAAATAGATTATTTAAGGGAATTGAAAATGAACAACAAACATCTATTTAGTTGAGTAATTTTTTTTATGTAATATTCAATCGAGTAATTAAAGCATCATAAGAAAAGAATATAATAAATAATGAATTAAAAAATGATTGATTAAATTAAGAACATGTAACTTGACGCCTAAAAAAAGTAAAGAGTTAATTTTTTTGATCAGAAAGTAAAGAGTTAACTAAATCAAAACATAATATATATGGTAAAATGTTCATGTGATAAGTAATTGAAATGTGAATACTATAATTTACATTTCATTTTTTATATATTCTAAATAGATGTTATTACTAATAGAATTTGCTGTGCCTGTCCACAGTCACTTCTTACAAAATAGAAATTAAAATTTAATCAATTATGACGTTGGCTGTTTCTGAATCCCCTCAGGCACCGAGTCGGATACTCTGATCCTAGACTAGCTCAAAGTTCAACTTACGTCAAACATTAACTTTTTTTTTATTCTAATCAGAGAGTATGGTTGGAGGAAGTGATGACACAATTAAATACTTATTATTCATAGCAGGGATGACAATTATATTTAAATATCATGGTACTCACAGGAGAAAAATATGATGCAATTTTTTTTTTATCTGCTAAAGTATTATAAGTGTATCTATATACGAGTATTTACTCATAAAAATTAATGGGGGTAGATGTACGAATATGGATATTTTAATATCCATTATAGTACTCTATACCTGCATGAATTATTTAATACATCAAATTGAAAATTAAAAATTAGTATACTTATTCACATTCTTCTCAAATAGTATACTTTTCATCTCAAAATCCTAAGTTCTATTATTTTATCTCTGTTTCTGTCAAAAAAAATTATTTTATCTCTGTTGTCCAATGTTTTTGCAGCTTCATCTTTATCTACTTTTAGGACCATTTTTCACTGTAACATTTTAATTAATGTTCTTTATTTTATTAAATTTTGAAAGTTAATTTTTAGTATTAAAATAAATTTTTTATTTTATTGGTTTGATAGAAAGAACTTAATGAAAGTATACTAAACAAAATACATTTCATTTAACTAAAATGTTAGCAATATGTACAAATATAAGTATTCATAAGACTATTAAAGTAATTTTTTTTTGATAATTTAAAGACAGTTTTTTTTTTTTTTAATAAATGCGACTAAAGGGACAAATTTTATATTGGTACCTACCTATACTTATTTCCAATTTTTGTTAGCCTGTATCTTCTTTGGACTTTGGCCCAAGAAAAGGAAAAGAAGCTACGTGGTTTGTGAGGTTTGGGCCACATTAACTGGATCTGCTTGTAATTTTACACATAACATAATTCAATGCAACTACAATCATAATTTAAAATTAGATACATATTATTCATACAATAATTTTTTACACTCATAAAAAAAATACAATAATTTTTTACAATATTATTTTTTTCATTATCTCTCTCCATTACATTGTGACTCATCCTACACTACTACCTCTTCAATTCCTATATTTCTTTCATATAAAAAATTTCGAGACTTTGTTGTGTAAAAATAATTTCTCTTAAAATCATAATTTACGTATAGAAGTACATTATAAAGCATTAAAGACTAAAATGTGGACGACTGATTGAGATGGGTTCAAGAGGAGTATTAACAATATTTAACACACTCCTAAAATACTCCCTACGATTAATTTTTTTTTAAACTACTAAATTATGAGTAAAGTTAGTTAAATAAGTAAGACTCATAAATTTTGGTAATTTCTAATAAATTTTAACTAATAATAAAAAAATATATTAGAGGAAAAATTATTGTATGGTCTAACACTGTGGTTTCAATTAATCCTTATGTAATATGTAACCAAGTTTTTAAATTATTACTACTTGTCATATGAAAATTGATTGGGATCACGTAATCTTGAACCATACAATAATTTTTCCTATAATAAAGTGTATTATGAAACATTAAGGCTAAATTATTTATATGGTCCCTTATCTTTATTTTAGGTTGCATTTGGTCATTTATTTTTTAAAAGTTGTAAAATGGCCCCTTATCTTTATTTTAAGTTGCAATTTGATCATTTATTTTTTAAACGTTGCAAAATAGTCCCTAAGTAATTTTTTTATAGCATGTTTATCCTAAAAAAATTAAAAAATACATTATTTCAGGGGTAAACATGCTAAAAAATTACTTAAGGAACTATTTTACAACTTTTAAAAAATAAAAGACCAAATTGCAACTTAAAATAAAGATAAGGGATCATTTTGCAACTTTTAAAAAATAAAGAACCAAATTGCAACCTAAAATAAAGATAAGAGACCAATAAAGTAATTTGACCAAACATTAATTATAAGTATAGGTTTTATCTCCTGAATGTATTCGATCCTCATGTCATTCTCTTATCCCCTCTCTTCTCCTTAGATGTTTCTGGAGGAAATCTCTCCTCCTTAGATAGCATATCATGAGTCTCTCCCTAGATTAAAATAAAAACAAACAAAATTCTATTGCATAACCAGCTAGAACTTTGTCATTACCAATAGCAACTTAACTGAACTTCAGATGCAGCACAAGCCAAGAGGGCTTAAGAATCCTTAAAATTTTGATTGACATTTATATGTATAATTAAAGCTAAAAGTATCATTAAAGAAGGAGAAAGATGAGAGTGTAAACAATACAAAAAAATGATGAAAAAGGGAAAAAAAATACATGGCAACTGATCATTTGGTCTTTATTCCACTCTGATCATCTTCTCCTTTCTTTACTCCATGAAAATCTTGTTATTAGCCTTGATTGTTCCTTCCTTTGGCACATATATAGTTCTCTTTATATATTTTCACTCCCTAATTGTGCATAGAATGTTACTTAGTAATTTTCTCAACATTTGGGGAGGTCACTTGGGGGTGGTAATAGAGATTCATTTGGTCCTTTACCATTGTCCACAACAAAAGCCATCTTCAATCCCCATGTTGTATGAATTTCCAAATGGCAATGCATAAACCAGACACCTAACAAAACAGAATACCATATATTATAATTCATAACATTAAAAAAAAATGTGAAATCCAAATCACTTACCTTTGTACAGTTTTTTTAGAATCAAAATTTTAAGTTTAGACACAATAGAATTGATAACTTTACCTGGATTATCAGCCCTGAATCTGATAGCAGTCCACCCCCCAGCTGGGACTCCAACTGTATTTCTCTCCACAGGATCTACAAGGTTAAATTTCTTGGGGTCTTTTGTGGGGTCGAAATTCCCTTGTCCCCTACCAACTACAAAGAAGTTGAAGCCATGGAGATGAATAGGATGGTTCTCAGGTGTTATCATTCCAGTATCTTGCAAGACTAATTGAACTGTAGAATTGTAAGCAAGTCTATACACCCTTGTTCCTTTCATGGTCCTCAAATTTGATGGTTGTGTCCCTGTGAAGTTATAAACTACTGGAGGATTTCCAGGAAAATCATCAGTGAAAACTCCCTTAATTTTGAAGAAATGTGCTTGAAGAAGAGAAATTTTAGGCATCACAAAGGTAACATTGTTGATATCTGCCACCACCCTGCTATTGTTCACACAAGTAGCACAAGGGTTGACACCAAGGCTAACTGTGAAGAGCAAGTTATGGTCAATCTTTAAAGGGACTCTAGCAGGATACTTTTTGGAGTTCAAGCTTCTGAGAGAGTCAGTGAAACTGGTGGCAAGAGGGGTGGCATTTTTGGGAGGCATGGAAGTGAGGGTGGTGATGGTGGAACCAAGGGTGCCTGAGTAGTGTAGAGTGGCAGTGGCAGTCTTGTTGTCAACTGCAATAGGAGCATCCATGAAAGGAGAAGCTGCAACCAAATATTTGCCTGCTGCATGTTTGGTTGTTAGAAGCACATTTGTGGTCTGGCCAGGTGCTATGACAATGGTATCAGTTTTGAAAGGTTTTGTGTAGACTGCATCAACCTCAACAACAGTGAGTTCATGGCCAGCAATTTTAAAGAAGAGCTCTTCATTGAGTGCAGCATTGATGATTCTTAGCAAGTAGGTGTTTCCTGGTTGAACATCCAACTTAAATCCTTCTGCACACAAAAGAATGTTGAAAACTATTGGTCAATCTCATGTTTTGATTAACTGAAAATTAAGGGTCTGTTTGAGAAATCGGTTTTTTTGTTTTCAAACCTTTTCCATAGAAATATTTAACAACAAAAGAAAGTGAAAATAAGATTTGATTTTTGTAGTTCCATTTTTTTCTTTGGTTTTAGCTACCGAGGAAAACTTGTTAATTTCACTTTTTGAGTCACATTGGCTTGGTCTAATTGCATTAAAAACTATAGAGCTTGGTTCTTGAACTTTACCTTGTGAAGCACAGCCTTGGATAGGTCCTGGGAGGCCATTGATTGTGTGAGCATCAGAGACATTTGGTGCCAAACCAGATTTCAAAGCTTCATTTATTACAGCCTCAGTATCTGATTTCCACCATTCACCTAAACCAAATTCAAATATTGTGAGAACTATGGAGCATGATTTCTATTCTATTACACAATTAATCAAGGTTCAAAGGAAAACATTCATTATAATATTTTTTATAACTTATGACTATACAACCACAAAAGTGAAATACTTAGCAGCATAAGAATAAGGAAGTAGAACTTACTCAATATGATAACTTGTTCCATATTTGGTTTGGGAAAAGGGTAAGGAACTCCAAGCTTGGGGAGGATGACCAAGGCCCCTTGGACAGTGGCCCTAAGCCAGAGGATATGTGCATGCCACCAAAGTGTGCCTCTCTGGCCCGTAAGGGTAAAGTTGTAGACAAAGGCCTGGCCCGGTTGAATTGGGCACTGGGTTATGTATGCTGGCCCATCAGCCCAACCTGTTCTCAATTGTCTGACCCCATGCCTGTTCAATTTTAATTCATTTAATAATTTTTAATAATAATAATAAGAGTTTAATTTTCATACATAGTTAGTGTAAGGATTTTTATATTGTCAACTAATAAAAAATCATCTTACGTATGTTTTTTAAGGTAATTATTATAAAAGTTAACATGATAATCTATTATTGGTATCAATATACATTTTTTTATACTACTACTACTAATAATAATAAATGGAAGAAATAATTGAGATTAGAATCATAAGAAACTCTGGACCACTCACCAGTGGATGCTAACATTGTACTTGACATGGTTGACCACCTTAACCAGAACAGTGTCATCTTCCCTAGCATAGATGGTGGGACCTGGGAACTTTCCATCTATGGTGACAATTGGCTTGGTTGAACACAATCTTGTGGCATTCTTCAGCACCACCTGTGAAGAACACCATCCAATTAAAGGTCACACCATACAGGAATGTGGAGTTAGTTTACTGCAACAACATTCTTGACCAATAATAATAAGGGAAAAAGAAAAGTGCAACTACAACTTCTACCAAATTTAAGTGCCTTGCCTTGCTAAACAATTCCACACCCACTTTTTATTTTTTATTTTTATTTTTTTTGCTGTTTGGTAAAGGTATGTAACATGCATGGTCATACATTTTTCAATTTTCAGTAGGCACAAAGACATATCTGCTTAATTGAACTAACTGGAAAGATTTTTATGACTTGACTCCCTTCGCTTAACCATTCTGGTTGAGTCAACTACTAAAAATGTATTGTACCTCTTTATGTCTTGACCAAAATCTGTGTCAACTATAAATATTATACGTAATGGTCTTAGCTACTAGATATTAAATCATGGACCTACCTGTCATCGATTTTTTAATAAATTTGTCAATGAAGCAAATTAAATCTTTTGAATTAAAATGATGATTAGCCCCACAAAAAATATCCAATAAATTTGCTTCCATATGGGTAATGTCACTTCAGTTGATGAATCCTGGTCACTAAAGAGAAATTCATGTATCAGAAACTGATGACCCTGTCTGGTTTAAGGGAAAGTGTTTAATGTAAGCCAAAAGATTCAATTATTAACGTGAACATTTACGTGATCATGATTAGCTTGCTATATATCAAAAGAGATGAACATTGGTTTCATTTTTGGGTTAATCTCATAGATGAGATGAGAAAGAAGTTTGGGTAAAAGTTTTTAATTAGTTTATTTTTCTTATAAACAAGAAATTAAATTTATTAAAATGACAGCAATAATGGAAAAGGATAGTTGTTACTTATACATGTGGAATCTCAAATTAAATTTTCTTATATCCAGTGGTTTTACAATTATATATATTCATCAATAAAGAGTAGCTCACATCATAGCAGCCAAATAACCCACCAAAAAAATATCATAGCAGCCAAATATATAACGTTAACTGATGCTAGCAGTAATTAATAACAGATGAGGACGTTAATTACAATTCTTAGACTTTATTTCACTATACAAATGATTAGCTTGCACTTTTTCACATCTTCAACGTTTGGTGCACTATAAGCTATCTTACCAAAAATATAGAATTTCGGCTATTAAATCGCATTTCATATATATGCTAGACAAATTTAGTCAGAATTTACACATCAAAAACTTCAAAATTATTTTAAAAAAATGCTATTGTAAACACTTGCATTCGAACGCTTGAGCTGTGTAATTTAAAATTCAATTGAGTGGACGAACAAAGTAAAATACAAAATAGTCATCATAATTTTCAAACATGCTTTTACATGCATGAAAACAATTAGATCAATGAAACTAAAACACACAGGATATGTTCATTTTGGTCAAGTTTCATTTCATTTCTTTTTCAAGACTATTATAAAATTATCACACTTCATACTATATGCTTTGCATGAGTGACATGATAAAATGCAAATAACATAACAATGCACCTACATTGAACTTGTAGTGGCGAACCATAGCTTCCACAGATAGTGGAAGCAAGCAAGCTGCCAGCAATAGCATGAATCGAATCCAAAACGCTGCCATAGCCACCCCTTTTGTGCTCTCTATTCAAATATCTTCTCCTTTGTTGGCTAGCCACTCTTGAATGCACTGCAAGACAGAGCAAGAAGGACAACCTTATAAAGAGCCACACTCTGCTGTAATGTCCCTTTTAATAAGTTGGTAGAAGGAATACTCAAGAGTTAAGACGTAAGGTCCATATTATAAAGTACAAATAACTCAAAATAGAAAAAGGGAAACCAAAAAACTGTCCAGAAATTTCTGTTATTTTTCTTTTTCTTGTGTATTACATAAAGTCGTTATCCATCAACCAAGGACACCTTTTGAAGCTAAGCTAGTTAATTGAGTTTCTGGGGTGTTGTCTATTCTATTTTCTATTCCTTTCTACTGCAATAAGTGGTCAGACTCAGATGCTGGGTTTGGCCCACCCATATAGGGTAAAGTACAACGATTCTCAACGACTAATATATGTACCAATTTATGAAATGGACATACTGTTTCAACTATATGGCATGACAAATTAAGAATATATATTATATATAACCTCTTAGGTGTACATAACGTAGCTTCTAGGTTGTCATTGGAAATTTCAGCAATTGATTATTTAAAAATGAATCATATATTAAAAATGATATATATATATATATATATATATATATATTTTACTGACATCATTCACTAGAGGTAGTCTTATTAGAATTACGCAACTGTATACTCAGTACTTAAATTCGAAATCATTAATTAAGCTGAAATAATTATGTATCAGTTGATTCATGTGTACGGTCATAATATAGTGAATGATATAAATTGACTAAGTTCATTTGGTTAATAAGAATGAGTGTGATCGTTTAATTCCAGACCACTTGATTAAAGAAGGTTTGATGCCAATAATTAATTTTCTTAAAAACCTAAGCTATTATTCATTAAGATGATATTCAAATATAAATGGTTTTAATTATATATTATATATTGAACGACTCAATCAATATTTAATAAAGCTTAGACAGTTCAAAGTGGGTGAAAATTTTAATGGAAGTGGTTGATCCAAGTTAATTAAACAAATAATTCAAAGGTGTTTTGGCGTTGAAGGAGGGGCATGCATGAACACAGTGGTCGATAGTGGGGATGTTAACTAAGTTATATTGGTGAACAATGGTTTTCAGCAACTGCTGAGCTTAGGCATGGCAAATTACATCAAAGAAGTTTCTTCCTCAAGGCTAAAGAAGGTTAGAGGAGTGATTGGCAATTCATCTCATTAAACCAATATTTTTCATGTAAATCCCTTTCTCATTCATTTCTTTTTCTTTTTCACATTTTGCCTCTGCCGCCTTTCTAATTCATTGCCCACTCATGTCTCTTTCATGTAAATCCCTTTCTAATTCATTGCAATTTTCTCAATCAGTATAATCTTCAATGCTACTCCATGTACCAACTCAGCCTTATATTGTCCTTGAGTTGTCTTGTAAATCAATTTCTTAACTTCCATATATTATGAGTTGGAATTGGATGCTACACAGATGACTTAGACTTATTCCCCCCTATGCTTGCATATATACATACCCAAATGAATTATCATTAGACATTATTTATAGGAGTTAACATTGACTGCTGAAATGAATGACAAACGAAGGAGGAATTGAGTCTAATGCTCAAAAGTTGCTCATATGGTGTAAAACATTAAAAAAAATGAAAATGATGTAAATCGTTTACATTAGACATATATATATCACCAATCACCAAAAAAAGGGAAATTTAATGAAATAACTTTTAAAGTAGTTGCAGAATTTTGAAATTTGGACATATTGAAATATATCTTAAGTAAAACCAACTGCATACACCTAATGATTCAACCCAAACTGGCTGAAATGTAGTTGGGTTGGGCAGGTTCACTGGTACACCCCTACCACAGGGTTTAAGGTACTCTCTCTTACTTTTATCTCTCACTTATATCTTGCGTACTCTAACTTGAGTGTTTTAATTATTGCAGGTACACCATTGCTGCTCTGTGCCTGTTTGAGGATATTCTGCTCGAATATTCCTTCTTCGAAGACTGGTCTGAACAAACCTAAACCTAGTTATATTATAATTTTCCATATCTTCTACATTGGTAAAGAAGTTTGGTATATTTTATTTAATCCCTCCTAAATTATTGCATTTTTTGTGTAATGACATGACTTTGCATAATTGTTAAATATGTTTTTGTGATGGTTAAACTTGCTAATTAGCGTATAGTTATCTTATGTGTGGGTCGCGAGGAGGAGTCATAGATTTCATATTTCCATTGCAACAATGTACATAGATGTTAAAACTTAAATTGCTTTCTTACACACTATTTTATAATCGTTGGTACAAATATATTGAGCAAAGGTATACTTTATTCACCTTTCTTAGAGCTCTTATTTTATTATCTACCAAGGATATCTGTAATACTAACAGTATTGATGGAGTAAATTCCATGACTTTCTTTAGAGGACTCCGGATTCAACATATTTTGCCACAGGATGAATGCTGGTTGACTTGGAGGCGGAAGAAATGCAACATCACTGTTCAGCATAGAAATTACTGCAGCCATAGTGGGCCTGTCTATGGCAAGTTCTTGTACACATAGAAGTCCTATGTGTATGCACCTTAAAATATACTTATGATGATTAGGATCATATATTCCTAGATCTATTAAAGATAATATATTACAATTCCTCCATTGTATCCAGACCTAAAAAGGAAAAAAAAAAAGAGTCAACGTTTGGAAGTTGTATTAGCAAAAGGCAAAATTTCCTTAAATGAGTCAAATGAATTGTTGAGACTTACAAATCCTAAAAGGCTAAGGGCATGCTCATTGTCATAAAAGCTTTAGTTTCTTCTTCCACTAATAATCTCTAGTGCCAAAACACCAAAGCTAAAGACATCTGATTTCTCTGAAAACAATCCTTGCATTGCATATTCAGGGGACATATAGCCACTGCATTCAAATGTAAAAAATTGATTCTCCAAGTATTTGACTCTAATATTGGACAGAGAAAGCATACTTACTAGGTTCCAACAACCCTGTTAGTGTTGGCCTGATCTTCATTCCCTCCAAAGATTCTAGCCATACCAAAGTCTGATATTTTTGGATTCAGCTCTTCATCTAACAAGATATTACTTGCCTTCAGATCTCTGTGTATGATTCTTAGTCTAGAGTCTCTGTGAAGATAAAGCAATCCCCGAGCTATTCCTTCTATTATGCTACAACGCTTCCCCCAATCTAGAACTTCAGTTTTTGATGGATCTAAAAAGTAAGTATAGCATTATATTGATGTGAACAAAATATTAGATGAGAAAGTTATGTAGTTAAGTTATCTAAATCCCCTGATTAACATGCATCTCAAGAAAACTCACTTGCTATGAAATGATTATTTATTTCATAAATAGTTTATATAAGCTAAATAAAAAGAATCATAAAAGTTTGGAATTGGATATGAGAAAAATACTAGAGAAGGTGTCATAGAACTAACCAAAGATAAACACATCCAAACTTTTGTTTGGCATGTATTCAATATCAACATCTTTTCATCACCTTCAGCACAGCAGCCAAAAAGCCTTACAAGATTGCAGTGTTGAAGCTTGGAAATCACCACTACTTCATTCATGAATTCTTCTAGACCTTGTCCAGATGCTATAGAAAGTCTTTTAACAGCTATTTCCTGTCCATCTCGCAGTATCCCCTAAGAAAAAATAAATAAATAATAAGAGAACAACTATAGAAAATGGGTTCAAATAGGATAACCTTGTTTTAAGGTACCTTGTACACTGGACCGAAACCACCCTGCCCAAGTTTGTTGGACAGGTGGAAGTTGTTTGTGGCTGTTGCTACCCTTTCGAAATCAAATAGTAACAGCTCCCGTAGTTTAACATATGAAAGTTCTTCAATTACTTTGTGGCTTGGATGTTCTGATGTTTCACCATTGTTAGATTGTAGCAAAGCTTTGTTGTTCCTTTTCCTTGCTGATTTAATTAATTAAGTGCCATATTTTAGTGAGAAACATATATAATGTAAGCTTAGCTCCTTTGCCAACAACAACTTAATTATAGGACTAATTCGGAAAGTACCGAAGATAGTGTCTTACCTGGGTGATTGGCAGTTCTTCTCCACATGAGATATGCACAAATAACAATGATGACAGTTCCTGCTATCACTGTAATTGTAATGATGGTTCTTGTGTTTGTCCCTTTATCTGTTATGAAAGGAAAATTTAAATTTAAAATATAAGGAATATTCAGTCCAAAGAAACTATGTTTTAAATGTTTGAGCAGATACCATTATGGGCAACACGAACATATAGATCAAGTCCTTCACTTGAGAATTGTTGTATATGTCAAGTAGATTGCCAGTCCAAGACATACAACCATTCACTTCATCGTGAGAACACGCAACACAAGAGCAATTCTCCATGCATTGGATTCTGCACTCGTCTGCCTCAAGAGGAGACCATTCTGGAAAATCTGGAACTTTAACCATCTTCTTTACCAAAAATTCATCTTCCTTTCCATCTACACTTGTGTTTTGATCTTTGACCCTTCCACACTGCAAATCTTTGCTCCTAACACATCCACTGGTCCAGTTTTGTCTATTCCATTCCTCTTTGTTGCTTGGCTTAAACCCTTCCAAACCTCTGCATATAGGTGACCTCAGTGGATTACAGATTGCGAACGACTCACATTTACCATAAACATCACAATCCCATTCTTGACTAGTCCATGAAAGTTTCATTTCTTTCTTCTCATCATCCCACATTCTTTGTTCAAATTGGCCTTGCGAATTCAACATATTGATTACTAATTCTAATGCACTTGGCACAGTGTAATAGATATCTGCATTTCCTTCCCCATCATCCCCACCTTCAAAGACCCCACCACCATTCCATGGACCACTGCGCCAGTATGGACGAGTTTCATTCCAAATGAACATTTCAAGTAAATTTATGCGATGAACAACACTGAGAGAGAAGCTCCCAACGGAGGGGTTAGAAGGGCTTTTCCATGATAAAAGTTCTACTTCAACACCTGTTCTTATATTGCTTGAAAGCTTCATCCCGGGCAATAATGTATTTGAAGGTTGCTGAAAACTGTCCCATAAGATGTTTCCCGTTGTGGTTTCTGTAAGGACAAGTTTACCATATTGTGAAAGCTGGGCGCTTGTGTTGGATGATGTGATGGACACATTCGTTGACCAAATGATGACTTGTTTCTGTCCACTCAGCACCACAAGATTGCCATCTTCAGATATAGTAACAATTCCAGAAGAATCATTATTATTCAGTGGTTGGTTTCTGTTAGCAATCCATATGACTGTGGACTGAGACTTCCACCAAATTCCAACGTAGCGGTTTGTGGAGTTTTAAGGGGTGAAGAACCCCAAGGTGAAGTTGCCATCTTTGGACCTAAGGGTTTCAGGGTCCTTGATGGATTGAGATGATGTGATGGTGTCTATGGAAACACCAACATTCAACGCATAACGGTACAGTATGAACAAAACAAAGAACAAGTTTGCACGGCTGCTGAAACCCATTACTGAGATGAATAGAAGAAGATCTCACTCTTTCTTACTTTAAGATTTGACAAGTCAACGGTCTGTCGCATGCAAATGGAACTCTTCAAAACTGATATCCCTCGTTAGTCGTTAACTAAATAATTATTCAATTCAGTTCTATTAGATGGATACAAAAACGAGTATAGAATAAACAGGCTAGGCTTCACAGTCACCTTTCATTTTCTTTTTCCTTTCACTCAATTCCTTTGTGTGTGTGTGTGTGTGTCTTTATTTTTTTTTATTTTTTTTTTCAAGTCAACTTACCTTCTCAAATTTGTGAGGAGTCATTTCTGTAGTCAATTTTGCCTTTGGCAGGTTCCCTCACGTAATTACTATAAATTAATATTAATTGTCTGATTTTTTTTTAAATTATACCTTTAAACTAGTTGTCAAGGTAGTGGATATCTAATATTTTATTGTTATATATAGTTGCATAGGTCTTAAGTTTGAATGAAGAATTAAATTTTGAATATCATACATATAAAATGTATCAAGCTTTCGAGTGCATGTATAACATTCTTAAATTTTAAAATTAGATTTAAGTTGATATAACAACTTGTAGAATAATTTATATAACAAGGCTTTTTTATTTTTATCTTTTCCTATTACATTATTTATTACATTTCATACTTTTCTTTTTCATTCTCTTTTGATTGTAAAATTTGTTATACAATCTTTATTTTTTTCTTTATGTGTAAGCGCTCGTTGTGCCTTGATACCTGCTGTCATGATCCTTATTAGCCTTTTGGGATTCAACTCACCTAAACTTTTTCTTAAAAAAAAAAACATTATTCTTTATAAAAAGTCTTTCTCAAAAGAATAATTTAGAATCATTTTACAATATCTTCCTACTAATCCAACCCACTAACTAGCTAGGGTAGGCTTAATGAATTTTCATTGTCATTATTTTACACACAAAAAAAAGTATTCCCACTAATTCTCTCATTTTTTTTGGTATGATGATAAATATTAAATGCATTTTATATTCTCAAGATATTAAATACATTTGTTTTTTATTTATTTTTTCTTCATAAAGTAATAGAAAAATTTTGTAAGAATATTCATAAGAAAATATAATATTACGTTACTCTTCTCGGAGAGGTGGCTTCCACGAAAATTAACGTGGGGCCTCACCTTTTTTCAAACAAGCAACATCACATTTTGATTAAGAAAGGGAATTCATTTGAAAAACAGAGTTAGAGAAAAAGTGAAGACATCACAAATAAGATTTAGAGGAGAGAAATATGTAACACCTTGTAAGGTATTACCGTAACTACGCTAAAAACGTGAAAATTTCAAACAAAACAACATCTATGTCATGTAGAAGCTAAACAATTAATTACATAAGGATATTATACATGCTTAAATACAATTAATCACTGGAAGGTTCTATACAAAACATAAGGAAAAAAACAAGATCACTACTACAGCTAAGCTACGTCTTCTTGTACATGGCTCCAAACTCTGTCAGTAACCACCTCCACCTATATTCTTAAAAAAGGAAAAACTTAAAGGGGTAAGACATAATATGTAAGTGAGTGCTCTAAAACTTTATGGGTGGCTAGACTCTTCTACCCAACATTTCTCTTAACTCTCATGACTTTACTCTCAGTGAGCCTCTAACAATAATTCATGCTTAGGGTCAGATCTACACTTTTCTATCATTAGTTATGCTGAAACAACCACGCATCAATATTGGTTCATGCCTATGGTCGTAATATAGTGAATGATATAAATTGACTAAGTTCATTTGGTTAATAAGAAGAGTATGATGGTTTAATTCCATACCACTTGATTAAAGAAGGTTTGATGCCAATAATTTTCTTAAAAACCTAAGCTATTATTTATTAAGATGATGTTCAAATATAAATAGTTTTAATTATATATTGAACAACTCAATGTACATTTAATTAAGCTTAGATAGTTCAAGTGAGTGAAAATTTTAATGGAAGTGGTTGATCCAAGTTAATTAAACGAATAATTCAAGGGTGTTTTGGCGTTGAAGGAGGGACATGCATGAATATAGTGGTCGATACTGGGGATGTTAACTCAACCAAGTTATATTAGTGAACAATGGTTTTCAGCAACTGCTGAGCTTAGGCGTGGCAGATTACATCAAAGAAGTTTCTTCCTCGAGGCTGAGAAGGTTTGAGGAGTGATTGACAATTCATCTCATTAAACGAATATTTTTCATGCAGATCGCTTTCTCATTGATTTTTTTTTCCTTTCTTTTTTCACATTTTACCTCTGCCGTCTTTCTAATTCACTGCCCACTCATGTCTCTTTTAGGCTGTGTTTGGTTTAGAGGAGAAAAATAAAGTAGATGGAAATAAAAAGATAAGAGTAAAAATAGGTGAAAAATAAAGTCATAATTAAAGGTGTTTGGTTAAAGAGAAATAGAGAATAAATGATAAAAAAAAATAGAAAGAAGAGTAGAAATAGATGAGAAATTGTACAAATAGGTCCCACAATTTTTAATATTATTTCTTATCATTCTCTCACTTACCAAACCTTCCTTTCTCATTTATGCAGAAATAATATTATTTCTGTCTGTTATTCCAAACAGAGCTTTTTACCGTCTGCCACAGCGAAGCTTAATATTTATATTTTATTATGTAAAAAAGATGTTAATAAAACATTTTATCAATAAATTCTTTATAGCTAGTTCCTAGTTTATATTAAATCAGATTACGAAAGTCTAATTCATAATTTCGTGCATATCAATTAATTTTAATTGATAATAAAAATATATAAAAGAGGGTATATTGTTAATATTTATCTAATTATACACAGTTTTTGATGAAAACATAAAGGTATAATATATAAAAACACTTCTGCATATTGTTAGATAACAATTCCTTTTATGTTTTTTTTTCTTAGTTTTACTCTCCTCGAGTATAGTTTGATCTTCTTATTTGTTGTCTTTATATTTCTCTTTTTCACATTGTATAATCAGATTGCATTAATGAAATAGTGCCGAAGCACTTCCCTTCTCTTTATTCTCTTTTCTCTGTTTTTTTTTTTTTTTTTTTTTTTTTTTTTTTTTTGCATTGTTAACACGTATATACATTCTTGGTTCACGAAAATATGGGTTCCTTTTCATTATTTATCATGCAATATGCAGTGTATTAGATTAAGTTTAAGGCTAAAATTTTAGCATATTTATTTATGATGCATAAAAAATTGAAGCATAAATTGTAATGTACTAATGTTAACACATTTCGATGATCAGGTGCTCAATCATCATAATCTTCAATGCTACTCCATATACCAACTCAGCCTTTTATTGTCCTTGAGTTGTCTTGTAAATCAATTTCTTAACTTTCATATATTATGAGTTTGGAATTGGATGTGGTACACAGATGACTTAGACTTATTCCCTTTTATTGCCATTAGGATTGGGTTGTCGGATTAGTTTGGGGATTTTAAAGAAATACACAAATGACTTAGACTTATTCCTTCCTGTGCTTGCATATATACTCAAATAAATTACCATTAGACGTTACTCATAGGAGTTAACATTGACTACTGAAAGGAGGAATTGAGTTTAATTCTCAAAAGTTGCTCATATGGTGTAAAACATTAAAAAAAATGAAAATGATGTAAAATAGTTGCACAATTTTAAAATTTGGACATATTGAAATATTTCTTAAGTAAAACCAACTGCATAAAAAATTAGTTTACAAAGTTTTACGACGAATAATCATTAATTTGCCAAGGATTAAAATCAACAATTAATCACACTCTTCATGTATTTAAAATTGAAGGGAAATCATAGCCAGGAAGAGTATGGCTTATTGGTTATTACAGTTTAAGCTAAATTTAGCAGTGGTAGTGATTTTCCCTGGGTTATAGGTTTGATATTAGCAAGTTTGGCAACTGCAAGGGTTTCATTGAATGTTAGATCTATGTCACTAAGCACCACATCTTCACATGGTACACCACTGCTACAAACCAAAACGACTCCTTCTTGAGTTGCAGAAGTTCCAATTATGTTTTTGAATGTAACCTTACTTATTTTAATTTTTGATGGACTCTGCAGTCATAAAAACACAAATGAAGAAAGAAAAAATAGTCAATGAAATTTTTTTAACAATAAATGATATATCATTATTTAGCTTTTGAGGTGAGTATTTTTTCTATAATTATTTAGCTACCAAAATATCCATGTTTATTAACTTGTATTGAAATAGTTAAGAGTGACTTTAGTTAAATATCTGTTTGGTGCATTGATTCCACGAACAATACTCTTGATCTATAATTATAGGGTTCATGACATTAACCATTTTGATGTCCTCAAAATGCATATAAGACACTGTAGTAGTTCCTGGAGTACCAGGCCAAGTCTTGATCCTCACACCATTATCTGTGTTGTTTAGTGTGCAATTTCTAACTATAAAACCCTCAACAGGTTCTTCATTTGAATATTTTCCCAAGCTTCCAACACTGATACCATGTCTAGGTCCACATGTCACATTTAAGACAGTTATTTGTTTACTACCATCTCCTAAAGAGATGCAATCATCACCGGTGGCAATGTTAATTAGTATTAGTAATGTTCACTTGAGTTGATCTTCCAATGTGAATTCCATCTGTGTTGGGGCTAGTTGCAGGTGCAATAATGTTGAAGTTTGTAAATGTAATATTATTGCATCCCAAAACATTGACATGGAAATTTTTGTTGTCCTTTGATGTTATGTCTCGCTCGAATAATCGTATTATTGAAACCAAAATTCTGCAAATTTTTTTATAAGAAACTCGATTTATACATTAAAGCATTTGTTAAAATGAATCAAAACACTTGTCCCTTATTATTTTTCCTTCCTTGTCATCTTATTAAAAATGACACATCTATAAAAATAACTAATAATTAGGAAGAAAATATTATTTTTTAATTACGTGTCATTTTTTAATTGAAAGGCAGAAGAAGAGATAGAAAAAAAAAGATTAAGTAATTTCAAATCCTTGATAATAATATATATGCACTAGTACTAATTGAAATATTGAAAAATGGGCACATTATTTACCATGGAAAGCATCTTGCAATGCTTGTTTTTTCCACAATTATTCTGGTTCCATGCAATTGCACCTTGACCATCAAAAGTTCCCATACCAGACAAGGTAAAGAAATTAATATAGGTAAATTTAATCCATTGAGCATCTCCATTTAGGTAGCTTGGGTCTTGTGGCGATGCTTGAATTGTTCCATCAACTTGAACCTGATCAATATGGGCCACGCAAGGCCCTTTAAGTTCTATTTGTTTTTAACTTGTATATGCCTCCAGGAATCACAACTTCGCTTGGGATTGTTGACGCACATGCGTCATGCCAAGCATTTGTTAAAGCTTAAAGGGAAATAACAAATTAGACATAAAATTGTGGCAAGAAGAACAAAAGCTTAATCAATTATAAGCTTAGATTTTAATTTTTTTTATCTTTATAAATATTTTTTTAAGAAAATAATTTTAGTTCCCATATATTTAATTTTTTTTTAAAATAATTTATATGATGATGTGACATGTAATAAATTGTCTTACAACCTTATAATGGTCATTGAGTACTCGGTCATCACTTAATGGTGATAAAAACAATTTTTAAACAACTTAAAATTGTGAAGACTAAAATTAAAAAAATCAAAATCAAACAAAATCATATTTACATGACTAAAGATATATTTACCTAATTTTACATAAAAAAAAAATCATGTTTAACATTATGTAAACTCTATATATAAGGTCTTACTTGAGTTATATCCCCATTAGGTGTTGCTCCATATTTTGATATATCAAAGACCCCAGATTGAACTCTAACTGAAGAAGCTAGCAATAACAATAAAGCGAATGTGGTCGTTTTCAATTGCAAATCCATTTTGATATTCTTTGTTTTCTTGGCCTTTTCTCCACATGCTTGAGAAAATATATATAAATGATGAAATATTAGTTGGTATAACAATGCCAAAGCTTTAGGAGGCCTGTAAATACTATATAAAGATTTTTATCTAATTATAAACTTGGTTTTAGTTGGAACAAGCTTTTTTTTAGGGATTTACCACATGGAGAATAATATTCTACAAAATTAAACAACTACTAAAATTATGTCTAAAAGCTTTTATTCCAATCTCATGCAACTATGCAAAACAGCAAAAGAGTCTTGATTTGGTTGAGCTTGAACTTTCATGCTATTGTTAAGTTTTCTATTTTACTATTTACTAAAATTACCGATCAATTATTGATGGATATTAATAAATAAAATAGACTCCGGTTATATATGACTACTTTAATATGTTGTTTTAGGGTAAAATATGTTTTTGGTCCCTCATTTTATCTAAATTTCTGTTTTTAATCCATCATAATTTTTTTTTGTGTTTTTAGTCCCTCAAAAATTGTTTTATTTTATTTTTAGTCCCTGACTTTAATTTTAACTGTTAAGTAATGTCATGACGAGCATAATTTGTGCTTGAAAATTTTTTGTTTAAGTTTCTAGCGGTTTTTAACTACTGCAAATTTTCTGGTAAATTAAAACTGTCATAAATGTTAAAAAAATAAAAAAAAAATCAAAACCTCGAACACTAGATTATCTGAAATCACAAGAAATGTTACAAAAGTAAATGTTTCTGACCGCTAAAAAATTTGTAGCGGTTAAAAGTCACTAGAAACTTAATTAGGAATTTTTCACACGCACAGTTTATGTCTGTCATGTCATCACTTAACAGTTGAAATTAACATCAAGGACTAAAAACATAACAAAACAATTTATGAGGGACTAAAAATAGAACAGAACAATTTATGAGGGACTTAAAACAGTAAAAAAATTTATGAGGGACTAAAAATAGAAATCATGATAAAATGAGGGACCAAAAACATATTTTACCCGTTGTTTTATTGTTTTTTCATAGCTAAAAGTTATTTCAGTGTATTACTTTGCTTTAATAACTTGATTACAAATCAATGTATATAGAAAGAGAGGGGAAAAAAAATCAAGTTATTCTAAGAATAATTTTAAAAGAGTAACTTCATCCCTCCTTTTATATATATATATATATATATATATATATATATATATATATATATATATATATATTATTTTATTTTTTCTAAAATGTGACTTTGGAGAAAAAGGAGGGGGTTGGTTGCTTGTTTAAAGACTTATAAGGAAAAAATAGTAAAAGTCCAAAACCTTGGTCCTCTTTCACATGCCTAAGAAATGGTAGATGCAACACAGGCAAAACTAGCATAATACTTTTGTTCTGTCCTTACAAAGCAATGCCTCGCTTTTTACTTTTTATTTCTGTCGAGGATAAAGACTATGCCAGATAATAATTTTGATGGATTAAAAATTTGAACTGATTATTCCCTTTAAAGTAAATATACAACTGTTTCCATGCATCAGATTGATATTTAGAGTTTAATTTCGATACAATATTAGTGTAAAAAAATTTATACAGTCAATCAATTAGAAATTATTTTAAATATAACTCGATAATCATTAGAAAACTCAACAATTTTATCATATAAGAGAAATTCTTAATAATATAAAATCCTTTATATTGTCTATGCATTTTAATTAAATTCTTGATACTAATCCCTGTTTATAAATTCAAATTCTTGAAACCCTTAGTGCCATATTTTGGGTTCCAGTGTATGATTGGATCATTGTGCCAATTGCTAGAAAGTTCAGTGGGCACAAAAATGGCCCAACTCAGCTCCACTTAATGGTCAATTCAGGCTTTTACGTAAGATACTTCTTTTTTTTCCTGGGACACTCCATTGGAAATAATAAATAATTGTGCTGACTATTTTACCTTTTTCCCCTTTTATTGTGAACCCTTATGGATTGCCCTTTCCGTATAACAACTCCACATTCAGATTATGCAATCCGGAATATTCAGGGGTATTCTGGAAATGTATTACGGAATGTCCAATCCGTAATACATTTGTATTATGGATTGGGCATTCCGTAATACATTTCCGGAATGTCCCTAAATATTTCGGATTTGATTATCCATAATAAATTAAAAATATATAATTTAATATGTAATTGTATAATTTAATATGTAATTGTATAATTTAATTTGTAATTGTATAACATGATATTTAACATAATTTAATTTGTAATTGTATAGGAAAAAATTAACAAGGGATGTGATGTCTTGTTAAAAAAAAAAAAAAACACAACGTATTGGCCAATACACTGGAGTAAATTAGTGTTTAATTAATGCTATTAATGTAGTATTTATATAAATATATATAAATTAATATTTTTTATATAGTATAAATTACTATATTTATTAAATATAATTATTTTTATAATATTATCAAATATTATATTTATTAAATATAATATAGTTATTAAATTTACGGATAACAATAAACCCAACATATTCCTAAAAACTAGCTTTAATACACGGATCAAGCAATCTGTAGCTTTATAATACACGGATCAAGCAATCCGTAGCTCTATAATATAGTTATTAAATTGCTAGCTTTATAATAGCATATCAAGCAATCCGTAGCTTACAATCAATATTCATTTACGAATTATACAATCCGTAATTGTATTAATACGGATTGTATAATCTGTAATTGTTATAATACAATTACGGATTGAACATTCCGTAATACAATATACATTACGGATTGCTCAATCCGTAATTCTATTACAATAATTACGGATTAGTCATTGCGTAATCATTCTTATACAATTACAGATTGAACATTCCATAATATATATTCTATTACGTTCCCATCATTCCGTGACATTGTTCAATGAATTACGGATTGCTTGATCCGAATGGGGTGCGAAGGAAAGACAACATCATAGAGAAGTCTTTATATTAAATAAGGGTATTATGGGAATATTTAAAACTATGGGGTACACCAAGAAAAAAGGAGGTGCCTTAAGTAATTGCAGTTGGCCTTTTCATAACCATATCTTCCATGGTAGCTGCAGCAATATTGGACCTCATAAGACTTAAATTGGTAAAGAGGGACAATTACTATCAACTTGAAGAGATACCCATGTCAATATTTTGGCAGGTTCCTCAGTATTTTATTAATTATAGATTGTGCAGAAGTTTTTTTTCAAATTTGATCAATTGGAGTTATTTCTGAGGAAGCCCCTGATGCCATGAGAAGTCTGTGTTGTGCTCTCTCACTTGTCACCGTTGCACTTGGAAGTACTTGACCTCTCCGGTTGTGACAATTGTGACAAAAAAGTGAAAAACAGTACTAGGAACGTGAATCCTGCATGGATACCTGACAATCTAAATTACAGTTTAATTGGAATAGATCCTGTAAAAAATAATTGTACTATATATCATTCGATCATGGATTGTTATATAAATAAAAATGATAATCTTTTATAATAATTACTTTAAAAATTAGATTATTTCTTCTGGCTATTGGCAGTACAAATTAAGTCTACTGAATTTGGTAGCATACATTCTAGTGGGTTAATCTGTACGGTGGAAGTTTCCTTCACTAGTAATCTCTGTCAACTTCTTGAAACTTTTAAAAATCAATGCTATGCACAACACTAGCAGTTTCGATCTTGTTCAATAAGATCACACAAATTAATTATCAAATTATGTCAATGTTTATGTTAAAAATATTTGTTATGGATTAGTATCAATCAATAATTATCATATTATCTTTTAGTATAATTAATCGAAAATTTAAGATAAGATAATTATCTTATGTATATTACGGATATTTTGGATTGGATTATGATAAGATTGATCATGTGACGGGTTGAGCCAATCATTTAGTAGATAGTCCATTGAGAGGTTCCTACCTACTGCTAGGGGATTATAAATTTGCTATCCCATTAAGCAAATTTACAGACTTTCTTTGACACTCAAATTCTCTTAAACAATCCCCTAGAAAAGTGGGCAGAAATCCTCTCAAGAGTATTTCAAGGTTTTCTTCCAGGAAACAATTCTCATAGAGATGGATGCGAATCCAAGTTAGTAATGATAACCTTCTTAAGTTTTATCACTATAATCACATGCTATAATTTGTATCTATCTGCGTTGTTTATATTATTTTCCATCAATTGGTATCAGAGCCAACTTAGATACATTTTATAACTGTTTGTTGTGTGAACCCTATAATTTTGATTTCTTCGTTCTTATTCTTGAAATTAAAATTAGTGGTTCTATTGATTTTTTTTTTTTAAATTCAGAATGTGATAAAACAATTTGTGTCCCTTTTCTCTTCGAACTTCTTTGTCAAAAAGCATTTATATTTTATGCATGAAATTCAAAATCGTTTGAGGGCTTTTGTTCCTTGTTATCACTGGAGTAACATATCAAAAGTTCATATAATTTCGTGAACGAATTTAAGAGAATTGAGAAATTTTATTTTCTCACAAACCTTCAAAGCCCGAAATCTTTCGAATCAAATTACTCACATTTGAATAATCCTTTTTCAAAATTGATTGAGGGCTTTTATAGATCGAAGAATTTCGAGCATAACCCATGCTATAACTTGTTCTTTCGTTCAAAAACAAGGGAGTATTTGCAAAACACGATTCTGGAAATCGTTTGCCAAACGCGTCTCGCCCCCTCTGTGTTTTTCCTCGATTTCTCCTTCGTTTTTTAACGATTTTCAAAATTTCTTGAGGGCTTTTGTAGACCAGAGGATTTCGAGCAAACTGAATCCTTAAATTTGTATTTTAGTTCAAAATCGAAAGAGTAATTGCAAAAACATGGATTCGCAATACTGTTGCGCAAACGCGAACGTTTTCTTTCATTTTCTTTCGATTTCTCCCTTATTTCTGAACAATTTAAAAAACAAATTGAGGGCTTTTCTTCCTCTGCTTGAGTCGATCAGAACGCGCCCTTTATTGCTCCGTTCCATCGCCGGAATTGGCTGCAGCGTCCGGGTCGATTCGCGGGTCAACCAGACCCGTTTTGCTGCATCTGGGAAAATAAGGAAGCTGTTTTCGGGAAGCCCAATCCCAAGGCCCAAAATTTTGTATTTTTTTTTCAAATATTATTTATTTAATATTTTAAGACTGTTAGTATTTTTCTGGAATTTTTTGGGCATCAGAAATTATTTATTTGATTAATTCGATACTTAATTTGATATTTTAGATATTGTATTCTCGAATTTTGGACCTCAAAATTTTTGTGACAATTCCCTACTATTTTAGTGATTTTCTGGTATGGGATATTCTCTCTAATATTTTGTCACTATTGAGGAATTAATTTGAGGTCATTTTATTATTTTATAATTATGCATGATATAAATTGTCATTTTCTTTTGTGCATAATTTTGCTCTCTTAATTTGCATTATTATAACTCGCCTATCGTGGGTATAGTGATGTGAATTTATATGTTAGTTATACAATTATGCATGGTATAAATTACAATTACTAATTCTATTATAAGCATAATTTTCTCGTAATTTACATAATTGTAATCTCGCCTATCATGGGTACATTTATGTGAATTTTGTGTTGGTTCTATCACATTAATAATAATTTTACCCTATCGGTATGTTGTTGTTAGTGTGATTTGTTGTTGCACAATGTGCTTTTCTTTGCTTATGTTAATCAATTTCTTGGTACCCTATCGGTATTAGGATATTGGTAATATAAGTTATAGTACATTGTATTGTTGCACTTTTGTTTAGGGACTCTCTTTTCTGGCTGAACTTTTCTTTCAAATCACACAATGTTTTGTGATGTTCAGTTTTCCTCCCTAATTCTATCAAAACTTTTAATAGGACAAATTATGAGGCATAAAATTTTTCAGGCACTCTCTATAATGATTAGTGTTAGTCACTTTTCTTTTTTTTATTTTTTCTTGTTATTATTTGGGTTGAAGAGTATCTGTTTTCTAAATAAATATATGTAGTGAATTGTATATTATTTTATGTCATTTCTCTATATCCAGTAAAATTAAAATTGGCATATTTTTAATGTTTTAATATACGTTGTATTTTTCACTACTATACTATTCAAATCTAGACCCATCTATCATTCTTAATTTTGTGACAAATATGTGTCAAGTATATATTTTCTCTAATCATGTGCCTTAGTCAAAGAAATTTTAGATTATAATAAAAAAATTTAATTTGTTTTATGTTAATGGTGCAATTGGGCATTATTTCAAATCCTTTTATGCCAAGTTAATCCAAAATCTGAATTAAATTCTCTATTGCCTTGTTATTGTTAAACTGTTCACTTTTAAAATTATTGAAAATATTTTGTTGAACACTCTTTAAGGCAATTACAAACTATATCATTCATGTATTTTATATGAATCATATTGATTTATATTTGGAGCTTTTCTCTTGAGATGACATTATGTACTCTTATTTAAGTCATCAAAGCTCATTTGGTCTTATATATAATGATGAGTCATATTGATTTATATTTGGAGTTTTTCTCTTTAGATGACATTACATACTCTTTAAGTCATCAAAGCTCATTGGTCTTATAGTGACACTATGAACCTTTTAACTTGATTATGATTGCATATATGGATTTGCAAATAAATTATTCTTATCCTTTTGAGATTATAAATATGCAAGAGTGTCATTATTTCTCAAAATTTTCTAGCAGAACTCTACAATCATTTCCTTTTGATTGTTATAATACTCCATTTCGTAATCATATTCTAATTCTGATTTTTAGTGGGAGTATTTTGTATCTTACTAGTTCTAGAGTTCTATTTTGAGATAAATATAAAATTGTTTTGTGTACTTTTGTAATATTGACTCGATTAAGTAAAACCAACAACTTTATTATTGTACTCTCTCCAATATAGAGATCATGAAATTAATATTATGGTTCTTACGATGATAAAGTCGTGTTTATTACATACTAAGTCAAAGTGTTGTTAAGCATGTTTTGGTTTTCTTTGAATACGATTGTTGTTGAATATCATATTCTTTTGGCATAATTTTTGATAATTTGCATAGTTCTATTATATTGATGATAATTATACCCTATCGGTGTGTTATTATTGATATAATTTGTTAAGAAACAATGCACCATTTGTCCTATACTTATATCAGTTTTTTGTTTGAATAACCTATCAACATTGGAGTTTTTTTAATGAGATAAGTTTTCTCTTGTGCATTATAGTATTATATTTCTTATTTATTGTGTATTTTGAGATTCTTGAGAGAGATCTCAACAAATAATAAATTCTCTTTAATGAGGCACGTTTTGGTTGTATTTGTATGAACCATTTAACTCTGAGCATGTGACAATTTACACACATGTTTCCTTGTTGTTCCATACTATCCTCTTTGTCTAAACCTTTTATTAATTGGGCAATTTTATGCAATCGAATATTCTGAAATTTTTTCATTTACCTATCGCAATGCAAATTTGTTTAATGGAATATTTTATAGAAACAGATTGCTATCATGTGGGTAGTGGACATACCCTATCGGTATGATATTACTCGATATGGTTCTAGTGTGATAAAGATAATATTTAAATTTTGTTTAGCTCTTTGGATATTTTCCTTAAAATTAAGTCAACTATTTTTTCTTTATCAAGTGGGAGACTCTAGCATTTTGAAAGTAATGTCCTATAAATGGACTGTGTTGACACAAGATCTCTACCTCAAATGCCCAATTAATCATACATGAGCAACCAAATTTATTTGTCTTGATAAAATGATTTTCTTGTCACATACTATTTGTAATCACTTTGTTGTTAGGACCTACATTAAGGATTTTGTGATAGTCTCTTATAGAATATTGTTTTGTGATAACTCTCCATTGTCATATATTTTTTTAGTGGACAATTCTTAATAGGACAATATAGGAATCCCAAATTTGAAGAGATTAATTTCTTTATACCATATTTTATATGTTTGCTTATGGTATTTCATATCGTAATTTTGTTGATGCTATATGCTTTATTTGGGATATATAGATAAACCTATGTCCATCATAGTTTGTGATGAGAGTTAGAGACTATTTGTTGCTATATCCTTAATAATTGTTGAGTATAGGTCCCATGTACTTCCGTTGCGTGTAACCAAATCTTATACTTAAGTGTGTGTAGATATTATTTATAATTGTAGCACTTGAGTTTATGTTTTGAGTGAGTAACTGAAAACTTGCAAGTGATCCCATATTCTACTTCTAAATATTAGGGATTTTCCATCTCACTCATGTTTGTAAAGTAAAGGTTACCTTGTTTACGTGATCCTTTTGAGGGGTCAATATTCTTTGAGGATTAATATTTGTTATTATAAGTGGTTAATTATGAAACCCTTTTGTAAAGCTCTGTAATTGATAGATGGACTGTATGTTGGGTTCATATTCTCGTTTCTAACCATTTCCCTCATTAATCCTATTCTACTCTACTTATCTCTCATACGTATTTCTTTAAGAGAGAAAATAGTGAATTTTTATTCACATTATCTTACAGAGCTATAATCTCACTATCATTAGAGTATTTCAATTCTAGTGGGCTCTAATGAAAATCCTAATCTTATTTTTGGTATATAAAGGATTAGTGGGAGCATATAACCTTTTGTTATGTCTCGAGACTTATCAAATTTGTATTGTCATATATTCTTGTGCACATTTAACGATGATATGACATATTCTATAAGGATTTTGTTATTTATCCTTGTCCTTTTGTGTTGAGGTACATAAAATCCATTGTATCTTAGTAGGCATCTTTAGCGGATGTCAAGGTCATTTTGTTGGGAATTGCACAATTAGTCTTTTGGCATGCAATTATCTTGTGCATCTCTTTTACCCAAAACTTCACATTTTGTTTGGTCGAAATTTGTAAGTATATTGTAAATACAATACTCCTATCGAGTATGATTCTCTACATTGTTGAGGTGCTTGTGATGATAGTACTCCTATCGAGTACAATTTTGCACCATTGAGGTACTTATGAATTTTATGTTTAGACCATTGATCTAAGTGCTTGCTCATATTGACATTTTGTGACCACATTAATCTAGAGTATCGTTTCATTTAAGCTAGGTGTCTATGTCATCCCAGTAGGAAATTAGTGGATTTCCTAATTTTCTTCGGGTTTGCGTAGTCACTTATTTCGTGAAACTCAGATTAATTGAATGTCAAATATTCTAAGAGCATTTGTTGATTTAGCCCATCAGTGATCACTCTTGTTATTGGGCTATCGTGAGCACTTAGATGCATGTGAATTATGTTCTGGCTTTTGCAGCTTTTCAGACTTAAATTGATTATGGTGTTGAAAGAAAACACTTGTAGATTCACTAATCAAAGACTTATCGGAGCTTTTGAGAATTTTACAGCTCACATGTGTTTGGTTAAGTCTTTTGATGTTTTGGGTTAGTGGGAGTCTGAAAACATTCTATCATGAGATATGTATATAAAATATTATCTCAGCAACATATCTCTTATAGCATTTTCAGATGCTTGGACCGTTGTTATGTAGCATATTTTGACTACTAAGCTATGCTATTCCGTATACTCTTTTCCTGTGAGAAATATGACTATTTGATGTGCAGGATATGTATCCCTATCGGATATTATTTTGTAGCATTAGAGATTTTAGATTTCTTACATTGTTGTTGACAAATTATTGAAATTGTCGTTTTAGTCTTGATGATTCTTATTATTGGTTAATACTATCCAAGTGGGAGAATGTTAAAAATATTTGTTATGGATTAGTATCAATCAATAATTATCATATTATCATATTATCTTTTAGTATCATTAATAAAAAATTTAAGATAAGATAATTATCTTATGTATATTACGGATATTTTGGATTGGATTATGATAAGATTGATCCTGTGATGGGTTGGGTCAATCATTTAGTAGATAGTCCATTGAGAGGTCCCTACCTACTGCTAGGGGATTATAAATTTGCTATCCCATTAAGCAAATTTACAGACTCTCTTTGACACTCAAATTCTCTTAAACAATCTCCTAGAAAAGTGGGCAGAAATCCTCTCAAGAGTATTTCAAGGTTTTCTTCCAGCAAATAATTCTCATAGAGATGGATGCGAATCCAGGTTAGTAATGATAACCTTCTTAAGTTTTATCACTATAATCACATGCTATAATTTGTATCTATCTGCGTTGTTTATATTATTTTCCATCATGTTTGTCTTGTATTGTTTAATGCTTATATCAAATGTGCAATGATGCTTCCTCATCCTTGATAGAGTTAAAGATTTTGGAATACCTTCACCACGTACCGTTATATCTACCTTGCTGGCTTGATCGTCCTGTGGTTCTTCATTAAGTTGCAGACAAAAGTAAAAAAGTCTAAATACTACCTTCATCATCCCATCATCGATATTTTAGCATTAGAAAAAAAAAAAATTCTAAGTTGACTTATGTTTTTAATTTTCAACGAGATATTAAAATTTTTATTTTAAATTTTCTTCAAATAAATTACATCAATTGATTTTTTTCAAAAAAAAAAAAATTTTTTCTATTATACTTTCTCCTTTTATCACCAAGTGTGTGGATGTTTTCACTTAATATGTAGTTTCGAGTTTGAGTTTCAAGTAAAAAATTGTGTTAAATATTAAGAGAAGAAATTTTATTATTTTATTTGACTTAAATATGATTGTTTTGTTCCAAAGTTTATACCAAAAAATACTTTATCTTTTTATTTTTTTCCTCTTATTTTGACTTCTCAACCTTACTATTTATGTGCCAACTTGAATCGATTTATAAACAAGTTCCGGTTAGCAAAGAATATTCAGAATCTTCTCTATACAGCAATCAGTACAGCTTTCTTTGAATTTTGAATCTTGTCCAGATTGGTTTGTCGTTTTTGGCATCATCCTATATATTTATTCATTATTCACATTTTGTTCACACTTTCGAATTTGTCATCCACTATTATAGTATTATATGTAGTGTTCACACTTATATATTAATTAAATTTTCTGGCAGTAACTTCACAATACTATGGTTAAGAATTTGTTCTTAGCATTTACCCTTTTATAAATTTATTTATATTTTAAATTAAAGTACTTAATGGTAGGTTAAACTTTTATATTCTCTCTAAAGAATACTAATTCAGTTCAGATGTGGATAATTCATCGATAAAGAAACCATATATGGTATATGCAATGCGTCACTTGTCAGTATCTCGATCTCATTATTCGTTGTTGACACTGTAATTGATTATCCTACATATGCATTGCGTTGTTTTCAAATGACATATTATTAATTATTAGTTGACACTAGCTAAGATGTTCACATTATTGTTAGTTGTGATCATAATTAGTATTGGTATTTTAGTATTTTGCTTGCATGTTCTTTCTTCCAACAGTGAAACCAAAACGTCATCCATATGCACACATGACAAACAAATGAACGTCTAATTATAATTTATTTTAGGGTCTAACAAGTACTTTTAGGGCCAGGGACGGATCCAAGAATTAACTAAAGGGGGGCTAAAAAATATTTATAATAAAAAATTGGATAAACTAAAATCGTATTAATAAAAAATACTTAAATTAAACATAAGGTATGTTCAATTCAAGACACTGGTACATAATAAAAGATAACAAATAACATGTGCTAATGAAATTAACCAATACAAACCACCTACTAAAAAATAATAAGAGATCAAAAGATTTGCAACAATAAAATAAAGAATCATCTAAACATTATCTTATTATATCAGATAAGATTATATCC
Organism: Pueraria montana var. lobata; assembly: GCA_026413185.1. Lineage (NCBI taxonomy): Eukaryota > Viridiplantae > Streptophyta > Magnoliopsida > Fabales > Fabaceae > Pueraria > Pueraria montana. Next base: position 52,137,978 of record CM048655.1, read on the forward strand.
GCTTCCCATGAAGAAAATCAAGCACAAATAATATCAAAATTGACATCAATTTAATTTGCAAAAGAGTGACACAATATTGAGAGAATAAAGAGAATGAAAATCTCACTCTTTAAATTATGTATTCTAATTTATAACATAATTAAATATTAGATATTCTTACAATACATCAAGTAATTTTATTTGTTTAATGGGAAAGGAATTAAGATTGCCCACAGTTTAAAAAATAGCATTTTTTTATGGATATTTTAAATTTCAAGCAAAGTTAAAAAAAATATGATTAAAAATATAAACATATAATTAATATATCATCATTACTATTTAATTATGAAATCACGTAAAAAAAAGAAATCAAAATTTTAAAATTGTCATTTTAAAAAGGAATACTTAAAATTTAATTATAAAGGTATAAACAATCTTTACCAATGTTTTAAAATCGGACCGGCCATCGAATCGGCCGAGGTATTGGATTAATGGGTCATTGGTCGGATCGGTGGGTCACTGGTCGGACCAGTTTGACTCTATATATATTAAAAAATTAAAAAAATATAATATAGCTAACATAATTTAATCATTTAACACTTCAAATTTTAAATATTGTCATTATAAAGTACCTAATATTCCAAATAAGAAATAATAACCAATAGTCATGATAATACAAGTCCATAAATAAGTTTCATACACAAGCAAAATTAAAAAAAAATTAAAACACGTAGTTTCAACACTTTTTTTCAAAAAAAAAATTACATCACAATCGGATTCAACCAAAGACCCGTTGGGTCACCAGTTTTATCAAAAATGGCCGGTTCAACCTGGGTCGTATTGGGTCAGATGCATTTCCAATCCTTTCATCAAACCGAACTGGTTAAGCCACCGGGTTCTAGTTAGACCGGTCGGACCGTCCCCCCCCCCCCCCCCCCCCCCCCCCAACACCCTATTCTTAGTTTTTTTTAATATTTTAAATGATTTGAAAATCAAATATATTTTAATTTAATTTTTATGTTACTATTTATTCAAATTTCATATTAATATTTATTTATTTAATTTTTCATGAGAATGAATCATGATACTTGAATTCCTTCTTTGTCCAATAATCCCTTAGCATGCAATTGGGAAGCCCATATTAAGAATTTATATAGAATGTATTAATAGTTAAAAGTATTCTATACTAGTATTATCTAATTATATATTGTTATATATGTAATATTGTTTACTTTTATACTAATTTCTTTAAAAATTATATTTAAGATTATTTTGAATTAGTTTTGATGGTATAAAAATTTTTATACTGACAATATATGAAAATTAAACTTTTTATATTAAATTAGCTTATCTTTAATACCATTTATAGAAGAATGTGATTTTAATATACTAATATTGTAAATATTTTTACATTATCAACTAAGTAAAAATTATTCTATATATGACTTTTAAAATAATTATTATAAAATAAATAATTTTATTACACATAATAATTCATATTAATTGACGTGCAAAAAAATCTTTACATTATCACTACATTTTAATTAAATTCTTTAAAGAAAATGATGTTTTAAACATGAATGATTTCAAACTCGATGGATTATGTTCTCATTAATTATATAGTTTGTGACAACTTTTCAAAACACTAAAGCGCGTGCCTAGTTTTTTCCTTTGGAAAGCAAATATTTTATAAACAATAATGGGAATTCTGCTTTGGCTTTTCGCACCGCTTTCACTATGTTCCCACTATGGTACACTGACCTACCTCACACTTTGCATCTTTCTTTAATCACATTGCACGTGAGACAAGTCAACAGTCCTCAACTGATTAGCTTGTGGTGTATATCCAAGATGAGAAATAAGAGCAATACTCTATGACCCATTTTTATTATTGGTTAAATTTTTTTTAGAAATTACAAAATTATATAATTCTTATTCCTTATTTGATGAACTGTGTTCATAATTTTATAATTTTTATAAATTTTAATTTATAAAAAAAATATATTAGAAAGAGTATGTCAGAAAATGTATATCAATTGTTATAAAAAAAATATGTATCATTATTTTCCAAAAGAAAATGTGTATCCATCTTTATCCAAGATACATAGCCGGCTAGACCAAAAGGTAGGTACACATCTTTACTGCATCGAGTGTATATATATACATCATTATCATTATTCATTACATCTTGCTGGATGATGGATGATGCTTGCTTGAGTTGCCAACTTTAAGGTCAGAGATGCACATGCACTTCGCTGATTCCATTCTTTGCTTTTGTATTCTGATCTGTGGTTTATCTTTCTGAGATTTTATCAGTGGTTTCAGCCAAATATAAAGTTTTTTTTTTCCCTTTTAAATTCTACTGATCTATGGACCCATGTATTTGAATCTTGAACCTTTCTGTTATTCTTGAATAGTCTGCTTTCTTTTTAAAAGGAACTGAATATAACTAAACATCAGAATCAAAAAACTGGTTTCTGGAATTTTGTTCTTTAGCCAGCAAAGTGTTGTGGCTTACTTATAACTGAGATTGCTGAAAAGAAGTGTTTCTTCTTTTTTCATTCTTTAACCGAGTTCAATTTTGACCTTTATTAGTAATTTGTTGTTTTCTGTTGTTGGTGTTTTAGTTTCTCAATTTCTGTGCTGCTTGGCTGGTTGCAATTGCAAGTGAACAATTGGCCAGTGTGTACTAGTTTTGAATCACAATGGCAGAGGATGATGTTTACACGAAAGATGGAACAGTAGATTACTGTGGAAATCCAGCTAATAAAAAGAAAACTGGAACCTGGAAAGCCTGCCCCTTTATCTTAGGTAAGTGTGGTGTTTGTTCAAGTCCAAGGTGGGATGTGATATGAATGAACTGTGTGTGAAATATTTATCATTTCAAGCTACTAATTGCAGGAAATGAATGTTGTGAGAGATTGGCTTATTATGGGATGAGCACAAACCTGGTGCTTTATTTCAAGAAGCGGCTACATCAGCATAGTGCTACTGCTTCCAAGAATGTCTCTAACTGGAGTGGAACTTGCTATATCACACCATTGATTGGAGCATTTTTGGCTGATTCCTACCTTGGAAGATATTGGACAATTGCTGGTTTTTCAATAATCTATGCTATTGTGAGTATAGTCTCTTCAATCTGTCTATGATTACTGACTTCTTGCTGAAAAAGGGATATGGATTTGGAACTTATTGAGTGGGCACTGAAACTGGGGGTTTGTTGAAAATATCCTTGTAGTAACATTACTTTGAGATTTAATATTGATTCTAAATAAATTAATTAGAATGAAGAAAGAGAATTTCCACCTGAAGCACAGACAATTCCAAACCTATAGTGTTGTAACCGTGTCAAATACATATATATATATCAGTATAAATTATTACATGGTCTGAGACTATCATAGATAGTATCATGGTCTAGACCAATTTCCACATGATATGTGATTAAGTTTTATTGATTCTGTCTTGTAAATTGGAAAATTTGATTACATGTCACATGGAGATTGGCCGAAACCATAGACACGTGGTGATTCTAAATCATGTAATAATTTCTCCTATATCAGACACTGCATAGACATTTCAAATATTTTTAGATGCATTTTTATAACTTTTTACTTTTATTTTTTAAACTTTTATGTCAAAACTAATTAGAATATCACAATAATTATATTTAAACTTTGTTAAGTTGTATTGTATATGTATCTCGTGTCATATTCATATTTCCTAGATCCCCCACAAAAATGTTCCAGAATTTATGCTGTGAAGTTAATCAACATAACAATAATGCGTGCTAACTGGTCCAATTTTTTTTTGTGAAATTGTATCTTCTAGCCTGTTAAACAACATCTAAAAGGTAATCTTGTTGATGAACAGGGAATGACACTCTTGACATTGTCTGCATCAGTTCCTGGCATAAAACCAACATGTCATGGACATGGAGACGACGAAAATTGTCATGCTACTACTCTAGAGAGTGCAGTGTGTTTCCTAGCTCTTTACCTTATTGCTCTTGGCACTGGTGGTATTAAGCCTTGTGTCTCATCCTATGGAGCAGATCAGTTTGATGACACTGACCCAGCTGAGAAGGAACACAAGAGTTCTTTCTTTAATTGGTTCTATTTCTCAATCAACATTGGTGCTCTTATTGCTTCTTCTCTATTGGTCTGGATACAAGATAATGTGGGCTGGGGATGGGGCTTTGGCATTCCTGCTGTAACCATGGCAATTGCTGTGGTTAGTTTCTTTTCAGGTACTAGGTTGTATAGGAATCAGAAGCCTGGAGGTAGCTCCCTCACTAGAATCTCTCAGGTGGTAGTGGCATCCATAAGAAAGTACAATGTTGAAGTACCTGCTGACAAGTCTCTTTTATATGAGACGGCTGAAGCTGAGTCTGCTATAAAAGGAAGCCGAAAGCTTGACCACACAAATGAATTAAGGTAAATTAAGCAATGGTAACAAATTTTCTAGATGACCAACTAGTGTTTTTTGTTTAGTCAGAATTAGAAGCAATTTTTGTTGTCACACTTGCATTATAGAGTATAGAGAGACAGGGCTTTTACGTCCACATTCATGCCATTTCTCATGCTATCATATCAAAATAAGACAATCTTATGATCACTAGTTTTTCAATTGTTCAGAGAAACAGAAAATGTTGTCCTTGCAAATTATACAAGGGCTGTCCCAAGTGTTTCTTTTGATCTATTAGACATTGGACAAAACTTATATGCAGTTCTTGAAGTGTTTTGTGTGTTGTTCTATGATCAAAATTAAAGTTTCACTACCATCTACGTTGATGTTTAATGCAAACTTTTACTATACAGATTAACGAGTTGAAGTTCCAATTATGATTAGAGAACAACATGAAAAACACTTAAAAAAGTGCACCTAAGTTTTGTCATTACTCATTAGACATTAGCCTATTGACTTATCTAATTTTAATTCACTTTTCTTATTGTGTGTAATAGATTTTTTGACAAAGCAGCAGTGCTAGCACAGTCAGATAAAGTGAAGGAATCAGCAAACCCTTGGAGACTTTGCACTGTAACTCAAGTGGAAGAGCTGAAATCCATTTTAAGATTACTTCCCGTATGGGCAACTGGCATCATATTTTCTACTGTCTATGGCCAGATGAGCACCTTATTTGTGTTGCAAGGGCAAACCATGGACACTCATGTTGGCAACTCCACTTTCAAAATCCCACCAGCTTCACTTTCCATCTTTGACACCCTTAGTGTCATATTTTGGGTCCCAGTGTATGACAGGATCATTGTGCCAATTGCTAGAAAGTTCACTGGGCACAAAAATGGCCTAACTCAGCTCCAGAGAATGGGAATTGGCCTCTTCATATCCATATTTTCCATGGTAGCAGCAGCTATATTGGAGCTCATAAGACTTAGAATGGTGAGGAGGCACGACTACTATCAACGTGAGGAGATACCAATGACAATATTTTGGCAGGTTCCTCAATATTTCATCATAGGCTGTGCTGAAGTCTTCTATTTCATTGGCCAGTTGGAGTTCTTCTATGAGCAAGCCCCTGATGCCATGAGAAGCTTTTGTTCTGCTCTCTCACTCACCACCGTCGCGCTTGGACAGTACTTGAGCTCTCTGCTTGTGACAATTGTGACAAAGATCAGTACTAAAAATGGAAGTCCAGGGTGGATACCTGACAATCTAAACTTTGGTCACATAGATTATTTCTACTGGCTATTGGCAGTGCTAAGTGTACTGAACTTGATAGCATTCCTTCTAGTGTCCATGTTGTATACATATAAAAAACCTGTGGGAACTCTGCGCTGAAAAATGTGGGTTAAGTTGTACATTGGAAGTAGTTTCATTATGCACCACATTGGAAGTTTCCTTCACTAGTCTTGTTTTTCACCTATAGGCTATACTATTGGATATGACCAATTTTATTATTACACTGTAATCTCTATGTCATATCCTTGAAAAAAGTTGTAAAATTGTTATTATCACCACTGCTTACAAGCATTGCGTTCTGTAAACATTCTCATTATGTGTCTGATCTTTCTCTCATCAACATGCAGGAATCCAAGTTAACCAATGCTTGCTCCATTTCATATAGATGTCATATTACACAAACAAATAAATTGCAACGTGAACTTTACCTGCTTGTTCCAAACAAATAAAATTGGTCGAATCAGTATCAAACATTAATTTATTCACTTTCAATTCTTCCCACGCAATCGTTACTTTCTGTGTCTTTCCTTACTAATAGTTAACTATCATAATCTATCATAAATTCATAGTTTAAATGATGTGATTAGCCTAGTGCACACAACTTAGGTGTACTAGGTTTATGCAAGTATTTATCTACTGACCATGTAAACAAATTATAAGCTATCATTCAATCATAAATTGATAGGTATGATAAGTTTGTTGCCTTTTATAATTATTTCTTCAAAAGTTAAACATGAGATGATTTTCGATTAGTTGTCAGTGTAAAAAATTTTACTCTGACATATATGAAAATTAAAATCTTTTAAAATTTTGATTTTTGTTAATTAATGAAGTGATTTATTTTTAAAAACTTTATTTAAAATACATTTTTCACAAAAACAAAAAATATTGAGTTAAATTAAAAATAACGTATTGAAAACTTAATAGTGTAATAGCTTCTTTTAAAATTTATGTTTGCTTATATTATAAAATAAAACTACATGAGGATATACAAAGCAACAAAATATGTACTGGACCAAAAAAAAAAACAACAAAATACAACTTTATGTTTTTAGAATCTCACGGGATTATTCTCAAAGCATATTATTTACATTTTTTTTTCACACATCTCATCAAATACCATTTTTTCCTCTCTCTTTAATTTTTTTTTTCAAATTAATGGTCCACAAACCTTTTTTGTGAGCTTACTTCTTTTATTTTGAGGGGGAAAGGGGAGTGCGTGTCCATAGAATTCTCTTCTCAAAATAAACGTGAATTTTACTCAGAATGTGCCAAACATATTAACAATGCTTTGACAATTTTCACTTACAAGTTACAACTTCCCGTGATGCTTATCTTCTAGAATCATTGTTTAATCTAAAGTTTTCAACCATAAATTTTTAATTTCTAGCAACCGCATTACCTTATTGTTAGCTTTTGATTTGGAACTTATCATTAACTAACAAAGAAACACCCCTACCCTAAACTAGGAAAATCGTCATACTTGAACTATTGCAATGTTCCCTAAGCGTTTTCGGGACCCCAAAACAGGTACCTTTCTTATGTGCAGTAATGAGTCATTTCAATAGAACCCATGTTTTGCTTATCAGGTGTTTGACGAAATGTCTGAATCAGAAACTCAAACTTTTCTTTTAGTTTCGTTGCATTTTCTTTACATTCTTATCTTCCAATGCAGGTTTTCATCTGCTGAGTTCAATGCATTCCAAGAAATACCTGAAGAATATTGGGTTGGAAAGAGAAGACTACTATTTTTTGAAACGTGTTGGGAAGGGCTTACTTTGCACTTATGCAGTACTTGGGGCTCTGTGGCTCTACAATGATAATTCATCACTGGGGTGGGGGAAACTGAAGCCGCTGCTGATGGAGCACGAAGAAGCATTGAAGGAGTTCATTGCCAAAGGAGGGATGATTGGAACCACTATTGGTCCAAAAGGGATGGCTGAGAGTGATAAGGATCTGCAAAGCAAGAATTTTGATGAGGAAGCTCACAAACTGTGGTTGAGGATGAAGAATGAGGTCACAACTGAACTTAAAGAGAAGGGTTTTGATGTTGAATGACTGTGCAGACAGCACAGTGAACGCCAGTGTCATTCTCATGATACATAAACTGATTGTGTGGCTGTAGTTGTTGTACATGTGAGGAAACTTATGCATGCTACATGGTAAATAAGTAGTGTTTTGCTGTGTTAAATGTTTGATTAAACATTGAATGATGATAAAAGGGAAGGAATAATCAGTCTGCTCTTCTTTGTTGGTTGATACGTCTGTGTGTTTGCCCCTGCAATTTCCCTTGTTGTGTTAGGCTTATTATAGTTTTCTGGTGGTGGTCAATTTTGATACATTGTTAGTATCAATCAGTTAGAAATCACTTCAGATATTACTTTTAAAATATAATTATTCCAAAAATTAATAGTTTTTAATCATTTGACAATTGATGATTAAATAACAGTACAATTATTTTTTTTTACATTATTAATGTATTCTAATTAAATTCAAGCAATAGGAGTGGAACAAATTCGTCAAGTAGATAATTATTGCTCTGTTTATAAATTCAAGAAATCTTGTTATGACTATACTGGAACGGGAAAAGGTTATATGCATATTATTGCTCTGTTTATTGTGAAGCTTACATGCATATGCGCTCTGATGTGCTCATCCAAAGATTAGTTGTATTCAATGGCGAAATAATACACAGAAATTTGTTCCTTGTTATGAGTCACCTTAGAAATAGAATTGCTATGAGTCACTTTCATTCTACATCAAAAAAATACAAATTATCCCAGAGAATAATAATAAAGAGTGCGGAAATGACAAGCATGGCTGATGGCTGCATGGTTACCAGTAATGCAATTCAAGTGCTACTGCTGTTGTTTCCAGTGCTATTAAAAGAGATGGGAGACAAACAATGTAATATCCTAATTTTGATTTATGGGATTTCACTTAAAATTAATTTACAATCCTATATTACAATATTGTTATTATAGCAATCAAATAAGTATCCTGAAACTGTCATAACCATACCTCGGCTGTTACAGCAAGTACTAATTTTGCTTACCCACATTTACTTTTATTTTTCTAATTTCAAGTTTATATAACAAGAATAAGAACATTTATATCATTTAAAGCATATAAGTTTAATTTAAAATAAAGAGAAATTAGGCTCATAATCATAATAGTTATAGAGTTTTACAAGTGGTTTTAGTTCATGCATCCATAAATAAGACCATAACAATAACTAGTTAAACCAGAAATTGGAAGTTAAAGCTTAATACTCTGCTATCTGAACGGGCTTTAAAAGCTTTACCTACATCTTTCCCTGATTTAAAAGCTTCTTGCAATAAGTTCTAACAAAATATCAAATGTTGTGGACTATTTCACTCCTAGCTGTGGTGCAATCAGATATTATGCCAATGCTTTATTCTGATACCAACATCATGAGAACAACTGCAACCAGCCAGATTTCAACAGTTATATCTTTCCAATGTAATGCAATCTAACAAATGTACTTTATCTCAAGGACTAGAAACAATTTCATTATATATGTTTTTACAACCAGATACACTTCCATTAGTTACAGCCTCAAAAGAAACTTCTGGCTGTTGGATTTGAACTCTTTAAGCTGCTCTTTCCAGACCTGCTTCGCCTATAGCTCTTCAAGGGTGTCAAATAGAACCTTAACAAGCCACTGTCAACATTACTTGGTGAATACCTAACACTCCGGTTCCTCTGAAGCATAAACTTCTGCCTTCCATTCAAAACATGGCCTTTAGCCTCAGAACCTACAAAGCCATTGACTAAACCCGCCGTTCTACAAGGATGATCTCTACAACTAACACTATAGCTACGAATAAGCTTCTGGCTAACCGACTCGCTCGCTTGTCCATTAACTACCCTCCTCAGCTTCTGCCAAGACTCTGCAATTGGCTTATTAACCACATCACCAGCAGCAGCATACTCTCCTTCTCCCAACCTATCTTCCCTTCTCCTCTGCACTAACCCCAACTTACTCCACAACCCACCCCACTTGTGAAACCTGTTCAATCCCTTTTGGTCATCCCCAATTGCAGCATCACAAGCATCATCCTTGGAAGCAGACCCCATTACACTATCAGATTGAACACTATTCATTGGTTTCAAATTCGCATCCCTCAAATCATTCTCTGTGATCAACACCTTTGCCCCATAGAACAACTCGGTGGTGGCAGGAGAAACCTTAGCATTAGATATCACTCTCAATTCATTAACTTCGCCCATTATCGACTTCCTACGCGAATTCGACCTATCGAAACTCCTCCTCCTCCTATGCCAATCCGAATAGTAATGTTTCGTCTGAGCTGAACCACCAGGACAACACTCTTCACCATTCTCCAAATTCACTTCTCCCTCTTCTTCTTCTTCTTCTTCCTCAACCAAAACCCTATCACTAACACGAACCATTGGGGAAACCCTAGGGTACGCTTTCCCTATCAAATAACCGTCCCAAGAAGCTCGAGGAGCTTCGAACGAAAACCGTGAATCGTCCACGGATCGCCTCGGATCAGTGTCGCAAGATCTTCTACTAACGCGAAACCGTATTCTCCAACTTCCGATTGAGTATCCGGCAATGTCCTAAACCCTAGCTTTTCGACCGAACCAACGCCGGCACCGGCGCTGTCGCTGTTGCGGTTTCTCTTCGGATTCTGTTTCCGACGCCATTTCATCAATCGCTTGCTGAATACGGAAGCCGCGTCGCGAAAACTCGCAGCGATGTCTTCGGATTCTGTTGTAGTGATAGGTGACCCCAGTGGATTACAGATTGCGAACGACTCACATTTACCATAAACATCACAATCCGATTCTTGACTAGTCCACCAAACTTTCATTTCTTTCTCCTCATCATCCCACATTCTTTGTTCAAATTGGCCTTGCGAATTCAACATATAGATTACTAATTCTAATGCACTTGGTACAGTGTAATAGATATCCGCATTTCCTTCCCCATCATCCCCACCTTTGAAACCTTCAAGATACGTTGTCATTCCCGGTATCCCTTCAAAGACCCCACCACCATTCCATGGACCACTGCGCCAGTATGGACGAGTTTCAACACTGAGAGAGAAGCTCCCAACGGAAGGGTTAGAAGGGCTTTTCCATGATAAAAGTTCTACTTCAACACCTGTTCTTATATTGCTTGGGCAATAATGTATTTGAAGGTTGCTGAAAACTGTCCCATAAGATGTTTCCCGTTGTGGTTTCTGTGAGGACAAGCTTACCATATTGTGAAAGCTGGGCACTTGTGTTGAATGATGTGATGGACACATTCGTTGACCAAATGATGACTTGTTTCTGTCCATTCAGCACCACAAGATTGCCATCTTCAGATATAGTAACAATTCCAGAAGAATCATTATTATTCAGTGGTTGGTTTCTGTTAGCAATCCATATGACTGTGGACTGAGACTTCCACCTAATTCCAACGTAGCGGTTTGTGGAGTTTTGAGGGGTGAAGAACCCCAAGGTGAAGTTGCCATCTTTGGACCTAAGGGTTTCAGGGTCCTTGATGGATTGAGATAATGTGATGGTGTCTATGGAAACACCAACATTCAAGACATAACGGTACAGTATGAACAAAACAAAGAACAAGTTTGCACGGCTGCTGAAACCCATTACTGAGATGAATAGAAGAAGATCTCACTCTTTCTTACTTTAAGATTTGACATTGTCCTCTTAAAGTCAACTGTCTGTGGCATGCAAATGGAACTCTTCAAAACTGATACCCCACGTTAACTAAATAATTATTCAATTCAGTTCTATTAGATGGATACAAAAACGAGTATAGAATAAACAGGCTTCACAGTCACCTTTCATTTTGTTTTTCCTTTCACTCAATTCCTTTGTGTGTGTGTGTTTTTAGTTTATTTTTTATTTTTTTTCAAGTCAACTTACCTCCTCAAATTTGTGAGGAGTCATTTCTGTAGTCAAATTTGCCTTGGCAGGTTCCCTCACGTAATTACTATAAATTAATATTATTTGTCTGATTTTTTTATTTTTAAATTATACCTTTAAACTAGTTGTCAAGGTAGTGGATATCTAATATTTTATTATTATAGTTGCATAGGTCTTAAGTTTGAATGAATAACTAAATTTTGAATATCATACATATAAAATGTATCAAGCTTTCGAGTGTATAACATTCTTAAATTTTAAAATTAGATGTAAGTTGATATAACAATGTTTTTTTGTTTTTAACTTTTGCTATTACATCATTTATTATATCTTATACTTTTCTTTTTCTTTCTCTTTTGATTGTAAAATTTGTTATACAATCTTTCTTTTTTTCTTTATGTGTAAGTGCTCATTGTACCTTGACACCTGTCCTGATCCTTATTAGCCTTCGGAACTCAACCCACCTAAACTTTTTCTTAAAAAAAAAAACATTATTCTTTATAAAAAGTCTTTCTCAAAAGAATAATTTAGAATCATTTTACAATATCTTCCTACTAATCCAACCCACTAACTAGCTAGGGTAGGCTTAATGATGCGAGATTTGAGTAGTTTGCATATGTTCTTATGAATTTTCATTGTCATTATTTTACAAACAAAAAAAAAAGTATTCCCACTAATTCTCTCTTTCTTTTTGGTATGATAAATATTAATTAAATGCATTTTATATTCTCAAGATATTAAATACATTTGTTTTTTATTTATTTTTTCTTCATAAAGTAATAGAAAAATTTTGTAAGAATATTTATAAGAAAATATAATATTACGTTATTCTTCTCAGAGAGGTGGCTTCCACGAAAATTAACATGGAGCCTCACCTTTTTTCAAACAAGCAACATCACATTTTGATTAAGAAAGGGAATTCATTTGAAAAATAGAGTTAGAGAAAAAGAGAAGACATCACAAATAAGATTTAGAGGAGAGAAATATATAACACCTTAGAAGGTATTACGGTAACTATGCTAAAAACGTGAAAATTTAAAACAAAACAACATCTATGTCATGTAGAAGCTAAACAATTAATTACATAAGGATATTATACATGCTTAAATACAATTAATCACTGGAAGGTTCCGTACAAAACATAAGGAAAAAACAAGACCACAACTACAACTAAGCTACGTCTTCTTGTACATCTCCAAACTCTGTCAGTAACCACCTCCACCTGTATTCTTAATAAAGGAAAAATTTTAAGGGGTAAGATATAATATCTCAGTGAGTCATCTAAAACTTTATGGGTTGCTAGACTCTTCTACCCAACATTTTGCTTAACTCTCATTGTGCCAATTGCTAGAAGGGAGTTGCTATTCTCACCCTGAATTTTTCTATTCTCACCCCCATGTGCTTTGAATTTTTTTTTCCTGAAAATACCCTTTTCTACGAAATCATGATTCCCTGGCAAAATACACTATGGAATCATGATTTCATTGTGTACCTGGAGGTGCAAAAAAAATACACAACGGAATCATGATTCCGTTGTGTACTTGGAGGTGCAAAAAAAATACGCAACGGAATCATGATTTCGTTGTGTATTTTACAACGGAATCAAGATTCTGTTTTGTATTTTGCCCACGAAATTAGGATTCTGTTTCATATTTTTTTTGCACCCCAGGTACACAATGGAATCATAATTTCATTGTACATTTTATACAATGGAATCATGATTATGTAAAAAGGATATTTTCGGTAAAAAAAAAAAATTAAGCATGTGGGGGTGTAAATAGAAATTTTGGGGGTGAGAATAACAATGTCCTTGCTAGAATGTTCAGTGGGCACAAAAATGGCCCAACTCAACTTCAGATAATGGTCAATTCATTGGCCTTTTTCATAACCATATCTTCCATGGTAACTGCAGCAATATTGGACCTCATAAAGATTGGTGGCTTTTGTTTCCTGCACCCCCTGTTTGCTTCTGCACCCCCCATTAAAATGTGAGTGGACAAAATTGTCCTCAGCAACTAAAGCCCCCCCTCTCCCTCACGTGCTTAACCCTAGAACCCCCAAGCCACCCCCAATTTTTTTTTTGCGCCGCAAGTCCCCTCACCCCAAGACCATCACCCCCACCCTTGTCGGCTACAAGTTGGCGTCATTGTTCGATTGTCTCTGGCAAAGATGTGGGTGGAACTCTACTCAATCTCGAGTCCAACTTCGGCGAAGGTAAGTGGTCATTCCTTCATCTTCTTTAATTTCATTTTTTTTTGTGTTGTTATTGTGGCTAAGTAGGGGGTTCCTTGGTTATTGTGTTGAGTGTTGAATTGCGCTTATTGGGGGTATTTTGTTAGCTGTGTGTTGTGTTGGGTGTTCGTTAATGACAGATTAGGGCCGAAATTTTTTTCGGAATAAGTGATCCAAAAAAGGCTTGATGCTTTCCAGAACAGCTAATCCAGAAACTTTTCCAAATTAGTTGTTCCAGAAAGCATCAAGCCTTTTCCAGATCACTCATTCCGGGAAACTTTTCGGATTACATGTGTTTTCTGGAATAGGCATGTACGGAAACGACATGTAATCCATAAATATTTCCAGAATAAGTGATCCGAAAAAGGCTTGATGCTTTTTGGATTACCTGTTCCGGAAAAAATCAACTTTTTCCAGATCACTTGTTCTGGAAATATTTCTGGATTACATGTCGTTTCAGGAATGCCTGTTCTGGAAAACACATGTAATCCGAAAAGTTTTCCGGAATGAGTGATTTGGAAAAGGGTTTTTTTTTTTTAAAAATTTTATTTTTTTGTTGCCATTTATTAATTTCTACAATTGTGATGTGTAAGTTAGTGATTTTAAATGTCGTATAACAGTTTTTCAGTAAATGTTTTTTTATTTACACATGAATTTTATATAATATGTTAATCATTGTATATGTCTTGTATTTTATATTTCTAGTCCCAATGCTTGTAGCTACATCATTTTTGTATCGCCTATATTTGCCACCCCTCTCACAACCTAACACAACAACAATCTTCCTTCCAGGTTGCCCATTTGCTATGTCTGACCTTAAAATGACAACAACAAAACCCAACTCAAATGCAATCGCTCAAACCCATTTCAATAGCTCATCTCGAGTATCAAAAACCTACATTAACAACAACATACAACATATGTTTGTCAAAGTTCACCTATTCAAGTATTACATAAATAACCTTTTACACAAATTACATAATTACACAAAATAATTACCTCCGTAGTTGTAGAAAATTCGCTACAGTCATTTTTTATAACTTCATCCTTTCTCACATCGATATCCATGTCCTCATGCATATTGACCTCATCAGACATCTTGCTCAAGTAATCGTCATCCATATCAACCAACTAAAATTTTAAACCAACACTTGGTTCAAATTATAACATGAATTCTATTTCCATCCATACATATGGATATAAGACAAAAAATAAAATAAATTAAAGGTCATTAGTTTCCAGAATTCGTAATCTAGAAAAGCAAAATGTTTTCGGAATCGGTAATCTGGAAGCTTGCTTCTACTGTTCCAGAATAAGCAATCCGGAACAAAAAAACTATCTTTCGAATTAAGCAATCCGAAACAAAAACTACCTTCCAGAATAAGCAATCTAGAAAAAAAAATTAGTTTCCAGAATAAGCAATCCGGAACAGAAAATACTTTCTGGATAATCCATTCCGGAAGGGAATTAACACTCTTTCGGATTACCAATTCCATAAACTTCTAAATGGATTTCCAGAATGAGTTATCCAGAAACTAGTCACAATTTTGGATTATTGTTCCGAAACGACCTCTTCTGGACAGCCTAATCCGAAAAGTACTTAATAAAAACAAAATAAAAGGCAAACAAACCTTACACTACGCCGACGGGACCTCACCGGAGCTATACAAGAGGAGGATTACACAGGAAATTTAACAGAATAAGCCAATTTTGGTGAAGACATTTAACCGTTGATGGACATATAAAGGACTATGGAGGCACATGAACCACCATCTCCAAGAGGACACCAACCTTCGAGCAAGACAAATGAAAGTGGGACTAGGTGCAAGGGTGTCGACTGTGAAGTGATTTAGGAGAACTAGGTTGAGGGATAACAAGGCAACATAATATCAGAAGGGTACTTTAGGGATATTAAAAAATTGGGGGGTGCAGGAAGCAAACGGGGGGGTGCAGGAAGCAAAAGCCCATATTGGTAAAGAAGGACAATTACTATCAACTAGAAGAGTTACCCATGTTAATATTTTGGCAGGTTCCTCAGCATTTTATTATAGATTGTGCAGAAGTTTTTTTTCACATTTAATCAATTGGAGTTTTTCTTGAGCAAGCCCATGATGCCATGAGAAGTGGGCTTTGCTATTCTCACCCCCACAAATTTCTATTCTCACCCCCTAACCTTGTAAAATTACTCTCTTGTCCCTCTCAATTCCTTACACCCCACCCCACTCCCTTCTCCTCACAGTCTCCACCCCCACTCCGAAATTCGTATCACTCTCCTTCTCCTTCAGTTACTCACACACACACACCCGTAAGTTGTGTAAATCAACGGAATCATGGTTCTGCTGTGTTGAATGCACAGTGGAATCCTGATTCCATTATTTTTTTGTTTTTTTCATACACAACGGAATCATGATTCCGTTGTGTATGAAAAAAAACATGCACAACGGAATCACGATTCCATTGTGCATGTAGACAATATTTGATTTATTTTTTTTACTGGTACTTATTTAGTGAACTTTCAATTTTTTTTTAGTAGTAACAATGGATTGAAATACTTTTATTTCTGATGAAGTTACGATGCCAAGTTGTTGGGAAATATGATTGATGCAAGTAAAAATGCTTTAGACCAACCAGATGAACAAAATGAAATGCAAGCAGATGATTATGTGATGGACATTGAACCTCAACACAATTATCCTGACTTCTCCAATAATTTCATGACTGACGAGGTTGATTGATTAATTATTGTTTTTATCTAAATGATATTTTTTGTATGTGTGTTTTGTTAGTGAAGGAATGCATTTTGTTTTTAGGCTTTTGAAGAGTGAGATCACTTGTTGACGTGGGTTCGATTTGTCGCAAAGGAGCTTGAATTTGTTGTTGTCATAGAAAGGTCAGAAGCTAGGAAGAAAGCTTTTGTCCTACTGGCTTGTGAAAAGGGAGGAAAGTACAAACAATATAGAGATAAGTTAGTTTGCAAGACTACTGGAAGCAAAAAATGTCAGTGCCCGTTTAAATTAAAATGGAGGCTTGTGAAAGGCATTGGTTGGAAACTTTATGTTGTTTGCGGTTTTCAAAACCATGAAGTCAGTGAAACATTGGTGGGTCATGCATATGCTGGTCGTTTAAGCAGTGAAGAAAAAAGTCTGCTAAATCAAATGACTAAAAATATGGTGAAGCCTGAGCAAATTCTGCTGACAATCAAAGATCAAGATGCTGCAAATGTCACCACCATCAAAATCGTATACAATGAGCGACAAAAATATCGGCAACAATAAAGGGGTCCAAGAATTGAAATACAACATCTAATGAAGTTGATAGAATGTGATCAATATGTTTATTGGTATATAAGGGTCGACACTAAAGATGTTGTAAGAGATATCTTATGGGCACATCCAGATTCTATCAAGCTCTTAAATTCATTTCCAACAGTGTTGATATGTGATACTACTTACAAGACGAACAAATATCATCTTTCGTTATTGGAGATTGTTGGGGTGACTTCAACAGACATGACTTTCTCAGTTGCCTTTGCTTATTTACAATCTAAGAGGACAAACAATTTTGAATGGGCATTAAATAGGGTGAAAGAAATGTTTATCAAAGATGATGTATTGCCTCAGGTTATTGTCACTGATAGAGATCTTGCATTCATGAATGCATTAGAGAATGTCTTTCCTTCTTCAACCAACTTGTCATGTCAATTCCACATTTCTAAAAATGTCAGGACAAAATGCAAGATGCATGTGGGCAACGTGGAAGAATGGGACAAAGTGTTGGACGCTTGGGAAGGTTTAATGCAATATGCTAATGAACAATTATATGAGGTTAACTTGAAAAACTTCACAAACCTATGCTCTCATTATCCATTTTTCCTTGAGTATGTCCATTATACATGGTTGATACCTCACAAGGAGAAGTTTGTACAAGCATGGACGGATCGAGTTATGCATCTTGGAAACACAACAACTAATAGGTACTTTTCCATATAATTATATTCGTTGATTTTAATTATATACTTTGATTGACATCACTTTTGGTTGCATGATAGGGTTGAAGGCGCACACGCACGATTAAAGAGGTTGCTTCAAGATAGTATGGGAGACTTGTGCAGTTGTTGGGATGCCATGAATAACATGCTTATATTGCAACATATTGAGATTTTGGCTTCATTCCAAAAAAGCATCAATGTTGTGGGTCACAGGTTTAATAACATGTTTTACAAGAAGATACGGGGCTTTGTATCAAACCAAGCACAAAAGCTGATATACAACGAGTACAAACGGGTTGACAGCGTTGGTATTGATAGTTATGCTTGTGGATGCACACTTAGAACTACTCACGGTCTACCGTGTGCATGTGAACTTGCTAGATTCAGCAATATGTTTGGCTCAATACCCTTGAGGTCAATTCATGTGCATTGGAAGATGTTATCCATCAATCAAGATGACATCGGTGATTCTTGGGGGGACTTGACTTTGACACACGAGGTTGATACATTGTTAAAGAGGTTTTCCCAACTTGATGTCTTCGGGAAAATCACAATGAAGATTAAAGTCTGTGAACTTGCATTTCCAGATACCACCTCAATGTGTCCATCTCCAGAGAAGGTGAAAACAAAGGGTGTCCCGAAGTCTGTGAAATCTACTAGGCGTGCACCTTCAATGTGGGAGCAAGTCGATGAAATGCATACAATGGTAGGTAGTTCAGGAACTCCTACTGTGACTTCCAAAGTTGTCAGTGACAATAAGCGGAGAAAAATGATGCCTTATGTTAATGAGTTTCCCGATGAATTGAAACCATTCATCCAAAAAATTATTGATGTCAAAGCAGATGGAAATTGCGGTTATAGAGCAATTGCAGCTTTGTTAGGTATGGGTGAGGAATCCTGGGCTCTCATTCATCAAGACTTGATTCGGGAACTTCAAACATGACACTCTCTTTATCTTCAGCTCTTTGGCACGGAAGAAAGATTGGTTGAACTAATCAGCTCGTTGTATCTAGAAGGTGGACCAACAACCATTGACAAGTGAATGACCATTCCCGACATGGGGTATGTGATTGCTAGTCGGTATAATGTGTTGTTGGTTCACTTATCTATGCTTCAAAGTTGGACTTTCTTTCCGCTAAGGAGTCGGCCTCCATCTGCTGCACAACAACGTCTTATAGCTATTAGATTTGTTAACGGAAATCACTTTGTACATGTACACATAATATACTAAACTATTAACTATGCAAATTTGTTTACTAAGTTAAGCTTACCAGTTTAATTTTCATTGATTAGCTATTTTTACAAGATGATTGTCCCCTGCCTCCTATTGCACCTCAATGGAGAACATACTGCACTGTTGAAGCTCGATCATGGCCAAAATCGTACATGTAACACATGCAAGAATTCAACTCAATATCATTTCATTCAACTAGAGGATCTCAATATGTAGTAGACATTACTAGGGATTCATTTTAGTTAATTAATCCTCTATTAATAATTGTCATTAGAGGACTTTATTTGTGTAATGTTTAGGTTGTTGAATATTTTTTACAAAACTATATTGTATTATGACTGATTGATGGTATTTTAAACATATATTAGACACTACTACAAAATTTAACCAGGATTGTACCCTTGTACAACTGAATCATGATTCCATTGTACAAGTGTACAACCGAATCACGATTCCATTGTACACTATACAGTGGAATCACGATTCCATTGACAAGTGTACAAGGGAATCGTGATTCCGTTGTACAAGGGGTGAAACAAATTTGTACAACGGAATCGTGATTCTGTTGTACACTTTTTTTCACCTCTTGTTCAACTGAATCGTGATTCCATTGTACACTTGTACAGTGGAATCACGATTCCGTTGTTCAAGGATATTTTGAAAAATCAAGAAAAAACCACCTCATGTGAGTGGTGAGAATAGCAAAATGGGGGGTGAGAATAACAATTTCCATGAGGAGTCTGTGTGCTCTCTCACTTGTCACTGTTGCACTTGGAAGTACTTGATCTCTCCGGTTGTGACAATTGTGACAAAAAACAGTACTAGGAACGTGAATCCTGCATGGATACCTGACAATCTAAATTACAGTTTAATTGGAATAGATCCTGTAAAAAATAATTGTACTATATATCATTCGATCATGGATTGTTATATAAATAAAAATGATAATCTTTTATAATAATTACTTTAAAAATTAGATTATTTCTTCTGGCTATTGGCAATACAAATTAAGTCTACTGAATTTGGTAGCATACATTCTAGTGAGTTAATCTGTACGGTGGAAGTTTCCTTCACTAGTAATCTCTGTCGAATTCTTGAAACTTTTAAAAATGAATGCTATGCACAACACTAGCAGTTTCGATCTTGTTCAATAAGATCACACAAATTAATTATCAAATTATGTCAATGTTTGTCTTGTATTGTTTAATGCTTATATCCATAGTTATAAAAATCGGACCGGACCGGCCGGTCTAACTGGTTCGACCGGGAACTGGAGCCCTGTTCGGTCCGGTTTAGTTATCAGATTGGAAATGTCATCGATCCGGTTTGACCCGGATCAACCCGATTTGACCCGGCAGGTTTTGGTCAAAATCGGTGACCTGGACCGGTTGGTCGACCCGATTTTTTTTTTTCTTTCAGTTTTTTTTATTTACATTTCTTGTAACAAACGTTGTTATTTGGAATTCTTTTTATAGTATCATTTAAAATTTGAAACCATAACAAAAATTAATTTCTAAATAATATATAATATAATAATATACTCCTATAACATTTTAATTAAATTGTTAATAGTTAATTACTGAATAGTATATAATAATATGCTCCTATAATATTATTTTGATGTTGACAATAATATATAATAGCTAATTATTATTATTTTAATCTTGATATGCTATGGTCCTCTGACAACTTTTATATTTAGCCATGAAAAATAACAAGAGTTTTCTTAATAATTTAATGATAACATCCAACAAAATAATTTATAGTAATAAATGATTATGTAAAATTTATAGTTTGATCATGATTGATTTTAATTTTAGAGTATGAATTATGAATTTGTCACATTTTATTAGATATATTATATTTTTAAATTTTTTTTTAATATACACCAAGTTGACCACTGATCCATCAATTCAGTGTCTCAACCGGGTCGATGACGGTCTAATTTTCACAACACTGCTTATATCAAATGTGCAATGATGCTTCCTCATCCTTGATAGAGTTAAAGATTTTGGAATACCTTCACCACGTACCGTTATATCTACCTTGCTGTCTTATCGTCCTGTGGTTCTTCATTAAGTTGCAGACAAAAGTAAAAAAGTCTGAATACTACCTTCATCATCCCATCATCGATATTTTAGCATTAGGAAAAAAAATTCTAAGTTGACTTATGTTTTTAATTTTCAATGAGATATTAAAATTTTTATTTTAAATTTTCTTCAAATAAATTACATCAATTGATTTTTTTCAAAAAAAAAAAAAAATTCTATTATACTTTCTCCTTTTACCACCAAATATGTGGATGTTCTCACTTAATACGTAGTTTCGAGTTTGAGTTTTAAGTAAAAAATTGTATTAAATATTAAGAGAGGAAATTTTATTATTTTATTTGACTTAAATATGATTGCTTCTTCCAAAGTTTATACCAAAAAATAGTTTATCCTTTTATTTTATTTTTTCTCTTATTTTGCCTTTTCAAGCTTGAATCGAAGTTCCGGTTAGCAAAGAATATTCAGAATCTTCTCTATACAGCAATCAGTACAGCTTTCTTTGAATTTTGAATCTTGTCCAGATTGGTTTGTCGTTTTTGGCATCATCCTATTCATTATTCATATTTTGTTCACACTTTCGAATTTGTCATCCACTATTATAGTATTATATGTAGTGTTCACACTTATATTAATTAAATTTTCTGGCAGTAACTTCACAATACTATGGTTAAGAATTTGTTTTTAGCATTTACCCTTTTATAAATTTATTTATATTTTAAATTAAAGTACTTAATGGTAGGTAATTAAACTTTTATATTCTCTCTTAAGAATACTAATTCAGTTCAGATGTGGATAATTCATCGATAAAGAAACGATATTTTTTTTTTTAAGAGTGATAAAGAAACGATATATGCATTATAATTGATTATCCTACATATGCATTGCGTTGTTTTCAAATGACATATTATTAATTATTAGTTGACACTAGCTAAGATGTTCACATTATTGTTAGTTGTCATCATAATTAGTATTGGTATTTTAGTATTTCGCTTGCATGTTCTTTCTTCCAACAGTGAAACCAAAACGTCATCCATATGCACACATGACGAACAAACGAACGTCTAATTATAATTTATTTTAGGGTCTAACAAGTACTTTTAGGACATTGATTAAAGAATTAAAAAAATTATATTTTAAGACACTAATTAACATTTATCTTTATTTTATTCTCCTCCACCCCCCAACACCCTATGCTCTCTTATAGTTTTTTTTTAATATTTTAAATGATTTGAAAATAAAATATATTTTAATTTAATTTTTATGTTACTATTTATTCAAATTTCATATTAATATTTATTTATTTAATTTTTCATGAGAATGAATCATGATACTTGAATTCCTTCTTTGTCCAGTAATCCCTTAGCATGCAATTGGGAAGTCCATATTAAGAATTTAAATAGAATGTATTAATAGTTAAAAGTATTCTATACTAGTATTATCTAATTATATATTGTTATATATGTAATATTGTTCACTTTTATAATAATTACTTTAAAAATTATATTTAAGATTATTTTGAATTAGTTTTGATGGTATAAAAAATTTTATATTGACAATATATGAAAATTGAATTTTTTTATATTAAATTAGCTAATCTTTAATACCATTTATAGAAGAATGTGATTTTAATATACTTATATTGTAAATATTTTTACACTATCAACTAAGTAAAAATTATTCTATATATGACTTTTAAAATAATTATTATAAAATCAATAATTTTATTACACATAATAATTCATATTAATTGACGTGCAAAAAAATCTTTACATTATCACTACATTTTAATTAAATTCTTTAAAGAAAATGATGTTTTAAATATGAATGATTTCAAACTCGATGGATTATGTTCTCATTAATTATATAGTTTGTGACAACTTTTCAAAACACTAACGCGCGTGCCTAGTTTTTTCCTTTCACTATGTTCCCACTATGGTACACTGACCTACCTCACACTTCCGTAGTCAAACTAAAAACTCATTTCCATTTTTTGTCCAATAATTATTCCCATTTTTTTTTTCTTTCAATTTTTCATATTGGATCTAAGATATTATTAGGTGTACACAGACAGTTAAGCTTGACTGAGCAATCAAAAGTCACAACCAAAAAGTCCAATCGCAGAATTTAAGGTCCAAGTTTGCATAAGTTTCTCTGTGGGCAATGTATCTGACAACTGAAAGAGGGTAAATCCCAAAATCACGTGGTAATGACAATTTGCATCTTTCTATAATCACATTACGCGTGAGACAAGTCAACAGTCCTCAACTGATTAGCTTGTGGTGTATATCCAAGATGAGAAATAAGAGCAATACTCTATGACACATTTTTATTATTGGTTAAATTTTTTTTAGAAATTACAAAATTATATAATTCTTATTCTTTATTTGATGAACTGTGTTCATAATTTTATAATTTTTATAAATTTTTAATTATAAAAAAATATATATTAGAAGGAGTGTGTCAGAAAATATGTACATGCACTTCGCTGATTCCATTCTTTGCTTTTGTATTCTGATCTGGGGTTTATCTTTCTGAGATTTTATCAGTGGTTTCAGCCAAATATAAAGTTTTTTTTTTCTTTTAAATTCTACTGATCTATGGACCCATGTATTTGAATCTTGAACCTTTCTATTATTCTTGAATAGTCTGCTTTCTTTTTAAAAGGTACTGAATATAACTAAACATCAGAATCAAAAAACTGGTTTCTGGAATTTTGTTCTTTAGCCAGCAAAGTGTTGTGGCTTACTTATAACTGAGATTGCTGAAAAGAAGTGTTTCTTCTTTTTTCATTCTTTAACCGAGTTCAATTTTGACCTTTATTAGTAATTTGTTGTTTTCTGTTGTTGGTGTTTTACTTTGTCAATTTCTGTGCTGGTTGCAATTGCAAGTGAACAATTGGCCAGTGTGTACTAGTTTTGAATCACAATGGCAGAGGATGAAGTTTACACGAAAGATGGAACAGTAGATTACTGTGGAAATCCAGCTAATAAAAAGAAAACTGGAACCTGGAAAGCCTGCCCCTTTATCTTAGGTAAGTGTGGTGTTTGTTCAAGTCCAAGGTGGGATGTGATATGTATGAACTGTGTGTGAAATATTTATCATTTCAAGCTTCTAATTGCAGGAAATGAATGTTGTGAGAGATTGGCTTATTATGGGATGAGCACAAACCTGGTGCTTTATTTCAAGAAGCGGCTACATCAGCATAGTGCTACTGCTTCCAAGAATGTCTCTAACTGGAGTGGAACTTGCTATATCACACCATTGATTGGAGCATTTTGGGCTGATTCCTACCTTGGAAGATATTGGACAATTGCTGGTTTTTCAATAATCTATGCTATTGTGAGATAGTCTCTTCAATCTGTCTATGATTACTGACTTCTTGCTGAAAAAGGGATATGGATTTGGAACTTATTGAGTGGGCACTGAAACTGGGGGTTTGTTGAAAATATCCTTGTAGCTTATAACATTACTTTGAGATTTAATATTGATTCCAAATAAATTAATTAGAATGAAGAAAGAAAATTTCCACCTGAAGCACAGACAATTCCAAACCTATAGTGTTGTAACCATGTCAGATACATATATATATCAGTATAAATTATTACATGGTCTGAGACTATCATAGATAGTATCATGGTCTAGACCAATTTCCACATGACATGTGATTAAGTTTTATTGATTCTGTCTTGTAAATTGGAAAATTTGATTACATGTCACATGAAGATTGGCCGAAACCATAGACAAGTGGTGATTCTAAATCATGTAATAATTTCTCCTATATCAGACACTGCATAGACATTTCAAATATTTTTAGATGCATTTTTATAACTTTTTACTTTTATTTTTTCAACTTTTATGTCAAAACTAATTAGAATATCACAATAATTATATTTAAACTTTGTTAAGTTGTATTGTATATGTATCTCGTGTCATATTCATATTTCCTAGATCCTCCACAAAAATGTTCCAGAATTTATGCTGTGAAGTCAATCAACATAACAATAATGTGTGCAAACTGGTCCAATTTTTTTTTGTGAAATTGTATCTTCTAGCCTGTTAAACAACATCTACAAGGTAATCTTGTTGATGAACAGGGAATGACACTCTTGACATTGTCTGCATCAGTTCCTGGCATAAAACCAACATGTCATGGACATGGAGACAACGAAAATTGTCATGCTACTACTCTAGAGAGTGCAGTGTGTTTCCTAGCTCTTTACCTTATTGCTCTTGGCACTGGTGGTATTAAGTCTTGTGTCTCATCCTATGGAGCAGATCAGTTTGATGACACTGACCCGGCTGAGAAGGAACACAAGAGTTCTTTCTTTAATTGGTTCTATTTCTCAATCAACATTGGTGCTCTCATTGCTTCTTCTCTATTGGTCTGGATACAAGATAATGTGGGCTGGGGATGGGGCTTTGGCATTCCTGCTGTAATCATGGTAATCGCTGTGGTTAGTTTCTTTTCAGGTACTAGGTTGTATAGGAATCAGAAGCCTGTAGGTAGCTCCTTCACTAGAATCTCTCAGGTGGTAGTGGCATCCATAAGAAAGTACAATGTTGAAGTACCTGCTGACAAGTCTCTTTTATATGAGACGGCTGAAACTGAGTCTGCTATAAAAGGAAGCCGAAAGCTTGACCACACAAATGAATTAAGGTAAATTAAGCAATGGTAACAAATTTTCTAGATGACCAACTAGTGTTTTTTGCTTAGTCAGAATCAGAAGCAATTTTGTTGTCACACTTGCATTATAGAGAATAGAGAGACAGGGCTTTTAGTCCACATTCATGCCATTTCTCATGCTATCATATCAAAATAAGACAATTTTATGATCACTAGTTTTTCAATTGTTCAGAGAAACAGAAAATGTTGTCCTTGCAAATTATACAAGGGCTGTCCCAAGTGTTTATTTTTTGATCTATTATTAGACATTGGACAAAACTTATATGCAGTTCTTGAAGTGCTTTTTGTGTTGTTCTATGATCAAAATTAAAGCTTCACTACCATCTATGTTGATGTTTAATGCAAACTTTTACTATACAGATTAACGAGTTGAAGTTCCAATTATGATTAGAGAACAACATGAAAAACACTTAAAAAAGTGCACCTAAGTTTTGTCATTACTCATTAGACATTAGCCTATTGACTTATCTAATTTTAATTCACTTTTCTTATTGTTTGTAATAGATTTTTTGACAAAGCAGCAGTGCTAGCACAGTCTGATAAAGTGAAGGAATCAGCAAACCCTTGGAGACTTTGCACTGTAACTCAAGTGGAAGAGCTGAAATCCATTTTAAGATTACTTCCCGTATGGGCAACCAGCATCATATTTTCTACTGTCTATGGCCAGATGAGCACCTTATTTGTGTTGCAAGGGCAAACCATGGACACTCATGTTGGCAACTCCACTTTCAAAATCCCACCAGCTTCACTTTCCATATTTGACACCCTTAGTGTCATATTTTGGGTCCCAGTGTATGACAGGATCATTGTGCCAATTGCTAGAAAGTTCACTGGGCACAAAAATGGCCTAACTCAGCTCCAGAGAATGGGAATTGGCCTCTTCATATCCATATTTTCCATGGTAGCAGCAGCAATATTGGAGCTCATAAGACTTAGAATGGTGAGGAGGCACGACTACTATCAACGTGAGGAGATACCAATGACAATATTTTGGCAGGTTCCTCAATATTTCATCATAGGCTGTGCTGAAGTCTTCTATTTCATTGGCCAGTTGGAGTTCTTCTATGAGCAAGCCCCTGATGCAATGAGAAGCTTTTGTTCTGCTCTCTCACTCACCACCGTCGCGCTTGGACAGTACTTGAGCTCTCTGCTTGTGACAATTGTGACAAAGATCAGTACTAAGAATGGAAGTCCAGGGTGGATACCTGACAATCTAAACTTTGGTCACATAGATTATTTCTACTGGCTATTGGCAGTGCTAAGTGTACTGAACTTGATAGCATTCCTTCTAGTGTCTATGTTGTATACATATAAAAAACCTGTGGGAACTCTGCGCTGAAAAAAGTGGGTTAAGTTGTACATTGGAAGTAGTTTCATTATACACCACATTGGAAGTTTCCTTCACTAGTCTTGTTTTTCACCTATAGGCTATACTATTGGATATGACCATTTTTATTATTACACTGTAATCTCTATGTCAAATCCTTGAAAAAAGTTGTAAAATTGTTATTATCACCACTGCTTACAAGCATTGCGTTCTGTAAACATTCTCATTATGTGTCTGATCTTTCTCTCATCAACATGCAGGAATCCAAGTTAACCAATGCTTGCTCCATTTCATGTAGATGTCATATTACACAAACAAATAAAATTGCAACGTGAACTTTACCTGCTTGTTCCAAACAAATAAAATTGTTCGAATTAGTATCAAACATTAATTCATTCACTTTCAGTTCTTCCCACGCAATCGTTACTTTCTGTGTCTTTCCTTACTAATAGTTAACTATCATAATCTATCATAAATTCATAGTTAAATGATGTGATTAGCCTAGTGCACACAACTTAGGTGTACTAGGTTTATGCAAGTATTTATCTACTGACCATGTAAACAAATTATAAGCTATCATTCAATCATAAATTGATACGTATGATAAGTTTGTTAACTTTTATAATAATTTCTTAAAAAGTTAAACATGAGATGATTTTCGATTAGTTGTCACTGTAAAAAATTTTACTCTCACATATATGAAAATTAAAATCTTTTAAAAATTTGATTTTTGTTAATTAATGAAGTGATTTATTTTTAAAAACTTTATTTAAAATACATTTTTCACAAAAACAAAAAGTATTGAGTTAAATTAAAAATAACATATTGAAAACTTAATAGTGTAATAGCTTCTTTTAAAATTTATGTTTGCTGATATTATAAAATAAAACTACTTGAGAATATACGAAGCAACAAAGTACTAGACCAAAAAAAAAAAACAACAAAATACACCTTTATGTTTTTAGAATCTCACGGGATTATTCTCAAATCATATTATTTACATGTTTTTTTTTCACACATCTCATCAAATACCATTTTTTCCTCTCTCTTTAATTTTTTTTCTTCACATTAATGGTCCACAAACCTTTTTTGTGAGCTTACTTCTTTTATTTTGAGAGGGAAAGGGGAGTGCGTGTCCATAGAATTCTCTTCAAAATAAACGTGAATTTTACTCAGAATGTGCCAAACATATTAACAATGCTTTGACAATTTTCACTTACAAGTTACAACTTCCAGTGATGCTTATCTTCTAGAATCATTGTTTAATCTAAAGTTTTCAACCATAAATTTTTAATTTCTAGCAACCGCATTACCTTATTGTTAGCTTTTGATTTTGAAGCTTATCATTAACTAACAAAGAAACACCCCTACCCTAAACTAGGAAAATCGTCATACTTGAAATACTGCAATGTTCCCTAAGCGTTTTGGGGACCCCAAAACAGGTACCTTTCTTATGTGCAGTAGTGAATCATTTCAATAGAACCCATGTTTTGCTTATCAGGTGTTTGACGAAATGTCTGAATCATAAACTCAAACTTTTCTTTTAGTTTCATTGCATTTTCTTTACATTCTTATCTTCCAATGCAGGTTTTCATCTGCTGAGTTCAATGCATTCCAAGAAATACCTGAAGAATATTGGGTTGGAAAGAGAAGACTACTATTTTTTGAAACGTGTTGGGAAGGGCTTACTTTGCACTTATGCAGTACTTGGGGCTCTGTGGCTCTACAATGATAATTCATCACTGGGGTGGGGGAAACTGAAGCCGCTGCTGAAGGAGCACGAAGAAGCATTGAAGGAGTTCATTGCCAAAGGGGGGATGATTGGAACCACTATTGGTCCAAAAGGGATGGCTGAGAGTGATAAGGATCTGCTAAGCAAGAATTTTGATGAGGAAGCTCACAAGCTGTGGTTGAGGATGAAGAATGAGGTCACAACTGAACTTAAAGAGAAGGGTTTTGATGTTGAATGACTGTGCAGACAGTACATTGAATGCCAGTGTCATTCTCATGATACATAAACTGATTGTGTGGCTGTAGTTGTTGTACATGTGAGGAAACTTATGCATGCTATATGGTAAATAAGTAGTGTTTTGCTATGTTAAATGTTTGATTAAACATTGAATGATGATAAAAGGGAAGGAATAATCAGTCTGCTCTTCTTTGTTGGTTGGTACGTCTTTGTGTTTGCCCCTGCAATTTCCCTTGTTGTGTTAGGCTTATTATAGTTTTCTGGTGGTGGTTAATTTTGATACATTGTTAGTATCAATCAGTTAGAAATCACTTTAGATATTACTTTTAAAATATAATTATTCCAAAAATTAATATTTTTAATCATATGACAATTGATGATTAAATAACAGTACAATTTTTTTTTTACATTATTAACGTATGACAAATGCTAATCAGTGTCCTTAGGACACTGATTAAGGAACTAAAAGGAGAAATTTTTTTATTGGGATGCACAAAATTACGTTGTCCATAATTATTTTTGTGCTCTCCTATGATTTAAACAGTAAATACTTTCTCTTTTTAATTTCTTAACCAGTGTCCTAAGGACATTGTTTAGCAAGACCCTTAACGTAATCTAATTAAATTCAAGCAATAGGAGTGGAACAAATTCGTCTAGTGGATAATTATTGCTCTGTTTATAAATTCAAGAAATCTTGTTATGACTATACTGGAACGGGAAAAGGTTATATGCATATTATTGCTCTGTTTATTGTGAAGCTTACATGCATATTAGCATCAGCTCTGATGTGCTCATCCAAAGATTAGTTGTATTCAAGCGCGATACACAGAAATTTGTTCCTTGTTATGAGTCACTTTAGAAATAGAATTGCTATGAGTCACTTTCATTCTACATCAAAAAAATACAAATTATCCCAGAGAATAATAATAAAGAGTGCGGAAATGACAAGCATGGCTGATGGCTGCATGGTTACCAGTAATGCAAGTCAAGTGCTACTGCTGTTGTTTCCAGTGCTATTAAAAGAGATGGGAGACAAACAATGTAATATCCTAATTTTGATTTATGGGATTTCACTTAAAATTAATTCACAATCCTATATTACAATATTGTTATTATAGCAATCAAATAAGTATCCTGAAACTGTCATAACCATACCTCGGCTGTTACAGCAAGAACTAATTTTGCTTACCCACATTTACTTTTATTTTTCTAATTTCAAGTTTATATAACAAGAATAAGAACATTTATATCATTTAAAGCATATAAGTTTAATTTAAAATAAAGAGAAATTAGGCTCATAAATAGTTATAGAATTTTACAAGTGGTTTTTGTTCATGCATCCATAAATAAGACCATAACAATAACTAGTTAAACCAGAAATTGGAAGTTAAAACTTAATACTCTGCTATCTGAACGGGCTTTAAAAGCTTTACCTACATCTTTCCCTGATTTAAAAGCTTCTTGCAAAAAGTTCTAACAAAATATCAAATGTTGTGGACTATTTCACTCCTAGCTGTGGTGCAATCAGATATATACTATGCCAATGCTTTATTCTGATACCAACATCATGAGAACAACTGCAACCAGCCAGATTTCAACAGTTATATCTTTCCAATGTGATGCAATCTAACAAATGTACTTTATCTCAAGGACTAGAAACAATTTCATTATATATGTTTTTACAACCAGATACACTTCCATTAGTTACAGCCTCAAAAGAAACTTCTGGCTGTTGGATTTGAGCTCTTTAAGCTGCTCTTTCCAGACCTGCTTCGCCTATAGCTGCTCTTCAAGGGTGTCAAATAGAACCTTAACAAGCCATTGTCAGCATTACTTGGTGAATACCTAACACTCCGGTTCTTCTGAAGCATAAACTTCTGCCTTCCATTCAAAACATGGCCTTTAGCCTCAGAACCTACAAAGCCATTGACTAAACCCGCCGTTCTACAAGGATGATCTCTACAACTAACACTATAGCTACGAATAAGCTTCTGGCTAACCGACTCGCTCACTTGTCCATTAACCACCCTCCTCAGCTTCTGCCAAGACTCTGCAATTGGCTTATTAACCACATCACCAGCAGCAGCATACTCTCCTTCTCCCAACCTATCTTCCCTTCTCCTCTGCACTAACCCCAACTTACTCCACAACCTACCCCACTTGTGAAACCTGTTCAATCCCTTTTGGTCATCATCCCCAATTGCAGCATCACAAGCATCATCCTTGGAAGCAGACCCCATTACACTATCAGATTGAACACTACTCATTGGTTTCAAATTCGCATCCCTCAAATCATTCTCAGTGATCAACAGCTTTGCCCCATAGAACAACTCGGTGGTGGCAGGAGAAACCTTAGCATTAGATATCACTCTCAATTCATCAACATCGCCCATTATCGACTTCCTACGCGAATTCGACCTATCGAAACTCCTCCTCCTCCTATGCCAATCCGAATAGTAATGTTTAGTCTGAGCTGAACCACCAGGACAACACTCTTCACCATTCTCCAAATTCACTTCTCCCTCTTCTTCTTCTTCTTCTTCTTCCTCAACCAAAACCCTATCACTAACACGAACCATTGGGGAAACCCTAGGGTACGTTTTCCCTATCAAATAACCGTCCCAAGAAGCTCGAGGAGCTTCGAACGAAAACCGTGAATCATCCACGGATAGCCTCGGATCAGTGTCGCAAGACCTTCTACCTAACACGAAACCGTATTCTCCAACTTCCGATTGAGTATCCGGCAATGTCCTAAACCCTAGCTTTTCGGCCGAACCAACGCCGGCACCGGCGCCGTTGTTGTTGCGGTTACTCTTCGGATTCTGTTTCCGACGCCATTTCATCAATCGCTTGCTGAATACGGAAGCAGCGTCGCGAAAACTCGCCGCGATGTCTCTGAAATCTCGCCCTGTGCTCCTTTTGCTCCGCAATTCGAGATCGATGAACTCCTTCATCGTCTTTCCCTCTCCGTCGTCATCGCCGGAAACCCTAACCGCTTCGCCGCGCTCGTTCTCTCCGATTCCGACGCCGGCGGTGCCGGAACAGATCTCATCGTTCCGATTTGGAGGTTTCTTCTTCTTGTCGTCGATGTTGAAGAGGTCCGACAGCGGGCCGCGCGGCGGCGGCAGTCGGACCTCGCAGGATCTGCGGCGGGGCTCTGGGGCGGCGGCGGAGGAGAGAGCCTCGGCGGTACGGCCGGAGAAGGACTTGGTGCGGCGGAGCTCCGGCGAGGCGGTGGAGGAGGAGTCGATGCCGGCGAGGCGTTCGCGGAGACAGGAGGCACAGAAACCGGTGACAGGTGTGGAAGGGTGACGGTGACAGGTAGTGAAACGGTGCGTTTTGGAAGTCATGAGTGAGAGTGAAAGGAGTGTGGTGAGATCATGTTAGGTTAGGTTAGGTTACGTAAGGTAGCGCGAAAAGTGAGAGCACACTCAGTGCATTGCTTGTGAGTGATAAATAGTCAATATATAAACTTATAAATATTAATATTTGGACGAACTTTATTTTAAAAATAAATTGAACTAGATTTGCATGTAACAAGCTTATTTAATTTTTTATAGTTCTTAATTATTAAATACATCTATTTTTATTAAATATTACGAGATTTGTCAAGAAAATCTTTTTAAAAATGTAATTTGTCATATTATTGTTGCATTAGATTAAGCAAAAACATTGCAAAAAGAAGGGACCCAACCCAACCAATGACACTTCCATAGAGTATTCGAATGTGACATTAGGGGGACATCATTTGCACCAGTACTGCTGTCTACTGCGTGCCATGGGTGGTTTTGGTTTTGGGGCGTGCGTTGGCACGATTGTTAAATTGGCACAAAAGAAACAAGTAAAGATAAAAAAAAAAACTTAAATATATTTTTATCTTTAAATATGAATTATTAGTTTTTTTAGTCTTTCAAATTTGAAATTATTTTTTTAGTTCCTAGAATTCGCGTAATACTCTTTTTAGTCTGTTTACACAATGTAAACCAAATGAAAAATAAGAGATTCGCAATTTGTGATTTTTTTTTTTTTTATCGTCAGAATTTGATTTTTTATTTTAAATTTTAAAGTACGATCTCTCTGACGGTTTAAAATCACCAAAATCAAGTCAATAAAAGAATTTAAAATATTTTTTAAAGCAATTAATGAGTTTTTAATTTTTTTATTGACATGATTCTGCCAGTTTTTAACAGTCAGAAAATCATACTTTAAAATATAAAATAAAAAATCAAATTCTTACAGTCAAAAATTGTCACAAATTATAAATATCTTATTTTCCATTTAGCTTACATTGTGCAGAAGAATTAAAAAGAACATTTTATGAATTTTAGAAATTAAAAAAAATAATTTTAAATTTAGAGGACTAAAAAAATAATGACTCGTATTTAAAGGATTAAAAATATATTTAAGTAAAAAAAAAAACCAAAATAAGAAAGAGAGCTACGAATTACGATCCACCAAGCAAATCTAGGAGGTTGCACATTTCCCAAGCAGCTTTCGCAAATTAGATTATTGGAAGTTGAGTACATAATGGTCCTACTCGCAAATTCTTCTGAACTAATATACAGGATTGTTTCAGTCACTTCATAAGAATTTAAAAAAATTGGATAATTTAATTTATAGTGTTAAGTTGATTAATAATTTACGATCTGGGCCTACGTCCTAGAGGCCCAAACCCAATAACAGACACACTAGCTCAGCTCAAACCCAATAACAAACATGCTAGACCAAGCATCACACCAAAAATGATACAGTTGCACTCCACTAGATTTCTTTCCAAAAATTCTTTAAAAAAAAATAAAAAATCTTCTTCTTACTATTTTGCCATATGATGCAAACATTGTACAGTTAAACTTGAGTCAGTTTAACAAATTGAACTCAACTGAAAGAATAGCCTTCCATCATGGCATAGGTATATTGTATTATTGTACCTCTAGTTCTAGTTGTTTTGGAAGATTCCCCTGCTTGCTACATCTATGTTAAGTTTGTTGTAACCATTCATGGAAAGAAGTGTTTCCTAAATCCTAGTAAATTAATGGTTTAGAAAATATACACAATGCTTTCATTTGAAAGACTTGTAAATTGTAATCTAACTTTTGTCCATCCTGTAGGGTGTGGGTCCAGCCAATGTGAAAAAGAATGCAAAGTGCATTCGGTGCCTTAAATGCAAGGTTGAAATATTTTTCATCCTCCAACCACATTGCAGCTTTCGGTGCCTTGAATTTTTTTCATGCTAGCAAATTTTACACGGTGCAATCCCTCTATAAATAGAGGTAGTGAAGAGCAATGAAAGCATAAGCAAGAAGCAAGAGTTCCTCACATTTAGAGAGAAAAATTGTGAGAGAAAAATAGAGAGAGCCTTAGAGTTTCTAAGAGAGAAAATTAGTGAGCCATTTTGTGAGAAAGTTGTATCCACAAAATTGAAGATTGTTGTATTTTGTATTCCCATTATTATTATAGTGGAGTTTTAAGAGGCCTACGGGTCCCGTGGTTTTTCCTTACTCACATTGAGAAGGTTTTCCACGCTAAAAATTTACTATGTTATTATTCTACGTTTCCGCTAAGTGCCTATTTTGAGTTTACAGAGGAGGAAAATTATGATGGCATTTCCCAACAGTGGTATCAGAGCTCTCGGATACTAAGGTACCGTATTCATAAGAAAATTCTTAGTATGCTCTGTGGTTGCAGCATTGTCTGATCTTCCACATCAGAAAAGGATTATTCTTGTGTTGCCGAAATAAAACGTGGGATTGCGAAAGTGCATGTCTAGGAAAAGTTCTGGCTAAGGAAAGACTTGGTATTTAAGCGTGTCCGTTGGTGACCCACCTCTCTTTCCTGGGAACTTACCTGGTGCACTATTCACGAACTACGGTAAATATTTCGGTATACGGTAATTCTTAGTACGTTATCTAGCCTGTATAACTCAAGATGGAGGGAGCTGTGACTCATGATGGAGATATGTTCAAGCTAACTGCTGATAATTACTCGTATTGGAAGCCGATGATGGAAGACCACTTATACTGCAAAGATTTGCACGAACCAATCACTCAACA
The DNA here is from genome assembly GCA_026413185.1 of Pueraria montana var. lobata. NCBI lineage: Eukaryota > Viridiplantae > Streptophyta > Magnoliopsida > Fabales > Fabaceae > Pueraria > Pueraria montana. Next base: position 52,173,117 of record CM048655.1, read on the forward strand.
GGACAAACCGGAGGGGAAGACTGACAAAGATTGGGAGCTCCAGCATCGAAAAGCAGTAGCTGTGATCAGAAAATATATTGATCGAAGCTTGTTCGAGCATGTATCAACTTATACCAATGCATATGAGTTGTGGACAAAACTTGAATCCTTGATTCAAAAGAGGACGCCTAGAAACAAAGCCCACCTTGTCAAACGATTGGCAAAATTGGAGTACATGGACGGTCAAAGCATGATCGAACATCTGAACGTGTTCAAAGGTATTGTGAATCAACTGACGAAAGCAGAAATGAAGATAGAAGATGAGTTGCAGACTCTTCTACTTATCAGTTCTCTGCCTGAGAGTTGGGACACTCTAGTTATCACTCTCAGCAATTCCACTCCAAAACTCAGCATGGATCTCGTTATTGACAGTTTGTTGAATGAAGAGTCAAGACGAAGAGAAAGAGGCTTGAATAATAAGTTCGAAGCCAACGTTGTTGAAAACAGAGGAAGGAGTAGAAGTCGAGGAAAAGGAGATCGTGAAAAATCACAAGGCCGATCCAAATCTCGCACTAGACTAAGTTGTTATTACTGTGGTAAACCTGGCCACAGGAAGTTTGAGTGCAGATTCCTTAAGAGAGACCAACAAGCTGGAACAGTCCATCCTGACCAGATTGACCCAAAGAAAAAGAAGGAAGACGGATCAGCCACTACAGTGATCTCGAATGATGAGGGCATATTTCTTGTCGGAGAGGATAATTATCTAAATGTTGCATTTGATTATTGCATTTGGATAATTGACTCAGGAGCATCCTTCCACGTAAGTCCTCACGAAGAATTCTTCTCATCATACCAAAAAGGAGACTTTGGTACGGTGAAGATGGGAAATCATGTCACAAGCAAAATTGTTGGCATAGGTGAAGTGACCTTGATGACTGAGAATGGAAACAAATTGATTCTAAAGGACGTAAGACATGTTCCGGAGATGCGTCTGAACCTTATTTCTGCTGGAAAGCTAGATGAAGCTGGGATGATAAACCAATTTGGTGCCGATAGATGGAAACTCAGTCGAGGAAGCATGATTGTTGCACGTGGAAAGAAGGAAGGCTCCTTGTACACTATGCAGGGAAAGATATGCAGAGGAGAGATGAATGTTGCTCAAGATGCATCAAAAGAATTGTGGCATAGACGATTGGGCCACATGAGCGAGAAGAGTTTGGAGATCCTCGCAAAAGATCATCTCCCAAACATAAAAGGGCAACCACTTGAATCCTGTGAAGATTGTCTAGCAGGAAAACAACATGGAGTATCTTTCAGAAGACCAGATGATGCAAGAAGAAGAAAGCATATTCTAGATCTTATTCACTCAGATGTTTGCTCAACTTCTGAAAGGTCAATTGGCGGTGCCCAATATTTTGTTACCTTCATTGATGATCACTCAAGGAAAGTGTGGGTGTATCCATTGAAGACAAAAGACCAAGTTCTTCAAGCATTCAAGGAGTTTCATGCCTCTGTAGAACGATCGACTGGAAGAAAGCTGAAATGCTTGAGAAGTGATAATGGTGGAGAATATTTAGGCCAATTTGAGGCATACTGCAAAACTCATGGGATAAGACATGAGAAAGTACCTCCCAAGACTCCTCAGATGAATGGAGTAGCTGAAAGGATGAACAGAACAATTGCAGAGAAAGTCAGAAGCATGCTTTCTCAAGCAAAACTTCCCAAATCATTTTGGGGTGAAGCAGTGAGAACTGCAGCTGAGTTGATAAATCTGTCACCTTCAAGACCTTTAAATGGAAAGCTTCCAGATGAGGTGTGGTCTGGAAAAAGAGCCTCTTATGGTCACTTGAGAGTCTTCGGGTGTAAGGCATCTGTTCACATTCCGAAAGATGAAAGAGCAAAGCTCGATGCTAAAGCAAAAGAATGCATATACCTTGGTTCACCAAGAGATGAACTTGGCTTCAGATTATGGGATCCTACAAACAAGAAGATTGTTCGAAGCAGAGATGTGGTATTCTTTGAAGATCAAACAATCCAAGATATCAAGTCTGGGAAGCCAAAAATGGTGGTTCATGATTCGAATCCCGTTGTGGTAGATAATTCAGGGGGAGAGACTCGTGAGATGGAACAACCTCATCAGACAATGCAACTAGATGTGACGAATGAAGATCAAGCAGTGGATAATGTGCAGACAGAATATGGTCCCCAACCAAGACGATCAACAAGAAACAAGCAGCCTTCAAGAAGGTACTTCTCGGATGAGTTTGTCAATTTTACTGGTGAAGAGGAACCACAAAGCTTCATGGAAGCCATTGAAACAACTGATAAAAAGAAATGGATGCAAGCCATGGAAGAAGAAATCCAATCCCTGAAAGAGAATCAGACGTATGACCTAGTGAAATTACCAGAAGGAAGAAAGGCATTGAAAAATAAATGGGTATTCAAACTCAAGACTGAAGAGAATAACCCAAGCCCCAGGTATAAAGCACGAGTCGTCGTGAAGGGATGCAACCAGAAGAAAGGCATAGATTTTGAAGAAATCTTCTCACCAGTGGTGAAGATGACATCCATTAGAGCAATTCTCGGTCTAGCTGCCAAACTAGACTTGGAAATAGAGCAACTTGATGTCAAAACAGCATTCTTACATGGAGATCTAGAGGAAGAAATCTATATGGAGCAACCAGAAGGTTTTGCAGAACCAAGCAAGGAACACTTAGTGTGTCGCTTAAAGAAAAGTCTCTATGGTCTAAAACAAGCTCCAAGACAATGGTACAAGAAGTTTGATCTCTTTATGTCCCAACACAATTTCAATAAGACCTCCGCAGACCATTGTGTGTTTGTGAAGAACTATGAGAATGGTGAATCCATCATACTTCTGTTGTATGTTGATGATATGCTAATTATTGGGAAAGACAAAACAAAGATAGATGCTCTCAAGAAGGCATTAAGCAAATCTTTTGCCATGAAAGATCTGGGTGCAGTAAAGAAGATTCTTGGAATGAAGATAATTAGAGATCGTTCTAGAAGAATGTTGTGGATGTCACAAGAAGACTATATCAAGAAAGTTCTTGAAAGGTTTAACATGCATAATGCCAAACCTGTGCATGTTCCATTACCTGGTCATCTCAAACTCAGCAAGACATAATGTCCAATGAATGAAGAAGAAAAAGAAGAAATGAGCAAGGTGCCCTATTCTTCTGCAGTGGGTAGCCTTATGTATGCAATGGTCTGTACAAGACCAGACATTGCTTATGCTGTTGGAGTTGTGAGCAGATTCCTATCAAACCCAGGAAAAGAGCATTGGAATGCTGTGAAATGGATATTAAGATATCTGAAGGGAACTACCAAAAACTGCTTGTGTTTTGGCAATAGAAATTCAATGCTTCTAGGGTATTCAGATGCAGATATGGCAGGAGATATAGATTCAAGAAAGTCTACATCAGGATATTTGATAACTTTTGCAGGGGGAGCTATATCATGGCAATCACGACTACAAAAGTGCATTGCTTTAAGCACCACAGAAGCAGAGTTCATCGCAATCACTGAAGGTTGTAAGGAGATCGTGTGGATGAAGAAGTTCCTACAAGAGTTAGGCCAGAATCAAGAAAGTTATGTTCTCTATTGCGACAGTCAGAGCACAATTCATCTTAGCAAGAACTCAACTTTTCATGCAAAGTCGAAACACATTGACGTAAGGTATCACTGGATACGTGATGTGTTGGAAAGTAAACTGTTGCAAGTTGAGAAAATACACACAAAGGACAATGGGGCAGATATGATGACAAAAGCTCTAGCAAAAGAAAAGTTAGAATTTTGTAAAGAAGCCGCAGGCTTAGCATCAACCCCGAATTGATCCAAGGATATTTCCCTTTGGCTGGAGGGGGAGAAATGTGGGTCCAGCCAATGTGAAAAAGAATGCAAAGTGCATTCGGTGCCTTAAATGCAAGGTTGAAATATTTTTCATCCTCCAACCACATTGCAGCTTTCGGTGCCTTGAATTTTTTTCATGCTAGCAAATTTTACACGGTGCAATCCCTCTATAAATAGAGGTAGTGAAGAGCAATGAAAGCATAAGCAAGAAGCAAGAGTTCCTCACATTTAGAGAGAAAAATTGTGAGAGAAAAATAGAGAGAGCCTTAGAGTTTCTAAGAGAGAAAATTAGTGAGTCATTTTGTGAGAAAGTTGTATCCACAAAATTGAAGATTGTTGTATTTTGTATTCCCATTATTATTATAGTGGAGTTTTAAGAGGCCTACGGGTCCCGTGATTTTTCCTTACTCACATTGAGAAGGTTTTCCACGCTAAAAATTTACTGTGTTATTATTCTACGTTTCCGCTAAGTGCCTATTTTGAGTTTACAGAGGAGGAAAATTATGATGGCATTTCCCAACAAAGGGTGAGTTAAGGAAGAGTTAGAATGAGTATATACAACAGTGTTTAAGGCGTATTGGTATGTTTAGATGCTTTATTATAGGCTGATTTGATTTTCAAAACAAGATGCTGGTTTTCCTGCAAATGCTAGCTGCTATTGCCAAACAAATGGCCTGGTTGTTTTTATCTCTTCACCATCTAACTGGGCACATACTAACTATTTTCTAGTAGCATCAAATTTCCAAAACAAATGGTTATTTTTATGCAATCAGAAACTTAAGAAGCTAAAGTTGAAATATAATGATAGTTAATATAAAACAATAAAACCATAGTTTTTTACTTTTGGAATTACATTAAGTTAAACCACTTGTTAAATTCAAAACACAAACATCACATGATCGTACTTGGAAGTTATCTAAGAGGTCCCAAAACATAATGCTGTCGACATATAGGCTAGAAACACATAAAAGTGATAAACCGGGTATCCTACAATTGACAATGAATAAACCATCATTTAGTCTCTAAAATATTATCCTTTCTCCTATATAGTCCCCAAAGTAATAAATTTATATAAGCAATTTCAAGTTTTGAACATCCATCAATTTAGTCGACCCCTAAGTCAGTATATTTTACTTAACAATTCAAGTACCAATTTGATAGATTTTTCAATACTTAGAGGATTACTTATGATTTTTCAATACTTGAGATTGCTTATATAATTTTCTTATTTAGGAATTATTTAAGAGAAAGAATAATATTTTAGGGATGAAATTGAAAGTTTACTCAAATGTCAATTGTAAAACTAAAAAATCTTTACTTTCTTGCCAATTGTACCACCCTAAGTGGACCAACGCTTCTTGCAAAATAGATGTGCAAAGACTCTAATTCCAAACTTGTACTCCTCCCCACAGTTGTAACAGAAGTGGCATCCACACCTGGAAAGACAAAATTGGAGTTAATACAAACACTTTTCATATTTTAATAATTATGATGTAACAATGAATTACATAGATCATTGATACATAACACAACCTGCAAGCAATGTGTAAACAACCGTCACGTCTCTGGACAAACATAGTGCACTGAGGACATTTCTGCCAATTTTTGCTTCTGGCCAACTCGAAAAACTTGTTATCCAACTCTTTTTCATCTTTGTTCCCTTTCACCCTTTGGAATTGCTTGCAAGTCTTCCCTCCATGCCAAGGAACCTTACACTGTGCGCAAAATAGCCTATGACAAGAGGGGCACTCAGCACTGGTCACAACTTTTCCTCCATCGTTCACCAACAATACAGAACAATCCTTAAAGGGGCAGTAAGTCTTCTTCGACGCAACAATCAAAGACTCACATCTCGCACATTCCCATCTATCAATAACTTCCTTAGGCAAAATGGAGTGCAAATATTCAGGCTTCAATTGCACAGAACAGTTTAGGTCTGGACATGTCACCTTGAGAATATTTTGGTGTATTTGAGTAGCCACATATTTGGATATGCAGTGAGTGCAAAAGGGGTGGTTACACTTACCCTCTTTGAACATATCAGATACTGGTTTGTCATCAAAACATATACCACAGAGGAATTGTGAGGGTTTACCAGTCTTCTGTGCTTTACCATGATCATGACCAGTCTTCTGTGCTTTACCATGATCATGATCAGTCTTCTGTGCTTTACCACGATCATGATCAGTCTTCTGTGCTTTACCATGATCATGACCAGTCTTCTGTGCTTTACCATGATCATGACCAGTCTTGTTTGCTTTACCACGATCATGATCAAGGGTAGATTTTCTCTTGGACAAATTTTGTGGGTGGAACAAGTCTCTGACTATTAGGTTGTAGAGGGTGAAGAGGAATTGGTAGCAGGTGGTGGCACCAGGGTGTGGCTGCTTTTGTTCTGTTCCTGCTTGCATTTTTTTGGTTTGAAAAATATGATGGTTAGGAATGTAGTTAAGGTTTTTGTCTATGTTGTGTGTGGCAGCTTGATGCGTAGTTGAACGTCAGTGATATGCAAATGGCATGCGCTGGGCCTCTTGCTTGGACGGGGTTATACTGTAAACGAAGCCTTTACCTTACAAAGTCTGCCATCACTGTTTACTTCTTCAACACCCATACGCTATTTATGGCAAAATTAGCTATCCAATATGATAAAACCAAAAAATCGAATAAATAAAAAACAGAATAACTGAAAATAAAATAAAAAAATTGAAAAAAATTAGATTGAATCGAATTTCGAATTTAATTTTGAAAATCGATCCAATCCAACTTAAATTATATACTTTTACACGGCCATCCAATTGGTATGACTTTTAATATAGTTATTTTGAACAGTGTTTTAGCCTGTGCAATACACGGACTTATTCAAATTTTCACTATCTTATTTATATAGTCAATAGAGAGAAATTTGAAGAAAAAATCAATTATCAATTATATTATATAAAAGAAGGTTTTGTCACGTAGGTTGATGTCATTCTTTTCCCGTCGAAATGAAGATGGTTTTATTTTTATGATAATTTTAAATTTTAAATTGTTTAATTCATATTAATTGATAACACTAATTTAAATTCATATTCATATTCAAATTTGAACATAATCAATATTTTAAGATATTTATGATTTAAAATTTTAAATTGTTTAATTCATATTAATTGATAACATTAATTCAAATTCAAATTCAAAATTATAACAAATTAAAATAAAAAAATCGTGCAATTAGAGTTTGCCACGCAGGTTGATACCACGTGACAACACCATATTGATTATTTTTCTGCCGAAATGAAGACGATTTTATTTTTATGGTAAATTTAAATTTTAAATTGTTTAATTCATATTTAATTGATAACAATAATTTAAGATATTTATTATTTGAAATTTTAAATTTTTTATTTCATATTAATTGATAACACTAATTTAAATTTAAATTCATATTAAAATTCAAAATTATAACAAATTAAAATAAAAAAATCGTGCAATTAGACTTTTATCTCATATTTTTATAATGCAAATATATAACTGATAATTTAAACAATATCTATATATACATGTGTGGATGATAATAAAATTTGAACATTATCAATACTTTAAGATATTTATGATTTGAAATTTTGAATTGTTTAATTCATATTAATTGATAACACTAATTTAAATTCATATTCATATTCAAATTTAAACGTGATCAACATTTTAAGATATTTATGATTTAAAAATTTAAATTGTTTAATTCATATTAATTGATAACACTAATTTAAATTCAAATTTTCATTTTAAAATATAAACTATAAACTATTATTATAAATATTAAGCACACACGTCTATTTTTTTTTTTCTATTTTTAATTCATAAAAATACATCAATTTTAGTAATTAAGGTGATTATTTAATTAATTATTCACAATTTAAACATTCTAATTGATAATAAAATTATATATTCTAATTAAAATTAATTAATATCACTAATATATATTTTGATTCAAATTTAAATTAAATTTAGATTTAAATTTAAAAATCTCGCAAGATTCATTTTAGGCAGATACATCTCGAAAAAAATTTCTATTTGAAATACAAATAGTTTTTTTTCATTTTTAATTCATAAAAAATACATAATTATATTAATTAAGGTAATTCTAATCAATATAATTTTTATAATTTAAAAATTAAATTTGATAACAAAATTATATTCTTATTCAAATCTTGCAATTAGATTTATTTTTATTTCATAATTTTGTAATGGAAATCTATATTTTGGTTCAAATTAATAAATAACACTATTACATATTTTGTTTCAAATTAATAAATAACACTATTACATATTTTGTTTCAAATTTCAAGTAAATTTAAATTTAAAAATATTGTGAGATTTATTTTAGTAGATCAATCTTTACCATTATTTTGTTACAATATTATAATCATATCATTAAAATGAATAATTTAAATTAAATTAAATAGTTAGATATTCACTCCATCTCTATTAAAAAAATTCGGATAATACCCATATCTATACCCAATCAAAGTGGGTATTCTCATCAAAGTCGGATCGGATTCAGCTCGATATCCACGGGTTCGGGGCTCTTTGGCATGCTTACTTGAAATTACTAAAGAAAATTTTACAATCTCTCAGTTATTAGTCTAAATAAAATATGATTAAAATATCATTATATGCTTTATCTTATTTTTGTATTGATCATTAATATTTCTGATCCATAAGTTCAATTGCCCACAAATATTTTTTTAATAATTAACATTAGACATTTATCTTCTTTATGATGAAAATATATTTTTTAAAGAAAAATTAATAATTACAAAATAAATTATAAATTTTGTTATCATTAATATACAAATATCTTTATAAAGATAATAGTGTTCTAAAACAAATGTTTATATAAATTAAAATGATATAAGACATGTGTAAATATAAAATTATTTAAATATATATCAATATTCATAATTAATTTTATATATCTTTTACATATACATACTAACACATACATATATAAAAAAAATAAAAATTTAAAAATACATTAAAAATTATAAATTATAAACTCAACACCCATGCAAGGCACGGGTTATTAAGCTAGTAAATAAATAAATAAAGGTCGAAATAAATTTTAAAAAAGAGATAATTATAAAAGAAATTAAAAATTATAATTTTTTTAAAAAGAAGATAAGGGAAGATGTAAGATGTAACTTTAATTTTTTTAATTTTAACTTTAAAAATTGAAAAGTAAATTGAATTAAGGATTTGAAATTATTAATTAAAGAGATAAATCTTCCAAATTAAAAAATAGAGTTAGAAAAACTGATAAAAGAAATATTAAAAAAATCCAAAAGATTAGAGACTAGAAAATTTGAAAAAAAAAATTATACTGCACATCGATAGAAATTTTAAAAAAGAGAAATTATAAAAGTAATTATAAACTATAATTTAAAAAAAAAGATAAGGAAAGATATAACAATGTAACTTTAATTTTTTTAATATTAACTTTAAAAATTAAAAAGTAAATTGAATTAAGGATTTGAAATTATTGATTAAAAAGAGAAATCTTCTAAATTAAAAAATAGATTTAGAAAAACTGATAAAATCTATAAAAAAAATATTTAAAAAAAGTGAATAGAGGTAGTTATAGAAATACTGTGAAATGTGGGAAATTTTAGGAAAAGTATACGAATCAAATGCATGTTAGAAGAATATTTAAATGAGAATGAATGTGAAGGAGAGTGAAACAATGAGAGTACATATATACTTATTCATTTATTTATATATATAAGGAGACATGTAAGACTATTTGCTTATTCAGATCCTCACTCTCCCACGTACATTCACTTTCTTTGGATACTCTCTTCTCATGAAGCATGCTGAATTTTTTCACTCTCCTAACATGGTATATCCTCCTATAATTGTAGTATCAACAAACTGTAATGGAATATTAGAAATCACTTCCAAATATATATTCTATCTTCAAAATTTAAAGTTGTAACCGAATATCATAAGAGAAAATATGTTATATATATGTTTGATATTTTACATGGTTTAAATTATTTCATAAAAATATTCAATTAGAAGGTATTCTTAAAAAAATCTTCTTAGGATGTCACCTACCAAACTGTTTTGCCAACTGTTATTTATAAACATTGTACCCTTAAATTTGATTCAGTTTAACAAATTGAATACAGCGAACCCGTCTTTCAAAGGCCAATTATATTCAACCATTGTATTCAATGTTTTTATAAAAAACTAGACTGAAAGGAAATACTAGCCTTCCATCATGGCTAAATTGTACCACACCAGTTGTTGTTTCGGTAAATTCCCTGCTTGCTCTATTGATGTTAAGTTTGCTGTATTATGAGATATTGAGATGGGTTCTAATTAAAATCTTAAAGAATCCATTCATGGAAGGAAGTGTTTACTTAATCCTAATAAATAAGTTAGCAAAGATATACCATGTTTTTCATTTGCAGGATTTCTAATTTATTAATTTTGTCCAGCCTGAAAGGGTGAGTTAAGGAAGTGAAAGTGGTAAGCATTAAAATGCTGGCTCAGGTGTATTGGTTTGAGGTGTTAAAGTGAATATATAATAGTGTTTGAGGTGTATTGGTTTTCCTGCAATGGCTAGCTGTTGTTGCCAAACAAATGGCTGGTTTTTTTTATCTCTTCACAATCTAACTGGCACATATGATTTGATCATAGCATCGTCAAATCAACAAAACAACATATGGCTCTTTTCATGCAGTAAAAAATTTAAGAAGCCGAAATTGGAATATAATAATAGAACAAAAAACCATAGTATTTTACTTTTGGCAATTCAATAAGTTAGGCCACTTGTTAAATTCAAGACACATGCATCACATAAGAGGTTCAAAAACTTTATGCTATATATCGACCAGCCTATCAACGCTTATTGACATACACATAGCACCTTAAGAAGATGTGCAGAAAAATCGAAACCTAATACTTAGTACTTGAAATCTCATCACCCCATTGTCAGACACAACAATCATTTGACTATTGCAAATGCCTAAGAGAGAAAGAAATAATTGATAGGTACAAAGATTGTACATAACTGTATCAGAAAATTAACCTATCCATCTGAAAACAATAGAAGACTGATCTCTGGTTTATAAAAACATAAAAGTGATAAATTAGGAATCCTAAAATTTGATATTGTAAAACTCAAAAATCTTTTCTTGCCAATTGTAGTCAGTTCAAGTGGACAGATGCTTCTTCTTGCATAGATGTCCATTCTTCCAATTCTTCCCACATATGTAACAGAAGTCGCATCCACACCTGGAAAGAAAAAATTAGAGCTAATACAGTCACTTTTCATATTTTCATCATTATGATGTAACAATGAATTACAATATTACATAGAATGCAAGTGAAAAGCCATGAAAATGATCAATGGTAACACGTAACACAACCTGCAAGTTATGTGTTCACATCCAGAACGTCTCTTGACAAACATAGCGCACATAGGACATTTCTGCCACTTTTTCTTTTTGGCCAAATTGAAAAACTTGTCATCCAGCTCGTTTTCATCTTTATTCCTTTCCATGCTTTGGAATTCCTCAATCCTCACAACTCATACTTCCATGCCAAGGAACCCTACACTGCGCACAAAATAGCCTATGACAAGAGGGGCACTCAGCACTGGTCACAACATCTCCTCCATCGTTCACCAACAAAACGGAACAGTCCTTAAAGGGGCAGTAAGTCTTCTCCGACCCAACAATCAAAGACTCACATCTCACAGTTTCCCATCTAACAATAACTTCCTTAGGCAAAATGGTGTGCAAACATTCAGGCTTCAATTCCACAGAACAGATAGGGTTCGGACACATCACGTTGAGAATGTTTTGGTGTATTTGAGTAGCGACGTGTTTGGATATGCAGTGAGTGCAAAAGGGGTGCTTACACTTACTCTCTTTGAACATATCAGACACTGGCTTGTCATCAAAACATATATCACAAAAGAATTTCGAGGACTCGCCACTCTTCTTCTTTGCTTCACCGTGATGATGATCAAGGGGAGACTTTCTCTTCAACCAAATTTTCTTCTCGTCGTCGCGGTTGAAGGGTTGACGTTGATCACTCTTCTTCTTGTGCTTCTTCTCGTTGTCTGGTCGACGGAGCTTGCAGGGCCTGCGGCGGGACTCGGGGACGGAGGGGGAAGACTTGGTGCGGCAGAGCTCCGGCGTGGCGGAGGAGAAAGCGATGCCGGCGAAGGGTTTGCGGAGAATGAAGGAACAGCCATCGATGACAGATGTGGAAGGGCGACGGTGACCGGTAGTGAAATGGTGCTATTTTGAAGTCATGATCAGTGAGAGTCAAATGGAGAGAGTAGGGAGTGTGGTTGGAGGCGGGTAGATTCTCAGGAAATTGTATTTTTTGGGGAATCGTTTTTATCTTACTTTCCTTAAAAAGTGTTATATAAAAAATTACATTACCTTTTTTTCAAACAAATTAAATAATGATTTAATTATATGTAACTGAATATAAAAAATCAATTTTAAATATATATATTTTATCTTAAAAATTTAAATAAATTTTAAATATATATATTTCAAAAAGATTACATTATCTGTAACTGAATATTAAAAATTAATTATATATATATATATATATATATATATATATATATATATATATATATATATTATATAAAATTTAAACATGATCCTAACAATATGTAATTTCTTATCAACACTTGTGACCTAGGTTAATCCTTATTAAACAAAAGTGGACCACTATACAAATTAAGCCCTAAGCCCAAACCAAAACAAAAGAAATATTTATTTCTCTTTATTTGTTTATTTAAAAGTTGAAGAAATATTATTTATTTTCTTTTTATTATACTCTTTTCTCTACCTAACTTGTATTCCTTCGGACCAAAACTCTTAATATTTTAGTTTTTTATTTTTGTTCCAAAACTTTTGATGTGTTTAGATTTTCACAACTATTTACATTATAGATATTAAATGACGGTATTTTAGGTTAAATTGTTTATGAGTAATGTTAAATATTTCTTAAGTTATGTGCGTTAATCTTAAACATCAAGAATTTTGATCAAGGAAAAGTAACATTTTAGGTACTTATTATAACATTATGTTTTTTTCTATTTTCTTTTCTTGGCAAAATTAAATAAATTTGTATCTTATTATATTTTTTCTTGATACTACTTTAATTAATTGTTTTTAATAGTTGTGCTATATCTGCACTTATTGTTATAAGGGGAGGAAGCACAATTACAGACTTTGGTAGCCAAACTACAGGGGTGTCAGTTAAAAGGGGGAGTTATGGACTCGTGGATATGGAAAGCAGATTCGTCCAACGAATTCTCTGTTGCTTCAGCTTATAAGCTTTTGATAGCACAACACCAGCTCAGTCTTGGTTTCCAAAATCAATCACAGGTGATGAAGAATTTATGGATGTGCAATATTCCATCCAAGGTACTAGTTTTCTCGTGGAGACTTGTTCTTGACAAACTCCCTACATGTTTCCAGTTACAGAAGAGAGGAGTTGAAATTCAAAACTTCCAGCAATCTTGTGCTTTCTGTCATGCAGCTTCTGAAGATGTCAACCACCTGTTTCTGCAATGCCCTTTCTCGTTTCAGGTTTGGCTGGAAATATTTCAATGGTTGGGGATATCAATAGTCTTCCCCCAGGATATTTTAAGCTTCTTTGAGCAGATGGGGTCTCTAATTAGGGGAGTGAAATACAGAAGATTGAAGTACTTGTTTTGGCACGCAACTTGTTGGTGCATATGGAGGACAAGAAATAATATTATTTTTAAGGCAGAAGGAGCAGACCCTAGGGGAACTGCAGCAACTATTAAGGCGTTATCTTGGCAATGGCTTCTTTATAGAAGGGGTCCTAAACCGGGGTTATTCTTTTCATCTTGGTGTGTCAATCCAATTGGTTGTTTATAACATCATTGACATTCTGAGCACTTTACAAGGTTTTTTTTTTTTATATATCCTAGGTGAAAGGGTCTTTTGATTCTTTTTGGTGCAGGATTATAGGAGCAGTGTTGTGAAAACCGGACCGGTCATCGATCCGGTCGAGGCACTGGGTTGATGGGTCAGTGGTCGAACCGGTGGGTCACTAATTGATCCGGTTTGACCCGGTATATAATAAAAAATTAAAAAATATATGTAATATAGCTAACAAAATATGATCAATCCATAATTCATACTCTAAAATTAAAATCAATCATGATCAAACTATAAATATTACATAGTCATTTATTACTATAAATTATTTTGTTGGATATTATCATTAAATTATTAAAGAAATTCTTGTTATTTTTCACTGTTAAGTATAAAAGTTGTCGAAGGGCCATGAGTAAGTATGGTGAAGATGTATAAAGTACATAAATATTAAATCAAATCAAGATCAAGATAATAATAATTAGCTATTATATATTATTGTCAACATCAAAATATATTATAGGAACATATTATTATATACTATTAAGCAATTAGCTATTAACAATTTAATTAAAATGTTATAGGAGCATATTATTATATTATATTATACTATTTAGCAATTAATTTTTGTTATGAATTTCAAATGGTACTATGGAAAGAATTCTAAATAACTATATTATTTACAAGAATTGTAAAAAAAAAAAAAAAAAACTTACCAAAACCGGTTCAACCCCGGGTCAACCGGTTGAACCCCGGGTCAACCGGTTCCGGGTCACCGGTTTTCTACCAAACCCGGCCGGGTCAAACCTGGTCGATCCGGGTCAAACCGGGTCGATCCGGGTCGATGACATATCCGGTCCGATAGCTTAACCGGACCGGTCAGGCCACCGGTTCCCGGTCGAACCGGTCCGACCGGCCGATCCGGTCCGGTTTTAATAACTATGTATAGGAGTATAGTATCTTAGTGTATATCCTGATCTTGTCTATGTATACCCTGCTTCACTTTTATATTAAAATATACTTTTGCCTTCCAAAAAAAAATTGTTATATTTTAATTAATGACAAATATATTATTCATTTTAGGGTTTAGAAAAATTTTTAGAAGTGTCACGCACTACCACATACACTAATGACAATCATCACAGACACTAATGATAATTAGGATTATCATTTAACATTTCGTTAAACATATAAGCAATTACTAAATGTCATATAACAATAAGGGTCAAAAACAATGATT
The DNA here is from genome assembly GCA_026413185.1 of Pueraria montana var. lobata. Classification (NCBI taxonomy): domain Eukaryota; kingdom Viridiplantae; phylum Streptophyta; class Magnoliopsida; order Fabales; family Fabaceae; genus Pueraria; species Pueraria montana. Next base: position 52,188,126 of record CM048655.1, read on the forward strand.
TCATATTTTTAAAAAATAAAAATTAAAGAATTTTTTTTATAAAAAAGACCAAAATCAAAACTCACTCAATGTAAAAAAAAATGGTAAAATATGTTTTTAGTCCCTCATTTTATCTTGATTTCTGTTTTTAGTCCCTCATAATTTTTTTACTATTTTTAGTCCCTCATAAATTGTTCTGTTATGTTTTTAGTCCCTCATAAATTATTTTGTTCTGTTTTTAGTCCCTGACGTTAATTTAATTGTTAAGTGATGACATGACAGACATAAACTGTATGCGTGAAAATTTCCTAATTAAGTTTCTAGTGACTTTTAACCGCTACAAATTTTTTGGCAGTCAGAAATGTTTACTTTTGTAACATTTCTTGTGATTTCAAAAAATCTAGTGTTTGAGATTTTGATTTTTTTTTTTTAACATTTCTGACAGTTTTAGTTTGTTAGAAAATTTGCAGTAGTTAAAAATCGTTAGAAATTTAAACAGAAATTTTTCAAGCACAAATTATGCTCGTCACAATATCACTTAACAGTTAAAATTATTGTCAGGGGCTAAAAACAAAAGAAAATAATTTATGAGGGACTAAAAACATAGAAAAAATTTATGAGGGACTAAAAACAGAAATTTAGATAAAATGAGGGACCAAAAACATATTTTACCCAAAAAAAAAATCAAATCAAGTAAACACCTGTTCCATTGGTTTGACATACACATGCTCTCCTTCCAGAAATTTGTTGCCTTAACATTAAGATGCGAAAATGAATTATTGTACCACTACATTATAGTATACTAGAAGGTTTGTCTGTTTCAAAGAATAATATCATGAGGAATAAAATATCTTAAAATATTCTTTTCAGAATGATATTTTTTAAATTCATTTTTGATATTTTACAGGTCTAATTTTTTTGTAAAAATATATTTAATTATAAGGCAAAATATTCTTAAAAAAAAAAAAAACAAAATCTTTGAATGTCACCTACCAAACTTTCTTCCCTAGGGATGAATAATAGAACTTCCGGCATATTGTTACGCTAGCTTCTAACTATTCTGCCATATGTTGCAAATTAAACTTGGGTAGTTTAAGAAATTGAACTCAACTGAGAGAATAGCCTTCCATCATGGCATGGGTATATTGTAGTATTGTACCTCTAGTTCTAGTTGTTTTGGTAGATTCCATGCATGCTCCATTTATGTTGAGTTTGTTGTAACCATTACGAGGTGGGTTCCAAGATCTTAAAGAATACATTCACGGAAGTGTTTCCTAAATCCTAGTAAATTAATGGTTTAGCAAATATACACCATGCTTTCATTTGCAATTTTGTCCAGCCTGAAGGGTGAGTTAAGGAAGAGGAAATGGTTTTCCTGCAAAGGCTCAATACACACAGCCTCTGAAGAAGAGGTTGTGCAGCCCTGTCTGCTGTTGCCAAACAAAGGGTTGGTTGCTTTTATCTCTTTACCACCTAACTGACACATACTAATTATTTTCTATTGCATCAAATCAACAATCGTCACCCAAAAAAATAAAATAAAACATATGGTTATGTTCATGAAATCAGAAACTTAAGATGCCGCGAAATAGTACTTAGAAGTTATCTAAGAGGTTAAAAAACTTTACGTTGTCGAGATGCCTATTGCCATAGGCAAAGCACTTTAATCAGAAGGATAAATATACTTGGACACCCAAAGTCCTAAACAACACCTAATGAAAGAGACAAAAGAGAGAAAAATATAGATACAATAGATGATATGATGTGATATGAAGAGAGATAGAGAAAAATGAGAGATACTAATATAGTGTTTAAATTAAAGGGGTGTTGAAATATCATAATCCTAATTAGAAACTTTTTAAGTTTCTTTTCATTAAAGAAGATGTGCAGAAAAATCAGAGCCTAATACCTATATGACCATGTTGCATTCACCTAAGAGAGAAACAAGCATTTGATATGAACAAAGATTTTACTTGTCTAACAATTTGGGGCATAAGTGCAAGAATCCTAAAATTGACGATTAATTGTAAAACACAAAAATCTTTTATTTCTTGCCAATTGTATCTGATTCAAGTCCACTAATTCTTCTTGCATAGATGTCCATGCTTCCAATTGCTCCCACAAATGTAGCAGAAGTGGCATCCACACCTGGAAAGACAAAATTGGAGTTAACGCAGTCACTTTCCCTATTTTCATTATTATAATGTAACAATGAATTACAATAGTATATAGAATGCAAGTCAAAAGCCATGAAAATGATCAACGATACATAACACACAACCTGCAAGCCATGTGTTCACATCCATCACGTCTCTGGACAAACATAGTGCACTGGGGACATTTCTGCCAATGTTCCTCTTTGGCCAACTTGAAAAACTTGTTGTCCAACACTTTTTCATCTTTATTCTTTTCTATCTCCTGGAATTCTTCACAAGTCATCCTTCCATGCCAAGGAACCTTACACTGCGCGCAAAATAGCCTGTGACAAGAGGGGCACTCAGCACTGGTCACAACTTCTCTTCCATCATTCACCAACAATACAGAACAGTCCTTGAAGGGGCAGTAAGTCTTCTCCGACTCAAGAATCAAAGACTCAAATCTCGCAGATTCCCATCTAACAATAACTTCACTAGGCAAAACGGTGTCCAAACGCTCAGGCTTCAATTCCACATAACAGTTTGGGTTTGGACAAATCACCTTGAGAATGTTTTGGTGTATTTGAGCAGTGACGTGTTTGGATATGCAGTGGGTGCAAAAGGGGTGGTTGCACTTACCATCTTTGAACATATCAGACACTGGCTTGTAATCATAACATATGCCACAAAGGAATTGTGAGGGTTCATCACTCTTCTTTGCTTCACCGTGATCATGATCAAGGGGGGATTTTTTCTTCTCGTCGTCGTCGCGGCTGAAGGGTTGATCATTCTTCTTGTTGTGGTCTTGTCGTCGTAGCAAGCACGGCGGTGGGAGGGGCTTTCCAAGCCCCACGGGGACGAAGGCGGGGAAAGACTTGGTGAGGTCGAGCTCCGGCGTGGCGGAGGAGGAAACGATGGTGGCGAGGCGTTGGCGGACACAGAAGGCACAGAAACCGTTGACATGGGTGAGCGGGTGACAGTGACCGGTAACAGAATGCTGCGATTTGGAAGTCATAAGTGAGAGTAAATGCATGGAGGTTTATTAGGGAGTGTGGGACGTGGGAGGCTGATTCATGAAACTGTAGCACACTCAGAAATCCATGTAGAATTTATTTTCTGTTAGGAAAAATGTATTTTAACACCCAGTATGCTATTTTATACCTAGTGAAAGAGAAAAAAAGAAAAAAATTATAAGTCTAATAGATAATATGATGTGATAGAAAAAAAAAAAATGTTGATGGTGTGTTTAAAAAAAATGATATGTTCAAATATCATTCTTTTTGTTATATAATAGTAATGAATATATTATCTTTCAATACCGGTAGATTTTACTTAATTTTATCCGTTTTTTCAGTTTTTTAATTTATAAAAATATATTATTTTATTTAATTATAATGACAAGATAATTATTAATAAGTATATATATTTTGATTAAATTGATTGATTGAATTATTAAATCTTAAATAGATATTGATTTTATAATTAAAGTAATTATTTTTATTATCACAATTTTTTTAGAAGATCAAATTTTTTTATTATCATGTTTTAATTTATAACTCTACTATATATCCTACTAGATAATACCCGTGCGATGCAAGGGTAAATTTGAAAGAAGAATTTTTTTGAATTATAGAAAAAATTATGTTGACATAATAATGTATAATCATCATTTATATAATAATGTTCTGCCTCTCCAATTTTTTAAAATGTTTCTTAATAAATAAAAAAATTAAAAAAATATTATTTCATATTTTCATGTTCTATTTTTTTATTTACAAAACATGGATGTATTATTCTAATTATTACAAAATTTAAGAATTAATTATGCTTTCAAAACTTTAAACATGAAAATAAGATTAAATAAATAATTTCAATCATTAAAAAATTTGATTAAACACTATATTTAAACTTCTAGATTACAATTAAAAAATTTATGATGAATACAAAAATAAAGTAATGCTAAAATAATAGTATTGTAAATTATATTTTATTTAGGCTAATAACTAATAAACTTGTAATTTTTTTTCTAATAATTTGAAGTTGATTTAGTTCATTTTTAGTCATACTTTGATGTGACATTTAAGCATTCTTGAATTTGAATTAGATTAAAAATTGATAAATATTAATTTAAAACTTTTGATGATTTATATACAAATTATGTTATTTTTAATTGATTACTTTGTTTATACAACTTTATAATTTATTTGTGATATTTTGAGAATGAATCATTTTAAGTAGAATTTTATTTGATTTAACTCAATTATTTATTTATAGAATTAATGTTAAAATTAATTAATGAGAACAATATTAAAAGCATCTAAAAAATTACATCTAAAATGAGGTTAAAAATAAACAAAATTTGCATTGACATGTGAAACGATTCACACTGGAGAACAATAATAAAAACATCCAAAAAGTTACATCTAAGTTTTATCTATAATAAAAGTAATTAATAGAATAATTTATTAATATTATAGGCACAGTGTAATTTGATTTAAGTAATTATTAAATACATAACTATTAATTTGTATATTGATTCAAGTCAATATTTAATTTTATATATTAATTGAAAAGCTTAAATTAAATTTGTTATTAAGTAAAAAAATAGATTATAAAAATTCTTACTTGAAATTATTTTAACTTATTAGTGAAAAATTATATTCATTTAGTGTTTGTCACATGATATTAACTTAATAGTAAACAAAATATTTTGTATAATAAATAATAAAAAAATTTAGAGAAAAGTGATTGAATATAATGATAACGCTTGGTTTATGATCTAAAAATTGAGTAAGGATGTTTTTTTTAAGCCTTTTGTATCATATCCAAATGTATAAACTGTAAAAACAAAAAAATGTTAGCAAGTAAAGTTTAAATATCGTATGTTGGATAAGAATATATAAAAAAAACTCATAAAAAGAGATGTGAACTTTACTTAAATGAAAAAGACAATTCAAAATAATAATGATTAAAAGATAAAATGTATGAAGAAAAACAAAGGAATAAATACATCTGGTAAAGAAAAAAACATATAAACAAAAATTATAAAAGACAAATAAAATAAAGACTAAACCTTGTTTTAATGATATAGTAGAACTGTGTTTTATAAAATATATAGATAGATAGATTAAATATAATAGAATCATTAATAGAAAAAACATTTATTATTGTAATTGATATTGATGATTGATTGATTGATTACTTTAATAATTAAAATATTAAAATAGATATATTATAATGTCACCAGAACATAACACTTGTACTGACAATCCTAGTCAGCAACTGTGTTTTATATTAAAAAATTGATTGATCACAAAATTTAATAATTTGATATTACACATAGTCATAAACATAAAATGATATTACATTAAATACTAATAAAATCGTGAATAAAATAAAAGATATCTATTATATTATTATTATAAACATAATTCATTAATAGAATAATAAATTAGTTTTTTTAAGGTAATATCATTCTAAGTTTATCAATATGTGTTGTTATTGGAATAAAATATCTAATTAGATTGTGATTTTTTATGTGGTTAATCAAAAAATTTAATATAACAAAAAGAGATATATTGTTAGCTAAATTAAAAAAAAACACTAAAGGAGGAATGAAATAAATTGAATATTATTTTTCATAGTATATTACTATTATTAAATATAATAGAATCATTAATAGAAAAAAAAACATTTATTATTATAATTGATATTGATGATTGATTGATTAATTACTTTAATTATTAAAATATTAAAATAGATATATTAAAATGTCACCAGAACGTGACACATGTACTGACAATCCTAGTCCGTAACTGTGTTTTATATAATTAGTGTAATAACCCGTGCCATGCACGGGTGTTAATTTATAAATGTGAAAAAAAAATTATATTATTATAATTTTAATGTATTTTTAATTTTATAAATATATATGTGTAAAATAATTGTGAATATTTCTAAAAAAAAGGAAATAATTATGAATATTAAATATATCAATTAATTTTATTTCATTTATATAAACTTATTTTTTTAAGAAAATTTTATCTTTATAAATGTATTTATATTTGTATTGTATTAGATTATTAATAGATATTTATGTTAGGAAAATATTGTTTTATATGAAAAGTAAATTTACAAAAGTTTATGAATCAATCCAGTTGGTGTTTTTATTTTTACAAAAATTTGTCCAGATCAACCTGATTGGTTAAAACTATAAAAGTTTATTAATATACATATTCTCTCTCTCTCTCTCTCTCTCTCACACACACACACACACATACATATATCTTCAAATACTTGTAAATATATGATTCTTTTACCAATATATATTATTAAACATTGTTTATCCATATCGATACTGAAAATAATTAATTAAAAAATTACATATCAAAATTAGCACTCAATGAAAATTCAATTACAAATTAGTTAATTTTGTTTAATTAAACCAATTAGTTGCACTTAATTGCTAAAAAGTCAAATCATCCCATTATCCTTAATTTAGGTCCAAAAACTTTGTTGCAAACTATCTTTTTCTTAATTTTAGAATTTTTTAATTGATTAATTATCCAACTAAAATATAATAATTATTTAATCAATTAAATTTATTTTTTTAAACTTCACAAATTAAAAGTTTTGAATGGATGCATATTTTATATATTAATTTATATTTTCATTATCAATAAATTAAATTTTAAATACTCTTAAATGTATATTTTTAATATTTTATATGTATTTGTAAATACTTGTAAATATAAAAAATTAATAATATATATTATTAGACATTGTTTATTCATTTCGGTACTTAGAATAATTAATTTGAAAATTACATTTCAGAATGAACAATTAATGGTCATTCAATTACTTAGAAAAACTGATTACTTTTATTTAAAATAATTTTTTTCTCTCATGCATGGATAAATTATGGGTGAGGGAGATATTTTCTATTATTTTGAAAGATAACTTATATGTAAAATAAAGTTCCAAAAAATCACAAATTAATATTTAATTATAATTGAATTAGAAGCTACTGAAAAACTAACACTTTATTATATATTAAATAATATAAATAGATAATTACCTGCTTTATTTTTATAAGATACATCTATATATATAAAAAAAACAATTAAAAATCATATATATAAAAAAGACAATTAAAAATCACACTCGTCAACTGACACAAATTCTCATCAATCCTATTAAATTAGTCATATTTTTTTCATTTTTAATCTAAAAATATTTAAAATTAATAAAAATTTAATAATATAAGTAGCAATAATGATGATATCATTATTGTGATGTATGGGAAGTTTATCACATAATAAAATAAACTATTTAACTAATTAGTTAAATGAGAAAATAATAAATAAAAAATAAATAATAACCTTTTTTCTCATAATGTAATTGAAGTTTAATGATTTGTTTTACAAAAATAATTTTTTTATCATTTTTATTTTAGTACATGAAACTAAAATTAAATTATTTCCCTAAAAAAATATGAATTGATAATAATAATTACATTAATTACATACCTTAATTAATTCAAGTTGAAATCTTTGTTTATCATATATTGATTACGTGCATCAAATAATCTTAGTATTGGACTATTGACATGATCATCTTCTTATCTCTTAAAGCAATTAATTACAATTTAGATTCAAGTTTAAATTCTAAATTATAGATATCTTAGAGGGCGTTTATTTCACGGAATCATCTTGCATTCCTGGAAATCACATCCCTAGGAATATTGTAGCTAGGAATGTTATTCCTTGGCATTGTTTGGTTAACTTTTAACATTCCTAGGAATATTTTTAAAGTTTTAAAATAATTAATGAAAAATAAAAGTAAAAATTGAATTTATAGTGGAGTTAGAAAATATCTTCTCACATTTCCATGGGAATGTAACTTTCCCACCCCATTAGCATGGGAATAAAAACCATGTAAACATGGAACTGCAACTTTCCTGGGAATAAAATATACCCGAAAATATTTTCTAATAACCTCCTAACAAACATGTGAATAAACATTCCTACCTTCATATTCCCAGGAATGCAAGATGATTCCGTGAAACAAACGCCACCTTAGGATTTGTTATTCCACTGCACTCTATATATATCCTATGTACATCCACAGTGAATTTGAATAATAAAAAAATCCTAATTCATTCATCTCTCTATACCTAGTTCGTAACAAAAAAAAAATCTTAGTTGTTTTTTATTTATTTAACAAAAACTAAAAATTCATTATAAGGGTAAAAAAAATACTATACACAAACGTATTTAAATTAATTTATCCAAATAATTAGGGATTAAAAAAAAGGTTAAGATAGGTTTTTCTGTTGAAGGGTTAAGATAGGCTCATATTTGTAAGAATTATTTTTTGTACTACTCTTTCATTGTAGCACAGTTTAATTTTTAAATTATTAAATATTTTCAAAAAAAATTGAAAATAATTTATAAATCATTTTTTAAATAAAATGTTTGAAAAAAATATTTGGATTTCAAAACATTAATTATAAAGTGTGATATTCCTCTTATATGCACATCAATTTTTTTTTTTTGACGATAAAAGAAAGAATATATATATATTATACTATAATTTAATTAGTGGTTCAAAATTTTGAAGCTATGTAGGTTATATATCTTATACTCCTGTAATACCTATGTTGGCTATATTTTAGTAATTCAAAATATTTCAAAATATTTAATTAACATTAAAAATATATATAAATTTGAATTTGAAAACACATTTGAATGAAGCATAACGTGATCAAACATATGATTACACTTTATTGCTTTAATTGAATAAAAGTTAAATCTACACACTATCCTTATTTTGAGTCCAAAAATTTGTTGCAGACTATCTTTATTTTATTTTTAATATTTTTAATTAATTTTCCAATTAAATTTTTTTAATTTGTTGCAGACTTCTTTGCTGCAAAATAATATATATTAAGTTTTTAAAATTAATTTTCCAATTAAAAGTTTTATTTTTATATTAATAATAACTTTTTTAAATTAATGTTAAATATAAAAAATATATATTCAAATCAATTAATAGTCATTCAATTTAATAAACCAATTAATACAACCAATATTTTGTGTATCATTCTCCATTTTACCCATATTTTACCAGGAAAAATGTTTCTCTAAAGCATTCCAGTATTTTCGTCCTTCTTCTCTTTTATTGATGGGTCAAATCTAAATCCAAAATATTGCACAGAAAATTAGAAACAATAAAATGAAAAATGAAAAAAAATGCACAAAGGATGCACCCAAAAATGAGAAATGGAAATGGACATATTAAGCAAGACTCTCTCAAACTGCAAGTACATAATAAGGAAAAACAAAGTGCAAAAGCCTGGATAAAATATAAACACAACAAAATTAAAAGAGATTATTAAAAATGAGATAAAAGTTCCCCTGAATTACAATTAGCTTATCACCATTATAGCTAAACATATGAGTGTGCCTCGTATACCTACTGGTTACAAAAAAAATATAAAAAAAATATGACTATGACTCTTTTCCTCCCACCAGAATCACGTGCCAACCTTCTACCACACTTGCTCATAATGGTACCACTATAAGTAACCTATTGTGTTGGTGAGGCTTTCCTTACCATGCCGGATACTCGTCCCTCTTGTCCAATGTCATTGCTAGCTATTATGTACCAACTTTCAACAATCCTTATGTGTGATTAAACTTTCATTTTCATGTAGCCAACTTCTGTCCCAGGCTAGCATCAATGCTAAAACTCACCTGCGTCTCCCTTGTAGTTCTCTCCCTTTACAAACAAAATATCTTCACATTTGCTATACGACATCAATCATATATATAGTATTCACACAATCACTCATTTTATTATTTCTATATTTCTATATATAACTGTTAATATTGATTAATTTTGGAATTAGGATCGTAATTTAATGGAAAAAATATATATACGGATTTTAAAACGTGTAATAGTTACCTTTATTAAATATTTATTAAAAAAATTCAAAATTCAAATGGTCACAACTTTAGCTATAATTATATATTATTTATTATTTATTTCAACCCATGGTTTTGATTACATTTATAAATCATTAAAAAAAGTTATCTAATTAATTGTTTTTTCAAATTCAAAAATCAAATGAACTTTTATACGAAATGTGCAATTATTGCATTGCATCTAATTATATTTATTTTTTTAAAAAAAAATCAAAATCATGTATGCATAAATGAAAATTGGTGTTAATTAAAGTAACAAAAGTATATATGCCGAAAATTGATTGTTAACGAAAATTAATAAAAACATATACAATATCTCATTAATATTTTTTTTATATCGTAAGTCTCCCTTCTTAATATTTTTGTATTAATTAAAATAATTTTCTCATTGATTGTTAACGAAAATTAAGGATGATTAAATTTTATATATATTGATATATATTGAATTACGATTTATTAAGATACAAATTTAATAATCTATTTCTAACAGTAACTATTTAATTTATTAATGGTAAAAAAATTAAAGTGATAATTGTGAAATGTTGAAATTTAAAATAATGAGAAAAATAATAAAACCTAAAATTATTCTACATGGAAAATTTGCTAATATTATTTACATTAATTTAAAATATTCTTAATTTGAATATATTATAAATTTAAATTAATGACCTATATTAAAAAATAAAAATTCACTAAAAAATATTTTTAAAATTCAAAATTTAATTGTCTACAGAAAATTTTAACTATTTAAAACATATTAATTGGATATATTTGGTTACCGAAAATAAAAGAACAAATTAATATCATATAATTAATTAATTTTTATAACAAAAAATAAAGTCTGATTAATTGATTTACTTATTGATGATTCCATTTTTAATTTCGAAAATTAAATATCAATTGAAATGATGACTTAAATGTATTTGAATTTGAATTTAGTTCATAATTGAACCAAACAATTTCGAAGCATGAAATGATGACACGTGTCATCCAATGCTTGAGAATCAACCTTGTTTCGCCACGTGTTTTCTGAAGCTGTTTTTGGATTCGTAAATTTTATATACTAGAGTAGGTGACCCGTGCCATGCACGGGTAAATATTGTTAATGAGCATTTTTATTAAAAATACAAATATTTTTTAAATTTATATTACTAATTATTTATAATTAAAATATATAATTATTAATTATTAATTATTGGTGTACATTATAGATATATAGTTAATTATATATCTGGTAGGCTATGATTTTTAAAATACAATAAATGCTAACAAAGGTTGGTTCAGTTAGTAAGGAACATACTCATATCCCACAAGGACGTGGATTCGAGTCCTGCTGCCGATGTGAGGGCCTTGGTGGATAATCTGTAAATACCTCTGTACGCATTCATTAAGCCTTGAGGTCTGTCCTGACCCTGGTGAGCCCCCGAGACCTAACTCACCTAAACTTTATTTCAAAAAAAAAAATACAATAAATGGGAGAAATAAAAATTAGTTATATGTTAGGTAACATAGTAATTTAAATAATTATTATGAAATAATATTTCAATCAATCTAAAGTAAGAGTTCATAGTTACAATAAAAAATGAAAATATTTTTTTTTATGAAATGACATTTTTAACTGTATATTTTTAAATTAAAACCTAAAATCAAGCCATGTGTGCCATGCACGATACATATATTGATAAGGATGACAATAGGTAGATCTGGGTATTGTACTATAGTACACATTCCTATACTCGCACTTTTATAAACTGTCCATATTTGGACCCATACCCGCAGGATAATAACTTTAATACTTTTGTCCTTTCCCGTTAATACCTAAATGTCCATACCTGTACATGTTACCCGCACTTTAATTAATATAAAAAAATTTGATAAATAAATAATATTGATTAAAAATACTATAATAATTAAATTGAAATTCATTCAAAGATCTTTTACACAACATATTCATAATCATAAAACATCATAAAAATTAAAATCGTATTAAAAAAAATTAAATTCATATAAAAGTATAAATAAAAATTTAATTGCAAAGTAGTAATACTTTTGTGACATAATTAACTTCTTAGTTGAAAAGATATATGATTCTAATATTTAGATATTTACCATTAGCACATCAACATTTTGAGAAAGGGATATTATATCACCTTATTATTTATTATAATAACCATTATAATAACCTTTAAATTCTATTTTATTAATAAAATTAAAAAGACTTTAATATTTTAACATATTTTCTTCTCTCACTTTTTTTCTTCCAAATTAAAAGAAAGAATTTTTGTACAATTATTTATAATTTTTTATAAAATATACTACAATTTGTTTTATTATCCAACTAAAATATACACCAAATAGAATTGATATAAAAAATAAAATAGAAATTAAATTCATATAAAAGTATAGATAAATTTGTTAACCACAAAATATTACTTTTATGATGACATAATTAGCTTCTTACTTGAAAAGATAGATCATTCTAAAATATACATATTTACCATTACCAATCAACATTTTAAGAAAAAAGATATTATATCACCTTATTATTTATTATTACAACATTAGAATAACATTTAATTCTATTTATATAATAAAATAAAAGACTTTACTATTTTAATCTTTATTTTTTTTTCATCTATCACTATATGTATAAATAAATTTCCAAGACTGAGATTTTATATATTCTTCGTAGCATTTGATATTAAAACAATGTTTAACTTGATTTTTGGCTTATTCCCGTGAGTAGCTAACATAGAAGAATAAGGTGATAAAAGTTATTCATGTACATCATTATCGAATATCTTATTAATTTTGACTATTAAAAATTGTTAGTTAAATGAACCAAAATTTATTTATGAAAATAACTTATCATGTTTATTTTGATGGAGAAAATAAACCTGATGATTATAAAGCTCTCACATAATGTATTTCTATTTTATATTTCCTCAATAATGTATGGTAAATTTCCACTAATGTAATAAATATTTGCGAAAGAAAAAATTTCAAATTTTAAATTCAAATTTAGTTACTTAAAACCCATTAATGTAATAATTATAATCACAATAACAATAAATCACAATAAATTATGCAATTATCCTCATCAACAAAAGATTTAATAGTAGCCAGTATGGCAAAAGTCAAATCCTGCAAACATGCATTTAATAGCAATCAACAAAGAAATATATTGTGAAAAAATATTTTCTTATTCCGAATTAAAAAAACATTCTACAATACCTCTTTAGAATCCTTGATATCATTTTTTTGGTAGGCTTCCTTCATTGCCTGGATAGTAGCCCTTGGTGTAAACTTGAGGAGTTCATCATCCAAGCTCATCTTAGATTCATGTTGCAATTGGCTTAATCCCTTAATCAGAGTTTATACTGTGCCAACCATGTTTGATTTAAACTTTCAGCCTCAGGAATGTTTGGATTCAACATCAATCGTGAAGTAAAAGTGGTGTTGTTGGTTTTATTCCCTAAAGACAAATAAAATATAACATAACAAACATCGTTAACTGTTAAATTACGTTTGAAATTAAAAATAATGTGAACCATTTACTTTTATTATGGGTGAGTGGTATCAATCTAAACTAATTGTTGAACAAAAAAAATATCCCTAAAACAATATCCCTAATTATCCTTGTCGTGATTTATTTAATAAATTATCAGAATTCAAAATTTTAAATTGTTACCAAAATAATTTTACCATTAACATGTAACTTATCAGAATTCAAAATTTCTAATTGTTACAAAAATATTTTTATTTCAAATCTAATAATATAATTTTTAATCTGGTTGCATATGCATATGCTGAAAACAAAAGTAATAGTTATTAATTAAGATAACTATTCAGTTTTGCGGAACAAAAAGTAATATATCTAATATATTTTTAATTTTTAATATAAAAAATAGTAAATCTAAATTTTATCTGTAATATTATAGTATCATCATTCATTTTAAAAGAGTCATTATTTTTTACTTATTTTTAAAAAAAATATTTATTACAGAAAATTAAATTAAATAATTTAAAAGTTTAGTAACAAAATAAATTTATATTAAAAAAATTAGCTTACTTGTAATACAATATCTCTATTCAATCAATCAATAACTATAAAAAAATAATCAATAACTCTAATTTATATAAATTACGTTTGAAATTAAAAACAATGTTAACCATTTACTTTTATTATGGGTGAGTGATATCAATCTAAACTAATTGTTGAACAAAAAAATATCCCTAAAACAATATCCCTAATTATCCTTGTCGTGTTTTGTTTAACAAATTATCACAATTCAAAATTTTAAATTGTTACCGAAATAATTTTACCATTAACACGTAACTTATAAGAAAATATTGTTACCATTTGCTTTTATTATGGGTGAGTGATATCAACCTATACTAATTTTTGAACCAAATATTGGCACCCGAACCAAATATTTACAAAGCGTTGTATCATGACACGTGTCATCCGAACATCTGTGTAGTCGACACATTATTCCAAACCTTGAAAGCTTCTCTTGAAGCACCACGTGGATTCCAAACCTGTGAAAGGATTCACAAATTTTATATTATTAGATTAGATATTGATATATAGATTTGTAGAGTCTAGGGAAGGAAATCCCCATAGCATCTGCTTGCAAAAACGAACTCAGCATCGGAGGCATTTGCTGGAGTAAAACCCATGTGTTTTAACTATCACCCTTGACTAGTACATACGCACAATGAGTCTTTTTTTGTTTTGATTCATTCTCTCTTGTATAAAAAAAAAAGTTATATTATATTTTAAATTTCAAAATTATAACAAATTTAAATTAAAAATTATCATAAGATTTATGATGATTTAGTGACGTAAATATATTATTGTCTATTTATTATTATATTATATTTGTATATATATATATATATATATATATATATATATATAACTATCTGTTTTATTAGGTCATTATTCTCTTTACACTCCCATATTTACTTTCATAGTTTCATTTAAATAACAAATTCAAATTAAAAATTATCATAAGATTTATGATGGTTTTGTGACGTAAATATATTATTCTTTATCTATTATATTATATTATATATTATATCTGTATATATATAAATATGTAAAATTATATATTTTATTAGGTCATGACTCTCTTCACACTCTCACATTTACTTTCATATATAGTTTCATTTAAATATTCTCCTTTCTCGAAGTAATGAACTTCATTCGCATAACATATATTTCGTATCTTCTCATAATGCTTTTATTTATTTTCTTATAAACTCCATAATACTTTTAATATCAAATAAACAGTTTAACAAATTATAACTAAATATCATAACCAATTTCAAATATATATCATTTTTAAAATTTAAATATTGTCTTCTTCTCTAAAGATTTTATTACCAGTTGATTTATCTTCAAACTCTCTTTTATCTCTTTTTAAATTTCATCTTTTGATATAAATATCTATAATGTGATTTAAATATAGAGAGAATATAAGTTGAGGTATAATTTGTATTTTATTTATGATTATGATATAAATATTTGTCCATACATTTTATATATTAATTGTTAGGCTTAATTGCATTTTTTATTCCAAACTTTTTATTTTTTTTAGTGAATTTTACTCTTAACATTAATTTGGCACATTTTATCCCCAACTTTTAAAAAACTTACAAATTTTACCTTTTATCATTTGTCTGTTAATAAGAGCAAAAGTTGACGGTAAAATTCACCAAAAAAGTAAAAATTAGGGATAAAATTCGCTAAAAAGTAAAAAAAGTTGGGTGCAAAATTTGCCAAAAAAAAATTGAGGGTAAAAAGTACAATTATATTATAAATAAAATGACAGAAGGTAAAATTTGTAAGTTTCTTAAAAGTAAGGAGTAAAATGCACCAAATTAATTTGTTGGAGGTATAATTCGTCAAAAATTAAAAAAACGAAGAATGCTAGCGACACTTTCTCTAACAACACCCTCTTTTGGATACTCTATTTGTATGTGATTGGTTGAAATTTATTGAAAATCACAAATTTTTGTGGGTTATACATCTAAATCACCAATTTCACATGTCATGAAGAACTTTTATTAATTTATAATTAATATTAGTATCTATATGCACTTTATACCATGCTTTCATTTGTAGGACTTCTAATCTAATTTTGTCCAGCCTGAAAGGTGAGTTAAGGAAGAGAAAGTGGTAAGCATTATTAGAGTGTTAGAGTGAGTATAAAATAGTGTTTGAGGTGTATTGGTATGTATCAATGCCTTCTTATAGGTTGATTTGATTTTCAAAACAAGATGCTGGTTTTCGTGCAAAGGCTCAATACACAGAGCCTCTGAAAAGAGGTTGTGCGACACTGTCTGCTGTTGCCAAACAAAGGGGGTTGCTTTTATCTCTTCACCATCTAACTAACACATACTAATTATTTTCTATAGCATCAAAGCAACAAAACATGGTTATTTTTATGAAATCAGAAACTTCAGAAGCCGAAATTGAAATAAAATAATAGTTGATAAAACAATAAAACCATAGTTTTTATTTTTGGCAATTCAATAAGTTAGGTAACTTGTTAAATCAAGACACAAACATCACATGATTATACTTGGAAGTTATCTAAGAAGTTCAAAAACTTTACGTTGTCGACCTATAGCCTATCTATGCCTATTGCCATAAACAAAGCACCTTAAAAAAAATTTTAAGTTTCTTTTCATTAAACGTGCAAAAGAATCAGAGCCTAATACCTAATACAATACTTTAAAAGGTAAAATATGTTTTTATAGTCCCTATAATTTCAGTGAAACTTCTTTGATTTTCATTCCTCCTCAAAGACGGCGTTAACATCCTTTAGGGATCAAATTGATTAAAGTTAAAGTTTAGGACTAAAACTAATTTTCACCAAAAGTATATAGATTGAAAACATATTTTATCCTACCCTACTCTAAATCTCGTAACCCTATTGTCAAACATGACAATCATATGACCATATTGCATGCACCTAAGAGAGAGAAACAGGCATTTGATATGAAAAAGATTTTAAATGTCTATATCAGAAGACTACCCATTTGAAAATGATAAAACAAGGATCCTAGCATTGACAATTAATTGTAAAACTCAAAGATCTTTTATTTCTTGCCAATTGTATCTGATTCTGATTATTCAAGTTGATGGAGGCTTCTTGCATAGATGTCCAAACTTCCAAATCTCCCCACAGATGTAGCAGAAGTTGCATCCACACCTGGAAAGACAAAATTGGAGCTAGTACAATCATTCTTAATTCTTCCATTATTATTATTAATACGTGACAATGAATTACATAGATTTGAAAGTGAAAAACCATGAAAATGATCACAACCTGCAGGAAATGTGTTCACATCCTCCACTGCTCTGGACAAACATAGCACACTGGGGACATTTCTGCCAGTTCTCCTCTTTGGCAAGATTGAAAAACTTGTTGTCCAACTCTTTTTCAACTTTATTCCTTTTGGACCTTTGGAATTCCTTACAAGTCATCCTTCCATGCCAAGGAACCTTGCACTGCGCGCACAATAGCCTATGACAAGAGGGGCAAGTCACAAATTTTCGTCCACCATTCACCAACAAAACAGAACAGTCCTTAAAGGGGCAGTAAGTCTTCTCAGACCGAACAAGCAAAGACTCACGTCTCGCGCATTCCCATCTAACAATAACTTCCCTAGGCAAAACGGTGCGCAGAGATTCAGGCTTCAATTCCACAGAACAGTTTGGGGTTGGACAAATCACCTTGAGAATGTTTTGGCTTATTTGAGTGGCCACGTGTTTGGATATGCAGTGAGTGCAAAAGGGATGGTTGCACTTGGCTTTTTTGAACCTATCAGACACTGGTTTGTGATCAAAACATATACCGCAGAAGAATTTCAAGGGTTGGGCTTGGGCACTCTTCTTTGCTTCACCGTGGTCGCGGTTGAAGGGTTGACGACGTTGTTCGCTCTTCTTCTGCTTCTTCTCGTCGTCGTCTGCTCGTCGTAACAGACGGGGCCTGCGGCGGGGCTCGGGAACGGAGGAGGAGGAAGGAGCCGCGGCGCTGCGGCTGAGCTCCGGCTTGGCGGAGGAGGAGGAGCCGCGACGAATACCGGTGACATGTGTGGAAGGGTGACGATGACCGGTAGTGACATGGTGCGTTTTGGAAGTCATATGTGAGAGTAAAATGGAGGATATTAGGGTTTGAAAAAAAAAAAAAAAACATGACAGTCAAATGCTATGTGAATTGTGAAATATATATACAAGGGAGAGAGATGTAGATATAATACTAAATGATACATATTTACATAAAAAAATAAAATAAATGATATGGTATAATAGAAAAGAAAGATAGAAACAAATTAGATGTTGAGAAAGTGTTTAATATTTACGAATGTTTAATATAACTAATATTTTAACTTTTACATTGCATGAAATAAATATTTATTTTATTTATAATTTATAATAAATAAATATATTATATTATATAATAATTAAAATCATTAATAAATATTTTTTAACATATAAATTGTATTTTAGATTTATAATAAATAATTATATTGTGATATATTGTTATTTTTAATTATTGATAATTTTTAAAAAAAATATTTAAATTCAAGTTAGAATAGAAGATGTTGAAAATGATAGATTAAAAGAGATAAAAAGTTAAAGTTAAAGTTAAATCATTTAGTTAATATTTAAATTATAAGATGATATATCAAATACATATTAGGAACATATTTAAATTTTGAAGATGAAAGTGGTTTCTATATTAAAAAGAGGGAAATTCAACTAGTTTTTGATAGGAAATTATTCCAATGAAAGTGAATATGAGAAAAAGCGAGAAGAATGAAAGCTTAAAAAAAGTAGATAGTCCATAAAAGATAAAAAGATAGAAAACATTGAAGAAGGGAAAGAAAGCGACAAAGGGGTGTGAATGAAAAGGAAACAATTTGTTTCCTTTTTTCATTATCAAATTTGATCTTTTTTTATTGTTGGATTTGTTTTCTTTTATGTTAAGATTTGATTTTTTTTTTTTTGACCTGGCAAGGGAGGGAATTTGTTTTCTTTTTTTCTCATTAAAATTTGAATTTATTGTTAACCTGATTATTGTTGAATTTGGCGACAATGGTGTAAGACCCCGCTGCGCTCACATGAGAGAGAAAAATCTATATTAGCGGGAAAATCCATGCTCAATTCTCCCGTGTACAAAATTCTCTTGGGTGAGCGGTAGTCACACATCGCGAGCGGAATTAGTCTCTGGTCCAGTGGGTTGGAAACACCTGTGGTCTCTGACCCAAAAAAAAACCTGATTATTGTTGTACAACTTGTAAAAACTTGTTGTATGAATATCATTACTCTTTTAGAAAAAATCACTATAAGAAGAAAGAAATAGCACATAACTTTATTTTTCCACTTTTATAATTAAAAGACCTGTGTTTAACTTTTCTCAATGTGAATTACTTAAAAAATTTAAAAATAAATAAATATTCATAAAATAAATCTAAAAATTATCTTAATTTTCAAAGAATCATAAACGCTGGTTATATTTGTTTTTACCCATAGATTAATTTGCCAAAACCATTACAATTAATATTTTAAAAATCAATTAAGATTTATATATTTTGGGATATTAGGTGGTTAATTGTTTTAATTTATCTTTATCATAAGAATATTTATTTATTACTTTATTAAAAAAAGAGAAAAAGATGGAGAAGTTTTGTATGGGTTGGTCCATGAGTCAGGAACTGTGTTGACAGCTCTTTGCATAGAGCTAAGAGAGAAACAAGCATTTATTTTAAATGACTATATCAGAAACCTACTCTAAAAACAATTTGATGTATAGAAAATTGAAAGTGATAAACCAACGATCCTAGAATTGACAATTAATTGTAAAATTCAAAAATCTTTTATTTCCTTGCCAATTGTATCTGATTCAAGTGGACGGATACTTCTTGCATAGATGTCGAGGCTTCCAATTCTTCCTACAAATGTAGCAGAATTTGTTGCATCCACACCTGGAAAGACAAAATTAGAGCTGACACAGTCAATTTCCATATTTTCATTATATGATATAACAATGAATTACATAGAATGCAAGTGAAAAGCCATAAAAATGTACATAATACAACCTGCAAGTCATCTTTTCACAATCCTGTCAATTTTTCTCTTTTTCTCTTTGGCCCAAATCTTGTTATCCAATTCGTTTTTTAGATCACAACTCATTTTTCCATGCCAAGGAACCCTACACTGCGCGCAAAATAGCCTGTGACAAGAGGGGCACTCAGCACTGGTCACAACTTCTCCTCCATCATTCACCAACAATACATGTTGTGCAATCGAGGGGGCTAATACATGTTCAAACCATTGGCTCTTATACCAATTGTTGTGTACCGAGGGGGCTAAGACACCGGAGAGGGCCACGAGCACACACATAAGTGAACCTGACACCACTTTCAACCCAAAACCTTAAGGCAAAACCTTAAGATATTAGGTTTGTTAGTCTTCCTCATTTATATGTTGTTCAACTCGTCCATTTCTACCCAATGTGAGACTTCATTTTCACACTTGTACTCCAACAATCTCCCCCTCAAGTGTGAGTCTCTTTCACATGGTAGCTCCCCCCTCAAGCACACCAATGGGTCTCAAGCACACCACATAAGTGAACCTGACACCACCTTCAACCCAAGACCTTAAGGCGTTAGGTTTGCGGGCCAATCCACTTATTATATGTTGCTCAACTTGCCAATTTTTATCCAATGTGAGACTTCACCTTCACACTTGTACTCTAACAATACAGAACAGTCCTCAAAGGGGCAGTAAGTCTTCTCCGAACCAACAATCAAAGTCTCAAATATTTCACATTCCCATCTAACAATAACTTCCCTAGGCAAAATGGTGTGAAAACATTCAGGCTTCAATTCCACTGAGCACTTTGGGATCGGACACATCACCATTAGAATGTTTTGGTGTATTTGACTGGCCAAGTGTTTGGATATGCAGTGAGTGCAAAAGGAGTGCTTACACTTACCCTCTTTGAACATATCAGACACTGGTCTGTCATCAAAACACATACCACACCCGTGGTCTCTGACCCAAAAAAAAACCTGATTATTGTTGTACAACTTGTAAAATCTTGTTGTATGAATATCATTACTCTTTTAGAAAAATCACTCTAAGAAGAAAGAAATAGCACATAACTTTATTTTTCCCACTTTTATAATTAAAAGACCTGTGTTTTTTTGTTTACCATGTTATTGGTACGAAGTATCCACCGACTTTGTCGATGACTAATCTCCGTCGGGGAACCTGATTGGCCACCTTTAGTGGGGTTCTCCCCTCCCAACCACGTTTTTTCCATCCACAAGGCTCGAACCCGAAACCTTGCTTAAGGGGACCGAGTCCAACACCACTCGGACCAACGACTTGTTGGTAAAAGACCTGTGTTTAACTTTTCTCAATGTGAATTACTTAAAAATTTTAAAAATAAATAAATATTCATAAAATAAATCAACATTAAAAGCATAAAAATTATCTTAATTTTCAAAGAATCATAAACGCTGTTTATATTTGTTTTTACCCATAGATTAATTTGCAAAACTATTACAATTAATATTATAAAAATCAATTAAGATTTATATATTTTGGGATATTAGGTGGTTAATTGTTTTAATTTTATCTTTATCATAAGAATATTTATTTATTACTTTATATTATATAAACAAAAGAGAAAATTAAAGATGGAGAAGTTTTGTATGGGTTGGCCCATGAGTCAGGAACTGTGTTGACAGCTCTTTGCATAGAGCTAAGAGAGAAACAAGCATTTGATATGAACAAAGATTTTAAATGCCTATATCAGAAACCTACTCTAAAAACAATTTATAAATGACCAATTTGATGTATAGAAAACTGAAAGTGATAAACCAAGGATCCTAGAATTGACAATTAATTGTAAAACTCAATTTTTTTTTTATTTCTTTACTTCTTGCATAGATGTCCAGGCTTCCAATTCTTGCCACACATGTAGCAGAATTTGTTGCATCCACACCTGGAAAGACAACATTAGAGCTGACACACAGTCAATTTCCATATTTTTATCATATGATATAACAATGAATTACATAGAATGCAAGTGAAAAGCCATAAAAATGTACATAATACAACCTGCAAGTCATCTTTTCACAATCCTGTCAATTTTTCTCTTTCTCTTTGGGCAAAAGCTTGTTATCCAATTCTGTTTTTAGATCACAACTCATGGTTCCATGCCAAGGAACCCTACACTGCGCGCAAAATAGCCTGTGACAAGAGGGGCACTCAGCACTGGTCACAACATCTCCTCCATCATTCACCAACAATACAGAACAGTCCTCAAAGGGGCAGTAAGTCTTCTCCGACCCAACAATCAAAGTCTCAAATATCTCACATTCCCATCTAACAATAACTTCCCTAGGCAAAATGGTGTGCAAACATTCAGGCTTCAATTCCACTGAGCACTTTGGATTCGGACACATCACCATTAGAATGTTTTGGTGTATTTGACTGGCCACGTGTTTGGACATGCAGTGAGTGCAAAAGGAGTGCTTACACTTACCCTCTTTGAACATATCAGACACTGGTCTGTCATCAACACACATACTACAAAAAAAGAATTCCGAGGACTGGTCACTCTTCTTTGCTTCACCGTGATCGTGATCATGATCAAGGGAGGATTTTTTCTTCTCGTCGTCGTGGACGGCGGAGGAAGGAGCGGCGGAGAAAGACTTGACAAAGGAGGAAACGATGGCGGCAAGGCGGAGGTGTTCGCGGAGAGAGAAGGCACAGAAACCATTGACATGTGTGGAAGGGTAACGGTGACTGGTAGTGCAATGGTGCATTTTGGAAGTCATGAGTGAGAGTAAATAGACCATGGATATTAGGGAGTGTGGGACGTAGGAGGCTGATTGATGAAACTGTACCACATATTATTTGTTATAATAATAATAATAATAAAATATATTATTTTTCAATCTTGGAAGATTTCATACATAGATAAATATATATCATCTATCATTACTATATTTATTCCTTTTTTACCAAATTTTTTACAATTTTTTTAATTATAAAAATATATTATTTTATTTAATTATGGTAACAAGATAATTATAACAAGTATATATATTTTGATTTAATTAATTAATGAAATTACTAAATCTTAAATAGATCTCGATTTTATAATTATGATGATTATTTTTATTATCACAGTTTTTTTCATTATCATATATTTAAAAAAAATAGTTTTTCATATATTTTGTTTATTTTTTAGCCTGTATAGTAAAGAGTAAAGACTACGAACAGTCTCCAAAATTTATAATCTAAAAGTCAGACAATACTTTTGTCTGTACGTTGAAGTTTACTGTAACCATTATAAGGTGGGAAGTTTTTCTAAAACCTAATAAATATTGAATTAGCAAAGATATTTACCATTATCATTGCAGGATTCTTATCTAATTTTGTCCAGCCTGAAGGGTGAGTTAAGGAACAGAAAGTATAGTGTTTCAGTTGTATTGGTATGTTTAGATGCCTTCTTATAGTTATATCTAAGAGGTTAAAATACTTAATACTGTAGATCTATAGTTTATCAATGCCTATTGCCATACATAAAGCACCTTGAAAACTTGTTAAGTTACTTTTCATTAAAGATGTGCAGAAAAATAGGAGCGCCTAGTACCTAATACAATTCTTGAAATCTCACATTACCCCATTGTCAAACATGACAAACTTGCATAACACAGAAAACATTCCCATCTAAGAACAATTTATAGAAGACTTTGGTGTATAGAAACATAAAAGTGATAAACCGGGTATCCTAGAATTGACAATAGTAAAACTTATAAATCTTTTGTTTTTGTTTCTTGCCAATTGTATCCGGTTCAAGTTCAAGTAGAAGGATCCAAACTCCCAATATCCCCCACAAATGTAGCAGAAGTTGCATCCACACCTGGAAAGACAAAAGTGGAGATAATACAATAATCAATCTCCATATTTCCATTATTAGGAATTTATGATGTACAATGAATTACATAGCATGCAAATCAAAAGCCACAAAAAATGATCAAAGATATATAGATAACAGAACCTGCAAGTAATGTGTTCACATCCACCACTACTTTGGACAAACATGGTGCATTTGGGACATTTCTGCCAATTTTCCTCTTTGGCCAACTTGAAAAACTTTTTATCCAACTCTTTTTCATCCATGTTTTCGAGGATTAACCACTCTTCTTTGCTTCGTCGTGGCGGTTAGGTTAAGTAGCGCAAAAAGTGAAAGGCACTGAGTGCATTGCGTACGTGCCTGTGATGTGAGATATAATCAATATCTATACCTCTATACCATTATATAAAGGGGATACTTCTTTCCATAACTGCTTTTGGTCTCCATTTTTATTAGGACAATTTTACCCTTCAAAACTTTGGTTCATATTTGAATTGCGACACTTAACCATCTCTTTCTTCCACATTATTTGGCACCCCTTGCTCCCTTACTGCTACCACCCACGTAAGTTAGTTTTTCCCTTAACCTCCACGGTTTCTCATTTATCTCTTTCTTTCTCTGCATCCTGAAACATTTGGGTAGTTACCTCTACAAACGGTTGTGTCTCTGTCTCTTGCTTCCCACCCCTCTCACTCTTAATCTCAAACCCTATTCTTCTCCCACATTGGTATGTACAATTTCTAGCTGCAAGCAAGACGTGTGCTTCCCCATACAGCATAACAATATAACATGCACCAAAAGATAGCAGCGTCCTTTTTGGGTGAGTATAATTTATAACTCACTCCTTTGTCAATGTGTTGCTAATTTTGATAAGAAGTTCTTATTGTTTCTCATGGGAGAATTCTTCTTTTTTGTAATCAATGGTTGAGTTGATTGTTTTGTTCTACTGTGAAAATTTTACTTTCATATGTTTCTCCTAACTGTCAGTGGAACTTAATTTGGTAGGTTAGCAATGAAGATGCAGTTAACATAGCTAGAGTGTTGGCCATGAAGTTCCTCTTCCTCTTCTTTTAAGTTCCTCATTCACTGCGGCAAGGCCTCGGGTTGGTGGCAGTGACAGTCGTTGGAGAGGAGGGAACGTCAGGGTACATTGGTTCGAGGCCGATTTTGTTGGGTGGTATGTATTTTGTCGTAGCAAGAGATTTTTATTTTCATTTGCATTTTCAATACTCTTATTCACTGTCCAATTTCAGTTTCTTGCACATTAGGGAAAAAGAAAAGCCTGCGAATGGCTTTGCATTGAGCAATTCGAGAAACCCCTCAATCAAAGGTGTGCACTTTTGATGCACGTTCAAGCATTTTAATTCTCAATTCTTCTGGTTGCAAATTCGTTGAGCAGTATTTGATTTGGCAGGTTGCACTTGAAATGCTGAAGAAATAGCCATTGCCACTAAAGAATTCAACGCTGGTGAAGCTTCTAATATGGCATTTTGGGTACCTTGATTAATTTCTGTTGGTTAATTTTTTCTGTTATCCATTTTCTTATTTAATCCATTTAATTTTTCTTGGTCCCACAAGATCCCATTCTCAACCCCTCTAATTGATTATGCTGTCGCCTCATGTGAACAGGAATGATCTAGAACCGCCAATGGAACTGATCTCTTTTACCATCTTTTTTCTGGTACTAATCTCATTGTCTCTGTTTCTTATCATTCTAGACTCAAACACAGTCCCATCTTTTTTCTGGTATTTTTTCTGCACTACTAATTTATACAAGTTTCCTTCACATTGTATCTCTCAATCCTGTGCACATTTAATTCTGCACATCTTCCATCTTGCATAGTCTGCAACAATTTATTCCGAACGAACAATGCTCTATACTCTAGGCTCTTTCTTACGCTTTGGTGAGCCTTCTCCCTTTTCAATCCCCTTTTTATCTTTTTTCTTAATGCTTTTGTGGATCCGAATTTTAATGCCTTCTCTTCCTATCTATTCATTCCCGTTTAACTATCTTAACAATGAGATTAATAAAATTCTGATTTTTTTCGTTGATTTACATGTACAACATAGCCTTCTTCGTATCGTTGATTGTTATGTGCTTTCCATGCTACCACAAGCTGGTTTACATCAAGGATTGACAATGACATGCCAATTATGTTATCATCAATTCATCCTGCAGCGGCATTGGATGATCAATGTTAACTGTTAATTAAGCACCTATCTTGACATGCCAATTATGTTGCGGATGCACTTGCAGCTTTAGGTGCTCGAGAGAACAATATGCAAGTCTTTGTTACTCCGCACAATGTAGTTTTGGATGTCTTTATACGTGACCTTACGTTTGTATCATAGTTTTGTTTAGCTTTCTATTGTTGTTTTTTTCATTTGTACCAAAAAAAAAAAAAATTCTCCTTCTTCCAATTTGGCTGTATATTTCTTTCTAAAGGATTGAATCATAAACTAGATTGTGTTGCTTTTTTATTTCCTTAAATCAAAAGAAAAATTAGTGTAAATATTATTAAATTAGACTATGTTTCCAGTTTTTAGTATGAATATCCTATTAGGTTCTTTTGCATTGTGTGAAATTCGAAATTCATTATTATAATTTATGATAACCTTTTTTTTCTTTATTATTAAATTGTTTAGCGTCTACCAAAATATTTATCAGCCTACAATTAGAGATGAACTGTAGTGGTGTAAAATGTAGATATGATTGAAATGAGCATTATTTAAAAAAATAAAAAAACTGATGAAATTTTTTCTACATAATCGGTTAAAGATTAAACCGAATTTCTCTTTAGTAAAAAATCACAATGACGATGTGAGTGGATCAAAGATTGGGTCCAAACTAATGCAGTAAGAATATACCACTATAAAGGAATGTGTGATAGTCAAACTAGGATAGGGTACTTATAAGATATAGTGAAAAAACAATTTTTACTCTTAATATAGAAATAATTAAAATTAAAAAGTTTTATTAAAAAACAAAACGTATAATATTATCAATATATTGTTACCTTTATTTTCTTTATTTTGACATTACCTTAATGTTTTTCAAATAATATTTAATTTAACAAATATAACTAACAATTTTACTTTATAAATCGTAAAAAGACATATAATATGTAACGATTCTTTGTAAAATTAGACAGATAAAAAAGAAATAGTATTATCTAAAACATCTATAGAAACTTTTAAATATAATATTTTTTATATGGTAAATAAAGTTCATTATTTTTTCAATCAAATAAAGTTAAATGAATTTTTAAAAAATCAAATTAAGGATATGTTTGTTTCTTATTTTTAAAAACTACATTTTTTTTACAAGAAGTAAAGAGTACAATTTTATCATTAAAAGAATATAGACATATAATCGGAAAAAAATTATCAAACTAAAATTAATATAAACGTTAATACATAATAAGAGAAAATGCTACGGTATATCAAATTTAGCATAATAAAAATGCAATAGCGAAATAAAAATGAAGATACACAGACACGACAGCGCCTGCGTTTCCGCTAGTATATAGAATACCAGAAGCAACAATAACAACTAAGTTGTTATTAACAATAGGCTTAATTGCATATTTTACCACCCAACTTTCATTTTTTTGCGAATTTTACTACCCAAGTTTTTTTTTGCAAATTTTACCACCTAACTTTCATTATTTTGCAAATTTTACCATTCAACTTATTTTTTCACAAATTTTACCATCCAATTTTCATCATTTTACGAATTTTACCACCTAAATTTTCAATTTTTGCACATTTTACCACCATGATGTTTCACAAAAAAAAAGTTTTGAATTCTTTAACATTTTTTTTTTGTGAAATATCAGAGTGGTAAAATTTGCAAAAATTGAAAATTTAGGTGATAAAATTTGCACAAAAAAAAAAAACTTGAGTGATAAAATTTATAAAATTATGAAAGTTAGGTGATAAAATTTACAATTAAGCCTTAACAATATTCTCTACGTTGGAAGCCTGTTTACATTATCTACCTAACCGATGCCCATTCATTGGCTTAGAAAAAGAAAAGGTGTGCAGAAATTAAGCGTGCAACCCTTTATCTTCTTTAACATTGGAAAAAAAACATATCAATTACTAATGCATTTAAGGCAACTCAATTACCAATACAATTTAAAAAATTAGTCAAATTTTTTTTTCTCAAAATGACCTAAATACATACCCTGCATTTTGGTGGAAAACTTTATACATTTTTTTTTTTTGATAAAGGAAAAAATTTATACTATATACTTTATATACTTTCTTACTTACTTAATATGTATATATGACGAATTATAGGGTGGACAAGGAGGTCAAGTGGTTTATGGTGGACCATTTTTGTCCACCCTTGGATTCATATGACGTCCATAATCATAGGATGGAACTTCTGCACCAGATTATTTTTCTTTTTTCTTTCTTATTTTTTTCTTCTTTCTCCCTCAACCCCCGCGCCTGCTCCTTCGCGCCTCTGCCAGCGACAGCTCGCCGGAGAATAGCTCTGACACCATGCTCCTGCGAATTTCCAGACCCAAGCAAACACGCTTCTCCGCAAGAATCAAACCTTCCAGGTTCCAATCCCTTCTCCTTTTCATTTTAATTATCATCATTCCCAACCGTTCTTGCAAACGCATGTGCAAACCCCTTCGAATGGGCACCGCTATTGCAACTTCCGGCTCCCCCCAACGGGGCCATGCGAACCACTTCTCTTCCCTTTTCGGTTTGCCTTTCGAACCGACTCGTGTTCTCTTACCGATCTGCTCTTCATCACACAGAATCACTCCTTTGCGGAAAGTATGGCGTAACATACATGGATGGAGGCTGCTTGAAGGTTCTTATGATGTTACAGAGGATGGGCTCGTTGTTGGCGATGGGTTGAAGGCTGTCGAGGTACTCGTCATTGTCGGGGGAGCAGGCGCGGGGTTGAAGGAGAAAGAAGAAAAAAAATCTGGTGTAGAGGCTCCATCCTATTATTGTAGACATCAGATGAATCTAAGGATGGACAAAAATGATCCACCATAAATCACTTGATCTCCTTGTCCACCCTAGAATTCGTCTGTATATATATATATAGACACACGTAAACTATGGTATAATTAACTAATTGAATTATTAGTGAACTAGGTCAATTATATACTGAGCATATTCATAATTTGATTAAGTGAATTTAAAAAACTTGAAAACATAAAAAAAAAAAAAAAGATGTTTTTTAATATAATGAGTAAGATATTTTTTGTTAATTTGTTAAATTATTAAAAACTCGAGTTACAGAAAAGTTTATAATCTAGTTCTATTCATTCTTTCGCAACCCTAATTAATTCTTTTGACACTCATGGTCGTCAATGATAATAAAGTATGAACATAAACATTTTCAGTTTTCATTGTTACTCAATTTCAATAACATGTAACAGTTTTAAATCTTGGCCTTTACAAATATGACATCCTTCCGTATATACAAATGTGTAAAACTATATGTTTTCTTAGGTATTCATTCTTCTTACTTTCTCTCAAATCTCTCTATATACATAAACGTGTAAAATCTAATTTCTTAGGCATCCAGACTCTCCTTTTGTCTCTCACAATTCACTCTCATTTAACTCTTCTCTCATGAGATGATGTATGAATACTATCATCTTATACTTTTAATATCAATTAAATTATTTAACAACTTGTAATCGAATATCTTTAGTTCTTAACCTCTTAACTCTTTCAATATATTATTTTCAATATCTTTAATTCTAAATTGAATTTCAATAAGTGATATGATTTTTACCTCTTATTTAATATTTTTATAGTTCTGAAATATTAAATGTCTATTTTTATTAAATATTTATGAGCTAAAAATACTATATTATTATACATTTAAAAATATAATTTGCCATATTGTTGTTATGTTAAATTAAACAAAAACATTACAAAAAGAAAGGACCCAACCAATGACACTTCCATAGACTATTGCAACGCGAAATCAGGGGACATCACCACTGCCATGGGTTTTGGAGCATAGAAAGAAGATAAAACGAGAAAGAAGGATGCGAATTACTACGATCCACCAAACAATTCTATTAATCTACGAAGTTGCATATTTCCCAAACAGCTTCTACAAATTAGATTATTGGAAGTTGAGTACATAATGGTCCAGTTGTCCCACACGGTAATTCTTCTAATTTATAAGAATTAAAAAAGTAGATAATTTAATCTATAATATTAAATTTTTAATAATTTATGCTCTGGGCCACCGTCAGAGAGGTCCAACCCAATAACGAAGATGTTGGACCAAGCACCATACTAAAGATGATACAATTGCACCACACCGAATCCCTTTCAAAAAGGCAAACACAAATGATGCAATGCAAGTATACACAATTAGTTTATTAGGGTATATCTAATAGTGTTCGAGGTGTATAAGTATGTTTAGATCAGTATTATCAGATCCAGCTCGGATCGGCTGGGATGATCCGTTGACCTAGGAACTGATTCAAAATTAGTTTATTAGGGTATATCTAATATGCTGCTCAAAATTTTTAAACAAGTTCATAACTATACTTCTAAATATGTTGAATTTTGTTAAACTTTAAATCTTTAAGTGTATAAGTTTACAAGCGATCTTTTCTGCACACAAAAAAATGTACAAGTTTACAAGTTATGAAATTATTTAAATTTTTTTTAATATAGACCGAGTCATGCAGGTCAATTAGTGACTCAGTGACCCAGTATCCCGACTAAGTCCATGACCGGTCCGAGTCTAATAACATTGGTTTAGATGCCTTCTTATAGGTTTATTTGATTTTCAAAACATGTTGGTTTTCCTGCAAAGGGTTAATAAACATTCTCTGAAAAGAGGTGCTACCCTGGCTGTTGTTGCGAAACAAATGGATATGCTTGGTTTTATCCAGTATTTTAAAAATCGGACCGAAAATCGAATATAGCACCGAGTCGAGTCACACATCGGATCGGGAATGCAGTTGACCCGATGATGACATCATCAAACCGGTATTCAATCGGATTGAACCGGTGAAGCCGGTGCTGGTCGGACCAGGCAAACAGTGGAAAGACGCGTTAATTGATATGTTGCGTGGCCCAATGCATTATTGAAAGCTGTTGTTGCTGGTTTTGCATTCCCCGATGACCTGCTGCAGCTGCTGACTTTTGCATGGTCCAATGAAGTTGCAGACTTTGTGAGGCCCAAAGCCAAAGGTGCTGAAACCTGCTGTGACTTTGTTAATAAAAATGCAAAATAAGTGGTACTGTAAGGAATCGAACCAATATCCATGGAGACTAAGTGTTAGAACTGCTGAGCTAGGCACAACTACTTGGTTTATAATTGCGAAAACTAAAATATATATATGTACATATTGTAATTATTTTTTTAATCATATATATCTATGCGGTTCAACCAGTGATCCACTGGTTCGACCAGTGATCCGGTGACCAGTGCCTCAACCGAGTCGAGCATACTAGTATTATCTCTTCATGAACGAACTGACACATACTAATTATTTTCTGATAGCATCAAATCAACAAAACATATGGTTCTTTTCATGCAATCAAAAACTTAAGAAGCTGAAATTAAAATACAAAAAAACCATAGTTTTTTGCTTTTGGCAATTCAATAAGTTAGACCACTAGTTAAATTCAAGACACAAACATCACATTATTGTACATGAAAATTATCTAAGGGGTTCAAAAACTTTATGTTGTCGACCTATAGCATATCATTGCCTATTGCCATACACATAGCACCTTAAAAACTTTTCCAGTTTCTTATCATTAGAGAAGATGTGCAGAAAAATCGGAACCTATTACCCAATACAGTACTTGAAATCTCATCAACCCATTATCAAACACAACAATCATTTGAATATTGCAAACGCCTAATAGAGAAACAAGCATCTGATCATTGATAGGTACAAAGATTGTACATAACTATATAGAAAATTAATTAACCTACCCATCTGAAAACAATAGAAGACTTGATCTGGTTTATAGAAACATAAAAGTGATAAAAGGAATTCTAAAATTGATATTGTAAAACTCAATTATTTTTTTCTTGCCAATTGTACCCAGTTCAAGTGGATGGATGCTATTTGCATAGATGTCCATGCTCCCAATTCTCCCCACAAGTGTAGCAGAAGTTGCATCCACACCTGGAAAGACAAAATTGGAGATAATACAATCACTATTCATATTTTCATTATTATGATGTAAATATGCAAGTCAAAAGCCATGAAAATGATCAATCATACATAACACAACAACCTGCAAGTCATGTGTTCACATCCATCAGGTCTCTGGACAAACATAGTGCACTGGGGACATTTCTGCCAATGTTGCTCTTTGGCCAACTTGAAAAACTTGTTGTCCAACACTTTTTCATCTTTATTCCTCTCTATCTCCTGGAATTCTTCACAAGTCATCCTTCCATGCCAAGGAACCTTACACTGCGCGCAAAATAGCCTATGACAAGAGGGGCACTCAGCACTGGTGACAACTTCTCCTCCATCATTCACCAACAATACAGAACAGTCCTTGAAGGGGCAGTAAGTCTTCTCCGACTCAAGAATCATCAAAGACTCAAATCTCGCAGATTCCCATCTAACAATAACTTCACTAGGCAAAATTGTGTCCAAACACTCAGACTTCAATTCCACAGAACAGTTTGGGGTTGGGCAAATCACCTTGAGAATGTTTTGGCTTATTTGAGTGGCCACGTGTTTGGATATGCAGTGAGTGCAAAAGGGATGGTTGCACTTGGCTTTTTTGAACCTATCAGACACTGGTTTGTGATCAAAACATATACCGCAGAAGAATTTCAAGGGTTGGGCTTGGGCACTCTTCTTTGCTTCACCGTGGTCGCGGTTGAAGGGTTGACGACGTTGTTTGCTCTTCTTCTGCTTCTTCTCGTCGTCGTCTGCTCGTCGTAACGGACGGGGCCTGCGGCGGGGCTCGGGGACGGAGGAGGAGGAAGGAGCGGCGGCGCTGCGGCTGAGCTCCGGCTTGGCGGAGGAGGAGGAGCCGCCACGAATACCAGTGACATGTGTGGAAGGGCGACGATGATCGGTAGTGACATGGTGCGTTTTGGAAGTCATGTGTGAGAGTAAAATGGAGGATATTAGGGATTTCTAGACTGCAATTGTGGGAAGTGTGCAAACCAGAGACGTGTTGTGGTGTGATTTGAGGTGTTGCAGCTGAGTGCTCGACAGCTTTCCATTTCAATATTACTCTTTACTCAGCAACACAAAATAGACAATTTTTACAAAATAGACAAAATAGACAAGCTTTAAAAAAATAATTCATAGGAACTTTTACTGTACACACGTGAAATCGGATTTTGGAGTCTCCATTTCACACTTTCCTTTTTTTCTTTTTGCAGTTTAAAAATTAAGCGTGGCATCTCCAATTTCTCACTTGTTATATTTTTTTTTAAATTCATTTTTAAAATCTTTATTTTAATTTTGTTGTTAAGAAATCGGGTCTCACACCCCCTATTTCTGACCCTTTTTTTTCTTTTGCTGTTATGAAATCGGGTTTGGCACCTCCGATTTCTGACCTTTTTTATTTATTTTTTTAAAAGTTTATTTTTGATAATTAAGTTTAATAATAATAGTTTTTAATGTTCAAAATTTATGTATTAAAAATATATATATTAAAAAATAGATTTATCCAAATAATTTATGTAAATAATGTACTTTGTTTTTTAATTGTTAAATAAATAAAGAATAATAAAATTAATTTGTTTACATTTAAATTTATTATAAAGTCGATTTAATTTAATTATATTTTTCTAACTATAACTAAAATCTAAATTAGTATATTTGAATATAGTCAGTTAATTATGAGTTAATAAATATTTTTAAATAATAAATGTTAATGTAAACTAGAATTACTAATATTTTGAAGAAAAAAAACATTGCTTTTAACTTAAATTACAGTGCACATGATTAATAAAAAAAATAAAGATAGAAAAAATCATAATCTACAAATAACAAACATTAATGATCACAAAAACAGGAAAAATGATAACCTAAAAATAACAGACGACAACAACCATGAATTCTTACGTCATTATTATTTAAGTGTCATGAATTCATCCAAGATTCGTCTTTTGTCAAAGAGAGTGGAAAAAGTAGCAACAAACATGTTTTTTATGTTTAAACCATGTATACCAACATAATAAAAATAATAAAATTTCAAATTCATGTTGAGTAGATCTAAAATCACAATGGCTTTTACATAAAATCAAAAATTATAATGAGAATTTCATATCTGTAATTTAACAGCACTTTGTATAAAAAAAACACATCATTTTGTAATTTAACTTAAGTCTAATTTTTATTATTCTACCAATAATAAAATAACCAAAATTTTCTATAAAAAAATTATTTATTATCAATCAAAATTTGAAGATTCTAATTAATATATATATATATATATATATATATATATATATATAATCTTTACCAATTAAATTTAAATAGGATACATTTTTAGTTAATTGTGTATATAATTAAATATTATTTTTAGTTTAATAATGATAAATTAATTTATCAAAGCAAATAAAAGAATTTCAGAAGAAAAAATAACAGATGAGAAATCAGGTGTCAAACCCGATTTCTAAACTGCAAAAAGAATAAAAAAATAAAAATGAAAAGTATGAAATCGGGACTTCCAAATCCGATTTCACATTGTGTACAGTAAAAGTTGCTAGTCATGTAAACAATTGACAAAAAGTGCCAATTGGGGAATTATTTTTTTAAAACATGCTATTGCTAGTCATGGAAAATTGTCCACAAAATAAAGATTTTATTATTTATTTTAAATATTCTTGTCCCAGCTTCACACAAAATAAATTAAAGCTACCGTACCGTCACATTCTAACTTTCAATTTCAGCGTGAAAATAAAATGCTTCAGCTTTACCATTCCTATTGTAAAATTTTGTTGAAGTTTTCACCTATCTTGTTGTCTCTCATTTATCCAAGCTTCACTTAGCTTCTTCTCTCTCATTCATCAAAACTTCAGCTTCGCCCTCTCTCCATTGTCGTAACTCACCGACGTCCTCTCCAGCTCCATCGATGATGGCAGCGCTGTAAGGTACTCCACACTGCAGGTGCTTTACCACCCCAAAACTGCGGTGCACATGGAGGTCGAGTTTTTGTCAGGAAGAGCTTGGATCTGTGAAGATTTGTGGACAATGTACCCGAAATAACCCAACCGTCTTAACCTGAAGTAAGCTCAACCCGAACCTGACTTAATCCGATGGCTAAACAGTCGGAAGTGGGTCTTATTTTTCACAGTTCCATTTTTGCACGGATTGGACTCTCTTGGCCCGAACCCGTCCGTACCTAACCGATGCTCACCCCTAATGTGAATTGTGAAATACACAAGGGAGAGAGATTTTTGTTTTTGATGAATACAAGGGAGAGAGATGTAGATATAATTACTAAATGATACATATTTACATAAAAAATTGATATAATAGAAAAGAAAGATAAAAACAAATTAAAGATGGTGAGAAAGTATTTGATATTTACGAATGTCTAACATAACTAATATTTTAACTTTTATATTGCATGGAATAAATATTTATTTTATTTATAATTTATAATAAATAAAATATTTAAATTCAAGTTAGAATAGAAGATATTGAAAATGATAAATTAAAAGAGATAAAAAGTTAAAATTAAATCATTCAATTGATATTCAAAGTACGTATAAGATGATATATCAAAACAATATTAGAAACATATTTAAATTTTGAAGATTTTTTTTTGATACATAGGAAAGCTGAAACAAGACAGAAAGAAAGAAAATAAAACAACAATCAAATCCTAAAATAGACTGCTCCCATTTTGTCAGTCATAACAAGAGTTGATAACTGAGATGGGCAAACATTCCATATTTTGTATGACTCTGCATGCGTTGCTCCATATTTAGTGAGCCAGTCAGCACAAGCATTTCCTTCCCGCAGAGTATGCTTGAAAGAGACTATCCATGTCAAAGCCAAAAGATGATGGATAAGCTGAACCAGAGGAGAGTATGGATGGTACTCATTAACTTCGTTCTGGATGAGATGTAAAGCGAGTGTTGAATCTGACTCACAAAGAACATGTGTATAACCATTATTCCAAGCAGTACACCATAATAAATGGCAAAAAGCTCCGCTTTGAGACTAGATGTAGTGCCGCACTCCCCAGAGAAAGCTGTAAGCATATTTCTAGCATGGTCTCTAATGATTCCTCCATATCCTGAGTCTCCTGGATTACCTATAGAGCTTCCGTCGGTGTTAAGCTTCACAAAAGGGAAAGTTGGTGGGTCCCAACTAACATTCCTGCCCATCCTTGGTTGTGTTGGTTGCTGCAAGGTGTTGATGACATCATTGGACAAAATGTTAACTTGATTAACAATCTGCCATGTTGTCCATCGCTTGTCCTGGAAAATAAGAGAATTTCTACTCTTCCAAATTTTCCAACATGTCACTGCAAAGAGGATTCCTCTATATTAAAAAGAGGAAAATTCAACCAGTTTATGATAGGAAACTATTCAAATGAAAGTGAATATGAAAAAAAAGTGAAGAGAATGAAAGCTTAAAAAAGTATATAGTCCATAAAAGATAAGAAGATGGAAATAATTGAAGAACAGGGAAAGAAAGCGGCAAAGGGTGTGAATGAGAAAAGGAAATGATTTGTTTCCTTTTTTTCATTATCAAATTTGATCTTTTTTTGTTGTTGGATTTGTTTTCTTTTCTGTTAAGATTTGATTTCTTTTGACCTGGCAAGGGAGGGAATTTGTTTTCTTTTTTTCTCATTAAAATTTGAATTTATTGTTAACTTGATTATTGTTGTACAACTTGTAAAAACTTGTTGTATGAATATCATTATTCTTTTAAAAAAAATCACTCTAAGAAAAAAAATTAGCATAACTTTATTTTTCCCACTTTTATAATTAAAAGACCTGTGTTTAACTTTTCTCAATGTGAATTACTTAAAAAATTTAAAAATAAATAAATATTCATAAAATAAATCAACATTAAAAGCATAAAAATTATCTTAATTTTCAAAGAATCATAAACGCTGGTTATATTTGTTTTTACCCATAGATTAATTTGCCAAAACTATTACAATTAATATTTTAAAAATCAATTAAGATTTATATGTTTGGGGATATTAGGTGGTTAATTGTTTTAAGTTTATCTTTATCATAAGAATATTTATTTATTACTTTATATTATATAAAAAAAGAGAAAAAGATGGAGAAGTTTTGTGTAGGCTGGCCCATGAGTCAGGAACTGTGTTTACAGCTAGCTCTTCTGCATAGAGCTAAGAGAGAAACAAGCATTTGATATGAACAAAGATTTTAAATGCCTATATCAGAAACCTACTCCAAAAAAACAATTTGATGTATAGAAAATTGAAAGTGATAAACCCCTTCTAGAATTGACAATTAATTGTAAAACTCAAAAATCTTTTATTTCTTGCCGATTGTATCTGATTCAAGTGGACGGATACTTCTTGCATAGATGTCGAGGCTTCCAATTCTTCCTACAAATGTAGCAGAATTTGTTGCATCCACACCTGGAAAGACAAAATTAGAGCTGACACAGTCAATTTCCATATTTTCATTATATGATATAACAATGAATTACATAGAATGCAAGTGAAAAGCCGTAAAAATGTACATAATACAACCTGCAAGTCATCTTTTCACAATCCTGTCAATTTTTCTCTTTTTCTCTTAGGCCAAAATCTTGTTATCAAATTCGTTTTTTAGATCACAACTCATTGTTCCATGCCAAGGAACCCTACACTGCGCACAAAATAGCCTGTGACAAGAGGCGCACTCAGCACTGGTCACAACTTCTCCTCCATCATTCACCAACAATACATGTGCAATCGAGGGGAAGGAAACATCGGAGAGAGACTTATATGTATGTTGCTCAATTCGCCTATTTCTACCCAATGTGGGACTTATCTTCACACTTGTACTCCAACAATCTCCCCATCAAGTATTAGTATCTTCCACATGGTAGCTCCCCCTCAAGCACACCAATGGGTCTCGAGCACACCACATAAGTTAATCTAACACCACCTTCAACCCAAAACCTTAAGGCGTTAGGTTTGCGGGTCCATCCACTTATATGTTGCTCAACTTGTCCATTTCTATCCAATGTGAGACTTCATCTTCACACTTGTACTCCAACAATACAGAACAGTCCTCAAAGGGGTAGTAAGTCTTCTCCGACCCAACAATCAAAGTCTCAAATATCTCACATTCCCATCTAACAATAACTTCCCTAGGCAAAATGGTGTGCAAACATTCAGGCTTCAATTCCACTGAGCACTTTGGGTTCGGACACATCACCATTAGAATGTTTTGGTGTATTTGAGTGGCCACGTGTTTGGACATGCAGTGAGTGCAAAAGGAATGCTTACACTTACCCTCTTTGAACATATCAGACACTGGTCTGTCATCAACACACATACTACAAAAACAGAATTCCGAGGACTGGTCACTCTTCTTTGCTTCACCGTGATCGTGATCATGATCAAGGGGGGATTTTTTCTTCTCGTCGTCGTGGACAGCGGAGGAAGGAACGGCGGAGAAAGACTTGACAAAGGAGGAAACGATGGCGGCAAGGCAGAGGTGTTGGCGGAGAGAGAAGGCACAGAAACCATTGACATGTGTGGAAGGGTAACGGTGACTGGTAGTGTAATGGTGCATTTTGGAAGTCATTAGTGACAGTAAATACACCATGGATATTAGGGAGTGTGGGACGTAGGAGGCTGATTGATGAAACTGTACCACATATTATTTGTTAATAATAATAATAATAATAATAATAAATATATTATTTTTCAATCTTGGAAGATTTCATACATAGATAAATATATATCATCTATCATTACTATATTTATTCCTTTTTTACCAAATTTTTATCAATTTTTTAATTTATAAAAATATATTATTTTATTTAATTATTATTCTCCAAAATTTATAATCTAAAAGTCAGACAATACTTTTGTCTGTACGTTGTAACCATTATAAGTTGGGAAGTTTTTCTAAAACCTAATAAATATTGAATTAGCAAAGAAATTTACCATCATCATTGCAGGATTCTTATCTAATTTTGTCCAGCCTGAAGGGTGAGTTAAGGAACAGAAAGTATAGTGTTTCAGTTGTATTGGTATGTTTAGATGCCTTCTTATAGTTATATCTAAGAGGTTAAAATACTTAATACTGTAGACCTATAGCTTATCAATGCCTATTGCCATATACAAAGCACCTTAAAAACTTGTTAAGTTACTTTTCATTAAAGATGTGCAGAAAAATAGGAGCCTAGTACCTAATACAAATCTTGAAATCTCAACACCCCATTGTCAAACATGACAATAAACTTGCATAACAGAAAACATACACACATCTAAGAACAATTTATAGAAGACTTTGGTGTATAGAAACATAAAAGTGATAAACCGGGTATCCTAGAATTGAGACAATAGTAAAACTTATAAATCTTTTGTTTTTGTTTCTTGCCAATTGTATCCGGTTCAAGTTCAAGTAGAAGGACGATTCTGGCATAAATGTCCAAACTCCCAATATCCCCCACATATGTAGCAGAAGTTGCATCCACACCTGGAAAGACAAAAGTGGAGATAATACAATAATCAATCTCCATATTTCCATCATTATGAATTTATGATGTACAATGAATTACATAGCATGAAAATCAAAAGCCACAAAAAATGATCAAAGATATATAGATAACAGAACCTGCAAGTAATGTGTTCACATCCACCACTACTTTGAACAAACATGGTGCACTTGGGACATTTCTGCCAATTTTCCTCTTTGGCCAACTTGAAAAACTTTTTATCCAACTCTTTTTCATCCATGTTTTCGAGGATTGACCACTCTTTTTTGCTTCGTCGTGGCTGTTAGGTTAAGTAGCGCAAAAAGTGAAAGGCACCGAGTGCATTACGTACGTGCCTGTGTTGTGAGATATAGTCAATATATATGAAGGTGGAAGCCTGTTTATATTATCTACCTAACCGATGCCCTTCATTGGCTTAGAAAAAGAAAAGGTGTGCAGAAATTAAGCGTGCAATATAATTTAAGGCATATCAATTACTAATGCATTTAAGGCAACTCAATTACCAATATAATTTAAAAAATTAGTCAAATTTTTTTTTTTCAAAATGACCTAAATACATACCCTGCATTTTGGTGGAAAACTTTATACTATTTTTTTTTTTTTTGATAAAGGAAAAACTTTATACTATATACTTTATATACTTCCTTACTTAATATATATATATATATATATATATAGACACACGTAAACTATGGTATAATTAACTAATTGAATTATTAGTGAACTAGGTCAATTATATACTGAACACATTCATAATTTGATTAAGTGAAAATTTAAAAACTCAAAAACATAAAAAAAAAAAAAGAGTAAGATGTTTTTTTATATAACGAGTAAGATATTTTTTTTAATTTGTTAAATTATTAAAAACTCTAGTTACAGAAAATTTTCTAATCTAGTTCTATTCATTCTTTCGCAACCCTAATTAATTCTTTTGACACTCATGGTCGTCAATGATAATAAAGTATGGACATAAACATTTTCAGTTTTTATTGTTACTCAATTTCAATAACATGTAACAGTTTTAAATCTTGGCCTTTACAAATATGACATCCTTCAGTATATACAAATGTGTAAAATTATATGTTTTCTTAGGTATTCATTCTTCTTACTTTCTCTCAAATCTCTCTATATACATAAACGTGTAAAATCTGATTTCTTAGGCATCCGGTCTCTCCTCTGTCTCTCATAATTCACTCTCGTTTAACTCTTCTCTCATAAGATGATGTATGAATACCATCATTTTATACTTTTAGTATCAATTAAATTATTTAACAACTTGTAATCGAATATTTTTAGTTCTTAACCTCTTAACTCTTTCAATATATTATTTTCAATATCTTTAATTCTAAATTGAATTTCAATAAGTGATACGATTTTTACCTCTTATTTAATATTTTTATAGTTGTGAAATATTAAATGTCTATTTTTATTAAATATTATGAGCTACAAATACTATATTACTATATTTTAAACCCGTTCGGGTTCTTTTAGACTATATAATTTTTATATTGATATTTATTATTTTTGTAAAACACACACACACACACACACACACACACACACACACATATATATATATATATATATATATATATATACAAATAAAATTAATTTTAATATATTTAATAGCATATTAAATATAATTACATTAAAATTGAAAAAAAAACTAATTAATTATGTTTTTTAATTGAGGAGATGTTGCGTACACAAATTATCTTTTTAAGTAATTATATTTATTACATCAAAATATTAATTATTACACAAAAAGGACATACACAAATTAGTCCTAAGATTTTTAGGACTAATTTTTGTCGACATATACTCTGAAAAAAATATACTATTTTTTTGACAGATGAAAAGAGTATACTATTTTTACATGTAAAATAATTATTTGAACATTTTTATTTAAATCACAAAAATAAAAAATGAAAATTTAAAATTTATTAAAAAAATATATTTCAAATGTGTTTGTATAATATACTAATAAAGAAAAGTGAAAATTTTAAAGTTATTTAAAAATAATTTCAAATTTAATAAAGAATACTCATTATTTGAAATATATTTAAATAATACTGAAAAAAGTTAGCTGTGTGTGGGGTTTGTCTGAAGATATTAAGGAAAAAAAGTTTATTTCATATTAATATATCTGGATTTGGAGAAGATATTAAGTTTTTTTTGTCTAATTGGAAAAGGTTAATTTCAAATTGAAAATTAATTAATAAACAAACAATAACATATGTCATGTTGTCAATGAAAGTAAATTAAGGAATAAGATAATAACAAATAGTTCGAATATATTGAGATAGTTAATTTTTAAAGTAATATAAAGATTTATTTAAAAAACAATATATGTCATGCTTTTAGAGATTTCAAAGTGAAAATCAAATCCGATTAAATAAAAGTTTTGTAAAAGTTCATAAGATAAGTAGATGAAGAAGGAAAAAATAACAAATTTAACAATAGATAGTGAAAAAAAAAGATAACAAAATAGATGAAGAGAAAAAAACACATAAAAGCAAGTAAGAGTTAGGAAGGGACTATTCTTTTATTCTTTTATTTTGTAAATAAAATATTTATGATAATATCAAGTATATTTACAGGAACATTTCAACAAAAATATCTCATTTTTTCGACTAATCCTAGAATGTCATAAAAACAAAAAGTGAAATGAAGTCTCAAAATATTTTTACAAATATCCCTAAGCACTTTGCACAAATTGCACAGCTAGGCAATTTGTTTTGTATCTACAATCTATCAAGAAAGGTAGGTCATAAGTAAAGAATATAAAATGAACCGATAATAAAAAAAATTCCAAATAAAATACTAAAAAAATAGCATATTAAGAAATATAAGTCGGAGAGGAAAAATAGTTTTTTTGTTTGCTGAACTTCATACTCCAAAAGCCTCTTAATCTTCTATCCAAATTGATTAAAATGCTTCACACAACCTGGGACAATTCAAAGATAACAAAAATGAGGAAGAAAGGGGGAAAAAATAACCGCACACTCTCAATACTAAAATTGCTAATCATACCTACGGGAAGAATTAAGATCCTCTAAAGTGAATCTATCTCCACAGTTTAATAATTCGTTTGCTAAGTTTAATTCATATTTAAAATTTTTAAAAATTGTAAAATAAAAAACTGAACGAATTACACATTAAGTTCCCATGATAGAAAATCCCACCCATGCGTCAATGAAGGAATTAGAGTTTCTATAAATAGAAATTGTGCCTATCAAACCAAATATATTTAAAAAAATCAAAAGAAACTTGACATTGTCTCTCAAACGGTGCCCACGGTAGATTTTTGTAAATAAGTCACTTCTGTCAAAAAAAAAAAAAACAGATTATTAATCACTTACAGAAAAAAAAAATACTTTCTTTTTTCTCAATTCAAACACATTTTTTTATTAGGTTTGTTTAATTGCTTATCGTCAATTAAGGCTTATAGGATTTGCAGGTACTTTTTTCTTTTTTTTTTTCATTAGAATCAATATTCTTAGCGAGATATGTGTATTTTGTTCAGTTTTTTGTTTTTTAAATTTTGAAAATTTTAAATATAAATTAATCTTACTCATTGAATAGTTAAAGGATGGAGATAGAATCATTTTATTTTCTAAAATAATAAGACTCGCTTTAAAGGATCCTAATCATTACTGAAATAGCCAAAACAATAAATCAAATAACTCCCAAACAAAATGCATATATATATAGCAGTGGAAAGTTGACATAAAGTGGCTAACAAAAAAAGTAAGAAAGAAAAAATGCAAAGAAATTAGTTTAAGTGATTTGTACCCAAAATCAACCAAAGTGTTGAAAAGAGAAAGATGAATGAAGAAGAACTAACCTGAAAGAGAAAGGAAGTGAAAAGAGGATCACAAATTTCATAACCTAAAAATATTATAATTTCTTAAATGAAGAGAAAGGAAGTGAAACTGTGAATAATAACCAACCTGAAATATACAAATGAAGAGGTATCAATTTGTTGAATACACAGGATCTCAGCCTTGTAGCCGAATGTCGCTTATCAGCAATTTATAATTTTATATATATAATGTTTTAAGCTAAACTTTTTGAATTGGTAGTGCATCAAAACTGCTAATTTCTATTAATTAAAAGAATGAAATTGTGATTGTCTGAATTGATAGTGCATTAAATGAATTTTATGGATGAAAATAATTAATTTCTATTAATTAAAAAAAACGTTAGTTTGTAATTAAATCAAATTTTCAAATTCATTTTTCAATCATGACTTGACTGTTACAAATTAATTTATGCGTAAATATATTCATTACAAATACGATAATTAGGTCCAATTTATATGCATTTATTAATTGTAATTTTTTTTTTGTCTTTTAATTGTCCATTAATGTTAAATATGATGAAACCAAATCAACAGTGTTGTAAAGTTTAAATTTTTTATCAATGACTCTAAAATGTTCAAAATTTACAAAATAAAAAATATGGTACAAAACTTAAAAACTTCAACAAATTTGATGTTAAATTAGATTA
The DNA here is from genome assembly GCA_026413185.1 of Pueraria montana var. lobata. Taxonomy (NCBI): domain Eukaryota; kingdom Viridiplantae; phylum Streptophyta; class Magnoliopsida; order Fabales; family Fabaceae; genus Pueraria; species Pueraria montana. The sequence continues at coordinate 52,232,351 of CM048655.1, forward strand.
AACCAAATCAATGGCTATGGTAAAGTTAAAATTTTGATCAACGACTATATACTCTTCAAGTCAACTTATATATATAAAATAATTAAACCAAAGGACAATAATGTGAAAAGGGTTTTAGAAAGATTTTAATGTGTGCATAAATATTTTAAAAGGGTTTGAATTTTATTTTATAAAATATTTTTGTGCATAAATTATTAATAAATAGTATAAAATTTAATAGTTTAATATATGTGTGTGTGTGTGTATATATACACATTTAATATATTTATATAAGATATAATTTACCATGTGCAAATTTTAAAATTGAATTTTATTTTAAATTTTAAATTTTAAATTAATACTATATTATCTCTTATTTTTTTAGTTTTCTCTATTTCTATTTAATAAATATATAAATAATAATAATAATAATATATTTAAAATATATTAGACAAAATTTACTCATAAAAAAAACATGTTAGACAAAAATTGATTAAATTCAATCAATGGCTATTATTAATTGCAACTTTCGATCAATGGTTCATGTTAATTCAACTTCACATAGAAATTCAATCAACGGCTATTATTAATTACAACTTTCAATCCGACGGCTCACGTTAGTTCAAGTGAACTTTATATATATATATATATAATTTGCCATATTATTGTTATGTTAAATTAAACAAAAACATTACAAAAAGAAAGGACCCAACCAATGACACTGCCATAGAGTATTCCAACGCGAAATCAGGGGACATCACCACTGCCATGGGTTTTGGGGCATAGAAAGAATATAAAACGAGAAAGAAGGATGCGAACTGCTACGATCCACCAAACAATTCTATTAATCTACGAAGTCGCATATTTCCCAAACAGTTTCTACAAATGAATTTATTGGAAGTTGAGTACATAATGGTCCAGTTGTCCCAAAATCTAATGACTATATTACTTTTATTTTTACTTAAAAATGTCAAAAATTAAATGAATTTATAATGTTAATTTTAATGACTAAATTAAAATTTCTCGTGATGAATATGAACTTGATTATCGATATAATGTTAATTTTATATGAATACGAGAACGACAAATGATCTTGATTATCGATATCAAGTTAAATATGAATATGAACTTCAAAACATTAGCTTCACTAACCCACCTTAAATAAGACAATTTAAAACTCGTGATGAATATTAAGGAAACTATAAATAAATATTTTATCAAAATTACAATAAAATAATATTGAAATGCACAATATATATATGTCAATAATAGTTTTCATATATTTTGTTTATTTTTTAGCCTGTATAGTAAAGACTATGAGCAGTCTCCAAAATTTATAATCTAAAATACTTGTCTGTATGTTGAAGTTTACTGTAATCATTATAAGGTGGGAAGTGTGGGACAACTGGACCATTATGTACCCAAACAGGATTCTTTTAGTCACTTTATAAGAATTAAAAAATTAGATAATTTAATCTATAGTATTAAATTTTTAATGATTTATGCTCTGGGCCACCGTCAGAGAGGTCCAACCCAATAACGAAGATGTTGGACCAAGCACCACAGTAGATGATACAGTTGCACCATACCGAATCCCTTTCCAAAAGGCAAGCACCACACAAAGGCTTAATACACATTCTCTGAAAGAGGTTTTGCTACCCTGACAGCTGTTGCGAAACAAATGGATATGCTTGTTTTTAACTCTTCACGAACTAACTGACACATACTAATTATTTTCTGATAGCATCAAATCAACAAAACATATGGTTCTTTTCATGCAATCAGAAACTTAAAAGGCTGAAATTAAAATACAAAAAAACCACAATTTTTTACTTTTGGCAATTCAATAAGTTAGACCACTAGTTAAATTCAAGACACAAAACATCACATTATTGTACATGGAAATTATCTAAGGGGTTCAAAAACTTTATGTTGTCGACCTATAGCATATCAATGCCTATTGCCATACACATAGCACCTTAAAAACTTTTTTAGTTTCTTTTCATTAGAGAAGATGTGCAGAAAAATCGGAACCTATTACCCTATACAGTACTTGAAATCTCATCAACTCATTATCAAACACAACAATCATTTGAATATTGCAAACGCCTAATAGAGAAACAAGCATCTGATCATTGATAGGTACAAAGATTGTACATAACTATATCAGAAAATTAACCTATCCATTTGAAAACAATAGAAGACTTGATCTGGTTTATAGAAACATAAAAGTGATAAAACGAATTCTAAAATTGATATTTTAAAACTCAATTTTTTTTTCTTGCCAATTGTACCCAGTTCAAGTGGATGGATGCTGCTTGCACAGATGTCCATGCTCCCAATTCTCCCCACAAATGTAGCAGAAGTTGCATCCACACCTGGAAAAACAAAATTGAAGCTAATACAATCACTTTCAATGTTTTCATTATTATGATGTAACAATGAATTACAATATTACATAGAATTCAAGTCAAAAGTCATGAAAATGATCAATCATGCATAACACAACCTGCAAGTCATGTGTTCACATCCATCAGGTCTCTGGACAAACATGGTGCACTTGGGACATTTTTGCCAATTTTCCCCTTTGGCCAACTTGAAAAACTTGTTATCCAACTCTTCTTCATCTTTATAATTCCTTTTGAATTCCTCACAACTCATACTTTCATGCCAAGGAACCTTACACTGCGCGCAAAACAGCCTATGACAAGAGGGGCACTCAGCACTGGTCACAACTTCTTCCCCATCATTCACCATCAAAACAGAACAATCCTTAAAGGGGCAGTAAGTCTTCTCCAACCCAACAATCAAAGACTCACACCTCACAGTTTCCCATCTAACAATAACTTCACTGGGCAAAATAGTGTGAAAATATTCAGGCTCCAATTCCACAGAACAGTCAGGGTCTGGACAAATGACATTGACAACATTTTGTTGTATTTGAGTAGCCACGTGTTTGGATATGCAGTGAGTGCAAAAGGGGTGGTTACACTTGCCATGTAACATATCAGACACTGGTTTGTGAACAAAACATATACCACAGAGGAATTGTGAGGAATGACAACTCTTCTTTGCTTCACCATGATCATGATCAAGGGGGGATTTTCTCTTCAAATTTTGGGCAGGTGCTGAGTACCGAGGCTTCTTATCTGAGTTCACCAAGATCAAAGTTTAAAACCATAGGCTTGATGAATCACTATCTAATCTCAACCAATTTTTATATAACACATATTCAAAATCTATAATTTACAAGAAAAAATAATAATAAAAGAGAAATAGAGAATGAAGCAGAAAGGAGTAGTTAGTTACCGATGGAATCGAAGGCATTAGGACGAACACCGTTATCAGGCTTGGGAGGCTTGACATCGAAGTCGGTGGGTTCGTCTTCGAATTCGGTTCCCAAAGAAAACTGTGGTTCCTCCGCCATCGCCACAAACCCTAGCTTAACACTACTCACGTTAGCATGGAGTAAGGTTTTTCAAATGGTGAATTGCAATTGTTGTTTTGAATTTTGAACTTTGAAACATGCTCATTATTTAAATACACAGGGAACAAATTTTGTTATTAAATATTTTATTTTTTATTTTTTAAAATTTGATTTTATTAATGATGGAATATTAAGAAATGGAATTTGAAGATTTTTTTTTTAAGATTCAAATTCTATTCCTTAATAGTCCCCAATTAATAAAAAAAGGAATGAAATTATTAATTCCAATGCAAATGCACTCCTGTCCAAAGAAAGATTTTATTTTAAATCAATTGTTGCTTGTTTTGAAAGGTTACATAGTACAAACAAATTAATTTCATGTTTATTTCTCCCGTCATTTTGTTTGGCCAAATGCGAAAACTAGATTATTTTAAGAGTAAGTCACATGAACACTCCCTCACCTTTTATCAAATTATACATAACTCTACCTTTTTTTTATTTTTCTACACTAATTTTTTTTTATGTTTGAAAATATTATACTAACACCTTATATGTTTTAAAAAATTACACTGGCACCTCCTCAAACCTTACACTAACACCACCTACAAGGGAGACGAAAATAATGGTTAAAAAACCAGAGAGTACTTGTGTAATTACACGAAACCTATGGGGTGTTGCTATAATTTGTTCTTATTTCAATAATCGATTATATGTATAATCAATTATTGATATAATTAATTATAATCAAAATTAGGGTGTGTTTGAAATAAATGCGAAAATTAAATTATTTCAATAATTAATTATATGTTATAATTAATTATAATTATAATTATAATCAGTTTCTGTTTAGGTAAGTTTACTGAAAAGTGGTTTGAAGATAATTAATTTTGTTTGGATGTAATAAAAAAATAGTTTTTACATAGTAAAAAATGTGAAAAAAAGAAAAGAAAAATAAGCTATTAAAAAATAATCATAAGCTACATGTAACACCCTAAATCCAGGTTTACATATATTCTCATTTTAAACTTATTTTAATTCAATAGGCGTGTTACTTTATTCAATCTTCGGTAAAGGTGATGAAATGATCCTTTAATTATTTGGAAAACGTGTTAACTAATTTTAATTTTTCCAAAAACTATGAAGTTAATAAAACATAGATCGAAATTTTACTAAATTTTTAAAACTTTTGATTAATTAATTTCGAAAGTTGCGTATCGTCACCTCAATTGTAAATATACATTTAAAAGTGAGTAAAACCGAATAAATAAAGTAAATAACTCTGGCTATAAAATATAATATATACATGAAATAAAGATTTTCATAACCCAAATATTTTTCGGAGTAATAGTAATATGTATATTTCCAAAATGTATACCAAATACATAGGATAATAGAGTATGAAAGCTAAATGTACATACTAAAAATCTGAAACCTAGGTCTACCCATATTCAAATACATAAAAAGGGAAAACCTAGTATCAAAGCAGTCATCTCTAGACCCGACCATGCATATTATACTAATCCCAAAAATAGGATAGTGGAGGCCTTTGACAAGATTCCTGAGAAGAAATCTACTAGTTGTCGTCCACAAGATCCTTCACGGAATCTTCCTCAAAGTTATTGAAATCCTTCTTTAAAAATTTTGGACTCACTATTCCCTAAGTTCACAGCTAGCGGCGGATCCCCCTAACGAGCACTCACCCAATTACGCCTCCAATTCTTGACATAACGGGGTTCGGCGAAAGGTGGGAAACGTCAGACCAAACGTGAACTCCTTGGATGGTGTGGCATCAAGAACAGTAGTGGATACAGATGATCCCTCGAAGACTCTCCAAAAGAGAGAGACAGTGAAGATAGCCTCTTTGCGATCTCCACTTCATCAAGCAGTACACACAGAATGACTTGACAATCCCAAACGCAATTCTGCTAACCACCTCGATGTGGTTCTCTAACGATCTCACTCGAAATCTATTTGTTTCCACAACTATTTCTGTAATTCCTTTCTTACTGACCAGCTGCTAATGGAACTTCCAGAACATAGTGGTCTTACTCACATATTTATATTTGAGTTGGATGACTGTTGGGAGTACACCTCTCACCATGGTACTATGGTGGACTCTCACCAACTGATGATGTCTCATATTTTTGTCAGGATGACCAAGTCAGCTATGTGATCTGTCGTCACAACTCAGTTCACCTCCAAGAACAATCTATCTTACGATCATCTCCCAGGTACCAACTGTGGTCATCCATTACTTCGAGGACTGACTTCTCAATAACCCTCCTTATAGGGATTATTCTTTCTCATCACAGTGGGGTTCCGCTGCACATGGTACTGGACGGTCAAATAGACGCTGAGCTTGAGACCCCGTCTCTACTAAAAAATTATATATATATACAAGGACATTGCCTCCATCACCTTTCTATAGGTGGCCATCACATTACGTCGTGACATACCTTTCGAACTCCGCCCCCTCTCTTTGGTATTCTCACAGCTAGAACATGCCACGCGACTCTCTTGCCATCTTGCAATTCCAGCAATCTACCGTATACTCGTATCATCCTTGTACGACTCTCAACTTAACATGATTCATCACGCGTAGAAAATTTTATTATGTTTTATGTATTTCCTTACTCTCTCAAAACTTTACGATTTTATAAAATGTTAACTTACCATTTATTCTTCCACGCAAAGGTCCTAAGATTATTTCTATGCCCAACGCATAAAAATAAAGAGTTAATTAAATTAATTTCTATATAATAAAATAACAATTACATCTTGTAGCATAATTAATTTTGCTCTCTGTTAAGGTTGCATTTATCTTTAAATGGAAAACTTGCCATAAACACTAGAACAAAGTTCTAATCTTCACAAGCACTCGCGTCCGAATCTTGTGAGCACCTCACAGAGATAAACAACATTATCACAATATCCATCTTACAGTCAAAAGACTGTATCACACAGGTATTCACAAAACATATTTCAATATTAAATACCCAAAACTCACATCCTGGGACTTAAAATGAAACAGAACAAGTCAATGCATATTACATATCCACCGCCTTACAAAATTCACACCTCAATAAACAAACATCACAATTCAAATAATTATATCACATTAACAAAATTGACCAAATGATGTCGATTTTTCTTTGACAGTACTGAATGTGAGTTCTCACTGATTATAGCAAATGACCTCGGAATTAAAATTTTTTTATATAGAATTAAAGTTCTTGAATCCTATTTTTCAAAATGGTATCCCAATTGTAAAATAGACATCTAGAGAATTTTCTAAAATTCCTACAAGTTTGGTAGTACCGAATTTGACTTTCCAGTGAACATGGTTCAAAAAAATTAAATTTTCTAATACTTTCCAAACTTGTTTTGACCTGAACTTTTTACAGTAGAAAGGTAACATCTTTATCTTTCTAAAATGGTGACCCTTGCCCCCAAATTCTTTCCCCAGTGTTCCCAGTAAATTTATTTCTAACAGCCTAAGTTTCAGACTCAAAACAGAGCTCAAAAACCCTTGTCCTGTTTCTTTTTAAAAAGTTAATTTAGAAATTGGACATGATAATTTTTGTAATTTATATGGTTAAAAATATTGTTTTGTCTAGTTTTTAATGGTACAAACACGAAAAAGAAAAGATAAGTACACAAGTGTAAAATTGGGAAAAATCGAGACATGTTCCTAGTGGAACTCTAAAACAGAACAACCACTTTGTGGGTCACGGATGAACCTCAAAACGAAGTAATCTCGCCAAAGTGTCAAAATGAAAGTTTATCCATTTTGTGTCTATTTTTATTCAAAACAAATTTCATGAAAAACCAACGGTTAGATCTTCCAAAATTCTCAAAACCGTGGGGGATGTCTAGGGGTACTCGAACCTAACAGCTACTGCCACTTCATTTTGGGGTTTGATTTCCATATGCAAAGCTTGCCAATTAATTTTGGGGAAATTTGGGCATAGCTCCTCTGTCCTAGAAGCCATTCCCAATCAATTTCAAAAATCAAAAACAAGTTTAAGCAACACATGCATCTCACACAGCCACTGTTACAGAGTTTCTTCACCCATTTCATCTATTTTTCCACATGCAAACATCAAACAAAGTACAACACAAGCAGCCAAAGGGGCATTCATGTTGTGTGTGATTGAGTCCCCTAACTCTCAACCACACTTAGACTGAAAATAGAATCCACAAAGAAGTTTTTCTCACCTTTGAGGTTGTTGGGCCGTGGAGGAGAAAGAGGAAGGAGAGGGGATGAAGCTGACTGAGTTTGGTGGTAGAAAGTTTGGTCCTTGACTTGCATGCAAGGAAGAAGATGAACAAAAATGGCTTCCCTTGCCTTAGGATTGCCACTGCCAAGAGAGTGAAGGAGAGAGAAGAGAGAAAAAGATTAGAGTGTTGTTGCTGGGGTGGTTGTGTCCGTGTGAGGGAAGAGAAGAAAGAAAAGGGAAATTTTCTTTTTTGAAAACTTAGTGATTAAGTTGGAAATTTTTGAGTGAAAAGAGGGAGTGAGAAAGGGTTGGCTGTGGGGTTGTGTTGGGTGAGAGAGAGAGAGAAAGTTGCATGAAATTTGATTGGTCAAGGGGATGTGAGTTGATAGTTTTAGGTACTGAGTTTAATTTACACAGTGTAGGAATGCACTGTGTAATTGAAATGAAATGGAATTTTAATTTTAAAACCAAACTTTTAAACATCTAATAATTAAATAAGATAATACAGATAATTTAACCACAGAAAATCTCACAGATAATTCAGTTACAAGAAATTTTAATCACAGACAAGTGATACAGAAAAGTAATTACAGATAATTAATTATAGAAAATTAATTACAAAGAATTATTTACGGAGAACTTTTTATTACAAATAATTAATTTCAATAAATTAATAACATAGATTTTAATTACCAAAAATATTATATCTTTTGATTTTTATAAACATTAAATTTTTTTAAAAGTTTAAAATTTTCTTTATTTTTTATTTTTTATTTTTTTTTTCTTCTATTTTTATCTCTTCCAAACGGACCATTAAAATCCTAGCCTAGAGATGAGAAAAGGAGAATGAAGCAGAAAAGTTTAGTTAGTTAGCACTGAGCCTCCGAGCAGCGACTTCTTGAGCACCCCGCTTGGGTTGGTCTTCGTACTTGCGCTTGAGGGGCGCGGATTTAGCCGTGACCGACTGCATAGATTAAGATTTTTGTTTACGTGGTATGGAAGTATGAGGAAGCTGAATGCATATATGAGCAACATCTATGATATGCAAATGGTAAATTGCAATTATTGATTTGAATTTTGGAAACATGCTCTTTAAAGTTTAAACATATGGGGAACTGATTTTGTTATTATTATTTTATTTCATTTTTTAAAATTTGTATTTATTAATTGGCTGGTTATTAAGCAGTGGAATTTTCAATGCAAATGCACCCCTGCCAAGAGATTTTTTTTATTTTGTTTTAAATAATGACTTAATTATCAATTTGGTCTATTTTATTTATTTAGAATGTTCAATTAGGTCCTTCTAATTTCGAAAGTTTCAATCAAGTACTTTATTTTTTTTTAAAATGCCTCATTGTGGTTCTTTGATGTCTCAATGTGATACTTTAACTTTTAAACTATGATTCTTTTTGTTGAAATTTACAACTTAACATTGTTAGTATTAATTGGATGGAAAGGACTACATTGAGGCGTGTTAAAAAAATAAATAACTATATTGAAGCATTTTAAAAAATAAAGAATTTGAGTAAAACTTTTAGAAATAAAAAATCTAATTGAACATTCTAAATAAATAAAAACAATAGCCTTTAAAAAAAAGAATAATTAAGCCTTAAATAAATTTTTGCTTGTTTTGAAAGGTTGCACCTTCTCATTGTTCACTTTTAATTTTGTTATGTCCATATTGAAAGAAATTGTCCCTCTGAGAGGAATGCTGCAGCCTGCAGCTATGTACAAACTTTGAATGAGGAGTGCTATTTCCTAATACACATTTTTTTTATTGTTTAAAATTTATTGAAAATTATAAAATTAAGAAAGAGTGTTGATGCGAGACTCACTAAATTTTATGATTTATAATAAATTTCAACCAATGAGAAATAATGTGTTTAAAAGAGTAAGTGTGTTAGAAGGTGTGTTTCTAGCATTTGTCAACTTTGTATATACTAATTTAAGTTCGGATAGTTATTTTTATAAGGTTATGTTTGGCAAAAGTAATTCAAAGTTGAAAAGTTAGCTGAAAAACTAGCTTGGACTTTCTCTGGTTCTACACTAACATCTTGACCTGCAGAGGTGAGCCTGTAGCCTCTTTGATTGATCAACTTGCACCTTTAGTCCATGCCAAAGAGTGTCCCAAGAGAGATTTGCAGAAACCCATTACTGCATTGTTCATGAATCAGCAACATGAGTCTCAGACTGTGGAGAATATCACCCCAAGGTGTCACAAATTTGGATGAATTTCATCAGCATTTGAAGAAGTGGGGGCCATGGTACCAAGTAGGGAAACAAAGAAGAGAGACAGGAGAAAAAGAAGGAAATGGAGCAAATTGGAGCTAAGTGGAACCAATGTGATTCATGGAGGGCTAGATTTGGAGTTTGATAAGTTTAAGGAGGAGTAATACAAATATCAGATGCTTAATATTCAGCAGCAAACTAATATGCCTCCATTTGATGATGATGTAGCAACGAAACAATATCTCAAGTCATGGGCTTATGCAGTTGCATGACTGTCAGATAAAGCACTTTGTATGGTGAAAACTGACTATCTAGTTTAACTTCACCATTTGCATTGTCAAATTCTAAGTTGCCCTCGGTGATAACGGTTTCTGGGTCACTGGTATGAGGGATAACGGTTAAATAATTGATGAATTTCTCTCTGTTCCGTATTTGTGGTGGTGCCCCATCTGTACTGTTTTCTTCTGTGATAATTGTAATGATATGCATGAATTTCAGCCGTGTCTTTAATACTATTAGTGCTGTTCCTGTTACTCCTCTAGTCAGTGAAATTAATTATGCATGTAATCAACTTGTAACAGTTATATTGAAAATAGTTCACAAATCAAGTTTAACGGTAAAACTATTTATATATGTGAATTGATAGGAACCGTTAGTATTCATCATCAGTACTATTGTTGCAAATGTAACAGGTTAGATTATATAGACTTTCAAAACCGAAGGAAACAAAGGAAAAAATAAGAAAGAGTAGCATATATATATATTTAAAGAAGAAGAAGAAGAAGAATGGACATGAAACTTGAAATTATTTGCAACAGGCTTTCAAGGTCTCCAATATCACAGTTTCTCAATGTCAGAACCACAATTTGACTATTTTGCTTGTTTTCTTAATTGTCCCTTTTATTTATTACTCGCAGCCACACTCATTGCTTAACTGCATAACGTATATATCATTAAAATTAAAATACTAACAGCTTAAAATGTTTAGCCAGAGACACACTGATGCTTCAGTCTTGACTCTTGAGTATTACTAGCATTTAATTTTTAACGGATCTAAGTCAATGATATACCATGCTTTCATTTGCAGGACTTCTAATTTAATTTTGTCCAGCCTGAAGGATGAGTTAAGAGGCAGTGGAAAGGTTTATTAGAGTGAGTATAATAGTGTTTGAGGTGTATTGGTATGTGTAGATGCTTTTTATAGGTTGATTTGATTTTCAAAACAAGATGTTGGTTTTCCTGCAAAGGCATAATACATAGAGCCTCTGAAAAGAGGTTGTGCGACCCTGTCTAGTGTTTGCCAAACAAATAGCTGGCCGTTTTTATCTCATCACCATTCTAATTATTTACTAATAGCATCAAATTACCAAAACATATGGTTATTTTCATGCAATCAGAAACTTAAGAAGCCCGAATTGAAATGTATTAATAGCTAATAAAGCAATAAAACCACAGTTTTTTACTTTAGGCAATTCAGTAAGTTAGACCACTTGTTAAATTCAAGAAACAAACATCACATGATTGTACTTAGAAGTTATCTAAGAGGTTCCAAAACTTTATGCTGATGACCTACAACTTATCAATGCCTGTTGCGGGACACAAAGCACCTAAAAAATTAAGTTTTTTTTTTTCCATTAAAGATGTGCAGAAAAATCAGAGCCTAGTAGTACCTAATGCAATATTACTTGAAATCTCATCACCCCGTTGTCAAACATGACAATCATATGACCATTGCATTTGCATACACCCAATAGAGAAACAAGCATTGCACAAAGATTTTAAATATCTATATCATGTCAGAACGATTCATCAAAAAACCTACTCATCTGAAAACAACTTCTAATTTGGTGTATAGAAACGTAAGAGTGATAAACCGGGTATCCTAGAATTTGTGAAACTAAAAAATATTTTCCTTTTCTTTCTTGTCAATTGTTCCTGGTTCAAGTGGACCGGCGGCTTCAAGCATAGATGTCCAAACTTCCAAATTGCCCCACAATTGTAGCAGAAGTTGCATCCACACCTGGAAAGACAAAAATTGGAGCTAATACAATCCATTAATATGATATAACAATGAATTAGATAGATTAAAAGTCAAAAGCAGTGAAAAAGATCAATGATACATAACACAACCTGCAAGTAATGTGTTCACATCCACTAGGTCTCTGGACAAACATAGTGCACTGGGGACATTTCTTCCAATTTTCCCCTTTGGCCAAATTGAAAAACTTGTTATCCAACTCTTTTTCATCTTTGTTATCTTTGTTGTTCCTTTTCACCTTTTGGAATTCCTTACAAGTCTTCCCCCCCATGCCAAGGAACCTTACACTGCACGCAAAATAGCCTATGACAAGAGGGACACTCAGCACTGGTCACAGCTTTTCCTCCATTATTCACCAACAAAACAGAACAATCCTTAAAGGGGCAGTAAGTCTTCTCCACCCCAACAATCAAAGACTCACATCTCGCAAATTCCCATCTATCAATAACTTCACTAGGCAAAATGGTGTGCAAATATTCAGGCTTCAATTCCACAGAACAGTTTGGGTCTGGACACATCACCTTGAGAATATTTTGGTGTATTTGAGTAGCCAGGTGTGTGGATATGCAGTGAGTGCAAAAGGGGTGGTTACACTTGTAGGCACTTTGAACATATCAGACACTGGCTTGTAATCAAAACATATACCACAAAGGAATTCTGAGGATTGACCACTCTTCTTTGCTTCACCATGATCATGATAAAGGGGGGATTTTCCCTTCAACAAATTTTGTAGGTGAAACCAGTCTCTGATTAGCTTGATTAGGTTGTTGAATAGTAGGGTGAGGGTGAGGAGGAGTTGGTGACCACGGTGTGGCTGCTCTTGTTCTCTTCCTGCTTGCATGCTTGGTTTGAAAATTATGATGGTTTTGAATATGGAGTTAAGGTTTTTGTCTGTGTTGTCTTGAGTGTGTGGAAGCTGCATGTGTAGTAGTATGTAATGGCATAGACAGGGTTAACTTTTAGACGAAGCCTTTACCCCTTACACAGTCTGGTACCACTGTTTACTTCAAGACTCATACACTATTTTTGCCAAAAGTTAACTCTAGTTAGAAGTTGGTAATTGAAGGTTAATTAGCTTATTAAATTGAGATAGGTTATTTATATAATAATTTATACAATAATTTAATTATTTAATTAATAATTTCTTTCTTAAATATTTTTTCTGAGTTTAATAGTATATATATATACTAAAATTAAATAATTAAGGAACAACCAATAATCCACATACATAATTTCCTTTTTTTCAATTATCGCTGCATATTATACATTGAAAGAATAAATGAAACAATAATTTAGATAAGTAATAATTAGAAAAAAGAAAGATTATTTGTTTCCAAAAATAAAAATATGACTTCGTAATCAAGGACAAATCTAAAATATAAATGAGAAGAGTTACAAAATCAAATAATTTTTATCATTTATTAATAAATTTTTTCATGCATTGTATTTTGTATTTATAAAAATAGATAATGTTTAAAATATAAATTAAAAATATTACCATTTTAAAATTAATAATTTATTAATAATAAGAGGCATTATTTTATTAGAGATAAAATATAATAAGAATAAATTAAAAAAATAAAATAATAATAATATAGAATCAAATATATTAAAATACAATATATTAAAATTAAAATTGATGAATTATATAGAAATAAATAAATTTCTTTCGTTGAATATTTTTTATGAGTCTATAATATATATTTTCCTTGAAAGTTTTCTTTCCTTGAATAATTTTTATAAATCTATATTGTATTTTAAAATTAAAATTGATCAGCATTTAATGTAATACAATATATTAAAGTTCAAATTCATGAATTATATAAAAAAAAATTAAATTTCTTTCCTTGAATAATTTATATGAATCTATAGTATATATTTTCCTTGAAAATTTTCGTTTCTTCAAATTGATGAATAAATTTTAATGGTATATATTAGATTTAAATAATTAAGGTACAAATATTAATCTGAATTATATAATATATTTAATTTATCAAAATAATTTCAATAATAACTTAAATTTTTCAATCAATCCATTTGAGATTTCACGTTAATTGAGAAAGAAATATTCAATTTCTTATCTTGAATAATTTTTCTGATTTTAATAGTATATATATTAATTTTAAATAATTAAGGTACAAACACTAATTCGAAGTAATAAATAATACATTTAATATTTCAAAATAAATTTGACTAATTATTTAAAATTTTCAGCCAATCAAATCATGATATTTGTAACTAAGAAAGAATTTTTTAATTTTTTTACCTTGAATAACCATTGCCATTAATCTATATTAGTAAACAGTCATCTTTATTTTATAATTTAGAAATTTTCACAACTCTTTTATTACTTTTATTAAAATAATTTTCATCACTTATAATATACTTTTATTAAACTAATGTTTCAGAAATCTTTATTTTAATCTATATTAATAGGTATGATGTGAATATAGCTAACGTGGACGGAGGCACTTTGAAGGGTGGGGGGGCCTTGGCCCCCCCTGACTTTTTAAAATTTTCTTATATATATATATATATATATATATATATATATATATATATATATATATATATATTTGAGTAATTATTTTTTATTTTGGAATCAACTAATAATATTTAGGTGTTTTTTTTTTCTTTTCTGATAAAATATTTTATTCTTCTTTTATAATATTTATTGTGAAGATAATTATATCTTTTTATTTTAGATAAATATTTTATTTTTCTTATTATATTTATTGTGAAGATAATTGTATTTTTTTCTCTTTTTAGATAAAATATTCAAATATCATTTATTTTTTCAAAAGTATTTTTCTTCTATCATTTATTTTAAAGGTTATAAATAACTACATTACAAGTTTTTATTAGCCATCCATTAATATTGATTTGATTATAAATAATTTGAAAATTAAAAGTCATTCATTCACATTTGTCAATGAAATAATTAAGTTTAATTACTAGCACTGTATAAGAAATTGGTAGTTTGAGGTTTGAGACTTGTACTACTCGGACTCGGCACTCCACCGAGTAGTCGAGTTGGCCGAGTAGAAACTATCACTCGGACTCGGATGATAATAACGGAAAGAATATATCTTACTATGCGATAAGATATAGAAAGATCAGGTCATAAGATAAAGATAGAAGATAGAATTATCTCTATCTTCATCACGAGATTTGAGGAGATTTGATAGGAAAATAACCCTATCAAATCTATCTCTTTACACCCTATAAAATCAGAACAACCCATCCCAATGGAGGTACGAATTTCTAATCCCAATTTGTGATACATGTCTCTTCCTCTGCGCCTCTAACTTGAGCGTCGGAGTGCCTTTGCAGGTACACCCCCCACCAATTACGGAGGCGATCTCGACGGAGCCACCGCACCGGAGGACTTACCAAAATTTGGTAAGAACATTTGGCGCCCACCGTGGGGCTCGGTGAAATTATTCCCAGCCACACCAATCGCAACAAGATTAATCCAATGACGACAACCCAGAACAAAACAGCGAAACCATGAAAAGCGACCACAGGAGGGGGAAACCCAAATCCTGGGTGTACCACCTCCAGGGGATACCCAGGGAGGTAACCCCAACAACGTGGCGCCCTTCCCGCGTCAGATGCTTGAGAATCACCCGCTGATCCAAGCCCTGCAAAGGGAAGTTAACACGCTGAAACAGAGCAATGCTAAGGAGATAGAAGACCTCCGCAAGGAAAACGCTATCCTCCGAGAGCAATATCAAAAACTGCGAGAGGACCAGAACGGACTTTCGGCAGTCCACGCCGCTATCAACGGGTTCTCGGCAGCCCACGCCGCTACCAACGGACTATCGGTGGCTCATACGACCGCCAACAGACACCCTGACCGAACAGAGCAGGAAGACACCACTTGGAGCGAGGCAGACCGAGCAACGACCCAATTAGAGTCCAGAACCGCCTCAGGATCGCGAGCGCCCCCAAGACGGAGTATGATACATGAGACAACGAGGCGACACCCATTTGTAGATGGAATCATGGAGACTCCACTACCGGCTGGGTGGAAGCCGTTATCCATGGACAGATACGATGGGTTGACCGACCCCGATGAGCACATCGTCGCATTCGTCACACAGGTGAACCTGTACACAAACGACGACGCCATCATGTGCCGGGTCTTCCCAACAACCTTGAAGGGAGCAGCGTTGAACTGGTACACACGACTCCCACCCCACTCAATCGACTCTTTTGCCACATTAGTCACTCGTTTCGACACTCAATACGCTACGAGTCGACCCCACCACCTGACGGCAGTAGCACTGGCCAATATACGGCAAGAAGACAACGAGTCTCTCAGGGATTTCATGGAAAGATTCGTCGAGATCTCCGTCAAGATCTGAGACTTGAATCCACAAGTGGCATTAACCGCCATGCTCATGGCGCTAAAATCTGGACCTTTTTCGGATAGCCTCTGCAGGAAACCGCCACACGACATGGACGAACTCCGAGCTAGAGCAGCAGGATATATTCAGATGGAAGAAATGACCAAGTTCAGGGAACGGGTCAGGGGAGAATCCTATAAAAAACAAGAAGAACGAGAGAAACCAGGAGCAAACCGAGAGCGGAGTAGCAAACCTAGAAGCGACAGACCGCCCCGTGCAAGGTTTGCCCATTATACCCCCCTAACTGATAGCAGAGCACGAGTCCTGGAAGAAGCCTGTAGTGCCGAGCTGATAAGCCTACCTACTCGAAGCAGCTCCCCAGAGAAAGCAGATAGGTCCAAATTTTGCAGATACCATAGAGTACATGGACACACTACAGAGGAGTGCACCACCCTAAAGGATAAGATTGAAAAACTTATCCAACAAGGCAAGTTACGACGCTTCGTCCGAGACGACAGCCGAAAGCCCGTGCGAGAACGAACCCGGGACAGGGAAGACGATCGCGATAGAAAATCCCGACGCACGGAAGAGCCCCGCCAAGAACAACAAACCAAACCTCCCGAAACTCGACTCCGAGGAGTTATCAACACAATAGTAGGAGGATTCGCTGGAGGTGGAAGTTCGAGTTCGGCAAGGAAGAGACACCTGCGTAGCCTCCGATCAATCAACTCGGCGTCAACAAACCCCAGAGTACACAAGAAAATGCCACCTATAACTTTCACAGACGCAGACTTCGAAGGCATAGAGCCCAATCATGATGACCCGATGGTGGTCAAAGTTGAAGTTGCAAACTGGTTGGTGTGCAAAATCCTAGTCGACCAAGCCAGCTCGGTGGATATCCTGTACTGGTCCACTTTCCAACAGTTAGACATCCCTGAAAATAAGGTACAACCATACACCGAACAGTTAGTCGGATTTGCAGGCGAAAAGGTTGATACCAGAGGCTATATTGACCTCCTCACAACTTTTGGAGATGAGATGGGGTCCAAGACCATCACGGTCAGGTACCTCCTAGTCAACGCCCTCACTTCATACAATATTCTTATAGGCAGGCCAACACTCAACAAATTAGGGGCAATAATTTCAACTCCACATCTGGCAATGAAATTCCCAAATTTAGAAGGAAAGATAGTAACAGTTAAGGCTGATCAGGAGGCAGCCCGCGAGTGCTACTTAGAAAGCCTAAAGATAGCTAGCGGCAAAAAAGTCCCAGAACTGACGATAAAACACGTAGCATGCACTTCTCTCGCAACGCCAATAGAGGAGACCGACCTAGATCCCAGGGAGACCGAACCGAGAGCAGAACCCACAGAACAGGTAAAATCCTTCCAAATAGGAAGAGAATCAAGGCAATGCACGAAGAGGCCAAACCGATCTCCCAAAAGAAGAGGAAACTCGGGGCTGAAAGAGGAAAAGCGGTAAAAGAAGAAACTGAAAAACTACTCGGCGCCGGCTTCATCAGGGAAGTTCAATACACGACATGGCTCGCAAATGTGGTGATGGTAAAAAAGGCGAATGGAAGATGGAGAATGTGTACTGACTACACAGACCTTAACAAAGCATGCCCAAAAGACTCATACCCGCTGCCAAGCATAGACAAGTTAGTAGATGGAGCAGCCGGCTATCCGATCCTGAGCTTTCTGGATGCATACTCCGGGTACAACCAGATACCAATGTACCCACCGGATGAGGAAAAAATGGCATTCATAACTGACAAGGCCAATTACTGTTACACGGTAATGCCATTTGGACTGAAGAACGCAGGAGCAACATACCAGCGTCTAATGGACAAGATCTTTACAAAACAACTCGGCAGAAACCTGGAAGTCTACGTCGACAACATGGTGGTTAAAAGCAGAGAACCAGAATCACACCCAAGAGACCTGACCGAAATTTTTGACGAGATCAGAAAACATAATATGAGGCTAAACCCTGAGAAATGCGTATTCGGGGTGCATGGCAGAAAGTTTTTAGGATTCATGCTCACCCACAGGGGCATAGAAGCCAACCCGGAAAAATGCGCGGCTATCATAGGCATGAGAAGTCCGGGTAACATAAAAGAAGTACAACGGCTAACTGGAAGACTGGCTTCCCTGTCCCGTTTCTTGCCAAAAGCAGCAGAAATAGCCAGACCCTTTTTTCAACTACTCAAGAAACAACAAGACTTCGGATGGGATGAAAAGTGTGAAGAAAACTTCCTAAAGATAAAAACACTACTTTCATCACCACCAATTCTAACAAGACCTGAACCCGGCAAGGACTTAATACTATACTTAGCCGTCTCGGGAGACGCAATCAGTTCGGTCATCATCCAGGAAGAAAATCAGACGCAAAAACCAGTCTACTACATAAGCCGAGTATTGAAAGATGTCGAAACAGATATCAAAAGATAGAAAAGCTAGCGCTAGCCCTAGTCACCTCAGCACGACGGCTACGTCCATATTTTCAAAGCCACCCAATAGTGGTACGAACAGACCACCCAATACGACAGATACTGAGGAAACCAGAGCTAGCCGGACGAATGATAGCATGGTCGGTAGAATTATCCAAGTTCGACATCAAGTACGAACCGAGAGGACCTATCAAAGCACAGTGCCTAGCCGACTTTATTGCTGAACTAGCACCAGTAGCGGAAGCGCCCCTCCCATTCTGGACCCTTTATGTAGATGGCTCCTTGAATGAAAAAGGTAGCGGAGCAGGAGCCATAATTGAAAGTCCTGAAGGGATTATCCTGGAACAATCACTCAGGTTCGACTTCAACGCATCCAACAACCAAGCCGAGTATGAAGCCCTGCTAGCAGGACTAAAACTCGCCAAGGAAGTGGGAGCGAAACACCTTAGATGCTGGAGCGATTCAAAACTAGTCACTCGACAAATGAATGGATCCTATAAAACGAAGGACCCCCAGATGGCAAGATATTACCACTTGGCCTCCCAGTTGAAGAACGAATTCATTAGTTTCGAGCTCGACCACATTTTGAGAGAACAAAATGAAAGAGCCGACCTGCTGTCAAAGTTGGCAAGTACAAAGAATAAAGGCCAGCACCGAACTGTCATACAGGAAACAATATCCACTCCGAGCATCGAGAAAATTGTCTCTAACATCAACTCGGTTGACAGAGAATGGATGATCGAGATATGGAACTTCTTGAAGAAAGGAACCCTCCCAGAAAGTCGGGAAGAAGCTAAAAAGATCAGAAGAAGGGCCAGCTACTATGTCATAGAAGGAGAAGACCTTTATAGGAGAGGCTTCACTGCACCACTGCTGGAATGTATCACGAAGGCTCAGGCCGAATATGTGGAATGCACTCAGGAGGAAAAGCTATGGCCTCCCGAACTCTAAGAGCCGGATATTACTGGCCAACTATGCGTCGCGACTGCGCCGAGTACGTCAAAAAATGCGAAGAATGCCAAAAATATGGCAACTTATCCCATCTACCAGCAGAGGAATTGCACAATATCACAGCACCATGGCCCTTCGCCCTATGGGGAGTTGACATATTAGGCCCTTTTCCACTCGCTAAAGGACAAGTGAAGTTCCTCCTCGCGGAATTGATTACTTCACGACAACGGTAGACAGTTCACCGAAAAGAACCTCGAAGAGTTTTTCAAAAACCTAGGGATTCGACACCGAGTGACCTCAGTGGAACATCCGCAAACCAACGGACAAACTGAAGCCGCAAATAAAGAATTTACTGCAGAGCACCCGGAAAGCCTGGAGAGAAGCCCAGGAGTTCGAGTGCAACTGCGTGGGAGCAACATTCAGTGCCCGAAGAACGTCAGCCTCGAACTGGTCAAACGGCACTGTAATGCCGAGAACCGAGAATAAGGCTTCATATACAAAAGTAAAGTGTGGTTGGCGCGAGTCAGCAGACATAAAAACTCGGTCATCGGGCCCACAAGGTTCGGCATAAACCATACCCGGGCCTTCCGAATGACACAAGTCAATAGTTTCAAGAAGGGCAGACAAAGCTTCCTCGGTCTGATACCGAGAAGCATATGCACCTACCTCCCCAGCCACCCAAGAATAGCCGGAAGTAGTAACAGGAGAGTATACCCTTCTACCCCTAGAATCAATAGGCTGAGGAACAGAAGGAAATAGAAGATGAGCACGCCGAATCTCAAAAGGACGATCCTCAGTGGCCTCGGAATCCTCTAGAACCACCACCCCCCCGACAGGAACAACCAAAGGTGCTTGCGCAGGGTCGACGGATGGACGAACCTTCCCGACACCCGCAGCGGCAACGTTTGCCGCTGACGCACCATCGCTAATTTCATCAGAACCAGGATGGTGCGAAGGAGGACCACCATCGGAACCCTCTCCGATGGGGTGAACCTCCGGCGTAAGCATACGACCCCCGCCGGAACGCCCAGAATCCCCGAAAAAAGAAGACATTATAGAACCAGAAAAAGAAATGAAAAGGAGAAGGGCGTACCTGAACAAAGAACAAAGAAAAACCTAGAAGGAGGACAAAATGGCAGAAGGGAGAAAAAGCTTACGGGAAGACAAAACACAGAAATAAGAGTGAACGCCAACGTCAACAGTACCCCTTTATATAGAACCTCAAACGTCGCGAATACGAAAGGGCAAAACGGTCCGAACCGTTGGATCAAGACCCTTCACTAGGCCAATCAACGGCTAGGAAGGCTTGAGACCTTTGGGAATCCCCAGACCGTTTCAAAATTCAAAAAAATAATCATTGACGCCGCCCTTGGGAACCGTTACGACGTCAATATGTCTGAAACGACATCTTCACCAAACGACGTGACGCTTCGAGAACCAAACTCGTCTCGGCCAAATAAATCCGAAATTGGTACAACATTACTTAAGCTCCTACATTACTTCAGAGCTTGGGGGGCATGTGTACTACTCGGACTCGGCACTCCACCGAGTAGTCGAGTTGGCCGAGTAGAAACTATCACTCGGACTCGGATGATAATAACGGAAAGAATATATCTTACTATGCGATAAGATATAGAAAGATCAGGTCATAAGATAAAGATAGAAGATAGAATTATCTCTATCTTCATCACGAGATTTGAGGAGATTTGATAGGAAAATAACCCTATCAAATCTATTTCTTTACACCCTATAAAATCATAACAACCCATCCCAATGGAGGTACGAATTTCTAATCCCAATTTGTGATACCTGTCTCTTCCTCTGCGCCTCTAACTTGAGCGTCGGAGTGCCTTTGCAGGTACACCCCCACCAGTTACGGAGGCGATCTCGACGGAGCCACCGCACCGGAGGACTTACCAAAATTTGGTAAGAACAAGACACATTAACAAACATTCTCTTTTTTCAATCACTTCATCATGTATTGTTTTTTTTTTCATCTTATCTTTATTTATTTGTTTTTTTTTTTTTGTATTGATTGTGAGACTCTAACATATTCATGGTCTCAAATGCATTAATCCAAATAGGTTGTTGAATAAATCTTAGAGAAACAAATTGAATATCATGTGGTACTAAAGATCTATCAAATATTGCTTCTAAGACCGTAACTACGGTTATGACACAATATTCTTCTTATTCTTGTTTTAATTTCCAATAATATGAAATCATATTATTGTTTGGTGAGTAACATGATACATTTCTATTTAATAGATTTTTAGAATATAATTAATAGAAATTTTTCCTAAAAAATTGTTATTAATATAGACACTCCCTTTGAACTTGAATATAAGAAGAAGAAAAAATGGCCTTGTATGGTGGACTTGAATATAAATAAATCTGACTAATTTCACCCAATTTAATGATACATTTCTTAAAACACTCTTCATTTAACTATAATTCTATTTTTAATGACTATTTTTATTCATGATATCAAATTTTAATGAAGACCATTTTAGGAATAATCTTATTTTTTTAATGAGATTAGTAAAATTAAATGATATTAACGAACTTTTAAATTATTGTGAAATCAGTTAATTTTTCTTATATTTGAGTCTAGAGGGAGTTTTAATTTTTATTATATATTGGCCATGAAATTTCTTTGTGGTATGTAAAACTGATGACTAACATTTATAATTTTGGATCTTAAAAAAATGCTTAATTTGTTTTCTGTTTAAATATATTTTTATTAATATTTTGATAAATTAAAATTACTAATATAATTATATATTTTTAGGAACATTTGAATATTTCATATCAAATTTGATGATTATATGAATTTTAATTTTTTTTTAGTTGGCCCCCCCTAAACCTTAAGCCTGGCTCCGTCCCTGCTAACGTGCAATCTTTTTATTTTTTTAACTCACAAACTTCACTTAAATAAACTTTTAAAATTAAAATTTTTAGCCAATCGATTCGTGATATTCATAACCATGAAAGAATTTTTCATTTTTTTACCTTGATTAATATTTTCTATTTAATATATATTTAATCTATATTAATCTTTATTTTAAAATTAAGAAATTATTACAACACATGGTATTATGGTAATACTTTAACTAAAACAATTTTCATCACCTTTATTCATCAAATTTTATAATATTTAAATTATACAACCTCAATTTGAATATTCAAATCACAAACATCACCTTTTTTTTTAATTGTCAATATATAAAATATTTAATTTTAAAGTATAATATTTGCTTTTATAAGGTCTAACTCAGTTGGTTAAGCAGAGTGCGTGACTTACCGTAAACCCTTTCATACTTGTCTTCAATTCCTATGGATAAAAAAATATTGGCATAAATGCAATTTTGGATAAAAAAATATTGCATTTAAGCCAAAAATATTTGCTTCTATAAATTTTCACCTTTTTAAATTAGAAACTGAACGTGCAATGTAATATCTATCATCCATGATTTTATAATATTAGTAAATTATAAAATATTACACGTTTATAATATTTATAAAATATTTTTAAATGTGGAATAAATCTTTTAATTTGAAATATTTCAATTTTTTTTTTGGTTTTAAATATTTCAATTTTAAATATACTGAAAACTATTTATAAACATAAATTAAATCTTTTAATTTTAAATATTTAATTTTTAAATATTATAATTCAAAATAAATCATGATATTTATTTTTTCAACATAATCTTTCATAATTATATATATTTTTCAGTCAATCAATTAAGTGATTTGTCCTACTATTAAATGATTTTTTATAATGTTACCATTTTTAATGCAAATAATAAGTACATATTAATTTTTAGAATTAGTATTTAATGTAAAAACAAATAATTCAGCTACAAAGTTACCTTTTATAATTATGTGTAAACAAAATAGTCAATATTGCCTTTGTTTTGGGCAAAAAAGTCTATTTTTTTTTCTCTAACAACTTTAAATGATACTGTATTATAGATTATAGATATTATAGATAGATTATAAATAGGGTAAAATCTGTTTTCGTGGTGAATATTATGATCAGATAAAAAAAAAGTTAACTTCTTTTTATTTTTAAGAATTTTTGTAGAGAAGTGTTTTGCCTAGTTTTCCCTTAAAAGAAGAAAAGTTTAAAGATAAACTAAGGGGATGTATTCAATTAGGATTTTAACAGACTTTTTTTGCATAAAAAAATCATGTAGATTTTAAAAGATTTTGTAAGAATATAATGACTTTAAAGATTTTTTTAAAAGACTTTTATAATTAGGATTTTGTAGTTTGAATTTTAATGGATTTATAAAATATGAATTCATAAGATTTGAAAGGACTTTATGGATTTATAAGATTTTAAAGAATTCCATGAATTTTTAAAAAAAAAAAAATTAACAGAGTCGATGAAAAAGATAACAAATAAATGATAAGATTTGGATTAAAAAAATCAATACAATTTTTTTCAATCTTTTTCTATCTCTTTCTTTTTTTTTTTAAAATTGACTGCAATAGTCCCAATAGAAAGGTCTTCTAATACTTTGACTTGATTGTTGATCTTGACGAGCTAGAACTCCTTCCATGCTTAGATCTACTCCTCTTACAACGGCTTAATTTTTTAGCGGAACTTCGGAACCTAAAGGGGAATGGGATGGTGAACTTGGTCAGGTGATGTAGGCTGATATGGTGGTTCATAGTGATTTGGCGGAGGATCATATGAAGAACGTGTATAGGATTAGAAGAAAGAGATAACCAATCATTCTACCAGTGTTACCACCATCAAGGAAGAGAGAAAAATATGTGTGATGATGGAAAAAAGAAAAAGTCTGGAATGAAAGATTAGAAAAATCCCAAGGGTTTGGGAAGGATTGTTTGATGTGTGTGGTATTTATACATATAACCAAAAAGACACAAAATTCATCAAAATCCAATTTACAAAACAATTCATCGAAATCTATAAGATCATGAATATAAGATGACTTTTTTTAAGTTGTAAAAAATCTTGATTGAATACCACCGGATTTTGTTGTCATGAAAAAAAAAATCTTAAAAATCTTAATTGAATACCATAAGACTTTTTTATCTTCTATAAAAATCCTAATTGAATACCACAATACTTTTTTTTATAAAAAAAATCTTTTAAAATCTTAATTGAATACACCCTTAAGAGAACAATGGTGAACTGCGTAAGGTAAAGGGTCCAATTAATGTAGCAATATATATACTAGACACTAGCCTGTCATCATGGGTAAATTGTTTTGGTAGATTCCCTACATGCTCCATCGGTGTTATAAGTTTGTTGCAATCATTATGAGGTGGGTTCCAACATCTTAGACAGCCCATTCATGGAAGTGCTTCATAAATCCAAGTAATTAATGAGTTAGCAATATGATATACCATGCTTTAATTTGCAGGACTTCTAATCAAATTTTGTCCAGCCTGAAGGGTGAGTTGGGGAAGAGGAGCTTTATTAAAGTAATATAATAGTGTTTGAGGTGTATTGGTAATGTTTAAATTCTTTCTTATATAGGCTGATTTGATTTTCAAAACAACATGCTGGTTTTCCTGCAAAGGCTCAAGAAAGAGACGTCTCTGAAAAGAGGTTGTGCTGTTGCCAAACAAATGGCTGCAGGTTGTTTGTTTTTATCTCTTCACCACCTCATACTAATGATTTGCTGATAGCATCAAATCAACAAAACAACATATGGTTCTTTTCATGCAATCAGAAACTTAGAAGCCGAAATTGAAATATAATAATAATAGTAGTAATAGTTAATAAAGCAATAAAATTTGGTTTTAGTTTTTTTTACTTTTGGCAATTCAGTAAGTTAGACCACTTGTTAAATTCAAGACACAAACGTCACATGATTTTACTTGGAAGTTGTTAAGAGGTTCAAAAACTTTATGCTGTTGGCTTTATTGCTTATCCATGCCTATTTCTATACAAAAAGCACCTTAAGAACTGTTTTAAGTTTCTTTTCATTAAAGATGTACAGAAGAATCAGAGCCCAGCAGTACCTAATACAATACTGGAAATCTCATCACCGACTCAAAATCTTCTATTTCATGCCAATTGTACCCGGTTCAAGTACTTGGAGATTCAGGTACGCAGTACGCAGCAATCTTATCGTACGTGGGAGATATATAGAATGTCATCCCGTGTGATAAATTAACCAAGATGACTGAAAATTTAAATTGCATGGTATTGAACATATTTCAAATAACAAATATGATATCCAGATTTATAAAAAAAATAATACGATGGACACCGGACAATTACAATAAAAAAAAAACAATTTATATTTTTCTTTTTTAAATTAAAATTTCAATTGCCGAAGAAAGAGATGGATAGATGTGGAAATAATTAGTTTATTTGGGTAAATATCCATTTTGGTTCCTGAAAATGTGTAACGCTGACAGATTGATCCTTGAAAAATGAAAAATTCAAATTTAGTCCCTAAATGTGCAAAAAGTGCGACATATTAGTCCTGCTGTTAACTCATATTCGTTAACCTTAACGGATGTACTTACGTGGCATTTCGGTAATGACGTGGCAATTGGCGGTTGTCATGTGTTATCTACGTGGTTGTCATGTTTCTAAAAGTTGAATTTAACAACTTGGTGTCATTTTAATTCTTGAACTTAACCACTTACCGACGTTTTAGTCCATGAACTTAATTATTTACTGACATTTTTGTCTCTGAACTTAATCATGTGATGTCATTTTGGTTTCCGAAAGTACTTTTGAATTTTTAATTAAGTCTCACACCACATGTAAATTATTAACATAGTCATCATCATATCTCCTTACTTTCATTTTATTCCATATATCTCATATTTTTCACCTTCCTCTTCCACACTTTGTAGTTCATCTTGACTTTCACCTCCACCATATGCATGCAAAGTTCGTCATTTATTCAATTGAAACATCAATTCTAATAGGAAAATAACACAAAAATATCTTAAAAAACTATTTAACTTTTTTTCCTTAATAATCATTGTCTAGGTTCTTAAAAAAATTACATTTTGTTCAATTAAAAATTTTCAAATAGCAACACTCTAGAGTAACCACTACATTTAAAATTATTTGATCTTTATATATACCTTATGGTAGTAGTTCATGAAAATCACAACTTTCTTATCGCCCCATCGAAAGAGTATGTAAGTAAATGGTTCTAACACTTTCATTTTGCTCCCTTTCGTAATTCTAAAGTTGTTTTAACTGTCTTTTCGTGATTAATATTATTCCATAAAATAGATTAATTAAATAATTAATTTAACATTCTACACATATTAATAGCATATAACATAATAGTTGGATTTGGGTAGAAGATATGATTTGGAACCTTATAGAATCTTGTTAGCAATGTCCTAGATTTAGTCGTTAACTATTACTATGTGGTCACTCATAAATTATTTTCATATTTATAGTATAATTTAAATGACAGAATTGGTAAAAGGAATTTGAAAAAATATGAAGGATAAAAAATAGAAGTGAGAGAATATGATAATATCTATGCTAATAATTTACATGAAACATGAAACTTAATTGAAAATTTGAAAGTGCTTTCAGGACCAAAATGACAGTATGTGGTTAATTTTAGGAACCAAAATGACAATAAGTGGTTAAATTCAGAGACTAAAATGACAGCAAGTTGTTAAATTCAACTTTTAGACACATGACGGCCAAGTGGATGACACGTGACAACCGTTAGTTGTCACGTCATCACCGAGATATCACGTAGGCACATCCGTAAAAGTTAATGGAGATGAGTTAACGGCATCATTAATTTGTCGCACTTTTTGCACATTTGAGGACTAAATTCAAATTTTTTATCTTTCAAGGATCAAAATGGATGTTTACCCTAGTTTATTTCATATATACAAATGAATAAAATAAACTTATTGAAACCAGCACTAATTTATAAAAAAAAAAAAAAAAAAGAGTCCTTTCATCTTTCGCGTTTTCTAACCTTCTGTCTTTAACTTTTTGTTTTCATTCCTTTGTTTTTGTGCTAGCAGACTACTGTTCTTTTTGTTTCCACTCTTCCTTTCTCACTTTATTCAAATTGTGATCTTCATTGAGCATTTCTCCTGGAATTTGCGTTTTCTGAAAGTTACCAAGTTGCGACCCCTACAATCTTTTCATCTTTCCTTGCTCGGCTCCCTCACAAATTCATCGACGAATTTCAGCACTCCGGTTCGAAAAACGCAAATTGGTATGCATGAACCAATTCGTGCATCTCTGATGAAGGGAGCGAATTATGTAACTAGGGGACCAACGCTTGCATTGATGTTCACGCGTCCAATTCTTCCCACAAATGTAGCAGAAGTTGCATCCACACCTGGAAACAGAAAATTGGAGCTAATACAATCACTTTCCATATATATTTCCATCATTATAATATAACAAATGTGTAAAATATGTTTTTAGTTCCTATATTTCAATTTAGTTTCTAAATCTTATAAAAAAACATATTTTTAGTCATTCTTCACATAATACTTACAGACATTATTAACTTCTGTCAAAGTGAAGAGGGACTAAAAACACGTTTTTTATAAAGTTTAGAGATTAAATTACACGATATAAAAATTCGGACACTAAAAATAAGATTCAATTAAAGTATAGGGAGTGAAAATATATTTTACCCACAATGAATTACTTAAAAAGCAAGTCAAAAGAAAATGATCCATGATACATTACACAACCTGCAGGCAATGTGTTCACATCCACCCTGTTTCTGGACAAACATAGTGCATTTGGGACATTTCTTCCAATTTTCCTCTTTGGCCAAATTGAAAAACTTGTTATCCAACACTTTTTCGTCTTTGTTTCTTTTCACCCTTTGGAATTTCTTACAAGTCATCGTTCGATGCCAAGGAACCTTGCACTGTGCACAAAATAGCCTGTGACAAGAGGGGCACTCAGCACTGGTCACAGCTTTTCCTCCATCATTCGCCAACAAAACAGAACAATCCTTGAAGGGGCAGTAAGTCTTCTCCGATCCAACAATCAAAGACTCCCATCTATCAACAACTTGACTAGGCAAAATGGTGTGCAAATATTCAGGCTTCAATTCCACGGAGCAGTTAGGGTCTGGACAAATCACCTTGAGAATGTTTTGGTGTATTTGAGTAGCCACATATTTGGATATGCAGTGAGTGCAAAAGGGGTGGTTACAGTTACCCTCTTTGAACATATCAGAGAGTGGTTTGTCATCAAAACATATACCACAAAGGAATTGTGATTGTTTGGGCTGATCACTCTTCTTTGCTTCATGGTGATCATGATCAAGGAAGAACAAGTGTCTGTTAGGGTTGATTAGGTTGTTGGTTAGTTGGTTGAGGGCGAGGAGGAATTGGCGGCAGGTGGCACCAGGGTGTGGCTGCTCTTGTTCTTTTCCTGCTTGCAATTTTGGTTTCACAAACATGATGGTTGGGTTGGGAATGTAGTCGATGTTGTGTGTGACTCTGTGAGTGTGGAAGATTAATGTCATGCAAATGGCATGGACTGAGCCACTTGGACCCTTGGACGAGGTTTACGGTTTACCTAACAAAGTCTGCGTCACTGTTTACAGTTTACTTCTTCAAAACCCATACGTTATTTTTGCAAAATTAGTTATCCTAATCCAATCCAATCTAGTTAAAATCAAAGAAGTGATAAAAAAATTTGAAAAATTGGAAATCTTTATTGGATTAGATTAGATTATAGATGTACTTTAAAAAATTAGTCCAATCTAAACCAAACTTATCGAGGAAGTAGTTAGACTAATGTGTCTTCAATCTAAAAATTCTGTTTGTTATTTTTTGGGTATTTTATAACACAACTAGCTTAATAACCCGTGCCTTGCACGGGTGTTGAGTTTATAATTTATAATTTTTAATATATTTTTAATTTTTAATTTTTTTATATATGCATGTGTTAGTATGTACATGTAAAAAATATATAAAAATGATTATGAATATTTATATATATTTAAAGAATTTTATATTTACACATGTCTTATATCATTTTAATTTATATAAACATTGTTTTAGAACACTATTATCTTTATAAAGGTATTTGCATTTATATATAATTTAAATATATACATAATTATAATAAAAAATAATAATGATAACAAAATTTATAATATATTTTGTAATTATTAATTTTTCTTTAAAAAAATAAATTTTCATCATAAAGAAGATAAATGTCTAATGTTAATTAATAAAAAAAAAAGATTTGTGGGCAATTGAACTTATAAATCATTAGATTACAATAAAAATATTAATGATGAATACAAAAATAACATAATGCATATAATGATATTTTAATCATATTTTATTTAGGCTAATAGCTTAGATACTGTAAAATTTTCTTTAATAATTTCAAGTAGGCATGACAAAGAGCTCCCAACTCGTGGGTACAGACTTGAATCCGACTCGACTTTGACGGGAATACCACTTTGACTGGGTATAGATACGGGTACAGGTATTATCGAATTTTTTTAATGGAGATGACGGTGGATATCTAACTATCCCCATACCCGTACCCGCCACCGTTATATTTTTTTTACAATTTTTTTGTCACAACATATATATATATATACATTTAACTATAATTTAATCAACTCAATTATGTAAACATTAGATAAAAATGAGAAGTTTAAATAAAAGAAAATTGATGGAGAAAAATCAAATTTACTTAATTCTCACAAATAAAAGGACTCAATTAACTTGAAAAAAATGAAAGATTAAAATTGTACCTAGAGACATAAAATAGACTATAAGGATAAAAGGTAAAAATAAACCTATTTTGAATTTTGAATATTCCTCAATACATTCTGAAATATAGGAGAAGAGTTCATATTCATAAATACATGAACATTATCAACATTTATCTCACATCCACGTGTATCTAATAAAAAAATAAATATGAGAGAAGAGTTCATATTCATAAATATTGTAACAAATTAATTAATGATAAAGATTGATCTACTTAAATTTAATTTAAATTATTCATTTTAATAACATGATTATAATATTGTAACAAAATAATGGTAAGGATTGCTCTACTAAAATAAATCTCGCAATATTTTTAAATTTAAATTTACTTTAAATTTGAAACAAAATATGTATTAGTGCTATTAATTAATTTTAATTAGATTATATAATTATATTATTAATTAATTAGAATATTCTAGTCATGATTAATTAATGTAATTAAGTATTTCATAATTAAATAATCATCTTAATTACCATAAATATATATTTATAAATTAAAAATAAAATAAATTATTTAATGGCATTTTGGATGGGATAAATGAATGTGGTGTTATCATGTAGCATCTACCTACGTGATAAAACATTTTTTTGATATATAATAATAATAATAATAATATTATTATTATTATTATTATTTACGGTAAATCATAAAATCACAATAACCCAAAGGGCTGGCGCGGTGGTGTAAGGCCCCGCTGCGTTTACATTAGGGAGAACGATCTATGTAGCAGAAAAACTCGTGTTCGATTCCCTCTGTGTGCAAAATTTCCATGGGCCAGCGGCAGCCACGCACCGTGAACGGGTTAGTCTCTGACCCAGTGGATTGGGGGATACCCATGGTCTCTGACCCAGGACCAAATCATAAAATCACGTTAATAAAAAATATTTCATAATTATAAAATAAAATCCATAAAACTTAATAATTAATTACCAAATTATATAAAATCAAAATGTATTTAAGATTTAATTGATTAATTTAATCAAAATGTCAAATTATATATATACTCATTGTAATGATTTTAATTACTATAGTTAATATAATTAGGTGAATATATGAATTAAAATATTTAAAATTTCAACTCATAAATATCTTAAAATATTGATAATGTTCAAATTTTATTATCATCCACACACACACATACATACATATATATATATATATATATATATATATGTATATATAATTTAAATTATCA
Source organism: Pueraria montana var. lobata (assembly GCA_026413185.1). NCBI lineage: Eukaryota > Viridiplantae > Streptophyta > Magnoliopsida > Fabales > Fabaceae > Pueraria > Pueraria montana. Next base: position 52,263,950 of record CM048655.1, read on the forward strand.
ATTATATATTTGCATTATAAAATTATGAGATAAAAAATCTAATTGCACGATTTATTTATTTTAATTTGTTATAATTTTGAATTTGAATATGAATTTGAATTTAAATTAGTGCTATCAATTAATATGAATTAAACAATTTAAAATTTTAAATCATAAATATCTTAAAATATTGATCATGTTCAAATTTGAATATGAATATGAATTTAAATTAGTGTTATCAATTAATATGAATTAAACAATTTAAAATTATCATGAAAATAAAATCGTCTTCATTTCGGCGAAAAAAAAATCAATATGGTGTTGCCACGTGACAAAATCTACGTGACAAAACCTTCTTTTATATAATATAATTGATTGATATAAGTCCAATGCTTGTTTTGGTATTGCAGTTGATTTGGTTGTGGAAAGATGCATCCTCCTTTAACATTGTACACACACCCAACGTGTTTTAAAGTGAGTTTGTTAGATCGTCTTTATAGAAAAAATTAAAACTATTTTTTTAGATATTGTGATTTGTGTTGTGTTATTGGTATGCTTTATCCTTATTATTAATTTTAGGTTAAATGACTTTTTTTTTTCTTTCTTTTATCTTATTTTTTTGTTTCAATTTAGTCCTTCATCTTTTAAAAATTTTATTTTGATACTTTATCTTTTTAAATTGATTCAAAATTATCTTTCTGTTAATCTAAAGTTGACGTCGATAATAAAATAAAGATATTGACAATTATAAACTATCACAAAATAGTTTCTTTTTCCTCCCCTACTCCTTCCGCTCCCTCTACTCGCTTCTCCTTCCTCCTCTTTCTGTTGCCTGAAGGTCTACTAGTGAAAGTTGGCTGCAGTGGTGAGAGGAAGGGGAGGGAGTGTAAAAATGAGGGAAGAAAAGGAGGGAGGGTATTTAGGTCTTTTACTTAAAAAAATTAGGGGGTGGGAATAACAATTTAGGACTGAGAATAACAAATTCCTTTTATCTAGGGATGACAAAACGGGTTGGCTCGCCCCGCCTGTGGCCCGCCAAAAACGGGCTAGTCCGCCATACTGAAGACAGACTAGACAGCTTGGCTCACCCTGCCTAAGAGTGGCCTAGCGGGCTGGGCCGTCAGAATTGAAAAAAAATTAAGTTTTTTTTATTTATTGCAAATAAAACATAAATAAAATGATCTTGCATCATAAAATGACAGTAAAGAGCGTTTTTGTTAATGTGATGTGTGAACACAATTAAAAATAATTATAATATTATTTCATTTTCTTCAATAAATCACAAACTAATAGTCTTTCAACACTACAAGTTCAACATCATCATGAATAATATCTTAAAAATGCTTAAATATTGTTTCATTTCATTCAAAAATTCAACACTACAAACTAATAGTCTTTTAAAAGTACACCACAAAATATTAATAGTTCCTAATAACTTATATTATTTTAGAAATATTAATTATAAAAAAAAATAGTGACGGCCCGCCTATGGCCCGGCGGGGCGGGCCAATTGACTAAAGACCCCATCCTGCCTCGCCTGGCCCGGCCCGTTTTGCCATTCATACTTTTATCACGTTAAAAAAAAAAAAAAAAAGCAGCAGCCACCAAAACTCGAAAAAGTGAAGGGAGTCCCAATCCGCACATGCCCTTTAAAACGATATCTGGCCGTTGAAATCTATCTATCGACGTTCCTTAATGGTCCATTTATTCGTCCACGGATCGCGAGCCTGAACCGTCGATTAAGCGAAAAATCCAACGACGGAGATCAAAATTGAAAACACGCTAGCTTCATCTTCCCGCTCCAATAAATACCCCAATCTCCCTCTCCCCCTTCATTTCAATTCAAACCGAAAACCTAATTTCTCAAATTCGAGTTCGTACCAAATTTTGTGGAGAAAATGTCTGGTCGTGGAAAAGGTGGAAAGGGTTTGGGCAAGGGTGGTGCCAAGAGGCACAGGAAAGTGCTTCGTGATAACATTCAGGGCATCACTAAGCCTGCGATTCGGAGATTGGCCAGAAGAGGTGGCGTGAAGAGGATCAGTGGTTTGATCTATGAGGAGACCAGAGGAGTGCTAAAGATTTTCTTGGAGAACGTGATTCGTGATGCTGTGACCTACACTGAGCACGCTAGGAGGAAGACGGTGACTGCTATGGATGTTGTTTATGCGCTTAAGAGGCAGGGAAGGACCCTCTATGGTTTTGGAGGCTGAAGAATTGTTTTTCTTCTTTTCCTATGTGCTTGTTCTCTTGAATGCTGATGATGTTTAGGTTCATTTTGTAACATAGGAAGATTATTCAGTTTTATTTTGGATACAAAACGTGGAGCTGTAATTGAAATTATATGGTTTAATGTTTTCTTGGTGGAAATTATAGCTTGAACATTTGGCCTCTCATTGTTTATTTGGTATACTATGAACATGTTTTGCCCTGAAATGTTTTAACATGGAAAACTTGTCTAGTAATTTAGTGTGTGTTTGGGAATCATTTAAAAATTATGTTTCATACTTTTCAATGCATATTCTCATATTCTTAAGTGCTAAATGTGATTGAAAGAAATTATTACTTTTTCGTTGAATGGAACATAATGTTTACACAAACACATCCTTAGATGTGAGAAAAGAAAAGGAAAACAAAGAGACGATTGTGTTTCATATAATATAAAATTCTATAGCTGGTTTATGCATCTTTGATTTTTGTTTTAAGGAAACAAAGTGTTGCGAATCCGCCTTTTTGTTGCTGGTTTGTGTAGACTCTTAGCAAATTGAAGGAAAATACAATAGAGTTGTAGGTGTGGTATGTTTATTACAATCTGAGTCAAGGAATATGAAATTTGAAGGAATTAAAAGACGGTAAATTGGACCAATCAATATGGTTTGTTTGTGTCAGCTAATTTGTTTCAAAACATTTTTTTTAAAGCAACTTGTTTCAAAACAACTTCTACTTTTCCGTTTTGCTGTGTTATATTATACGTGCTCCAAGTAAAGACAAATTTATTTGTAGGTTGAACTTTAATGTGATACTTGAATATGAGAATGAAGAGTTTTACAAGAATTGTGAAATTACAAAAGATGAATTGAAACTCGGAAAATATGACCGTCGTTGTTACTCTTTTTGTTTATGGTTCCTAGTTTACCATGGTCTCAAGTCACATGTTGAAGAATTTCACAACACTCACAAGGGATCATTGTTGATTCAATGTTCTAACATCTAGATTCACCTATTTAATTTCTTGCAAATTGAGTTAAAGCATCTGGTGAAGGAAACGAACAACGGTGTTGATCTTGGTGACTCCTTCCAAAAATTTGGGTGTCGGAAGCCCTTCATGCAATGAATTAGAAAATGAACGAGATGAGAAAAAATAAAGGCTAAAATATGTTTTTCATCCTCACAAAATTAAAAATGTACATTTTTTGTCCCTGCAAAATTTTTAGTAAGTTTTTCGTTTCTGTAAAATTGAAATGTGTCAAATTTTGTTTCAGAGCTGGTTCGGATATATCCGAACCTACATTATACAATTTGTGGTGATTTTTTTGAAATTTGTGGTGGCTGGAGTTTTTGGGTTAAAAACCGTCACAAATTGCAAAAAAACTGTCAAATTACACTTACTTATTTATTTTTTTCTGCAATTTGTGATGGTTTTTTATGCAATTTGTGGCGATTTTTAACCGGAAAAAATCCTCATGTAGGTCAGAACCTAGCTCCGGGCCAAAATTTAACACATTTCAATTTTGTAGGGACGAAAAACGCACTAAAAATTTTGCAGGGACGAAAAACGCACTAAAAATTTTGCAGGGACGAAAATTGTACATTTCTAATTTTGTGAGGACGAAAAATATATTTTAACCATAAATAAATAACGACATAAAATTTGGAAATAATAAATTACAGAAGTTTTTATCTTTTTTTAATAAAAAGAAATGAAGAAATGATTATAATAATGAATGATAACAAAGGAGAGGGTAAATTTTGTCAACAAAAAAAAAGGAGAGGGTAAATATGACGTTCACAAAACTATAGACTTGTGTTGATCTAATTCGAATGAAACAACAAAAGTAAAAAAAAAAAAAACAAAGTTATTGAGTCGACATTGGCTTAATATGACTTCATTAGGTGCAAAGAAAGCAAAATGTAATAACACAGAACAAAATGCTTGTTTCATTGCCTCCCTTTACGCTTCTACACCACTTTCCATGATGCTCATCACATTTTGGTCGTTTTTGGAATAAGCTAGTTCATCGCCAGAGAGCACAATGTAACGAAAAGAAAACCAATTAAATATTATTGTGTTATGGATTAGGCCAAGGCTCAATATGCATGACAACTTGGGCTTTGCTATTCTCACCCACAATTTGCTATTCTCACCATCCACTGGATGGTTTTTTATTGATTTCCCAAAATACTCTTGTAAAACGGAATCACGATTCCGTTGTACACTTATACAATGGAATCACGATTCCGTTGTACAATTGTACAACGGAATCGTGATTTTGTTATACAAGGGGGTGCAACAAATTTGTACAACGGAATTGTGATTCCGTTGCACATATTATTTTCACCTCCACACTACACAACGGAATCACGATTCCCTTGTGTAGTGTGCAACGGAATCATGATTCCATTGTGTAGTGCACAACGAAATCACGATTCCGTTGTACACTTGTATAACGGAATCATGGTTTCGTTGCAATGAATAGTGTGTAAAAAAAAATACAGAATGGAAACACGATTCCGTTGTACATTTGTACAATGGAATCGTGTTTCCGTTACAATATATGCGGAGAAAAAAATTAATTTAACGAAATCGTGATTCCGTTACCTTCTTTTTTTCACCTGGTTGCACAGAAAACGGAATTACAATTCCGTTACATTAAATGAAATGGAGTGCAATGGAATTACATTTCCGTTATATTATATTCAATTGAAACGGAAATGTAATTCCGTTGTGAGTTTTATTTTATAATTTTTCTATTTGAAGTTCCTTTTTCTTTATTTGTCATATTTATTTTTACGTTTTTAAAATTTATTTTTAATAAATATGAATATTAAAAAATTTAAATTTAAATTTCAACAACCATGTTAAAACTTAAAAATCCATATATATAAAATATTGAAAATTTAAATTAACAAAAAATATAAAAGACTTAAATGCAACTTTGGTCCTTTATTTTTTATAATCCTAATTTATAAAATTGGAGACTAAATGTCTCTATTTCAAAATAGATAAACCAAAATGGCAGATTTTAAAAAATATGGAGACTATATGTCTTTATTTTAAAATAGAGAGACCAAAATTACGGATTTTAAAAAATAAGGAGACCAAAATTGTATTTATTAATTTTATAACATAAAATATATATAACATAAAAATCTAAACAACTTACATAATGAATACATATATCACATAATTTTAAAACAATTTAAGTTGAAATATATCTATACAAAATTTTAATAAAATTTAAAGTTAAAAAAATAAAAAAAATATAAAATATTATGTGGGGTGTGAAGAAAAAAGAGGAGAGAGAGAGAGAAAGCAGCGGAAGGAGAGAGGAGGGAAGGGAAGGGGGTGTGAGGAAATGGTGATAAGGACAATAATGTGATTCTATATAATTTTGAAACAATAGGGGATGAGAATAGCAATTTGGGAGATGAGAATAGCAATTCTTGGAGAACTTTCACAAGCCCATATATCATGGAGGCCTAAAGTTACAAACCAAAGTCAATGTCAATAGCAAGATAATTAACCTAAACAAACATATAATTCTCACAAGAGGCCTTAGTTGACCTTGAATACATTATTAGTTTATTCTGACTTTTTCATTCATGTTCATTTTCAATAGATAACATTGTAGTTTACAAGCATGCTATTGTGTTTTCACCTCTCATTTCATTTTCAAAGAGAAGGCTGAAAACATTTTTTCTATTCCCAATGTTATGATGTATTTTGAAAATATTTCCTTAAACACAACCAAACACATCTTCTCCATGATTTCTTATTTTCAATAAAAATTAAATTAAAAAATTATGAAAAAAATCATGCCCTTAGATCACTCTTTATATCGAGGATGCATATAAGAAATGTTTATTAGACACTATTAAATATTTTAATTACTTTATATATATATATATTAAATAATTTAAATTGATAGGATAAAAAATTTAACTGAAAAATTTGTTTTTTATTTCCTGACAAACATTTACCTAATAATTTTATGAATTACATACGAAATAAAGGCAGTTTTATTGTTTATTCTATTTATTTATTTTAGACAAAAAAAATGTTAAAAAGAGCAGGCACCAAAAAGTCGGTAGTCGAGAAAAAGCAAAGAAAGTCCCGATCCGCACATGCCTTACGAAACAATATCTGACCGTTAAAACTTTGTTATCGACGTTCCTGAATTGTCGATTTAACAGTCCACGGATCGCGAAGATAGACCGTCGATTAATCCATAATCCAGCGGCCGAGATCAAAATTGAAAACTAATAAGCTACCTCTTCGCGCCCCAATAAATACCCCAATCTCCCTCTTCAATTGAAATCAAAACACCAAATCCTCAAATTCGAGTTAGTAGCAAATATTTTTGAGAAAATGTCTGGTCGTGGGAAGGGTGGCAAGGGTTTGGGAAAGGGTGGTGCCAAGAGGCACAGGAAGGTTCTTCGCGATAACATTCAGGGCATCACGAAACCTGCGATTCGGAGATTGGCCAGAAGAGGTGGCGTGAAGAGGATTAGCGGTTTGATCTACGAGGAAACCAGAGGAGTGCTGAAGATATTCTTGGAGAACGTGATTCGTGATGCTGTGACCTACACTGAGCATGCTAGGAGGAAGACGGTGACTGCTATGGATGTCGTTTATGCTCTTAAGAGGCAGGGAAGGACCCTCTACGGTTTCGGAGGCTGAACAATCCTTCGTGCCTTTGAATTGTGTTGCTGGATAAAATACTTGTTCTCTTGAATGGCCGTTGATCCAGTTCTGTTTTGCATAGAAAAATGTACAACTTTAATTGAAATTAAATGAAGGAGTAGTGTTTTCGTGGTGCATATAATGGCTCAAACATTTGTTCTGCACTCTTTTCTTTTTTTAAATGTTATGAAGGTGTTTCGCGCTGAAATGTTTGGTTAAAAATGATGGAAAAGAGAAGGGGAATGCACAAAAACGAATGTGTCTCTTATAGTTTTAGTTCTTTTTTTCTTCGTTATGGAGGATTAAGGAATTGGATTTTTGGTTTCATTTTTTTTAAACATTGAATAATAATAGGGTATTCCGTGTAGGTTTTTTTATCATAAAAAAATATTTTTCGACTGGATAGGAGTAATAAGGATGACATAATTGAAAGTGTTGGGTTTTAATAACATTGGGTAAGGTCGTGAATGTGTTGTGTTTACTGTTTAGTACCTAATATTTTAAGCGAGAAGGTGATTTTCTTTAATTATTTTTTAGATTTTATAATAATAATTTTGATAATTTTAATATTTAGAGTAATCTTTAAATGGGATGAACTATATTTTCAGTCTATATTTTGAAAGTAAAGTAAGCCGGTTTATTTTTGGCGAGCTCTACAGGCTAAGCAGGTTTATTTTATAATCCCTAATAATCATCATGTCTTAGTCATCGTTAAAATCAGCTTGTTCATAATTGAAGAGCACACTATTCTTTAGCAAATTTTTCAGCCACTTTTCCTAAACATAGCCTTCATTTTAATTTTAATATAAAACATTTAAAATATCTTTTTCTATTTCTGATTTTAAAATATATTTCAAAAAACTTTTAAAGCAAAAAATTCCTAAATCACAACCAAATTCATTTATCTGACATTTCTTATTTTCAATAAAAAAAACCAATATATAAAGAAAACCAAACAAGCCCCTTAGGGTCTCTTTACTTGTATTTTTACTTTTTTAATTATAAAATTATGACCTTATTTTTAATTTGTTTCTTGCTTTAAAAGATTTGTACAGAAAATAAAGAAAAAAAAATATTTCCAATGTTTTTAACTAAAAAGTAAAGACAAAAATATAACAATTTTTTTTAATATTTGTTTTCTTAGACAGATACGTATTTAAAAACAGAAACAAATTAAAAAAAATATAACAATTTTTTAACTAAAAAGTAAAGACAAAAAATAAAAATATAAGTAAACAGGTCTTTTTTTTTTTTTACGAGGATACATATAATATCAAATGTACATTATACTCTATTGAATGCTTTAATGACTTATATATATTAAATTATTTTTCATTGATCTGAGAATTTTTTTGGAATAAAAATTCTCATTTTATTTTTTAATTAATAACATTTGCGTAATAATTCTATGAATTACAAACGAAATAAAGCAATAAACGTTTATTTTAGATTAATTAGATCTGTGGATTATTTTTTCTTTAATTTGGTCTTAGAACTTGTATTATTTATTAATTATGTCCCAAAACTTAATTGAAAAAAATACAAATTCAAAAATTCAATTAAAAAAATAATTTAAGAATCTAAATAAAATAAAAATTGTGAAATAATTAATGGATTTAAGATTAATTTAACCTTTGTTAAAAAGATGTTATAAAAGTGCGGCCACCAAAAACACGAAAGTCGGGAAAAGTAGACAAAGTACGAATCCGCAGATGCGGTACAAAATGATATCTGGCCGTTAAAACTTTCTTATCGACGTTCCTTAATTGTCCAATTACAAATCCACGGATCGCGAAGCTGAACCGTCGATTAATCCAAAATCCAACGGCAGAGGTAAAATTTAAAAACTCGGTAGCTTCCTCTTCCCGCTCCAATAAATACCCCAATCTCCTTCCCCGCTTCCATCTCAATTCAAACCAAAATCCCAAATCCTCAAATTCGAGTTCGTACCAAATCTTTCTTTCGAAAATGTCTGGTCGTGGAAAGGGTGGTAAGGGTTTGGGCAAGGGAGGCGCTAAGAGGCACAGGAAAGTGCTTCGCGATAACATTCAGGGCATTACGAAACCTGCGATTCGTAGGTTAGCGAGAAGAGGTGGTGTGAAGAGGATCAGTGGTTTGATCTACGAGGAAACCAGAGGGGTGCTCAAGATATTCTTGGAGAACGTGATTCGCGATGCTGTGACCTACACCGAGCACGCTCGGAGGAAGACCGTTACCGCTATGGACGTTGTTTATGCTCTCAAGAGGCAGGGAAGGACCCTCTATGGCTTTGGAGGCTGAACAATTCAATCCTTCGTTTTTTTCTTTTTTTTTTTTGGAATTGTGTTGCAGGATGAAACATTGGTTCTTTAGGATTTGCGTGATGTTTAGTTTAGGTTTGTTCTGTAACATACGAAGCTCTATTTTGAATTGAAAATGTACAACTTCAATTAAAATTTAATGAAGGACTATAGTTTTCGTGGTGCATATTATATCTCAAACATTTTGTCTCCACATTGTTTATTTAATTTAAGAGCGTGTTTTGTACTGAAATTTTTTACCTTAGGAAATCGTTGTAGTAATTTAGAATTGAACAGAGTGGGAAAAATGCAGAAAACGACTGGAAGAATAATCTGTTTAGTTTTTTTATTCATTCAAGTAAATAATAGGTTTTTGGGAAGTATATTTTTCAATTTTTAATGGCGGTGTTGTTTTTTAACATTGAAAAATATAGTGTTCTTCCAAACACATTATTAGTGTGGTGCTTGGTCCAACATCTTCGTTATTGGCTTGGAAGAGATGAATGAAAGGGTGAGGAATGAGAAGAGATGAAGAGTGAATACTGAATAGAGATGAAAGTGAGATTATTTTTTAATCAAAAGTCATAATCAATTATGTGCTTAATTTTTTTTTAAAAAAAGGCACAAGTGTAAAAAAAATACATTGTACATATCTCGTGGCACCCCTAAAATATTATGTAACCAAAATCACTACCCCACCATCGCGTCCGGATCCTCTCCATTTTAGGAAGAAACTGGACATCTCCATTTCCTGTGTTAAAACAATGACACGTGGGATTAAAATTTTTTAATGGCTGAGATTTAACATCACTTCATTACTGCCTTTTTATTTTGGGTTTCTCACTTCAATGGCTGAAATGTTAGTGAATAGTGAGACCCGCAACTCCCCACCACCCCGGACCCCCACCCCAAAGTATTCAGTACGAAATGCATATTTGATGGCATAACTTGCTTCTATTGTTCTTATGTCAATCCATCACTGGAAGTGCTGAATGCCCTCGACGCAGCCAAGATCCAGTGTACCACTTCACCGCCATATCATCATCCCGAACATGGGATTCTTCATAGACGCCACGCTTACGAAATGTTCAGCATCCCCAACTTTACTAAGTTGCTGGGACGCATATACTACACCCATCCTCCCTTACGAAAATATTTCTTGCACAAATTCTTTAATATGCAAATCTTACTAAGCAATATATAATGTGCGTAACTGATAATGTTGAATATAGTAAAGAAATAAACATTGATGGTCAAGTTTTCATAAAATATAACCAAAAATGTCCGTCTGAAGAAACAACATTCTTACATAAGCATGCGAAAATTGATTGAGATTGAATTTTATTTTTTACTCTCTTTTATAGTTATTGGTTATGTATCAGAATGGGGAATCAATTTTTCAAAATGTATATTAAAGTCGAAGCCAAGCTCCCTAGCTTATACCAATTAGCTATTTGCATTTTGTTTTGTGCGGGACAACTCTTCTTCTTTTGGCTCGGAGGCAAACTCGACAGAAAAAAAAAAGTTTATGGCATCACCCTTGCCCTCATGGTCTTCGCCTTTCTTGCCTCAGGCCTATCTTTGGGCCAACTATCTTTCAATCAACTTGTAAGAGTTTCAAGAAGAAGGAATAAATTTCTTACTCAAGTATAAAAAAGCTTTTACAGTCATGGTGAGCACCCCTGTACTGGAAAATTAGTAAAGATGTCATCGCCGGAAATGACAGGAAGCTTCAGCTTATTTTTTTGTTTAAGTTTTTCACGGTCAGTGTAAACTGCATCCCGTTTTGCTAAGTAAAACACGTAAACTACATCCCATTTTGACTTCTTTTCATCATTTTTAACTTTGAACAATTTTCAACCATTGGATCATTTTTAATCCACGTGTCGACCGAAGCTAATAAGGACTGGAGATGTCCATTTTTTTGAAGGAATGGAGAGGAGCCGAACTCCCCACGATCATAGAACACGTAGAAGCCCGCACCATACTAGAGAAAATTTCAATACAATATAAAGACAATATCACGGGTGGACGCACAAGGAGAATAAAAAAATCAACGGCCTGAAAATAATTCACGTTCCAATGGCTTGCTACTTTTGATTTCAGCCTACTTTCACCTATTTTTTAGGTAAAAGTTAGGACAGTGGGACCCTCCTATTTTTGTAACAACTTTCATCATCTACTTTCAGCTAATCCAAGGGCAATTCTACGGTGGGAAAGTTGCTCATGTTTCCCACCGTAGGAAAGTTTTAATAACCATTAGATCAAAAAATAAGTCTAGACTATAATAGGTATACATGCACCAGAATATTTTTTTTTTTAAAAAAAAAAGAAGAAACACTCTGAACGCCCCTCCCTCTCCGCCTCTCTGCCACACCCTTCCCTCATCACCACTGCCACTGCAACCTCTTCCTCTCTCTACCCATTTCCTCCGCCTCTCTTCCTTCACTTCGACCATGCCTTCACCGAAGATGAAGAAGACGCTGAGATAGAAAGCGACTTTGATGAAGACGGCTTCTTCGCCGACGGCGGCGGCTCTGATGAGGAGCAGGAGGAAGAGACCGGCGCGGAGGCGCGGAAGAGAATCGCGCAGGACTATCTCCAGATGGTTCGGAAAATCGCGCAGAAAGAGAAGGAGCAAAAAGGAGAGGAAGAAGATGATGATGATGATGAAGACGAAGAAGGAGCAAGAGCTCGCCGGAGTTCGGATCCTCCAGGTGGACCTCGAAGCGGTTCCGGCGGAGGTGCTGCGTGGCGGGATCTCACAAGGCTTGCCGGAAATGGGAAGAAGGAGATGACGACGGCGGCACAATAGCCTTCCATCGGAAACAGGGAGGAGAAAAAGAAAAATATGAAAATATTTTTTTTTAAATATTCTGGTGCATTTATTCTTACGGTAGACTTCACTGATTTTAACCGTTGATTATAATTTAACGCATCATATTTTGTTTCCCACGGTGGAAAATTTGGTGAAGTTTCCCACCGTAGAATTGGCCCTAATCCAAACACAAGAGATGAAAGTGTTTTACCTTGTATCATGCTTGAAATACTTTCATCACATCTCAACTTTCACCCAAATAAACATGGAGTAAATTTTAAGCTTTTTGGTTTTAAAAATATTTTCTGATTGGAAAGGAGTAATAAGTTGGGAAAAAAATAAATGATAAAATTTCATTCATAAGATGTTGCGATTTTGGGTTGGGTTGCTTTTAATTCGCTGGTGTGATTTTTATTCTGTTGATAGAGGATCCAACCCAATATTTATTTGGTCTCATTTAATCAATCATTTTTTTTTTTGACACATTAATCAATCATGTTGAATTGTATCTTTTCAGCATTAGTTGATCTAGTAGCTAAAAGAATAGAGTCAATAGACTCATATTCAAATAAACCACGGACGAAATATAAACCATACAATCTACTAAAGAGTTCATTTTTCTGAGGTCCTAGTGCTTTTGAATTCTACCATTGGAAAACATTTTATTTGTTTATCTTAGAAACTAAAACTCCAGCGCTTAGGCATTAAATGTGTTCAAAGGTGTTGAATTGAACAATAACTTTCGTGCGGGAGTTCTACAAAATAAAATAGGAAAATGATTGAAAAGACTCTTAATGACTCCACAATTTTTTTTAAAAAAATACTAAAATTAAAATAAATCTCTCAAAGTTAACTCACTACTACTACTACTAAAATAGCAAAAACAAACAAAATTAAACTCAAAATAAATCAAACTTAACTAACGTTTAAATTATTTTATTTTTATAATATTTAAGAGGGCTAATAAAAATAGTTATTTCTTAAATAATGTTTATCAAAACATAGAAAGTACATATTTTTTCATTTAAGTTCAGATTATTTACACTTATTAGTTACTCAAACTTAATGAACCAATATTAAGACTTTTATTAATTAAATATCTTGAAAATTAGGTTTAAACTGATAAGTTAATATTTTTACATATATTTATTTAAAAATAATTTATATACAAAAAACAAAAATATTTAGTCATACAAAAAAATCTGTTATATATACTTTACAATACTTTTTCTATTACTATGTTATGCGTTTGAAATATTTATCAATTTTGTCGATAATTAATGTCTGCCAAAGAAGGTGACTGACTAGCAAGATTTTCCAGCGAATGTTAATTATCGGAAAAATTCATATATACTTCACACCTATAATATAATAAAAAATATATTAAAGTATTGTAAGGTTTGGACTGCCGCTGAATCTCATATAGGCAAGGAAAAAAGAAATGTATGTAAGGCCCAAAAATGATTAATATTTTTTGCTACTCTGTAATTCATCTCATCGGAATTGGAATATGTCTCATAAGTAATGCTACTATTCTGGACTCATAAGTTTGAAGATTATAGAAATATTACAGTTTCTTAGAGCACCAACTTTACATTGTCCTTGAATGCATTAAGTCTTTCCCATTAGCAGTATTTGATTAACAAAGTCGTTTGGCTCTAAGACTAAATGAAATAATTGCTCTTAGACCAGTCAAAATAGCTGAAAGTCTAACCAAGCGATTCCATTATCCCCAAACGTTACGCTTACAATACAATTAATGAGGAATGGAAGCAAGACCCGCAAGGAGATGCCAAATGGAAGGAGTATTGATAGGTCTAATTGGTGTCTCTGTCATGTTGTTTTCTTCAAACATACACTCTAATATATTCATTATAATATATTCTATGTTTATTAATTAAAATTTATTAAAAATTATAAAATTATAAGTGGAGACTTGTTAAATAAGGAATGAAATCTAATCATAATATATTTTTTTTAATTTTAATAAATTTTAACTAATAATAAAAAGTTTATTAGTTAAAATTTCACATTCTTTTCTAGTGAAAGTGACCCATCCTTATTCTATTGAAACACCCACAACTTAAATTCAACCCCCTCGTATGTGATCCATTTGTATCGGTCTATTTCCTTATCAGAAACAATTGAAACATTATTTGTATTTATGCGAAGCTTTCAATCTAGGAATAACCAGATGATGATTACATATTATAGGAAAGATGGATATGATGAGTGTTTATGACAAATTAATAATGCAGTTCATTCTTTTATCTAGCTATTTAGGCATAGATTTCAAATTATTGTGGTTTCTAGTTTTAACAAGTGTTTAAGAATTTGATTAAGTCGTGTAGAATTTATTTTAATAGAATTAATTTTGAATCGTTGAATGCATTTAAGATATGTGCCTAAATCAATTTTAACCAATGTTTTCAAAACTGGATCGGACCGGCCGGTTCGACCGGGAACTGGTCTGGTGACCGATTCAGATATTCTATAAAATCGGAGGAATTCGGAACCGGTGGGAACCGGTCAAGAACTGGTCAAACCGGACCAAAATCGGTACCCAAAATCGGTTTGAATCGGTATTTTTTTTTAATTTTCATTTTTTTCATTAAATTTTTTTAATTTAATATAAAATATTTTAAAGATAAATAAAAACACAGATTTAATATATATCTCAAATAGATATAAATTATTTTATCAATTATTATTATTATTTTCTTGTAAAACATATAATTTGCTTATTTATATTAATTTATAATTTTTTTATATCTTGATTTTTGATAACTTTATATTATATTAATTTGTCATTTTCTTTCTTTATTCTAAATGTAAATTTGTTATTGTTAATGGACATTATTTTATTTTATTAAAATTTGAACTTAAGTATTATGATATACTTAATTAAACTTTTATATATTTTTTGAATGTTAAAACCTTGTAAAGTGATGTTTTAAGTTTTATTATAGTTTTTAATGTTATAAAGTTATGTGATATTATATTTATTTAATATTATTTTATAAATTATTTTATTAATACCGGTTCAACCACGATTCAACCACGGTTGAACTATTGAACCTTGAACCAGTGTTTTGATCGGTTCAATGACCGATTTGGTTTTAAAAACATTGATTTTAACTACATATTTTACATTATAATGTGTTACAATAAGAGAAATTGATTTGGATAGGATCATATGGATGATAAAGTTTTTTTTCTTTCTAATTTGCATACTTAAAACTCGAATTTAAGACCTCTGATTAAATTAGAACAACTTCACACTAATTAATTCACATGTTCAGTGATAAAAGAAATTGATTCTAAGTGTAAATCAAACATGACTTTAAATTTGTTTTACATTCAAAATAATGTAATATACCATAAACTATAAAAGCAAGTGATTTAGTATGTGTTTCTATAACCATTTTGTCATATGTTGCACGCGTTCTTAAACATTAAACATGGTTGAAAGAATTTGTAGCTTCTACGTTGAACATGATTTCAACGCATATTTAAACATAGCTTTAGTTTTTATAAAAAATCAAAACCAAACATTAATAATTGTTGTTTCACTTGTTTGCAACCTCAAGTGGTCAGTTGAATGAAGTAAGATAAACCTTATATCTGACTAGTTTCAAATCCTTACTCATTTCCTGAGAGGGTAAGGTAAATACAAGTTGTTAGTAAATGTTCTTTGAAATTTGAATATAAGACTTTTCCAATTTTGAAATGAGACGCCATCTTTTTGCCTCAAAATATTTAAATATAAAAAAAGTAACTGTTAGCGATTACTTTTGTGGAGTACAGCACATCTCATTTTTTTGGGTCTTCTTATTCATTTCCGTGAATGTTTTCTCCTTCGATCCGTACCTCGAAATCGTAGAACAATTTCCTGGAATTGTCAAGCATGTCTTTCTTCCATTACAAGACAGAGAAGAAATCAAGGAATGTTCAGATTTTCGATTAGTGGCGAAAAATGGCAAACTCCTGTGGTCCATCTATATTTTCTTGGGTCGCAATTTCGTTATAATTGCAGTTTGCTTTTTGAAAACAAATTCATAGTCAACGTCAATATTTTCATTAAGAAAATAATCAAAATTATCAAATAACAATTACAATAACACACAACACGAATAATTATATTCCTTTACATGACACGCCAGGTTCTAATTCATGCCCTTCTTATACTTTCCATTCATGGTTTAAATTTTAATTAATAATAACTTTCGCTGACTGGACCCATTTATATAAGCAGTATCTTCTCTGTATTCTATTTTGCCCATAGGAGGGGGCACCAATTTACCTCCCTGATTCATGGTAGGAAATTTTTTTGTGGTAAAAAAAACAAACAAACAAAAAGGACGTGTTAATTTAGTAAATCATTCAGGGCCTTTCAACAAAGACATTAATGATTTTCTTATAGTAACTGCCAAGATTTTTTTTTTCTGTGTTTATTCTTTCTTTCTTAATATTTTTCCTAAATATCTATAAGTCAGAGATTAATCTCTTTAGGTTCAAATATTCATTTAAGAGGTTGAGCACTTTCAATAGATGTTCTTTCATTCATACAAACATGTAAATTAAATTCCTGATCACATACTTAAGGAAGTATGGTTATTTATCAATCATACTGCACCATATTGGTTATTTATTTCTTGTGTCTCATTATGTCTTTTTAAGTATTTTTAATTTATTTCAAAACATTTTTTTCACTTTCTAAAATAAAGAAAACATTGATTATTTTTTCATCCAAATACTTAAACAGATTCACAATTACATTCTAATATTATTATTAAGGATACTTTTATTAAAGAAAGAATTTTATCATACTAATTTTAATTAACTTAGATATTAAAAGACAAATAATATATGAGGCAAACGTCACAAGTAACATTTTTGTCTCAAAAGTTTTTCTCATGTCAAGAACAAAGTCTAAAAGAACTGTTTATAACATTTTGTGCAGTGTGAACATAAGAAACCGCGTGTGACTAAGACTGGCACATTATGGTCCAACTCCAGCTAGCCATGGACTTGGAATGATTTTAATGTTTTGTTTTTTTCCTGGCTGCTGATCCTTTGACTCGTGGGATATAACGAGTAAGGACTTTTACTTATAAAAAAACAACTTTGCAGTTGCAGGACACAAAATTTATCATTGCAAGAACAGAATACACATGAAATGGAAGCAACTGAGATCATCTTCCTTTTAATTTTTGGTCACAAGAGATAATGTGGAATAGCATTAGATTCTGCAAATGAAGAAAACACCAGGCCCCAGTTTTCATCAGTCTAACCAAAGAAAAAAGAATGTTGGATTCCAAGATAGAGGTGCAGGCAGTGGCACACACAGGCACAATGTTGAGAATCATTCTGCTTTGACATATATCAAGTCTTCCTTCAAGAAATTTTTTACATTGTTTCTCTCTGGGAAGAGAAAAACAGACTCAGAAGCTGCTGAAAGTGATGACAGAAAGAACACACACAAATTTAGAGGGGTATCATGTAAGTCTGATGAATAATGATATGTGTTTTCTTTTCTGCCATTTGATGATGTGAAATGATTTCATTGTGTTTGTTCATGGTGAACCCTTTATGTATAAATGCTTTTGGGGGTATTCATCTCAGTGCACAATCATGTGTTTTTCCAAAACTAAAATTTATTGGAATTTGCAGCTTCCACAGATGTATCATCCGATAGTTCCAAGAATTCATCAAAATGGGTGTTTTCTCATCCCTCTCCATCATCTGGCATTGCAAGTTGTCAGCTTGGAATGGGAAACTTCACCTTTGAGGAAATTTACAAGGCAACGGCAAAGTTCTCTCTAGATAATAAGATTGGAGAAGGCGCGTTTGGAACAGTGTATAAGGGAAAGCTTAATGATGGATCCCTTGTGGCTGTAAAGCGTGCCAAGAAGGTATGGTATAATGTTCATCTTTTGATTATTTCACATCTCTAGAATTGTTCAATTGTACTTGAAGTTGATGTAAAAGAAGCAGGATCATCATATATAAGCCTGATCATGTATGACTTTTTTAGTTTTTATCGATGAGCCTGACCTAGTGAAGTTTCTTGGCAGGATTTACAAAACAAGAACTTGGCTGAGTTCAAGAATGAAATAAACACCTTGTCAAAAATTGAGCACAGAAACCTTGTAAGGTGGTATGGATATTTGGAGCATGGAGATGAAAAGATTATTGTTGTTGAATATGTTAATAATGGAACTCTTCGGGAACATTTAGATGGTAAGTCCAGGTTTATAATGGAACTCTTTCTAAAGGGCTTAGCAATCCCTCACAGTCTATATATTGGTCTATGATGCAGTTATCAAATACATCAACTTTATAGTCAATTTCTATAGCCTATATTGACATACCAGAAATTGTCACTTAATAATGCAGGTATTCGGGGAGATGGACTAGAAATTGGTGAGCGTCTAGACATAGCAATTGATATAGCTCATGCAATTACTTACCTTCATATGTACACAGGTATGTGTCCTTAGAATTAGATTACAAAATAAAGAAATATGTAACAACAAATTTCGATAAAGTAATCTTACAACAATCTTTAGTCTTGTTTGTGCTCTTAATGCCTGTGTTCCTAATGTATGTTTTGTTTGATTGACAGATCATCCAATTATTCATAGAGACATCAAAGCATCAAATATCTTAATCACTGATAAAATAACGGCAAAAGTGGCAGACTTTGGTTTTGCTCGGTTGGGACCAGAAGATCCTTCTGCAACCCATATTTCAACTCAAATTAAAGGAACAGCTGGCTACATGGATCCTGATTACATGCGAACGCAACATCTCTCTGAAAAGAGTGATGTTTATTCCTTCGGCGTGTTGCTTGTTGAAATGATGACAGGAAGACATCCAGTTGAACCACAGAGACCTCTCAGTGAGAGAGTTACAATTAAATGGGTAAGTAGGTCCAATCTACCAAATGCATTGCAAAAAAAACCAAGTATTTTTACTTTATAAGAACATGCATAATTTTAGAATAATTTGTGATTGGTTCAACTGTATCCTCGACAAAACATAGAAAACATAAGAGATTTTTTGTGTGCAGCATCCTAGTTATTCTAAGCATGCACATTGTGGTTAGTGGATTATTCAAGAAATAGATATTACAGTTTCTGATTGACATTTAGTTTTCTTCTTGTTTTGAGATATGTAGCAAGTAGCTAAACTGTCCCAGGAATCATTTTGAACTATTAAAAGCATTGTTGCTTCTGTATGTAAGTGTAGAGTTAATTAATTAGAAGGCCATAGGGATAAACTAATCTAATGCCAAAGGAAGTTGAATTTAGCATCTCTGTTCACAGTAAATTTCTTATCAGAGAATAAGGAAATTAGTGATAGCAAGAAGTTGCTAGCATTACCTTTTTAGTAGATGTTGTTTGATAATTATTCTCTTCAAGAAAGTTCAGTCACAAGTTTAGTTCTACAGAACTTACTTAGTTTTAAGTCCTACATTGGAGTCATTGACTATACAATCATTCTATTGGACACTGGCCATGACTGGATATATCTTTCTCTTCATATACCTTTCTCTCATAAGTCATAACACTTGTAAGTCGTCGAGGCAAGTAGAAGATTTAGCAATTAAAATGTTATTATGGGCAGTAATAGGCTTATAGGATATATAATATTGGGTTTAGGAAAACAAGGAAATGCAGGAAGAATAATTAAAGATTCTTTGCTTAATTTCCAACTCCTTGATTTATTAACTTCATAATCTTTTTAATACAAAAATTTAATGGACTAATTCTAGTTAACCTACTAATGTCAAATCAGTAATCTTGGCCGAAAAATGAACTCAGACTTATAGCATAAGGTCTCTTATAAATTCTAGTTTTGACTCAATAATTAAGTTTAATTTTATCTTCAATTTGAACCAGAATAGTTATTGTAATAGTACAATATTCTTGAAGACAGAGTCATCACCATTGAGGCTGCGGAAAGAAATAATGGTTGAGCAATGTTTGTTGAACAAAGAGCAAATTAGAACCATACAGTAATCCTTGCTAAATGTGATCACCTTACCTCTTGTTTCTACAAAGCTATGATATAAATTATTTTATCAAATTGAATTACATGTGCAAATAGCATACCACTTCCTTTGTATCTTATAATGATCATGACAATGAAATAGGGCAAGAACATAGTATCCTTCAATGAACCCCTAGTTGATATAATTTGCATGGAATGCAGGCAATGCAGTTGTTGAAACAAAGAGAAGTTGTGATTGCCATGGATCCGAGACTGAGGAGAAATCCAGCCTCAAACAAGGCAGTACAGAAGGTTCTCAAGCTAGCTTTCCAATGCCTTGCACCGGTGAGACGATCACGACCATGTATGAAGAGTTGTGCAGAGGTTCTGTGGGAGATCCGTAAAGATTTTAAAGAAAAAGCATTTTCTCATCCTCCTCGTGGTCCTCACCATTCTGCAGATTTCCCTCAAAGAGATGCTAGGAAGAATAGGCATAAGACACATGGTATTGAAGATGGTAAAGGCTATAAATTTGTATCTGCTTAACAAGATTCCCATTTGAAGTTTGTTCATTGATTGTTCTGATAGTCAACACATGGCTACAGGCTACTACTGATCTTGTTTGTATTATGTTCATTACTTGAAGCTGTTAGTTTCATGAGGTTTTTCCCTCTTCCATTTTGAAACTCTCAAGGTTTTAGATTGTTGAGACTGGAAGATATGGTTTGTTTGTGGTCCAAATGGGTGAGATTGCAAAATAAAGGGAAAATCAGCAGCTTGAATTTCAGTGTATACTAGTTTTGTCTTCTCTTCTGCATTTGTCGATAACATCCTTTATATGATAGCTTGGGGTGTTTTGTAAAGTCTATTGTAAACACTAAGCAGTGAGAATCTTTTTTTTTTTTTTTTTTTTTTTAAATTTTTTTATAAAAGCGAGAATCTATTGATTGGCTTCGATAATATGATTGTAATTTTGGAGAAGTTATGGTTAACATGCACTTTATTTATTTATTTGGTTCATAACATGGCCTTTGAAGAAAAAGCCTCAATTAGTATGCAACAATCTTACAAGAAGCCTAGCATTCAAGAGCATTAAACCTGGGTAGAAAGACCTACATCATATCACTAGACAACTTTAAAAGGGAACAAATGAGGCAAACGTGTGACTAACTTGTAGCATTAAACCTGTTACTCTGTTAGTCTTTCATTTTATTTAATCGTATAACTTGCAAGGTTGGGTTTGTTTCACCTTTGTTACTTTCCATAATTTGCTGCATTTCTGACTTTTAAAATTAGTTATTCATAGCTTGTTTATCTTTGAAGATGCCTCTATGATATTGGGTTGGTAATTATTGAAGATTAAATTGACAATAACCAAAGGTTATTATAAGTTTAAGTGCGCTATCTTTACTGTCAGGATGTTCTTCAATTGGATTGGAAATTATTGAACATTAAATTGACAATAACCAAAGGTTATTATAACTTATAAGTAATCCCAACCTGAACTACTAGTTCCATTAGTTCATATTGTAGTTAGGGAGAATGCATAGAATTTGAGACTTTCAATGAGATGCATTAAGATTATCAAATTGGACTTATATGCAAATAAAAAGTCATTTTACTTTGGTAAACTTTTGAAAAGTCATTTCCTTATATGCAAATATTAATTTTTATTTTAGTTTTAATTATTTTGTGCTTATTGATTTGCAGCTTTTTATCACATCAGACAACCAAGAATGTGGCAATTTATTAAATAAAACTTATAAACTAATGTATCCATAACAAAGCATAAATCAAATATATGGAGTTCATAATTTAATAATACCCTGGTCTAGTTAAATTCCTTTCGGTAGTAATTAGTAAAGCACTAAAGTCTTATGTAAAACTTAGACATCAAAGTAAACTTAAATTAAAAAAGCTTCAAAGGACTTGCAATAAAATCCAAAATCCGGGTGCTTAGTAGCTCGTGCCATGCTGAAACACATTTTGCAAGTAGTCTATTTTTTAATCAATTCTTTATGAGTAAATTACATGGACCCTCTCTGAGATTTGTCTTAATTACACCTGATACCCCTCCATTTTTGAACCCTACAGAAATCTCTCCTAATTTTTGGATTTTCGTTACACCGACCTCCCTCTTAAGTTTAAATTGTTACACCGACCCTCCTCTTAAGTTTGAAAAATCTTATACAGACCCCTCCTTAGGGTACTCAAAATAATGTCAAAAAATGGAGGGGTACTAAGTGTAATAAGAACAAACCTTAGAGGGGATCAGTGTAATTAACTCATTGTTTATCCATGTATCAGAAACAATACTAAGTAAAGATCAGAAATTACCTAGTGTTCCATTTCTTGATTGTTTCTTTTTATTTTAACCGATATGCCTCATGTGCATATTATTTTTTTATCACTATATATTTTTTTATGTATATATATTATATATTAGTATTTTAGGTAGGAATGTATGATCTTACTATCCGTGTTACGATATCTGAGTTACGATTTTTCAATCCCCCTCCGATCCTAAATAAAATCTCGATTCTAACAACATTTGTGACCACCTTTTTCCACTTCAGTTGATCAAACAGTTTTGTTTATATACATGATATTGTTCCACAAGTTTGTGCCTTCGGCCTATGCGTGCAACTGATCAAATTCCTAAATTTTTTATAGGAAGCTTCAGTTACATGATAACGTGGATCCAGATATCGGTCCCAATTTTGTCATGTAATTAAAGATTTTCATACACAGCATGTGTGGCAAATTCAAAGATAGCGTCTACGTGAATGTTGAAAGATAGTATGGAACAGACAAAATGATTTTAAAAATAAGGCAAACATTTTTTCAAGAAAACTATACCAATTATTAAATAATTATTTTGTCTATTAATTAACCTACGCATTAATTGCATGGGTCTGCATCTAGTTTTCTTATTAAATGAGACGTTGTGCAGATATTACGCTTATTACTCTACACTAAACATTAGAATGTGTGGTGTGCACATACACCTGCATTGGGCATGCACTGTAACAAAATTGTTTGCGTAAATCGGTTGTGTACCTGTTTGAAAGAAAAGGTATAATGTGCATATTTCAACTACACCTATTTTTCAAATGTGAATGAACACGTAATAGAAGTGATACTGATCAACAAAAAAATAAATATAACATGTGAGATTTTTTACAATAATATTATATGGAATAGTGGTTAAATATAAAATTTACAATTCACATATTTTTTTAAGGCTTAAATATGTTTTAATCTTTATAAAATATCCACTTTTTTTAGTCCTTTTAAAATGATTTTTTTTAAATAGTCATTGTTAAATCCATTTTTTTGGCGTTAACCTCTACCCTTACTTATTCATTATTTTAATTGCTGAAGTGTACAAAATAACTGAAAAAATGTGGATCTGGGAAGGTATGGTTTGTTAGTGGTAGTGCCTTTCACTTTCACAATCAAGTGACTCCCCCACCAAAATCCAAAGAAGGAATATGCCATTCGGCCATGGAACAATAAAGCGTTCCAACGCTTTGACAGATTTGTTGTTTGAAATATGAAGAGCATTTTGGCTATTCAATTTGTATTTTTCCGAACATGTCACTTCAAGTCTAAATCGACCTCTCGTAGGGGATATACATTGATGGCCTATTGGTATAAATGGGTTATTTATGTGGAAACAAAGTTTCACAAAATTCTTTGGGATTGATATTCTCACCCCAATTTGCTATTCTCACCACCCACGTGGATGGTTTTTTTCTTATTTTCCAAAATATCCTTGTACAATGGAATCACAATTCCGTTGAAAAGTGTACAACGGAATCACCATTCCGTTGTACTAATTTGTTTTACCCCCTTGCACAACGGAATCACGATTCCGTTATACACTTTTCAATGAAATTGTGATTCCGTTGTACAAGTGTACAACATTGTACAACGAAATCACAATTCTGTTGCACATTTATTTTAATTTATTCTAATTTTTTCTAAGTTTTTTTTTTAATTTTTTATATTGAGTAATATTTTTTGAAATGTATAAATTTAGGTTTTAAAGACTTGTCCAAAATAAATATACCAATTTAATGCACATTGGTTGATGTATCTTATAGGATTCATATAGATAGTTGATTTTAAATAGTTGGCAAAAAACAAACATACCAATTTAACATACTTGACAAAAATCCTATATTTTGTTGGTGCTATGATGTTGCACATTGTTGTTGTTGTTGTTGTTGTTATTGTTGTTTGTTCTATGATTTCAATAGAGAAATCGTTCCTTCTTTCATTATATTACCAGGCACGCGCGTGTTATTTATAAAGTTTACAAAGAAAAATGTAATAAACTGAAAACATCAACATCATTTATATAATAAAATGTATATACAAAATAAAAGTTTAGATACAAATATAAAAAAATACATCATAAATCAACCGCCTCTGCGGCCACCGCCGTCGGTCCTCCTCCTCTGTCTGTGTCCTTGCCTGTTGCACCCAGCACCTAAGCCACCCTGTGCTATGCGCAACAGCCGCTGCACCAACTCATGGTCATGCGTGCCCTCATGAATGGCTCTGGTATACAACAACCTCTATGCAATCACAGACATCATCCGGTACCGATCCTACATAAAGGAAAATTAAAATTAGTAATTTCAAATCGAAAAAAATGTAAACAATTATGGAAAAAGTGTTTGCATTACATTACCTCGCACGAGTAATCTACACCATCTATAAACTCTGGCAGAGGGACACCAGGCTGAGGCTGAGGAATGGGGTTGGGCATACGTACTGGGTTTCGTGCTGCCTCTCCTTCCTCTAGCGGAATCACATATGGATGTGAATGCTCATAATACCATGCCAAGTAGTCGGAGGTGCAGGCCCATGGAGCATCCTCTGCACATGCTTGCTCAACTGCACTGTATGTTGCTCCCACTCGGTTCACGTCTGAATGGATGTCTCAAATGGAGGACGAGGAGGTAGTGGTGGAGGGATCCTCTGTACGTAGCCAAACTGCCTCAAAACCCTCTCTGGCAGATAGGGTCGCATGTTTGTGCCACACCTTATGTGGCCAGAATAATATGTCTACTCCAAGAAGGGTCTCTCAGCGACAACCCTGTATCCATCATCATATGGGGACCAGACGACGTCCTCCATCTACAACATATCCAGCAACCGCCTGGTCCCCCAAGCCTTACCGGTACCCCTGGTCGTCTTCCATTTGGTAGCAAAGGGAAGCGTGGGGTCATAAGCGACAGGCTCCCATCCGCCAACTGATGGCAGATGTGTAAACGCCCATGCCTGTAAAATAAAGAAAATAAATTATGTTAACATTTGTATTAAAAATTACACAAACAAATATGTAAACAACAAATAAATAATTTCTTACCATCAATAATGTCATACAACCTCCACACTGCTTGCTTTCCCACAAGCTTGCATAGGAGAGATGGTCGTAAAGATAAGCCAATGCAGATACTTCCCAAGCGTACTGGGAGCAGGTGGACAGATCGATGAGGTAGTAGAGGTAGAAAATGTTCACATGTGTAAAGCTCTTGTCAGCGAATATGGTACAGTCCAGTAAGTGCAACAAGTATGCCCGTGCGACCCACACATATGAACCAGATTGCACATACCTCTCATATAGCTCCCTCAGCCATGTGAGACGTACCCTAGCTCATGCCATCGTAGCAGCATTAGCCTCCTCGTCAGACAGCAGGCCTAGCATGGTCCTCAGCAACATCCTGTAAGCCTGTAATAGGCAGTCGCTGGGCCGACAATCTGCAAGCCTGTAATAGGCAACTGCAGCAGACATGACACATCATCCAGAGTGATGGTCATCTCTCCAACGGACAGGTGGAAGGTGCATGTCTTCTGATGCCACCTCTCAATAAAGGCATCGACGAAGCCTTTATTCGCGATATATCGCGCATAATAAAGGTCCGTCAAGCCAGACTGATTCACGTATGCCCTGACCTGTGGCTGGGTACGGTAGGGAATCAAATTCCCAGTGTGGCTGACCACCTTTGGCTCCTCCCGAGGCTGATCAATCCAAATATGTCCAGCGACGTGGTCCTTGTAGGACCCCAGCAGTGTATCAACTGCAGGATCACTAGGAAATGCGCGGTCCAATGATCCATTCAGCAAACGGGATCACTACGGCTGCTGGCTGTGGTACCTCCACCACCTTTACATCAGGTTGTGGCATGTCTGCCTCAGCATCTACATGCTCTGCAGCCTCTGGTTCGTTGTGCTGTACTCCTTCAACAGCACGAGTATCCTCTGCCCGACAACGGCGAGCAAATGCTGTCACACATCTCTGGTCTGCCCTGGATGGCTGGGCAGCCTGACCAGCATCTGCAATAGCATCTTCTTCCAAAGTGGAGGGATCCTGTCGGCGATCGTACAAAGCATATTTCGTCCGAGCCATAATAAATCTGCAAAAAATATACTAAAATACTTAGAACTCGATAAACAAAAAATTAAGTCAAATACTATATAACTAAATAAAATAAATAAATAAACAAACTTACAATGTAAATATAACACATTTAAAAATATAAATTTTTTATTTTAATATTTTTGTTAATTAAAAAAAAAATCAATTAAATAATTATTTTAATTTAAAAATTAAATATTAAAAATAATACTGTAAATATATAATACAAATATAATTAAATATTTATGTTTTAAAAAAAAATTTACTTTACAAATTCAAAATTTTAAAAAAAATTCAAACAGCACAACTAAATCATGATTCCGTTGTGTTGTTTTTCAAGCAACACAAAGGAATCGCAATTCTGTTGTGTGTTTTTCAAGCAACACAAACAACACAACGGAATCGTGATTCCGTTGTGTTGTTTGAAAAACATCACAATAGAATCGCGATTCCGTTGTGTTGAATGAAAAATAACACAATGGAATCGCGATTCCATTGTGTGTTTGAATTTCAAACAGTACAACGAAATCACGATTCCATTATACTGTGTTAAATTGAAAAAAAGGAGGAGGAGACGAACCTGTTGTGGTGTGGGGAGAAAGGTGAGAGAGAGATGTTCTGAGAAGAATGAGAGGTCAGGGAGCTTGTGAGGGAGAGAGGTCAGGGAGAGACAATGTGAGGTAGAGTGGTGAGGAGAATGGGGAAGGGTGGGTGGGGAAGAGGGAGAGGTGGGTGGGAGGTTTAGGACATAGGGGTAGATGGGTAATTTTAGGTTTTTAGGGGTAAGAATAGCAATTCTCAAGGGTGAGAATAGCAATCCCCAATTCTTATCACCGCACAAAGCACCCTGCCAAATTCAAATTTGACTTGTTCAAGAAAGAAAGAAAGAGAAAGAGAAAGAAAAAGAAAAAGACTTGTACAAGTTGTTCAAAAATTAAAGAAAGTTTAATTTGAATAAACTATTTGTATTTTTACGCTGCTAATATGTAGCTCGTACATGTATTCTAAAAAAGACCAAGATTGAAATGATAATAATTTTTTGATACTTAATTTTTTTTTGATAAATTTTGATACTTAATTTAGTAATAAAACTTTTTAAAGACCAAGATTTATTTTTCTAAAACAATGACATTGAATTGTTATGTTTTTGTTAGTCGAGCTACTCCTCTTATTGGACACAAAATACCTAGTCCGTTTGTTTGTAAGTGATATTTTTCATCACCACAATAATATCGCGTATGATCAAATTATTTGATAATAAATGTTTATTAAAAATTGCAATTTATACATCTTGAAGGAATTCGCTGGGTTGTGGACCGCATAGTTAGGTCCCTTTTTACCAAAGCCTAATAGGACGAACCTAACTCGTTATTTTTTTTTTCTTAATGAAGTTTGATTAAGTATTATTATTAGTATTATTATTATTTATGAAAACTTAAGATATTTTTCTTTTTACAAAGCGACGAAACGAAACTACGATGGTTAGATTTTGAATTAGCTTGGAATATTTACGCACACACGTACATAAATTTGGGTGTTTCGTAGAAAAGAGAAAGACAGTGACAAGAACAAGGGATCCTTAATCTGAAAGCATATCCCGTATCCAATTCCCTATATTTATTATCCCCTGCCCCTCAACTCAATACTAGTCAAGACCTCAACCAACTAAGTAACTTAACCGTAACTCCTTTATTATCCCATTCCCCTCCAAGCCCCTCAAAGTAACTTATATAACTCCAACTCCCTAGTCAAAAAAAAAAAAACTAACACTTTGCTTCTGTGTGTTTTCCAATTCTCCGGAGATGAAGATGCCTCTCCGGCAAGTCTCTCTTTCTCTCTTTTACCTTTTCCTCCTCCTCCTCTCCCCCTCCGTCACCGTGGCTTTCGGCAAGAAGCACAAAATTCCCGGTCCGATCAAGACAATAGTGGTGATCGTGATGGAGAACCGCTCCTTTGACCACGTCCTCGGCTGGCTCAAGTCCTCCCGCCCGGACATCGACGGCCTCACCGGCGCCGAATCCAACCTCCTCTCCGTCTCCAACGCGGCCTCCCCCGCCGTCCCGGTCTCCGACGACGCCCTCTTCATCGACGTGGACCCGGGCCACTCCTTCCAAGCCATCCGCGAGCAAATCTTCGGATCCAACGAGACATCCTCCAACCCCGCCCCAATGAACGGCTTCGCGCAGCAAGCCGAGTCAATCCTCCCGGGCATGTCCAAGACCGTCATGAGCGGCTTCAAACCCCAAACCCTCCCCGTTTACACCGCGTTGGCGAACCAGTTCGGCGTGTTCGACAAATGGTTCGCTTCGGTTCCGGCTTCGACCCAGCCGAACCGGTTCTACGTCCACTCCGCCACCTCCCACGGCGCCATGAGCAACGTCCGCAAGGACCTCATCCAAGGCTTCCCCCAGAAAACCATCTTCGACTCCCTCAACGAGAACGGCCTCTCCTTCGGCATCTACTACCAGAACATCCCCGCCACCCTCTTCTTCAAGAGCCTCCGCAAGCTCAAAAACGCCGTCAAGTTCCACGACTACGCCTTGAAATTCAAGAAGCACGCCGAGAAGGGGAAGCTCCCCAACTACGTCGTCGTGGAGCAGCGCTACTTTGATATCGAGGTCTTTCCGGCCAACGACGACCACCCCTCGCACGACGTGGCGGCGGGGCAGATGTTCGTGAAGGAGGTGTACGAGGTTTTGAGGAAGAGTCCGCAGTGGGAGGAGATGGCGGTGCTGATTACTTACGATGAGCATGGCGGGTTTTATGATCATGTGGCTACGCCGGTGGAGGGAGTGCCTAACCCCGATGGGATCATTGGGCCTCACCCTTATTACTTTCGGTTTGATAGGTTGGGGGTGAGGGTGCCCACGTTCATTATCTCGCCTTGGATCGAGAAGGGTACTGGTATGTGCTCAAAAGCTTTGAGCTTTCTGAGGTTGTGTTGGTTAATTGAGATTTGAGATTATCTGGGTTTTGTTTGAAACACTGTTTTTTATGCAAGTTTGAAAATTATTTCTAAAACAAGTGTTTTCAAAACCAAAAAAATGGAAACAGTTGGGAGATGTTTTTTCATTCTCGAGTGGTCTGTTCATGTGTTCAGCGGACAAATTTTTGGAGAAGTTTTGAGCTTTCTGAGGTTGCATTGGGTAATTGAGATGGTTTGGGTTTTGTCTGATTCTAAAAGACTGTTTTTAAAATAATTTTCATTCAAATTTGAAATTATTTCTAAAATAAGTGTTTTAAAAACCAAAAAACAGAAGCAGGTGGTTACGAGTGCTCTGTTCAGGTGTTTGGGGGACAAATTTTTAGAAAGGGGATGTGCTTGTGGGACAAATACTTTCAGATGTGTTGAGAGGACAAACAAATTTTAGAAAACCGTAAACAAACAAGGTCTTAGTGTTCTTTTTTGTTTTGATGGTTTGGGATGAGTTCTGTTATGGTTTTGTGGATTGAGTTTGTTGAATATGTTTTTTGGCTTTGTTGGGTTGAGCTAGGGATTTTGACTTGTTGCTGAGTGTGTTTTTGTTGTTGATCTTGGAATTTTGATGCAGATTGGGTTGTATTGTATTGTACCTTTAGGCTTGGTTCAAGTATACTTGTGCATGCAGATTTGGTTGGTGTTGGTGTTTTGAGGACATTAATTAATTACTATTTGATTGCTTTTGTGGGATTTGTATTGTACATGACTTTGTTGATGTCATTTTTGGTCTTGACATAGAGTTAATTGGCATGTAGGTTGGTACTGGTAATGGAGTTTTGAGATACAAGTGTTTTCTAGTTTTACATGAATCTACTCACTTTTGCACTTGATGGAGTTATGTGCATGTACCATTATCAGTATTTTTATTAATTAATGGGAGAAGTTTTGTATTACTTCAAAATGATGTACTGAATTTTATGCTCCTATGTACTTGTATTTTGTATAATATGCTGAAAACTAGTTTTGGTCATCTTTGTGTATACTGTAGTTCTCACTTACCAGACAATCTATGCCCGTAGGTTTATGTGAGTGGTAATAAACTAGTTTGAGCATTTATGTACTGAATGAACTGTAAGATTAGTAGCTTATTGCTTGAGTTGAGGCCAAATATGGAATATATGCGACAATGATGAGAAATATTTCTACTCCATTGCAATATTTAAAAATTATGAACAAAGGCAAATATTGGAACTCTGAAGTTCACTCTTTTGGTTGTCTGTTTTTCATTATGTTATTCCTGTTGTTGCTTCTTTTGTCCAACTTTCTCAGAAATAAGTTTTAATTAGTTAAGTATATGTTTGTTGGTACCATTTTCAGCATGAGTTGTTTCTTGATTTAATTTAATTTAATTTTTATTTTGTTTTGCAGTGATTCATGAAGCAGAGGGGCCAACACCATACTCTCAATATGAACATTCGTCTATCCCTGCCACAGTAAAGAAGCTTTTCAATTTAAAATCAAATTTCTTGACAAAGAGAGATGCATGGGCTGGTACCTTTGAAAAGTACTTTAACATTCGAGATACTCCTCGTGATGATTGTCCAGGTTTGAACCTACTTCTTTGATAGTTACATCTGGTTTCAGCATTCTTGGTACTCTGTTATGGTAGCAAAATCAATGCTTTTTGAACTACTATATATGCTTTATTAAATTCATTTGAAGTCTCTAGTCCAGGCATCCAATGAAAGCAACCTTTTCCTGACCAGACATGATTATGTGTTAAAATTTGGTCCATCATAAAAAACTAACTTCAAATTAATGTATAAAAGCATCACAATACTGGTCTGCATTTTTTCTTTTGACAAGCTCAAGATACTTACTTAGCTGGGACGGTGAGGTACTGAGGGTATATATATTGGGATGAGCAATAGACTCTGAAATTTCCATCCATGGCAAAAAACCTAATATGGCAAGCCATGCCTGAGTGCAGTCTTGGAAATTTCCTATGTCTCCCATGCTAACTGCAATAAGAAAAAACTAGTAAGTTTCCACTTTTGTCTCTATCAAAAAAACCAGGTTTGGAAGTATATTGAAACACCAATGGTGCACTTGTTGGTATAAAGATCCAAAATACAGTACACAAAGCCTTTTTATCTGTCATTTTCTGTTTAGATCCGTTTGATGCAATGCAAGTGATTTATTTATTTCCTGAATTATGTTTTTAACATTATTTCCAATTATACAGAAACTCTTCCGGAGATCAAGACACTAAGGCAACATGGACCAAGAGAAGACTCAAGTCTTTCAGAATTCCAAGTGGAATTAATCCAGCTTGCATCACAGCTCAATGGTGATTATGTACTCAACTCTTACCCAAACATTGGTAAAACTATGACAGTGAAAGATGGCAACAGGTACGCAGAAGATGCAGTGAAGAGGTTTCTGGAAGCTGCAAAGCTTGCTCTTAAAGCTGGGGCTAATGACTCAGCCATTGTCACAATGAGGCCTTCCCTCACAAGTAGAGTTGCTGAGGCCTAAGGGAAATAACCACAAACATGTAGAATCTTACTGATTCTTTTACTATGCCGCTGTAAATATAGTATATATTTAGCATATTTACTATCATGTTTAGGAAAAAAGAAAATACTAGTGTTCTTAGTAGTAAAAGTATTTTCGGTTCAAGAAAAATTTACCAGATAATTGATTAGTTTTGTTCAATATGAACAAATCAGTTATTGATCGCCACTGTAGTGGTTGATTGTTCTTAAATTGAAAAGAACAAAACAATATGTATTACGTGTACTGTATTGTCTTGTATGAAATGTTGTTCCTAGTTAGGAAGAAAAGTACAGCTTTATTTAATTTTGTGAACTTCTTATTCTCTATTTATTATTCTGTGGATTTGTGACAAGAATGTAAAACTGAATTCAATGGTGATTCGAATACGCTAAGATTTTTTTTATAAAAATTAAACATTGATAAATAAGTTACTTTTTTCAATTTATGAGAGAAGTATTACTTTTTTAAAATTATTTATCAAAATTTTTGCATAAATTTTGTTTGAACATAAAAGTATTTCATACAGTTTGCGATTGAATAAAACTGTAAATTAGTCACTAATGACTAATAAAAAAATAAGACTATTTTCTAATGGTTCCTTGTATTAATTATTTTTTTTATCAAAATATCCTTAATTATTATAGTCTATAAAATATAAATAATAAGTGCTATGAATTGTCTCTCTCTAATGAGGATTGAAGAATTGAAGAGTTTAATTTTAAAAATTAAAACTCTACTATTATTTTCTCTCCATACATTAATTATTTAGGGGTAAATATTACAATTACAAAAAAAAAATATTAATAATTAAATTAACCAATTTTCTTAATATGCATGTTTTATAATTAGGGATGGAGGAAGTATATTTTATTTAGAGATTATAACTACGGATCCATTTTTCAGTTTCTAATGGTTTTATAAAATTTGTTTATTCATTTAGAGACCAATTCTATGGTCTCTATTTAAAGTATAATTAGAAACCAATTTTTTAGTTTCAAATGGAGCCTAAAATTTTTTACTCATTTAGAGTCCAGTTTTTCAGTCTATACTTGAAATACAATTAGAGAATGATTTTCAGTTGTTAATAACTTATTTTATAGACCAATTTTGGGATCTATAATTGAAGTATAATTAGAGATCAAATTTTCTTTGTCTAATGGCCATTTAAAATTTTATTTATTCATTTAAAAACTGATTTAGCAGGTTGTGAAAAAATAATTTATTATAGAAATTGGTTAAAATTATTTAATAGAATAAATAATTATATGCAATGATAATATAAAAGTTTGTTTTAATAATCAATCATAAATCACCTTGAGTTGGTTGACTTCTATAGTTTAAAAGTCATACAATGAATGCTTTTTGTTTTGTTGACCGTGTAAAAAATTTACATTGATAATGTCTATTAAATATATTTAATGTTCAATTACCTTTTTAGCTGATTGAACTATTTTATTTTGACTTTTTTTTTTCTTAACTAATGTTCTTAACAAGGACATTTTAGGAAGAGTCCACACAAAAAATGACTTTCTAAAGTTTGACCATATTTAATACACTTTTTTGAATTTTACTATTTTTATTTCCTTAAAACTATCTCATACCCGAAAAAAAATGTCAAATAATTGACCTTAAATATTTACTCCTTTCTTATCATTTCTTTTTATGTTTAAGGTTATTACACATGAATTAAAAAATATTGAATGGAACTAAAATATTACAGTATTATATTTAAATTAAAATGTCCTCAGTTATTAAGTATTAAATAAGGGTATATTTGACCAAAAAAAATTAATTAGACTTTAAAATTTTAAAACATCAATTGTTTTGAAAAAAAGAAGAAGCGAAAACATAAAAAAAAAAAAAAGGAAGGAGGGAGTAATAATTTCTTTTAGGAAACCAAATATCTTTGACTAACATTTTGCCATTATGAAAATTAATGCACTTATTATTATAAATAATACTCAGAAACTGCTGCTTTTTGATATCAGGAAAAAAAAAAAGTCGATCCTAAAAATCACTTTCATCACGAAGGCAACACAATGGCAAAAGCTTCACTGTTGTGTACTTGCTTGATCATTTTATTTCTTGTAGCATTTGAAACCGGTATTCATTCTTCTCTCTCTTTTTTCATTGTATTTTTCTTATATATAATTATGTACACTTAAGATTAATAAATTATCTACATTAGAGGTTGCATGTAATGCAAAATTTTATGAAATGAGCATTTGTTCTCATGAAAAACCATTTTAAGCATTAAGATTTTGATAAGGGTGAACAAATTTGGCAGGTTTTGTGAATGCATGTAGCAACGGCTGGTGTGCTCGTACTGAAGATTGTTATGGTTTGAGGCCACCTGAAGGTTCTAAAATTTGCCGAGGTTCAATATTTCATTGCAAGGATGGATGTTGTGTTTGGGATTGTCTATGATAAAGGACGATAATAAAGTAAAGTTGAGGCTTTCATGGTTTAAAATTAAGATGCAAAAATTCT
Organism: Pueraria montana var. lobata; assembly: GCA_026413185.1. Taxonomy (NCBI): domain Eukaryota; kingdom Viridiplantae; phylum Streptophyta; class Magnoliopsida; order Fabales; family Fabaceae; genus Pueraria; species Pueraria montana. The sequence goes on from CM048655.1 coordinate 52,298,327, forward strand.
ATGTCTATGTGGTGAAATTTTATCTGTAATAGTAGAAGATGAAATAATAACATCTTCAATTCTTCATGAATAATATTTTCATATCCTTATTTGATATCTTTTTACTTTTGAATATTTTATATTGTTTCGAAATTTCAATATGTACTGCTCTCTCTGATCCTTAGTGTAAGACATAATTTAGAAAAAAAAATGATGATTTTTTTTATAAGGCATTTTACAATTTTTATAAAATATTAATTTTTTTTTCTTAATTATTTGTCCATGCCCCTGTTAAAGATTATGAGTATCTGTGTTTATTGTTACTGAATAACGAGAAGAGAATTTGAGAAGTCATTAATAATTATTCTCTCTCATGCGCTTTGGACTCTCCATCTTCATCTTCGGCCATTTATCAATAAATTCATATGCTTTTATAAGTGGTTCAAGTCTACGATCGACCTTTATTTTCATTGTTAAATTTCAATTTTTTTATTTAAATATTTATGATTAAAAATCCACTGTAATTTTAATTTGGAGAGCACAAAATGTAAAAGTTGGATAACAAGAAATTGACCTTTCAAATTTAGCGCACTCGTAAAAGCATATGTTTTCTTTTTTCTTTTTGGTATTGACATGATTTTGTTTTTAAAAAAAAGCAATAAAGTCTTTAGGTAGTGGTGCGTAACAATTTAATAATGATTAATGAGGGTAAATTTGGCATATTAGTAACATTATTTAAAAAATCAATAAAATCAATTAAATTAACTATTTTTATTGGCCTGTATGATTATGATAAAAGTGTCTCATATTAACCAAAGGGAGTATTAATTTTTTGACGATATAAATATAATCTTTTTATTATTATGCTAGACAAATAGAATTTCAATATATATGATATTAGCAATAATTACATATTAATAATTTTTTAAACACTATTAAATTTGTATACTATAGATAATTACAAATGATAAGTTAAGCAATAATCACAAATTAATACTTTTAGTTCTTTTTTTATTTTATTTTTAAATGTGAATATTTTTATTTTGAAAAATAAAAAATTATAAATATAATAAATGAATGCATAATAATCAATTAATGGATGCCTGATTTTAAATATTCATTAATAACACCATTAAAACCTATTATCCTTCCCCAAATACTTCATAATAAATGTGCATTTAAAACTTACTTTCTATTAAATGTTCCACTAATTAAATAATTGAAAAATAAAACAACTAAAAGGAAATTGTCTAAAGTATCCTTATTTAGGATGGAAAAAAAATACGCCAAAACTTCCTTACTTTATACTCCCTTCGTTCCAAATTAACTGATGTTTAAAGTTTTTTTTCACAAAGATTAAGAATAACAAGTATTCCAAGATAATAACATTTATTAGGAGACAATTTTACTAAAATATCCTTATTTTTTTTTAATTTCAATAAATGATTTATTAAGTCTTTCAAGACAATAATATTTATTAGAGGACAAAATTGAAATAGATGTTTTAATATCTCAATAAAAATTGAAAATATTAGTTAATATGAAAATTTTTCAATACTAAAACATCAATCAATTTGAAACGGAGGGAGTATTATAAAATATCCTGTAACACAACTTTAAGGTATACCTTTGTCACATTATCAAAATTAATGCACTTAATTAATTACAATTATAAATAATCTTCATAAACACAACTTTAATGTAAATATTTAAGTGCATTAATTTTATTATTATTTTTATAAATAACATCATAAACACAACTTTGTAAAGGAAGAAAATTGATTCTAAAAATCACTTTCAACACAGAAATACACAAATGGCAAAAGTTTCACTGTTGTTTCCTTGCTTGATAGTTTTATTTCTCATAGCATTTGAAACAGGTATTCCTCTCTATTTTTCTTTGTTGTAGGTGTCTCTTATATACAATTATCTACACTTAGAATTAATATGTTGCATGTAATGCAAATTGTGAAATGAGTATTTGCTCTCATGAAACACAATTTTTTTCTAATTAAGCATTAAGGTTTTGATAAGGGTGAACAAATTTGGCAGGTTTTGCGAATGCATGTTACTACAAGTGCCATTCACCGAACGGTTGTGGTAATTTACACTGCGGCCTCCCTGGTTGCGTAAAGCAATGCGTCAACTTTTGCTGCCTTTGCAATTGTAGTCCACCACCCAGTGAAAATGTTTGATAAAGAATGATAATAAAAAAAAGTTGAGATTTAAGATGTAAAAATTCCATGCCTTTTTTGTGGAATTTATTTTGTAATAAGAGAAGATGAAATAATAAATCGTCGGTTCTTCATCAACAACATTGGCATCCCCTCATATGAGATTTTTATTTTTGCTTTTGTGTGTTTTATATTGTTCCGAAATTCCACTATGCTAATATCCTTGGGCATTGCAAATTATTGTTAATTCTGCTCATGAACGTCCTATGCAATGTTTTTTTGGTACAAAAAAATTGCATAATACTATAACTGTAATTGCACAAGTTTTCGTACCTCGAAAACAATTGAACTGTTACACACATGGCTATGTACTTGGATAAATTGCAAGCTCTTGTATCACGAGCAATATTTCGTTCCATTAATTCTGAAAAAGACATGGTATAACAAAGGAAGAAATTATTACACGATCTATTATTCATTAAATAAATTATTTATAATAATAAGTTTTTAAAAATGAAGTTTAATTTTTAATATATATATATATATATATATAAATATATATTAATTAGTGTTATTATTTAATTTTGAATGTTCAAATCTTCAAAATAATACTGATCATAATTATGTATTTTTTGAATAAAAAATATAAATAAAATTTTATCATATTTTGGAAAAAAAAAATCAATGTACATGAAGCAACCACGTGGTATGTACCTTTTCTTTATTTTGGAAAAAAAAAAATCAATTTTGATTGGAATTTTTTTTTTTGACATAGTTTTGTGACATGTACCTATGTCACAAAACTTTCTTAATATAACTAATAATTAATGTAATTGATGTGAATAAGTCAAAATAACATATAGCAACAAAGAATAAAAACAAAGAATCATTAAATTTGGAGACAATGTAGTTAAATTAAAAGTATTACTATTTAATAATATAAAAAGTTATATTTTAAATATAATTACTGCAAGCGGGATTAGTATTTGATTTATTGAATCGGGGGACACTCATGGTCTTTAACCCAAAAAAAAATATAATATCTATATGATTTAATTTAATTTTACTTGTTTGAAATGATAATAATATTATAATATAATATGTAAATAAGTAAAAAAAAAAAAGTACAACAACGAAGAATCAACCCACTAGGGTCGGCCTAGTGATTGGAGTAAAATATATGAGATCATAGGTTCGAACCTCAGTACGACCATTGTACAAAAAAAAAAAACAATGAAGAATCATTAAATTTGGTGATATCATACATATTAAATTAAAATTAATATTTAATAATATAAATAATATATTTTAAATATATTATCTATAAGATTTAATTTAATATATTTGAAATAATAATATAATATAATATGTAATAAGTCAAAAGTTAACCTACAGCAACGAGGAATCATTAAATTTGGTGATACCATACATATTAAATTAAAAGTATTATTTAATAATATAATAACATATATTTTAAATGTAGTAACTATATAATTTAATACTTATTTTTTACTAATTAAATAATATAATAACATATATTTTAAATGTAGTAACTAATTAAATAATTGAAAAATAAAACAACTAAAAGAAAATTGTCTAAAGTATCCTTATTTTTTTTATAGAAAAAATGTGTCAAAACTTCCTTACTTTATACTCCCTCCGTCCCAAATTAATTGACGTTTAAAGTTTTTTTTTACAAAGATTAAGAATAACAAGTATTCCAAGATAATATTACCTTTGTTCCTTATTATAAGAAACAAGATAATGTAAAATACACTATCACTTATTTCTTATAATAAGAAACGGAGGTACTAATATTTATTAGGAGACAATTTTACTAAAATATCATTATTCTTTTTTTAAATTTCAATAAATGTATTATTAAGTCTTTCAAGAAAATAATAGTTATTAGATGAAAAAATTCGAATAGATGTTTTAATATCTCATTAAAAATTGAGAACATCAATTAATATAGAATTTTTTTTAATGCTAAAACATCAGTCAATTTTGGACGGAGGGAGTATTATAAAATATCCTGTAACACAACTTTAAGGTATACTTTTGTCACATTATCAAAATTAATGCACTTAATTAATTATCATTATAAATAATCTTTATAAACACAACTTTAACGTAAATATTTAAGTGCATTAATTTTATTATTATTTTTATTATTATTATAAATAACATCAGAAACACAACTTTGTAAAGGAAGAAAATTGATTCTAAAAATCACTTTCAACACAGAGATACACAAATGGCAAAAGCTTCACTGTTGTTTCCTTGCTTGATAGTTTTATTTCTCATAGCATTTGAAATAGGTATTCCTCTCTGTTTTTCTTTGTTGTGACTTGTGCGCGTCTCTTATATGACTTGTGCGCGTCTCTTATATACATTAATTATCTACACTTAAAATTAATATGTTATCTACATCAGGTTGCATGTAATGCAAATTGAGATATGAGTATTTGTTTTTTTTTTTGTTTTTTTTTATCAGCCAAATGTTAGTTATTAATTAAATACCATTTTTCTAATCAAGCATTAAGGTTTTGACAAGGGTGAACAAATTTTGCAGGTTTTGCAAATGCATGTTATTACAAGTGCCATTCCCGGAACGGTTGTGGTAATTTACACTGTGAACTCCCTGGTTGCGTAAAGCAATGCGTCAACTTTTGCTGCCTTTGCGATTGTAGTCCACCACCCAGTGAAAATGTTTGATAAAGAATGATAATAAAATAAAGTTGAGATTTAAGATGTAAAAATTCCATGCCTTTGTTGTGGAATTTATTTGTAATAATAAGAGAAGATGAAATAATAACATCGTCGGTTCTTCATCAACAACATTGGCATCTCCTCATATGATGAGATTTTATTTTTGCTTTTGTGTGTTTTATATTGTTCCGAAATTCCACTATGTGCTAATATCCTTGGCATTGCAAATTATTGTTAATTCTGCTCATGTACGTGGTTGATTCAGTGAACGTCCTATGCAATGGTTTTTTGGTACAAAAACGTCGCATAATACTATAACTGTAATTGCATTAGTTTTCGTCGAAAACAATTGAACACACATGGCTATGTACTTGGAGAAATTGCAAGCTCTTGTATCACGAGCAATATGCGTTTCGTTAATTCTGAAAAAGACATGGTATAACAAAGGAAGAAATTATTGCACGATCTATTATTCATTGAATAAATTATTTATAATAAGTTTTTTTTTACAGCTATAATAATAAGTTTTTAAAAATGAAGTTTAATTTATATATATATATATATATATATATATATATTAATTAATTAGTGTTATTAATTAATTTAAATGTTCAAATCTTCAAAATGATACTTATCATAATTATGTAATTTTTGAATAAAAATAAAGATAAAATTTTATGGTATTTTGGAGAAAAAAAATAATGTACATGAAGCAACCACGTGGTATGTACCTATGCCACAAAACTTTATTTTCTAGTAATATAACTAATAATTAATGTAACTGATGTGAATAAGTCAAAGATAACGTATAGCAACAAAGAATCATTAAATTTGGTGATAATGTAGTTAAATATTTAAAAGTAATATTTAATAATATAAATAGTATATTTTAAATATATTATCTATAAGATTTAATTTAATATATTTGAAATAATAATAATATAATGTGTAAATGAGTCAAAGATAACGTACAACAATGAGGAATCATTAAATTTGGTGATAACATACATATTAAATTAAAGGTTTTATTTTATAATATAAAAACTTATATTTAAATATAATATCAATTTATTTTAATTTAGTTTGTTTTAAATAATAATATAATATGTGAATAAGTCGTAGATAACGCAAAGCATTTAATTTGGTGATAGAGAATATTGAGATAGAAATGATAAAGAGACTGAAAGCAAAGGAGGAAAAGATTTTAAAGATTGAGCAATTGAAGTGAGTTTTGGAAGTGAGAGTGAGTTGTTATCATTTTTTTTTGTATTTTTAAAAAATCTGCACTCTTGGGGGTTTAAAAAGGATTGAGAATATTGTTTCTATTCTGCTTTACTGGATTTTTCGGGGGTTTAAAATCCACACAATATATTTTAAAACATTACTTGCTAATCCAAATTTTGGGTGTTTAAAACTATCATAAATGGTATTTCTAAAACTGTCATAAAGCACACCGTTAACTACTTTTAAATTAGAGGACTAAAAAATCAGTTTTAAACTCAAGGGATGAAAAAATTCACTTTTAAATTTGGGGAAAAAAATTATTTTTAAATTTGGGAGACTTGACCCAAATTTAAAGGACAAAAAAATATTTAAGCTAAAAAATTAAAAATGAAAATTTCCATGTCATATAATTAAGGAGTATAACGCTATTAGTGATGTGGGACCAAAAATAACATTTTGCAAAATTTAGAGACTAAAAAACAAATCTTTTAATTTGAAGAATAAAAAAATATGTAAGCCTGTATTTACCTTACAAACATTTATTGCATATCAATTAGAACAATGACCAAACGCTATTACCCCCATGTGAGAGTAAGCACACTAGTTACAACAATACTAACATTAACATAATTGCTTCTATCATACATAGAAATTTTCTAATGAAAAAGGCTCCGCATGAGATTGTTACTATTATACTGAGGCAAGTTGATGCCATTGCTGTTAGTGCTTATGTCTATAATGAGCTGCATAACAACAAGCCTGAACCTGTGATTCGATGGAAGCATCCTCCTTTTGGCTCATTTATTAAACTAAATTGTGATGGATCAGTTCACAATGGTTTGAAGAAAAGCTGCTGCAGGAGGACTATTGTGGGGTCTGACTCTTTGAATGCGGTCAATCTTATATCTAAGGGGTGTGATCCTCATCATCCTTGTGCCATTATCGTTACAAGTATTGCTGAGATCATTTCAAAAGAAGGATCTCTCATTTGGTTGCACATTTTGAGGGAGGCAAATCAAGTTGCAGATAGATTAGCAAAATTTGCCTTGTCTTTAGATGTGTAGATGCCAGTGTTTGAATTTGTTTCATCTTTTAATTTTTGATGTTGTTAAAACTGATGTAATGTCAATCGTGTTTTCTCGTGATTTTTAGGGAGGTTTTTTCCTTTATTCTAAAAAAAAAAATACATAGAAATTATCTTAACAATTTACTTAGTTATTCAAGTTTAATTTATTTCATGTTTAGTGTAAGTACCCAATTTTGTCTGAATTACTTAATATTACATATGTTATTTTATAAAGAAAAAAGAAAGAGAGAAAATACATTGAAAAAAAAGAAAAGAAAAATTGAGAGAGAAAAAAAAGAAAAAGAAATATAGTTCTACAACTTTCTAATTTTCAAGTTAACGTATGAAGCCTAATTTAATCAAGAGCTATTGACTCATTAACCCATTGAAATACCCATGACCCAAATCCATTTTGAACCCAACTCACCCTTGCATCAAAGAATACCCCAGCCTCCACGCAGCTACAACTCCTTCCCCTGTGTACTCCTTTTGTCCAACGTTTATCCTTCACAACCACCAGATACCCATACAACTCTTAGCTATCATTAGGAGTGTTCGCGGCTCGGTTTGGTTCGATTTTTTATTAAAAAGTCACCCGAACCAAACATAAAAATCAAATGCGGTTTGATTTGGATCGATTTTTGCGGTTTTTGTGACTATAAAATTGTTAAACATTTTATAATGAAAATTTGTCAAATAAAGAGACCTGCTATAAAAAAAAATCTTGTATAATTGCTGCCATATTCATATTTTCATCTTGCTCCTATATTCATAAATAAATTACATAATCTCATAGTTAAAAATTGTAATACAAACTTGCTACTATGTTTTGATAAATATAATTCCACTGCAAGCACAATACAATCAAACCATAAAGCAGCCCCACAAGAGCCACACATCCATGTATGCTTGCTAGTTGCTAATTAACTCAAAACATATAACATTACACATAAGTCTAACACACAAACTCCACCTAATTAAGATAATTTAAATGATAAAGTACATGTTCTAAATCATTAGAAACTAAAATCAAATAAAATTATGTATCAAATAACAGTACCATATCTAAATCAAATAAAACTTTGTATCAAGTAACAATACATGTTCTAAATCATAAGAAACTAAAAGTATATGATAAAAACATCATAGTCAACACCCATCAGTAGGTCTTGCCAATAGCTAGATCCTGCAAAAAATTAAAACATCATCAATTAATAGTTTAAATGAAAATTCCTTGCATTTTAGAAAGGGGTTACTTTTTTAGGGTTTCAGTTTCACACTTCAGTCAGTGTAATGTTTTAGTGTTTTACAAAATAGAAAGAGTGCCTTAAAATTAAGTTATGTCGTTTTGTATAAAAGTTCTAAGGCCTAGTGTCGTTTTGGACCTTTGGTATTATTTTATGTGCATACTTAATTTTATACGCGGTTTGGTTTCAGAGATCCAAACTGCAAACAGAACCGAACCGTGCGGTTTACTAGAAAAAAAAAACCGAACAGACCCAATAGATTTCGATTTTTTAGCGGTTTGCGATTTTTTGGATCGGTTTTCGATTTTGTCTTTGGGTTGGATCGGTTTTAAAAACTCCTAGCTATCATACACCCTCCTAAAACATACTTCCATCACGCAACCTCTGCCACACACACATCAAGCTCGAGGGTTTCTCTTCAAGATGTATATGACGGTAGACCCTAAATGGAAGAAGCTGAGACTAGGATAAGCAAGACAGAGCACAAAAATGGAAAAAAAATGAAAGACTCATAACTGAATGGAAGCTGCAACACGCGAAGATTGTTGAGCTCGAGGTTGGCTTCGGCAATTGGTTCGAGGAGAAGAGAAAGACGCCAACAAAAGGAGGCCACTGAGAGAGAGTAGGGGGAGAGATTTCTGGAAGGAGGGGAGACTTCTGCTATTGGGAACTTTTGCTATTGAGAGGGATTAAGGATTTTCTGAGAGATTTATGTAAAAAGGGAAAGGGAATTGTGAGGAGAGGAACTTGTTGTAATTTTCTCAGCTTAAGGAAGAATTTAGTTTGTATTTGGGTACTGAACTGTTAATCTGTTTTGATTGTTAACTGAACTGTTAATAGAAAGCATATTTCAATTTCAACTCGGTAATCTGTTTTGATTTCCTCTGCCAATTTTTCATTGTGTAATTATTGTATAAAGAATATGTCTTCTACTGGATATCGTTTGATGTCCCATGAATGGCACTATACTGTTAGTTTGTACTGTGGTTGATGATGTTTGTGTGTTGAGATCTTTTTTTTATTTCATTTTTGTTGTCCTCAAGCTGTATGATGGAATGACTGGACCATTGCCCTCACATCTTTCTGTGTTTATCAATTAATATATGCATGTACAGTGCTTCATCGTTAGTTTCATTCGTATAAATGCACTGTGTTAGTTCATCCTTTTGTGCTTTCACAGTATATAATGTTGTTCTAAAGAATGTATGCAAATGTGCAATGTTGCTGCAACTTCATGGTAATAAGTAGCAGAGGTAGTTGTTCTGATATGACAAAGTTATGCCTTTCTTGCTTCAAAATTATCTCCAGACGAATTCCAATGCTCTCTGTCCCTTTCTTTTTAGTTTAATTGAGAAATATCCTTGTAGAGATAGATATAAAATGTTTTGGCTCATGGCTTTGGTTTTCGGTGCTATTGGTTTAATTCCAGAAGAAAAAGGAGCGTGTCGTGTGGCTATTGATATGGATTGAATTTGTCACTGATGTTCAAATGTATGTTAATGACACTTGCTATTTGAGCCTTTGTTAGAAATGTTGCCATACAAGTACAACATTTGCTTTTTACCTGTTACTACTCATTCACGCTCCCATGTACCTTTCCTAAGCTTAGTTAATTAGTTCTTAGCCCATGTAAATGATTATTCTTTTACCTCATTTTACTTATTTCCTTTACCTCTACATATATCATGTGATGAGAATCTCCCTTTTCAAAGTCTCTACGTTTTATCTTAGGGGATGTATTTAATTAGGATTTTAATATACTTTTTTTGCATAAAAAATCATGTGGATTTTAAAAGATTTTGTAGGAATGTAAATACTTTTAAGATTTTTTTAAAAGACTTTTATAATTAGGATTTTGTAGTTTGTATTTTAATGGATTTATAAAATATGAATTCATAGGATTTACAAGATTTTAAAGGATTCCATGAATTTTTAGAAAACATTCAAAATTATCAATTATCAGAGTCGATTAAAAAGATAACAAATAAATAATAAGATTTAGATAAAAAAAATAAAATCAATACAATTTTTTTCAATCTTTCTCTATCTCTTTCTCTTTTTTTAAAATTGAAAGCAATAGTCTCAATGTCAGTAGAAAGGTCTTCTAATACTTTAACTTGATTGTTAGTCACGATAGAACTCCCTCCATGCTTAGATCTACTCCTCTTATGACAGCTTAATTTTTTAGCGAAAATCTCTGAACCTAAGAGAATGAGATGGTGGACTTGGTTAGATGATGTACATTGGTAGGGTGGTTCGTAGTAAATACCAGATGACTTTTTTTAAGTTGTAAAAAATCTTGATTGAATACCATCGGATTTTGTTGTCATGAAATAAAAGTCTTGAAAGTCTTTATTGAATATCATAAGACTCTTTTATCTTTTTTTAAAAATCCTGATTGAATACCACAAGACTTTTTTATTAAAAAAAAAACTTTTAAAATCCTTCCAAATATTAATTGAATACACCCCCCTTAGTTTTGAATAGAAATTCTTTCTTTTTCTATTGTCATAGATATAAGCTTTTGATACTTTAAGCGTAGAATCTGTTTATTAAACTTAATGTCTTAGTTTTCTTTTTTTCTTTTCTTCAGAAAATATTAAATCCTTCTTTATCTTTTTATCATTTTCAGTAGACCCTGTTTAATAATAATAATAATAATAATAATAATAATAATAATAATAATAATAATAATAATAATAATAATAATATAATTTTAAATATAAGAATTTCATAATTTAATTAAAATAAATTACTAATAATAACCAAGTCTTTTATAGAAAAGAGTTAATTGGATGTGACATCTCTTTGACTCTGAGGTTTTGGGACACAAGTTGTGATAACTTGATGTCTAAAACTTCCTTTCTAAAATAAAAATGTTAAATAAAATTAACCTGCTTCAAAGAATTGGCTTGGGTGTACACCTCTATCAATTTTATAGTTTAGGACGTATGAGTTGTGACAGTTCAGAAATCCTAAAGTTTAATAAATATACAAGATAAAAATAACAAAACATTTATTCTCTTTTTCTCAAAAATAATAAAAATTTGAGTTAAAAAATAAAATAAATCTTGGTCATAGTTCATTTTTTTATATCTTAGGGTGAGATAAATATTTTAAAAATTAAAAATAATTTGCTTAATTAATTAGAGGTAACCGTCATAGGACAAACGTCGTAGGGTGCTAATACCTTCCCTACGCGTAATTGACTCCCGAACTCAAATTTGGTTCCAAAGACCATTTTTCTTTTTTAAGGGTTTTCCCGTAGTTTTCCTTAATAAATTATGGTGGTGACTCTTCTATTTTTTACGCTTATTTTTCGCTGTTCCGTTGTGATTTTGGTTGCGACATAAAAAAATTCTAAAATAGCCTGTAATTTGATATATGTATATCATTATTACACATAAAATACTAACATTTTAAAAAGTTTAGAAAACTAACATTTTAAAAAGTTTAGAAAATTTTAAATAATGTTAAAATAATTTGACGTAAATTTATTTAGTCTATTCTAATATTAATATGTTAATTAGTATATACTAATTTAAATTTAATATACTAGTTAAATTAAAATTAATTTAAATTCTATTTTAATATAGAAAATTAGTTTAAAAAATTAAATTATTTTTATCATTATTAAAATTTTGTATATTAATTTTAAAATATTAACAATTTGTTTCTAATAATAACATACATATATCAAATGAAAGATTATATTTTTTTTTAAAAATAAAATTGAATGACCGAATTGTTAAGATGATTTATGTGCATGACATGATTGAGAATATTAGTATTATTATAATTCAACTTAATATTATTTTTTCCTTACTTAACTATTCAATTTAAATATATTCTTATTTTTCATTCTTTTAAAAAGTACATAATTTCTTTTTACAAATAATATCAAATATAAGAAAACTTATATTAAATAATTTTTTATTAATTGAAAATTATGAACTGTAAAAACATCAACACAAGGCTTGTTAGTGTTTACACTTTAAAGCTCTATAAAAAAAATTTATATATAATAGTTTTGTGATACTTCTACCAAATGCATCATGTGTGTGTGTGTGTGTGTATATATATATATATATATATATATATATATATATATATATATATATTGTAGTGGTTATATTATTTGTTGACTCTCATATGGTTATAGCTAGGTCCAAGCTTGAGAATTAACCAGTTTTTGTATTTTCTAAAATGTTGGATGTTAATTTAATACGAACCACAATCATACTTCTTGAAAAAATATAGGGACCATAATCGAGCAATTAAAAATTGGAATCCTACTAACAAGTTATTGGTCCGAGTGGTGTTGGACTAGGTCCTTTTAAGGTCTCAGGTTTGAGCCTTGTGATGAAAAAAATGTGGCTGGGAGGGGAGAACCCCACTAAAGGTGGCCAATCAGATTCTCCGACGGAGATTAGTTATCGATGGTGGATACTTCGTACCAATAATATGGTAACAAAAAAAAAAAATTGGAATCCTTGTCAATACACATGTTAATATTTCCATCAAATATTGGATGTCAAGTTAATGAATGGAATGAAATTACACAATTTGAAAAATATGAGAATCGTACAATTTGAAAATATAGACATCAAAATCACTCAAGCAATATAAGACCAAAAGTACAATTAATTAAAAAGACTTTTTAATGTTTCAACATATTTAATACGCCTATGTTATTTTTTTTTTTCATTCCTTTAAAATAATATCATACCAAAAAAAGAAATAGTCAAACAATCCACTCCAAATATTTAACAATTAATCCTTGATTTTGACGAATATTTTGTCATAATTAAAATTAATGCACTTATCATTAGTTATAAATAATATTTAGAAACAAAACTTAGGGGACATTTGTTTAACGGAATGATATTATCTTTTCAAGAATCATATTTCTAGGAATACGATTCCTGGAAAAATTATTCCTGGTATATTTAAAAATATGTTTTGTTACATTTTAATATTTCTAGAATTATTTTTTAAAATTCAAAATAATTTAAATAAAAAAAAGCAAAAATGGAAGTTACATATATATTTAAAGAATAAATTTTCATAAACTCATGGGAATATCATATTCTCATCCATTTTCATGGGAATAAAAGTATGGAAAAACATATTAAAAAAGAAAGAAAACTTTAGCATTCCCAGGAATCAACAAAACAATAAATTTTTAAAACTTGTAACAAACATAGAAATATTACATTCTCATGTTTATATTTCTGGGAATAAGCTTTTAATCATGAAACAAATGCACTCTTAGTACTGTCAGGAAAAACATTGATACTAAAAATTGCTTTTAACACATAGATACACAATGGCAAAAGCTTCACTGTTGTTGCCTTGCTTAATAGTTTTATTTCTTATAGCATCAGGATCAGGTATTCTTCTCTCCTTTTCTCTTTGTTGTGTGTCTCTTATATACAATTATATATTAAAATCAATATGTTATCTACATTAAGTTGCATCTAATGCAAAATTTTCTGAAAATGAGAATATGCTATCATGTAACACTATTTTTTTAATCAAACATTAAGGTTTTGATAATGGTGAACAACTTTGGCAGGTTTTGCGGATGCATGTAACACCCCTTGCAAATCACTGGATTTTTGTAATAACTTACATTGTTATGCCTTTCGTTGCACAAAGGACTGCACCAATGGATGCTGCGTTTGCAATTGTCATGGACCGAGTGAAAAGGTTTGATAGAAGAATGTCAATAAAAAAAATTGAGGCTCTCGCGGTTAAAATAAAGATTAAAAAATTCCATGCCTCTGATGTGGAATTTATTTGTAATAACAAAAGTTGAAATAATAACATCTTCGATTCTTCATCAACGACATTTGCATCTCATTATTTGAGACTTTGTTTTTGCTTTTGTGTTTTACATTGTTTTTAAATTCCAATATGTACTAATATCCTTGGGTATTGCAAATTATTGTTAATTCTGGTCATGGACGTGGTTGATCCACAGGATGTTTGGTTTCACATCAAACACCCAAAAATGTGCGTATCGATACGAAAATGAGAAGTAATTATTTGAAGCTTATGCGTTATAATATGAAACGGAATCGATTTTGATTCTTTGAATCAATGTTAAGCACACCCAAGCAAACACTCGTTGAACATATGCAATTAGTGACAGAGCTTAAAAAACATCGGAGGGGTCAAACAAACAAGATTATAAAGTATAAACTAAAGATAATATGCAGATATTTGGACCAAACCATGTCCTTTATGGTCAACATCATATTCAAATCGGGTTTGACTGCGTGTAAACTTTGACCAACTTTATGTCATAGAGAACAAAAGAAGAAGACTAGCTGACATTCACCAATCACCAGTGCTTTATTCAATTCCATTGGAGCCTAAACATGTTTTCTTTTGACTAAATTATAATTTTCATCTCTTTCAATTCTTAATTTGTGATTTTAGTTTCTATTTTTTTTTTTGGTATTAAACGGGGCCATGAAGGCTAAAAAAAAAGAAACTACATTGGAATAACATGTGGAGTAGAACTCCAACAGCTAAAAGCAACGTTTTTTTTTTTTTTTTTCCGATTTTAGTTCATATATTTTAAAAAAAATGCAATTTTGATCAAATTTTCAATTATATATATATATATATTTTTTATTTTTTACATTTTAACTAATTAAATTAGTATTTTTTAATTGTTAAATGTTAATTTTCATATTTGCATTGGAGGTGAAGATTTCGAAATCACAATAATCCAGATGATGATCGAAGATGTAGCTAAGTGTTTGTTGGCCAAAAATTGGCAATTCTGGTTTGGAGGCATTTTGTAAACAGAGTTTTTTTGTAACGGGGGCTCATCTCATGGCTTTTACGCCTTATTCATGTTGCTTGCACTCCTTGTGCAGCAATTATGATTTTATTTATTTAATAATATTTAATTTGTCTTTAAAAAATGTTAATTTTCACTTCATCACAATACTGACACACCATTATCAACTGTTAAACTAAACAGTCAATGTATACAAAATTGAGGGGTTGTAAATTTTTTAAAAGGTAAAATATGTTTTTACTCCTTCATTTTATCTTGATTTCTGGTTTTAGTCCTTCATAATTTTTTTCTTTATTTTTAGTCTCTTATAAATTGTTCTGTTCTATTTTTAGTCCCTAAAAAATTGTTTTATTCTGTTTTTAGTCCCTAACGTTAATTTCAACTGTTAAATGATGACATGACGGACATAAATTGTATGTGTGAAAATTTCCTATTAAGTTTCTAGTAACTTTTAATCAGTACAAATGTTTTGGTTGTAAAAATTGTAACATTCCTTGTGATTTTAGAAAATCTGGTGTTCAAAGTTTTGATTTTTTTTTTTAACATTTCTTATGATTTTAGCCTGCCAGAAAATTTGTAACAGTTAAAAATTGCTAAAAACTTAAACATACATTTTTCAAGCGCAAATTTTGCTCATTATGACATTACTTAACAATTGAAATTAATGTCAGGGACTAAAAATAAAATGAAACAATTTTTTAGAGACTAAAAATAGAGAAAAAATTTATGAGGGACTAAAAACAGAAATCAAGATAAAATGAGGGACTAAAAACATATTTTACTCTTTTTTAAAATACAGGAACTAAAATCGCGAAAAAAAATAAAAAGACCAAAATCATAAATAAGGAATTAAAAGAAACCAAATTTATAATTAAACCTTATCTTTTCTATGTAAAAGGGATCTAAGAGATGACTAATAACTAATACATGCGGCCCCCATTTGATACCAAATGCTGATGCACATTGGATGTTTCATTACTCTATGGCTTACTAGTGTGTCCACACTCTAACCACACCAATTTTCCAATTCAGAAACTATAGTATAAATATCAATATTGATCAACACAAGTCTTATAGGGCTAGTGGCTTGTGTAGTTTCCTAATAATCATCCATCTTGTGCCAATTTCACTATGATGAAAATGGCTCTATCAAGGAGGCTACATGGTTACTCAAAGATGGATAAGGAAGACCCTGAAGAGAGAGTACATAGACGAGCACAATTCTTGATCTACAAAGTATTAGAGAAAGCAGATTCTCGTAGAAAACCATCATGCGTGAGGATCAGAATGGTGAAGCTGAAGATTAAGATTGGGAATGGCTTGAGGAGTATCAAGAAGGGTGTTTTCTCTGGGGCTGGTTTTCATGGACAAGTTATGATGGGTCAGGTGAAAACATTGAAGCGTTTTATGATTAGCAGAGGACAGACCATGAAATTTAGAAGCCTTTCTTCTCTTTTGTTTAAATGATTGCTCAAATATGATGAAATATATTTCCTGTTGTACTTGTTGGCTTCTTAATTTCCTATGCTATCATTTTTTGTGCTTTCTTGTTTTCTCTTCGTATATGTACATTTTCTTTATCCTTTATGTTAAAGTTGATGGAAAAGTGAAAGCAATGAAGTTGTAAAAGATAATTGTAGTCTTAAACCAACAAATCAATACTCAATTTTCAATCAAAATTAAGCATAGTAAGGAATTTGTAAATTATCGTTAAGACCTTTTATTAATTTAATAAATGTTTAAAGTTTTTAAAATTTTAATGTATAATAAATGATTTTTTTTATTAATTAGTTTTGTTTTGTTTTTAAATGTTTTTTAATTATACTTTTATATTTTATTTATATTTACAAATACTCCTTTAAGTAAGCGACTTCCTCCGTTCCTCGTCATCTTGCGTTTGTAGCTTGTTTGTGTCTCGCATAGCATTTTTCTATTCTATAATATTTAGAAAAGATTTTTCTTTGTTTTGTCAGAGAAGCAGTTTATTTTAGGCTTAATTATATTTTTTATCTCTAACAAATTAATTTGACACATTTTATCCTCAACTTTTTAAAAAACTTACAAATTTTACATTCTACTGTTGTGCTGACATGACATGCTAACATAAACATAAAAAGTGAGGGTAAAATTCACCAAAAAGTAAAAAGTTGAGGATAAAATTTGTCAAAAAATGAAAAATTAGAGGTAAAATTCGCCAAAAAATAAAAAATTGGAAATAAAAAGTACAATTATTTTAACATGTCACGTCAATAAAATAGTAAAAGATAAAATTTGCAAGATTTTTAAAAAGTTGAAAATAAAATATGTTAAATTAATTTATTAAGGATAAAATTCACTAAAAAATAAAAAATCAAAGATAAAAATTGTAATTAAATCTTTATTTTATTTTGGCATAAAACTTGAGCTTCAATGAAAGAGGTCACGGGCAAATTACTGTTGAATCAGATTGCATAGCTGCTATCAATAGGTCTGGGTGCATTTATAAGCCATCCAAAATATCATGATAATGCATTTCACGAAATAAAAAAAAATTGAAGCGCTTATGCTGAATGAGAGAAGGAGTTCGGCAGTTTATTATGGCATGATACTTGTGCTTCAATCAAGAGGTCACGAGCAAATTACTGTTGAATCAGATTGCAGAACTTCTATCACTTTCCATAGCTCTTGTGTGTACTTGACAAGAGAAATCAAAACTAGATAATCACGGATATAATTCAACCTATAAAATATAAATTTGATTATTCAAGCGTGATCCAAATAAAAAAATAATAATTAACTTGGATATTCATAATTAGATCAAATTAATCATTAAAATTATCCATCAAATGAATTAACTGACGTGGAATTGTTTGGGAGGCATGGAGAAAAATTGTAAAATTGTAAAAATTATTCATAAGTTGAAGAAACTTGTAAACAGGAGAAAATGTTGTGTATCCAATTCCACGTTGCCTACTCCTTATATATACTGTGAATTTGTTTAGTTCCGTTGGCATAGCTTTAAAGGGTTTTAATTTAGACTTAAATATATTTTTAATCCCTCAATTATATATTATTATTTTTTTAGTTCTTCAATTTTGAAATTGCTTTTTTTTAGTCTATGAAATTCGCAAAATGCTCTTTTTAGTTCCTCTACATAGTGTGAGCCAAACGAGAAATAAGAGATTCGCAATTTGTGACAACTTTTTACCGCAAGAATTTGATTTTTTTATTTTATATTTTAAAGTATGATTTTTTGGCGGTTAAAAATTGCCAAAATCAAGTCTACAAAGATTAAAAACACATTAACTGCTTTAAATCGTATTTTAAAATTTAAAATAGAAAATCAAATTATGATTATCAAAAGTCGTCACAAATTGCGATTTTTTTAATCCCTGTTTGGCTCACACCGTACAGAGGACTAAAAAGAGCATTTTGTGAATTCCATGACAAAAAAAATCAATTTCAAATTTGGATGACTAAAAAAATAATGACCCACATTTGAGGGACTAAAAACATATTTAAGTCTTTAATTTAAATTTAAAACAAGGCTTAAATACTTTTTTAGTCTTTGTAATTTAGTATTTTTTTGTTTTTTGTCCTTGCAAAATTATTTTTTTTTGTTTTAGTCCTTACAAATTATGTTTGTTTTATTTTTCGTCCTTAAAATGATTTAGATAGCGCTTTGAATAGTGAAAAAAACGCTATCTAAACCGCTATAAAGATAAAAAACAAAATAAACATAATTTGCAATGACTAAAACTAAACAAATAATTTTGCAAGGATGAAAAGCAAAAAAAATACTAAATTGTAAGGATTAAAAATGTATTTAAACCTTAAAATAAATAAAAACTGATGAAATCAAATGGCTAATTAAAGCCAACAACGTATGTCCCAACCGACGGATACAACATTCAATTTTTTTTTTTTTTTTAATTTTGCAATCAAATGTTAAACGGTAAAAATGAAAAGAAACGTATAGCACTTAATGCCGTTATTAGAGTTATATTATTTATATATCATGTTTTTATAGCATTTTTTATAATTTATTTTTATCTCTTTTTTTCTCTATCATTTCAACTTTTTTGTGGTTCACTTTTTTTTCTTTTTTATTTATTGTATAAAAATTTAAACAAAGACAATGTATAAATAAAATTTGTCAATTTTTTATTATGATTTACCAAAAAAAAAACTATCTCTTCACTTTAGAAGAGTCAACTTCTTGTTACACAATCATCCAATCACAAATTACTATAATAATTACTTTAAAAGTCATACAATAAATAATTTTTTATTTATTGATAGTGTAAAAACTTTTACACTACCAATACCAATTAAACTATATTTAATATTCAATTACCTTTTTAGCTTATTGGAATATTTTATTTTGAAATGATTATTTTTTTCTTAACCGATGTTCTTAACAAGGAAATTTTAGGAAGACTCCATACACACACAAAAAAAAAAGTCTTTTTAAAGCCTCACCATATTAAATATACTTTAATTGAATTTTTTTTATTTTTATTTCCTTAGAAATATCTCATACCAAAAAAAGAAAAGTCAAACAATTGACCCAAAATATTTAATAATTTTTTTTTTTGCAAAGAAAGAAATGAGGAAGGCGAAATGAGCAAAGGCTAACATCCCAACTATGTTGGCACCCTAACCCTTATTCCACCAACACCTCAAATCTGAATATATTAATAGGCAAAAAGCAATACACTTGGGAGGGCCAAACATACCCAAGGAAACCAAACTATGTGAACCTATAGTTAGGGAGCCCTTGTCTGTACCTAAGAAGCTAATGAGAAATGAAAATGGGCGGAGAAGCCCACCAAGTATACCCGAAATTCTGTGCAGCGTAGGAAGCTAGCTTGTCAGCACAAGCATTACCTTCCCAGTAAATGTGAGAAATTTTAAAGCAAAAAGAGTTTGTTAACTTTATACAATTCAACCATTTATTGTATAGGGACCATGGGACAGTTTCCGGGTGTATGTATGCCTGAATTAGTAATTGGGAATCAGTTTCTAACCATAAATTCCTCCAGTTGTTGCTGTTAGCTGTCTTTAAGGCTGTCATAGCTACAGTAATTTCTATCACAAAAGCAAAGTTTATGCTGATGTGCAAGGCAAAAGCTCCCACAAAATGCATGTTGCTATCAATGAAGATGCCACCACATCCAGCCAAGCCAGGAGATCCTTTAGCTGCCCCGTCTGTGTTGCACTTGATCCAAGGCGTAATTGGAGGAATCCAATTTACCTACTTTAAAATAACAGATCTTTGTGGATGGCAGGGAACCGCAAAATTCTTCAGATTTCCAAAATCAGACATGGAGTTATGCATAGTACCTGAGGTGCTGCAACCAGTGAGGTGGACACTAGCTGAAATGGAATTGAAGATCGAGTGAAAATTCAAGCAGAGATTGTCAAACTTGAGTTTGTTCCTCCTCACCTAAATGTTGAAGAAGGAGAAAGTAATGACAGCCAAAACAATGTCTGAGGCCTGTGACGCTCTTTGAACCATGCAAACCGAGAGAATGTTTTGAATTGATGAGAGATCCATACTACAACTAATTTTTGACTCCACCCAGGACCAGATTTGTCTAGCAAAGGAGCATCTGAGAAATAGATGTTCAGTGGTTTCATAGTCTTCCCCACAATTAGGACACACAGAGACCACTGTGATACCTCTCTTCCTGAGATTATCATCTGTCGGGAGTTTGTTGTGAATGGCTTTCCAAAGAATCGCCATTTTGGAAGGAGGGATGAAACTATTCCATATGTGTTTCGCCCAAGAAACAGAGGCCTGCTTGGGAAACAAAAAGAGATAAGAGTCTTTCGAAGACAGTTAACCAGAGTAAGTTTTACTCCAAATCCGGCGATCCTCATAAGGAGTGTTAGGAACGGTTACTTGCTGAATAGAAGCCGCAATGTTAGGAAAGTTTTCCATGAGGAAGGGTGGAATAACCCAACTGCCGTTTTGCCAAAGGTCACACACCTTAGCTTGGAGGCTGGGACGGACCTCTGTGGGAATGTTGAGAGAATCAGCAATTGAGCTGCCTAACCAATTGTCATTCCAGAAGCTAAGATTCCCTTTTCCCATAAGCCAAGATGCGTTCTGTAGAACTGTAGGAAAGTAACTTTTGAAGCCATTCCACAAAGAGGAAGATATATGACCTTTGAAAAAGGCGTTATTGTTTCTCAAGATTCTGCTCCGAAGTAAATTAGCCCATTGTTGGTCAGATGAAAGCAGGTCCCATCCTAATTTTAACATGGCAGCATTGTTGATTGCAGTAACAGATCTAAGACCCAAACCACCTTCTTCGAAAGGTTTACAAACATTGTGCCAAGACACTGTGACATTTTTCCTGATATCAATATCCCTACTCCATATGAAATTACGAGTCCATTGGTCAATAAGTTTTAAGAGAGCTTGAGGCCACTTATGGACATGAAAGCTATATGTAAGCATACTATGAATAACTGACTTAACAAGAAGAACTCGCCCCATGAAAGATAGAAGTTTACCTTTCCAAGCCGCCAGCTTCTCCTTAATTTTATCAACAATGGGCTAGAGATCAATCTTCTTTGGTTTTCCTTGAAACAAAGGAACCCCCAAGTATAAAAAAGGAAGTGACCCATGATTGAAGCCAAGCAAATATGCAATTTCAGAAAGTCGCCCCTAAGGGATGCATCCTGAAAAAAAGGTTGACTTTTGTCTGTTAACCACTTGGCCAGATGCCTCAGCATATTTATGGAGAAAGGACATAATGTTTTTAACATTTTTCTTTGTGCCTCTGCAGAAGATTATAATGTCATCTGCATACAGGACATGGGAAGGAGTCTAAAATCGAGTTGGGCTAGCCATAAGAGTTAGAAGACCCTTAGAAATCATATCAGATAAGCCTCTGCTCAGCACCTCTTCAACAATGCAAAAAAGGAGAGGGGAGAGGGGATCTCCCTGCCTAACTCCTCTTTTACAGGAGAAGTATCCAACAGAATGACCATTAACAGAGATCGATAGCTTCGCTGATTGCAGGATAATGTGAATCCAAGCACAAAAAAGAGGATGAAATCCAAAAGCATGCAGAACTTGAAGCAAAAAATCCCACTGAAGAGTATCAAACGCCTTTTTTATATCAATCTTGATAGCAAGGTTACCACCCATGGCTTTTTTGTTGAGCAAGTTGACCGCTTCTAAGGTCGTGTTTATGCAATCAAATATATTCCTCCCTTCGATAAATCCTCTCTGATTTTCTGATACTATTTTAGGGGCCACATTTGCCAGCCTATCTGCCAAAATCTTTGAGATTATTTTAAATTGATAGTTGGCCAAAGCTATCGACCTAAAGTCCTGCACCAAATCTGCACCAGGGAATTTTGGAATAAGAACCACAACATTGGAATTGAGGGAAGGGAGAATCCAGCCTTGTGTGAAGAATTGAAGAGTAGAATTGTAGACATCATCTTCAATGATATGCCAATAAGTTTGATAGAAAGAGCTGCCAAAGCCATCAGGCCCGAAAGCGCTATTCTTATTCATACCAAAGACAACGTTCTTGATTTCATCTTTTGTTGGAATAGCAGTCAACATGTCATTATCATGAGGGGTAACTAGGGAAGGTATTACCTGTTGAATGAGATCGTTCTGCACACAGTTGTTGTCTGAAGCAAAAAGCTCAGAGTAATAATTGAGAAAACAATCTTCGATCTGAGACTGGTCAGAAATAAGACCCCTGTCACTCCGAATAAAAGAGATTTTCAGAGTCTTTCTCCTTAAAGAGGCTACCTTGTGAAAAAAACTGGTGTTTCTATCTCCTGATATATGCCATTGAATTCTGGATTTTTCTTTCCAGAATGAGTTTTGCATTAGAAGAGCATTTTGAAGCTTAATATGTGCGTCCTTTTCTGCAATAAGAAGGTCATCCAAAGGACCTTGATAGCCAATACTGTCCTGAATAGTTTTAAGATTTTCCATGTGTTCATTAACTGAATCATGGATGTTTCCCAGAGTGTGTTTGTTCCAAAGTTTGAGAACCGACTTCAAATTTTTAAGCTTCTAAGTCAACACAAACATGGGGCAGCCTGTAGGAACAGAGGCCCAGGATTCAGCAATGATTTGAGAACATTGAGGGTGGTCAGACCACATGCTTAAAAACTTGAAAGGCGAGGCAAAAGAAGATTGCTGGTGTTGAAGCAAAAGGAGGAGCCGGTGATGATCTGACTTAGAGCGAGGAAGGGTGTTGCAGTTCAGATTATCCCAAAAGTCAATGAATTCATCGTTACAAACTATTCTATCCAGCTGGATTTCAATAGTCAATGTTCCATTCCTACCATTTAGACATCCAGTTATCACAACTTGTGTCCCAAAACCTCAGAGTCAAAGAGATGTCACATCCAATTAACTCTTTTCTATAAAAGACTTGGTTATTATTAGTAATTTATTTTAATTAAATTATGAAATTCTTATATTTAAAATTATATTATTATTATTATTATTATTAAACAGGGTCTACTGAAAATGATAAAAAGATAAAGAAGGATTTAATATTTTCTGAAGAAAAGAAAAAAAGAAAACTAAGACATTAAGTTTAATAAACAGATTCTACGCTTAAAGTATCAAAAGCTTATATCTATGACAATAGAAAAAGAAAGAATTTCTATTCAAAACTAAGGGGGGTGTATTCAATTAATATTTGGAAGGATTTTAAAAGTTTTTTTTTTAATAAAAAAGTCTTGTGGTATTCAATCAGGATTTTTAAAAAAAGATAAAAGAGTCTTATGATATTCAATAAAGACTTTCAAGACTTTTATTTCATGACAACAAAATCCGATGGTATTCAATCAAGATTTTTTACAACTTAAAAAAAGTCATCTGGTATTTACTACGAACCACCCTACCAATGTACATCATCTAACCAAGTCCACCATCTCATTCTCTTAGGTTCAGAGATTTTCGCTAAAAAATTAAGCTGTCATAAGAGGAGTAGATCTAAGCATGGAGGGAGTTCTATCGTGACTAACAATCAAGTTAAAGTATTAGAAGACATTTCTACTGACATTGAGACTATTGCTTTCAATTTTAAAAAAAGAGAAAGAGATAGAGAAAGATTGAAAAAAATTGTATTGATTTTATTTTTTTTATCTAAATCTTATTATTTATTTGTTATCTTTTTAATCGACTCTGATAATTGATAATTTTGAATGTTTTCTAAAAATTCATGGAATCCTTTAAAATCTTGTAAATCCTATGAATTCATATTTTATAAATCCATTAAAATACAAACTACAAAATCCTAATTATAAAAGTCTTTTAAAAAAATCTTAAAAGTATTTACATTCCTACAAAATCTTTTAAAATCCACATGATTTTTTATGCAAAAAAAGTATATTAAAATCCTAATTAAATACATCCCCTAAGATAAAACGTAGAGACTTTGAAAAGGGAGATTCTCATCACATGATATATGTAGAGGTAAAGGAAATAAGTAAAATGAGGTAAAAGAATAATCATTTACATGGGCTAAGAACTAATTAACTAAGCTTAGGAAAGGTACATGGGAGCGTGAATGAGTAGTAACAGGTAAAAAGCAAATGTTGTACTTGTATGGCAACATTTCTAACAAAGGCTCAAATAGCAAGTGTCATTAACATACATTTGAACATCAGTGACAAATTCAATCCATATCAATAGCCACACGACACGCTCCTTTTTCTTCTGGAATTAAACCAATAGCACCGAAAACCAAAGCCATGAGCCAAAACATTTTATATCTATCTCTACAAGGATATTTCTCAATTAAACTAAAAAGAAAGGGACAGAGAGCATTGGAATTCGTCTGGAGATAATTTTGAAGCAAGAAAGGCATAACTTTGTCATATCAGAACAACTACCTCTGCTACTTATTACCATGAAGTTGCAGCAACATTGCACATTTGCATACATTCTTTAGAACAACATTATATACTGTGAAAGCACAAAAGGATGAACTAACACAGTGCATTTATACGAATGAAACTAACGATGAAGCACTGTACATGCATATATTAATTGATAAACACAGAAAGATGTGAGGGCAATGGTCCAGTCATTCCATCATACAGCTTGAGGACAACAAAAATGAAATAAAAAAAAGATCTCAACACACAAACATCATCAACCACAGTACAAACTAACAGTATAGTGCCATTCATGGGACATCAAACGATATCCAGTAGAAGACATATTCTTTATACAATAATTACACAATGAAAAATTGGCAGAGGAAATCAAAACAGATTACCGAGTTGAAATTGAAATATGCTTTCTATTAACAGTTCAGTTAACAATCAAAACAGATTAACAGTTCAGTACCCAAATACAAACTAAATTCTTCCTTAAGCTGAGAAAATTACAACAAGTTCCTCTCCTCACAATTCCCTTTCCCTTTTTACATAAATCTCTCAGAAAATCCTTAATCCCTCTCAATAGCAAAAGTTCCCAATAGCAGAAGTCTCCCCTCCTTCCAGAAATCTCTCCCCCTACTCTCTCTCAGTGGCCTCCTTTTGTTGGCGTCTTTCTCTTCTCCTCGAACCAATTGCCGAAGCCAACCTCGAGCTCAACAATCTTCGCGTGTTGCAGCTTCCATTCAGTTATGAGTCTTTCATTTTTTTTCCATTTTTGTGCTCTGTCTTGCTTATCCTAGTCTCAGCTTCTTCCATTTAGGGTCTACCGTCATATACATCTTGAAGAGAAACCCTCGAGCTTGATGTGTGTGTGGCAGAGGTTGCGTGATGGAAGTATGTTTTAGGAGGGTGTATGATAGCTAGGAGTTTTTAAAACCGATCCAACCCAAAGACAAAATCGAAAACCGATCCAAAAAATCGCAAACCGCTAAAAAATCGAAATCTATTGGGTCTGTTCGGTTTTTTTTTTCTAGTAAACCGCACGGTTCGGTTCTGTTTGCAGTTTGGATCTCTGAAACCAAACCGCGTATAAAATTAAGTATGCACATAAAATAATACCAAAGGTCCAAAACGACACTAGGCCTTAGAACTTTTATACAAAACGACATAACTTAATTTTAAGGCACTCTTTCTATTTTGTAAAACACTAAAACATTACACTGACTGAAGTGTGAAACTGAAACCCTAAAAAAGTAACCCCTTTCTAAAATGCAAGGAATTTTCATTTAAACTATTAATTGATGATGTTTTAATTTTTTGCAGGATCTAGCTATTGGCAAGACCTACTGATGGGTGTTGACTATGATGTTTTTATCATATACTTTTAGTTTCTTATGATTTAGAACATGTATTGTTACTTGATACAAAGTTTTATTTGATTTAGATATGGTACTGTTATTTGATACATAATTTTATTTGATTTTAGTTTCTAATGATTTAGAACATGTACTTTATCATTTAAATTATCTTAATTAGGTGGAGTTTGTGTGTTAGACTTATGTGTAATGTTATATGTTTTGAGTTAATTAGCAACTAGCAAGCATACATGGATGTGTGGCTCTTGTGGGGCTGCTTTATGGTTTGATTGTATTGTGCTTGCAGTGGAATTATATTTATCAAAACATAGTAGCAAGTTTGTATTACAATTTTTAACTATGAGATTATGTAATTTATTTATGAATATAGGAGCAAGATGAAAATATGAATATGGCAGCAATTATACAAGATTTTTTTTTATAGCAGGTCTCTTTATTTGACAAATTTTCATTATAAAATGTTTAACAATTTTATAGTCACAAAAACCGCAAAAATCGATCCAAACCAAACCGCATTTGATTTTTATGTTTGGTTCGGGTGACTTTTTAATAAAAAATCGAACCAAACCGAGCCGCGAACACTCCTAATGATAGCTAAGAGTTGTATGGGTATCTGGTGGTTGTGAAGGATAAACGTTGGACAAAAGGAGTACACAGGGGAAGGAGTTGTAGCTGCGTGGAGGCTGGGGTATTCTTTGATGCAAGGGTGAGTTGGGTTCAAAATGGATTTGGGTCATGGGTATTTCAATGGGTTAATGAGTCAATAGCTCTTGATTAAATTAGGCTTCATACGTTAACTTGAAAATTAGAAAGTTGTAGAACTATATTTCTTTTTCTTTTTTTTCTCTCTCAATTTTTCTTTTCTTTTTTTTCAATGTATTTTCTCTCTTTCTTTTTTCTTTATAAAATAACATATGTAATATTAAGTAATTCAGACAAAATTGGGTACTTACACTAAACATGAAATAAATTAAACTTGAATAACTAAGTAAATTGTTAAGATAATTTCTATGTATTTTTTTTTTTAGAATAAAGGAAAAAACCTCCCTAAAAATCACGAGAAAACACGATTGACAT
The DNA here is from genome assembly GCA_026413185.1 of Pueraria montana var. lobata. Lineage (NCBI taxonomy): Eukaryota > Viridiplantae > Streptophyta > Magnoliopsida > Fabales > Fabaceae > Pueraria > Pueraria montana. The sequence goes on from CM048655.1 coordinate 52,325,860, forward strand.
TACATCAGTTTTAACAACATCAAAAATTAAAAGATGAAACAAATTCAAACACTGGCATCTACACATCTAAAGACAAGGCAAATTTTGCTAATCTATCTGCAACTTGATTTGCCTCCCTCAAAATGTGCAACCAAATGAGAGATCCTTCTTTTGAAATGATCTCAGCAATACTTGTAACGATAATGGCACAAGGATGATGAGGATCACACCCCTTAGATATAAGATTGACCGCATTCAAAGAGTCAGACCCCACAATAGTCCTCCTGCAGCAGCTTTTCTTCAAACCATTGTGAACTGATCCATCACAATTTAGTTTAATAAATGAGCCAAAAGGAGGATGCTTCCATCGAATCACAGGTTCAGGCTTGTTGTTATGCAGCTCATTATAGACATAAGCACTAACAGCAATGGCATCAACTTGCCTCAGTATAATAGTAACAATCTCATGCGGAGCCTTTTTCATTAGAAAATTTCTATGTATGATAGAAGCAATTATGTTAATGTTAGTATTGTTGTAACTAGTGTGCTTACTCTCACATGGGGGTAATAGCGTTTGGTCATTGTTCTAATTGATATGCAATAAATGTTTGTAAGGTAAATACAGGCTTACATATTTTTTTATTCTTCAAATTAAAAGATTTGTTTTTTAGTCTCTAAATTTTGCAAAATGTTATTTTTGGTCCCACATCACTAATAGCGTTATACTCCTTAATTATATGACATGGAAATTTTCATTTTTAATTTTTTAGCTTAAATATTTTTTTGTCCTTTAAATTTGGGTCAAGTCTCCCAAATTTAAAAATAATTTTTTTCCCCAAATTTAAAAGTGAATTTTTTCATCCCTTGAGTTTAAAACTGATTTTTTAGTCCTCTAATTTAAAAGTAGTTAACGGTGTGCTTTATGACAGTTTTAGAAATACCATTTATGATAGTTTTAAACACCCAAAATTTGGATTAGCAAGTAATGTTTTAAAATATATTGTGTGGATTTTAAACCCCCGAAAAATCCAGTAAAGCAGAATAGAAACAATATTCTCAATCCTTTTTAAACCCCCAAGAGTGCAGATTTTTTAAAAATACAAAAAAAAATGATAACAACTCACTCTCACTTCCAAAACTCACTTCAATTGCTCAATCTTTAAAATCTTTTCCTCCTTTGCTTTCAGTCTCTTTATCATTTCTATCTCAATATTCTCTATCACCAAATTAAATGCTTTGCGTTATCTACGACTTATTCACATATTATATTATTATTTAAAACAAACTAAATTAAAATAAATTGATATTATATTTAAATATAAGTTTTTATATTATAAAATAAAACCTTTAATTTAATATGTATGTTATCACCAAATTTAATGATTCCTCATTGTTGTACGTTATCTTTGACTCATTTACACATTATATTATTATTATTTCAAATATATTAAATTAAATCTTATAGATAATATATTTAAAATATACTATTTATATTATTAAATATTACTTTTAAATATTTAACTACATTATCACCAAATTTAATGATTCTTTGTTGCTATACGTTATCTTTGACTTATTCACATCAGTTACATTAATTATTAGTTATATTACTAGAAAATAAAGTTTTGTGGCATAGGTACATACCACGTGGTTGCTTCATGTACATTATTTTTTTTCTCCAAAATACCATAAAATTTTATCTTTATTTTTATTCAAAAATTACATAATTATGATAAGTATCATTTTGAAGATTTGAACATTTAAATTAATTAATAACACTAATTAATTAATATATATATATATATATATATATATATATATATATAAATTAAACTTCATTTTTAAAAACTTATTATTATAGCTGTAAAAAAAAACTTATTATAAATAATTTATTCAATGAATAATAGATCGTGCAATAATTTCTTCCTTTGTTATACCATGTCTTTTTCAGAATTAACGAAACGCATATTGCTCGTGATACAAGAGCTTGCAATTTCTCCAAGTACATAGCCATGTGTGTTCAATTGTTTTCGACGAAAACTAATGCAATTACAGTTATAGTATTATGCGACGTTTTTGTACCAAAAAACCATTGCATAGGACGTTCACTGAATCAACCACGTACATGAGCAGAATTAACAATAATTTGCAATGCCAAGGATATTAGCACATAGTGGAATTTCGGAACAATATAAAACACACAAAAGCAAAAATAAAATCTCATCATATGAGGAGATGCCAATGTTGTTGATGAAGAACCGACGATGTTATTATTTCATCTTCTCTTATTATTACAAATAAATTCCACAACAAAGGCATGGAATTTTTACATCTTAAATCTCAACTTTATTTTATTATCATTCTTTATCAAACATTTTCACTGGGTGGTGGACTACAATCGCAAAGGCAGCAAAAGTTGACGCATTGCTTTACGCAACCAGGGAGTTCACAGTGTAAATTACCACAACCGTTCCGGGAATGGCACTTGTAATAACATGCATTTGCAAAACCTGCAAAATTTGTTCACCCTTGTCAAAACCTTAATGCTTGATTAGAAAAATGGTATTTAATTAATAACTAACATTTGGCTGATAAAAAAAAACAAAAAAAAAAACAAATACTCATATCTCAATTTGCATTACATGCAACCTGATGTAGATAACATATTAATTTTAAGTGTAGATAATTAATGTATATAAGAGACGCGCACAAGTCATATAAGAGACGCGCACAAGTCACAACAAAGAAAAACAGAGAGGAATACCTATTTCAAATGCTATGAGAAATAAAACTATCAAGCAAGGAAACAACAGTGAAGCTTTTGCCATTTGTGTATCTCTGTGTTGAAAGTGATTTTTAGAATCAATTTTCTTCCTTTACAAAGTTGTGTTTCTGATGTTATTTATAATAATAATAAAAATAATAATAAAATTAATGCACTTAAATATTTACGTTAAAGTTGTGTTTATAAAGATTATTTATAATGATAATTAATTAAGTGCATTAATTTTGATAATGTGACAAAAGTATACCTTAAAGTTGTGTTACAGGATATTTTATAATACTCCCTCCGTCCAAAATTGACTGATGTTTTAGCATTAAAAAAAATTCTATATTAATTGATGTTCTCAATTTTTAATGAGATATTAAAACATCTATTCGAATTTTTTCATCTAATAACTATTATTTTCTTGAAAGACTTAATAATACATTTATTGAAATTTAAAAAAAGAATAATGATATTTTAGTAAAATTGTCTCCTAATAAATATTAGTACCTCCGTTTCTTATTATAAGAAATAAGTGATAGTGTATTTTACATTATCTTGTTTCTTATAATAAGGAACAAAGGTAATATTATCTTGGAATACTTGTTATTCTTAATCTTTGTAAAAAAAAACTTTAAACGTCAATTAATTTGGGACGGAGGGAGTATAAAGTAAGGAAGTTTTGACACATTTTTTCTATAAAAAAAATAAGGATACTTTAGACAATTTTCTTTTAGTTGTTTTATTTTTCAATTATTTAATTAGTTACTACATTTAAAATATATGTTATTATATTATTTAATTAGTAAAAAATAAGTATTAAATTATATAGTTACTACATTTAAAATATATGTTATTATATTATTAAATAATACTTTTAATTTAATATGTATGGTATCACCAAATTTAATGATTCCTCGTTGCTGTAGGTTAACTTTTGACTTATTACATATTATATTATATTATTATTTCAAATATATTAAATTAAATCTTATAGATAATATATTTAAAATATATTATTTATATTATTAAATATTAATTTTAATTTAATATGTATGATATCACCAAATTTAATGATTCTTCATTGTTTTTTTTTTTGTACAATGGTCGTACTGAGGTTCGAACCTATGATCTCATATATTTTACTCCAATCACTAGGCTGACCCTAGTGGGTTGATTCTTCGTTGTTGTACTTTTTTTTTTTTACTTATTTACATATTATATTATAATATTATTATCATTTCAAACAAGTAAAATTAAATTAAATCATATAGATATTATATTTTTTTTCGGGTTAAAGACCATGAGTGTCCCCCGATTCAATAAATCAAATACTAATCCCGCTTGCAGTAATTATATTTAAAATATAACTTTTTATATTATTAAATAGTAATACTTTTAATTTAACTACATTGTCTCCAAATTTAATGATTCTTTGTTTTTATTCTTTGTTGCTATATGTTATTTTGACTTATTCACATCAATTACATTAATTATTAGTTATATTAAGAAAGTTTTGTGACATAGGTACATGTCACAAAACTATGTCAAAAAAAAAAATTCCAATCAAAATTGATTTTTTTTTTTTCCAAAATAAAGAAAAGGTACATACCACGTGGTTGCTTCATGTACATTGATTTTTTTTTTCCAAAATATGATAAAATTTTATTTATATTTTTTATTCAAAAAATACATAATTATGATCAGTATTATTTTGAAGATTTGAACATTCAAAATTAAATAATAACACTAATTAATATATATTTATATATATATATATATATATATATTAAAAATTAAACTTCATTTTTAAAAACTTATTATTATAAATAATTTATTTAATGAATAATAGATCGTGTAATAATTTCTTCCTTTGTTATACCATGTCTTTTTCAGAATTAATGGAACGAAATATTGCTCGTGATACAAGAGCTTGCAATTTATCCAAGTACATAGCCATGTGTGTAACAGTTCAATTGTTTTCGAGGTACGAAAACTTGTGCAATTACAGTTATAGTATTATGCAATTTTTTTGTACCAAAAAAACATTGCATAGGACGTTCATGAGCAGAATTAACAATAATTTGCAATGCCCAAGGATATTAGCATAGTGGAATTTCGGAACAATATAAAACACACAAAAGCAAAAATAAAAATCTCATATGAGGGGATGCCAATGTTGTTGATGAAGAACCGACGATTTATTATTTCATCTTCTCTTATTACAAAATAAATTCCACAAAAAAGGCATGGAATTTTTACATCTTAAATCTCAACTTTTTTTTATTATCATTCTTTATCAAACATTTTCACTGGGTGGTGGACTACAATTGCAAAGGCAGCAAAAGTTGACGCATTGCTTTACGCAACCAGGGAGGCCGCAGTGTAAATTACCACAACCGTTCGGTGAATGGCACTTGTAGTAACATGCATTCGCAAAACCTGCCAAATTTGTTCACCCTTATCAAAACCTTAATGCTTAATTAGAAAAAAATTGTGTTTCATGAGAGCAAATACTCATTTCACAATTTGCATTACATGCAACATATTAATTCTAAGTGTAGATAATTGTATATAAGAGACACCTACAACAAAGAAAAATAGAGAGGAATACCTGTTTCAAATGCTATGAGAAATAAAACTATCAAGCAAGGAAACAACAGTGAAACTTTTGCCATTTGTGTATTTCTGTGTTGAAAGTGATTTTTAGAATCAATTTTCTTCCTTTACAAAGTTGTGTTTATGATGTTATTTATAAAAATAATAATAAAATTAATGCACTTAAATATTTACATTAAAGTTGTGTTTATGAAGATTATTTATAATTGTAATTAATTAAGTGCATTAATTTTGATAATGTGACAAAGGTATACCTTAAAGTTGTGTTACAGGATATTTTATAATACTCCCTCCGTTTCAAATTGATTGATGTTTTAGTATTGAAAAATTTTCATATTAACTAATGTTTTCAATTTTTATTGAGATATTAAAACATCTATTTCAATTTTGTCCTCTAATAAATATTATTGTCTTGAAAGACTTAATAAATCATTTATTGAAATTAAAAAAAAATAAGGATATTTTAGTAAAATTGTCTCCTAATAAATGTTATTATCTTGGAATACTTGTTATTCTTAATCTTTGTGAAAAAAAACTTTAAACATCAGTTAATTTGGAACGAAGGGAGTATAAAGTAAGGAAGTTTTGGCGTATTTTTTTTCCATCCAAAATAAGGATACTTTAGACAATTTCCTTTTAGTTGTTTTATTTTTCAATTATTTAATTAGTGGAACATTTAATAGAAAGTAAGTTTTAAATGCACATTTATTATGAAGTATTTGGGGAAGGATAATAGGTTTTAATGGTGTTATTAATGAATATTTAAAATCAGACATCCATTAATTGATTATTATGCATTCATTTATTATATTTATAATTTTTTATTTTTCAAAATAAAAATATTCACATTTAAAAATAAAATAAAAAAAGAACTAAAAGTATTAATTTGTGATTATTGCTTAACTTATCATTTGTAATTATCTATAGTATACAAATTTAATAGTGTTTAAAAAATTATTAATATGTAATTATTGCTAATATCATATATATTGAAATTCTATTTGTCTAGCATAATAATAAAAAGATTATATTTATATCGTCAAAAAATTAATACTCCCTTTGGTTAATATAAGACACTTTTATCATAATCATACAGGCCAATAAAAATAGTTAATTTAATTGATTTTATTGATTTTTTAAATAATGTTACTAATATGCCAAATTTACCCTCATTAATCATTATTAAATTGTTACGCACCACTACCTAAAGACTTTATTGCTTTTTTTTAAAAACAAAATCATGTCAATACCAAAAAGAAAAAAGAAAACATATGCTTTTACGAGTGCGCTAAATTTGAAAGGTCAATTTCTTGTTATCCAACTTTTACATTTTGTGCTCTCCAAATTAAAATTACAGTGGATTTTTAATCATAAATATTTAAATAAAAAAATTGAAATTTAACAATGAAAATAAAGGTCGATCGTAGACTTGAACCACTTATAAAAGCATATGAATTTATTGATAAATGGCCGAAGATGAAGATGGAGAGTCCAAAGCGCATGAGAGAGAATAATTATTAATGACTTCTCAAATTCTCTTCTCGTTATTCAGTAACAATAAACACAGATACTCATAATCTTTAACAGGGGCATGGACAAATAATTAAGAAAAAAAAATTAATATTTTATAAAAATTGTAAAATGCCTTATAAAAAAAATCATCATTTTTTTTTCTAAATTATGTCTTACACTAAGGATCAGAGAGAGCAGTACATATTGAAATTTCGAAACAATATAAAATATTCAAAAGTAAAAAGATCTCAAATAAGGATATGAAAATATTATTCATGAAGAATTGAAGATGTTATTATTTCATCTTCTACTATTACAGATAAAATTTCACCACATAGACATAGAATTTTTGCATCTTAATTTTAAACCATGAAAGCCTCAACTTTACTTTATTATCGTCCTTTATCATAGACAATCCCAAACACAACATCCATCCTTGCAATGAAATATTGAACCTCGGCAAATTTTAGAACCTTCAGGTGGCCTCAAACCATAACAATCTTCAGTACGAGCACACCAGCCGTTGCTACATGCATTCACAAAACCTGCCAAATTTGTTCACCCTTATCAAAATCTTAATGCTTAAAATGGTTTTTCATGAGAACAAATGCTCATTTCATAAAATTTTGCATTACATGCAACCTCTAATGTAGATAATTTATTAATCTTAAGTGTACATAATTATATATAAGAAAAATACAATGAAAAAAGAGAGAGAAGAATGAATACCTGTTTCAAATGCTACAAGAAATAAAATGATCAAGCAAGTACACAACAGTGAAGCTTTTGCCATTGTGTTGCCTTCGTGATGAAAGTGATTTTTAGGATCGATTTTTTTTTTTCCTGATATCAAAAAGCAGCAGTTTCTGAGTATTATTTATAATAATAAGTGCATTAATTTTCATAATGGCAAAATGTTAGTCAAAGATATTTGGTTTCCTAAAAGAAATTATTACTCCCTCCTTCCTTTTTTTTTTTTTATGTTTTCGCTTCTTCTTTTTTTCAAAACAATTGATGTTTTAAAATTTTAAAGTCTAATTAATTTTTTTTGGTCAAATATACCCTTATTTAATACTTAATAACTGAGGACATTTTAATTTAAATATAATACTGTAATATTTTAGTTCCATTCAATATTTTTTAATTCATGTGTAATAACCTTAAACATAAAAAGAAATGATAAGAAAGGAGTAAATATTTAAGGTCAATTATTTGACATTTTTTTTCGGGTATGAGATAGTTTTAAGGAAATAAAAATAGTAAAATTCAAAAAAGTGTATTAAATATGGTCAAACTTTAGAAAGTCATTTTTTGTGTGGACTCTTCCTAAAATGTCCTTGTTAAGAACAATGGTTTAAGTAATATGGTATGATGTAATTTGATTTAAGTAATTATTAATTACATAACTATTAATTTGTATATTGATTGAGTATCTTTATTTGGATTTTTTTTATTTTACTGTGAAATTGGCATACATCTGCCAAAGAATGTGACAACTTTTACTCTTTTTTTTTTAATCTAACTGATGCCACAATTTTATCTTAAATGTGATTGATTTACTTTTATTTAATGGAACTGAAAATTTATATTTTAAACAATATGTTTGAAATATGCAAAACTACAACAAAATTAATACATCAAGCGTAGTATTTAACATGTGCATAAACATACATAATAAAATCGAACCATATATTTAACTTGTGTTATTCACTCAATGTGATTACCCCAAGTGTGAAAATAGGCATATATAATTGTCAAAAGGTGTAACAATTTTTACATGATTTTTTTAATATCCAATTAACGTCACAATTTTATTTTAAATGTGATTGCCTTTATTGAATGGAATAAACTATTAAGCAACGTTTACTAAGAATATGTTTGAAATATGCAAAATCACAATAGGATTAATATATCAAGTATAATATTTAACTCGTGCTATTCATCCAATGTGATTTGTCCAAGTGTAAAAATAGACATAGACAATTGCCAAAAGAGTGACAAATTTTACTTGAATTTTCTTTTTTGTATCCAACTGACACCATAATTTTATCTTGAATTTTATTGTCTTTATTTAATAGAAATGAACAATTGAATAACATTTACTAAAAATATGTTTAAAATATGCAAAATTGCAACAGGATTAATACATCAAGCATACATAGTATATGTCCCATGCATGCATACATCAAGCATATATAGTATATGTCCCATGCATGCATACATCAAGCATATATACAAACATACTTAATAAAATTTAAGTATAAAATTTAACCCATGCTATTTACCTAATATGATTTGCCTAAATGTAAAAAAAAAAAAAATGATTGCTAAAGAGTGTGACAATTTTTTCTTGGATTTTTGTTTGTTTGTATCCAACTAATGTCACAATTTTATCTTGAATATGATTACCTTTATTAAAATGAAGAATTGAGCAATATTTACTAAGAATATGTTTGAAATATGCAAAATCTCAACAGAATTAATACATTGAGTGCAATATTTAACCCATGCATAGACATACATATTAAAGTATAGTATAGTTTTTAACCTAGTGTGTTGACCCGTGCATCCCATAGGCGACCTTTATATATCTTTATTATGAACATATCAGAAATGCTTCTAAGTATAGTTATAAAGATTTGAGGGATTAATTGTTAAAATTATATAAGGATTACTAATTTTGAGTAAAAATAAATTTAAATTTTAGTTTTTAATTAGGTTAAAAAATATAAAATTGTAATAATGGTAATAAAAATGCTTAGTGTGAAAATAACATAAACACTTAATTGAAAAGCTTTTTGTTCAAATTTGTAAAATACTACCAAATTCTACAATAAATCATGCATCAACTCTCTATGTTTATAATATTTCCTTCTTGATTTCATAAAATAAAATATACATCCCCATTAGTTTTATTTTATATATAATAATTTTATATCTTATTACCTACATCTAGATATGAATGTTAAGAGAAAAATTAAATTTACCTAGGTAAAAGAAAATCTTCATTAATTTACATAAGTGAGAAAATAATAAATAATAATTTATCTAAAAAATTGATTTTATATTTTGTTCAAATAGAAATTTAAATAAAATTACATTATATTTAGATTATTATCATAACAATGAATTAAAAAATAATTTAATCATAATAATTTAGAGGTTAATATAGTTTCGGACAAATTGTTCATTCCTATGAGTTAAGTATAAATTTTGTTACTTAATTTCATAAAAAAAAATGTTCATTCCAATAAATTTTATTTTATAATAATAAATTTAGAGGAGAGATCCACATACTCCAAGTGTAACTCTAAGACAGTTACTTTTCATCTCCACCATTCATTTTCTTGAAATCTAATGGTTAAGATTAGTTACTCATTACAACCATTAGATTTATATATAGATATGAATTAATAAAAGAAAATTTAAATTTACAAATCTTCAATAATTTACATAAGTAAATAATACATAAAAATGAATAATGATTTGTCCAAAAATTAACTTTAGACATTAATTTTACTGATATTTTATGTGTTATATAAAATAAAATATTCAATAAATTAGTTAACTCAAAAGATAAAAAGCAAGAAAAAATACATTTATATTAATTATTATATTAATATATAATTTTAATTTAACCCTAATAATTTATAAATATAGATATCAATGTATGAAAGAAAATATTAATTTAAATAGGTAAAGAAAAATCTTTAACAATAAATAAAAAATAATAATCATTTGCCTAATAATTAATTTGTATGCTAGATAAAATAAAGCATTCAATAAATTAGTTAAGTCACTTGATAGTAAGAAAGAAAAAATTACGTTTATCTTAAAATTATTATAACAATGAATTAAAAAAAAGTCCAATTTCACTCTAATAATATTGATGTTAACATTGTTTTAGATAAATTGTTCGCTTCGGGAAGTTAAGTATAAATTTTCCTGCTTGATTTTTGAAAAAAAAATGTTCATTCTCGTGACTTTTCTTTTATATATAATTTTTATATTAATAAATTTACATATAAATACCAATGTACAAAAGAAAACTTAAATTTATACAAATAAAAGAAAATCTTCAATAACTTGCATAAGTAAAAAGATAATACATAATTATTTGTCTAAAAATTGATTTTAGACATTAATTTTACTCATACTTCCCGTGTTAGATAAAATGAAACATTCAATAATTTGGAGCACTCTTTTGACTTTTAGAAGAAGAAAAAAATTGATTATCCAAATGGATTAGTCCTAATATGGTTACCCGTGAAAAAAGTGTGTGATACAGAGGCATAAAAGTTAAACAGAGTGTGAGAGAATATTTTTGCATTATTTATTTAGATTTTTTTTTGTATGTTAAAAATAATGAGATTATTAAAATTGATTGATAAATGAACACCATACACCGTGCAATCCCTAGTGCTTGTTCTTTTTTTTATTATTATTATATGAAAATAGTTTTATTAATTTTAATACTAAATAGGCATAAGTTATGCCAATGTACAAAAGAAAACTTAAATTTATACAAATAAAAGAAAATCTTCAATAACTTGCATAAGTAAAAAGATAATACATAATTATTTGTCTAAAAATTGATTTTAGACATTAATTTTACTCATACTTCCCGTGTTAGACAAAATGAAACATTCAATAATTTGGAGTACTCTTTTGACTTTCAGAAGAAGAAAAAAATTGATTATCCAAATGGATTAGTCCTAATTTGGTTACCCGTGAAAAAAGCGTGTGATACAGAGGCATAAAAGTTAAACAGAGTGTGAGAGAATATTTTTGCATTATTTATTTAGATTTTTTTTTGTATCTTAAAAATAATGAGATTATTAAAATTGATTGATAAATGAACACCATACACCGTGCAATCCCTAGTGCTTGTTCTTTTTTTATTATTATTATATGAAAATAGTTTTATTAAATTTAATACTAAATAGGCATAAGTTATGCCAATGTACAAAAGAAAACTTAAATTTATACAAATAAAAGAAAATCTTCAATAACTTGCATAAGTAAAAAGATAATACATAATTATTTGTCTAAAAATTGATTTTAAACATTAATTTTACTCATACTTCCCATGTTAGACAAAATGAAACATTCAATAATTTGGAGCACTCTTTTGACTTTCAGAAGAAGAAAAAAATTGATTATCCAAATGGATTAGTCCTAATATGGTTAGCCGTGAAAAAAGTGTGTGATACAGAGGCATAAAAGTTAAACAGAGTGTGAGAGAATATTTTTGCATTATTTATTTATATTTTTTTTTGTATGTTAAAAATAATGAGATTATTAAAATTGATTGAGAAATGAACACCATACACCGTGCAATCCCTAGTGCTTGTTCTTTTTTTATTATTATTATATGAAAATAGTTTTATTAATTTTAATACTAAATAGGCATAAGTTATGCCAATGTACAAAAGAAAACTTAAATTTATACAAATAAAAGAAAATCTTCAATAACTTGCATAAGTAAAAAGATAATACATAATTATTTGTCTAAAAATTGATTTTAGACATTAATTTTACTCATACTTCCCGTGTTAGATAAAATGAAACATTCAATAATTTGGAGCACTCTTTTGACTTTTAGAAGAAGAAAAAAATTGATTATCCAAATGGATTAGTCCGAATATGGTTACCCGTGAAAAAAGTGTGTGATACAGAGGCATAAAAGTTAAACAGAGTGTGAGAGAATATTTTTGCATTATTTATTTAGATTTTTTGTATGTTAAAAATAATAAGATTATTAAAATTGATTGATAAATGAACACCATACACCGTGCAATCCCTAGTGCTTGTTGTTTTTTTTTTATTATTATTATTATATGAAAATAGTTTTATTAATTTTAATACTAAATAGGCATAAGTTATGCGAATGTACAAAAGAAAACTTAAATTTATACAAATAAAAGAAAATCTTCAATAACTTGCATAAGTAAAAAGATAATACATAATTATTTGTCTAAAAATTGATTTTAGACATTAATTTTACTCATACTTCCCGTGTTAGATAAAATGAAACATTCAATAATTTGGAGCACTCTTTTGACTTTTAGAAGAAGAAAAAAATTGATTATCAAAATGGATTAGTCCTAATATGGTTACCCGTGAAAAAAGTGTGTGATACAAAGGCATAAAAGTTAAACAGAGTGTGAGAGAATATTTTTGCATTATTTATTTAGATTTTTTTTTGTATGTTAAAAATAATGAGATTATTAAAATTGATTGATAAATGAACACCATACACCGTGCAATCCCTAGTGCTTGTTCTTTTTTTTTTTTTTTATTATATGAAAATAGTTTTATTAATTTTAATACTAAATAGGCATAAGTTATGCCAATGTACAAAAGAAAACTTAAATTTATACAAATAAAAGAAAATCTTCAATAACTTGCATAAGTAAAAAGATAATACATAATTATTTGTCTAAAAATTGATTTTAGACATTAATTTTACTCATACTTCCCGTGTTAGACAAAATGAAACATTCAATAATTTGGAGCACTCTTTTGACTTTCAGAAGAAGAAAAAAATTGATTATCCAAATGGATTAGTCCTAATTTGGTTACCCGTGAAAAAAGCGTGTGATACAGAGGCATAAAAGTTAAACAGAGTGTGAGAGAATATTTTTGCATTATTTATTTAGATTTTTTTTTGTATGTTAAAAATAATGAGATTATTAAAATTGATTGATAAATGAACACCATACACCGTGCAATCCCTAGTGCTTGTTCTTTTTTTATTATTATTATATGAAAATAGTTTTATTAAATTTAATACTAAATAGGCATAAGTTATGCCAATGTACAAAAGAAAACTTAAATTTATACAAATAAAAGAAAATCTTCAATAACTTGCATAAGTAAAAAGATAATACATAATTATTTGTCTAAAAATTGATTTTAGACATTAATTTTACTCATACTTCCCGTGTTAGATAAAATGAAACATTCAATAATTTGGAGCACTCTTTTGACTTTCAGAAGAAGAAAAAAATTGATTATCCAAATGGATTAGTCCTAATATAGTTACCCGTGAAAAAAGTGTGTGATACAGAGGCATAAAAGTTAAACAGAGTGTGAGAGAATATTTTTGCATTATTTATTTAGATTTTTTTTTGTATGTTAAAAATAATGAGATTATTAAAATTGATTGATAAATGAACACCATACACCGTGCAATCCCTAGTGCTTGTTCTTTTTTTATTATTATTATATGAAAATAGTTTTGTTAATTTTAATACTAAATAGGCATAAGTTATGCCAATGTACAAAAGAAAACTTAAATTTATACAAATAAAAGAAAATCTTCAATAACTTGCATAAGTAAAAAGATAATACATAATTATTTGTCTAAAAATTGATTTTAGACATTAATTTTACTCATACTTCCCGTGTTAGATAAAATGAAACATTCAATAATTTGGAGCACTCTTTTGACTTTCAGAAGAAGAAAAAAATTGATTATCCAAATTAATTAGTCCGAATATGGTTACCCGTAAAAAAAGTGTGTGACAGAGAGACATAAAAGTTAAACAGAGTGTGAGAGAATATTTTTGCATTATTTATTTAGATTTTTTTTGTATGTTAAAAATAATAAGATTATTAAAATTGATTGATAAATGAACACCATACACCGTGCAAAACCTAGTGCTTGTTCTTTTTTTTTATTATTATTATTATTATATGAAAATAGTTTTATTAATTTTAATACTAAATAGGCATAAGTTATGCCAATTCAACTCACCAAAACAAATAGAAATTTCTTGCTTGCAAGTATTAGGATAAAAATAAAGAACCCCACCCCTACTATCTATTTGGAACCTTAACATCATGAATACCACCCCTGCATGGAATATCTATTTCATTTAACCTCCCACAAAGCTAATATATTCACTGTGCTCCTAACTTTTTCTCAATTCTTATAACATGAATATAGCAAATAACACAGACTTCTGCACTTTGTTGAGCCAAGTAATCCTTTGACTTTGATAGGCTTATTCACTGGTCCATTGATGCCATGCACCAATTCATACATATGCTTGAAAACCTCCTATTTTAGCTACGCTGCTTGCTAATTGCACACTTACGAATCCAGGACTTTCTTCCTATATAATTTCAATCTCGTTCTTATCAATCCACTTACCAATATTCACATCCAGTTTCACCACTTCCTCTATACATGATCTGTCCTTTAAATAGGATAAGTTAATTAAAAACTAATTACATTACAAAGAAAATCACAATTAAAGCAAAACAACGTTGCAGGTTGGGTGGATTATTCTGTCTCTCGGTATCATTCAGTATAGGTAGAGAAATATATCAGGAAATCTGATATAAACTACATAGTAATAAGACTCGGTGGGTTGAGAAACGATCCTTCTACTGGAAATGTTGTTATGGAGCCAGAGGTATTGTCTACATTTCTGACTTTCTATTACATTTCCATAGTATAATCTTAACTCTTAAGTTCATATTTTGTGATTTAAAGAATCAATTAAAATTTAAATAAAAAATATCATCGACTGTGATTTAAATAATCAATTAAAATTTCTATTTGTGCAAATTAAGCACTAAAAGCAAAGCAAATTTCAAAATATTTGCAATGACACGTTAAATGTCAGTACATTATATCATGCCAAGTAGTTTTTCCAAATTGGTTAGAGACCCATATTTTCAATTCCTGATTTATTGGATCCTACAACAAAATCATCAAAGACCTTTACAAAAACAGATCACTCAACAAAAATTCAGACACTGATTCAAATTATATAAATCACAAATTTAAACACATTTACCAAAACAGATCACTAAACAAATGTAGCATATTATAAAAAAAATATTATATACATTTTTTAAACAGTATAGAAATGCTCACAAATAATTCAAATTTAAGAATACAAATGAAGACCTTTGTAGGCTCCAACTTTCTCTCATAAATCCTGAACCATTTACTTAATCTTGAACCTTTGCAGCTGCCATCCTAAAACAGAGAGTAGACAAACTCTTGCATGTGGGAGTTGTTCAATAGTTTTCTGCTATCTTCAACCAAACCATGAAACAAAGAGCAACCCGGCACATCTATTTTCTTCCACTATTGGTATAAAAGCAAGCAATCAGTTTCAAAAAGAACTCTTGATAGGAACAATTTAGCAATAGTTATGACAACCATCTAAACGCAGTAGCCTCTGGCTCCTTTGAGCAGCGTAAAGGTATGCAAGGCATTGTCCTTAAGCACAATGTTGATTCTCATCATAAACACTCATTGCTATCAATGAAAACTCAAGAAATTTATGATTGTAATAAAGTTATAACCTGAGACTATATTATTCTCTGACAATTATTAAATTTAACTTTATCATTAGAGAGACTCGAAGTTCACTTCATATTTATTCCTTTAACAAAATATGGAAAACCCAGAAATCACAATTCTAAATCAAAATCATATAATTAATTTTAATGTGAAGTAGAATCAAGAGAGGGGTTTGGTTTTCTAAGTGAACATAGTGATTTGAAATCCTCAATCTCTATGCCAGATGGATCATTTGCAACCTAACCCTCCTTCCTTGTACTTAATAATATTACAACTTTTTTTCCCCCTAAGATCTTGTAAATAGCTTCTCATTATCCCCTTGCAAAATATAGTAACAGGAAATGCAATGTCAGAAGAAATAAAAAAATAAAGAATACATCACACCGAAAAAGAATACAATAACAAAGAACTTCTTAAACCTAATTTATAGCCAACTTAAAGAGCAATTATAAATACACTCCTAGGGTAATCAGTTTTTTAATTCAAAATCACATCAATTACAAACCCAACCAACATAATTGAATCCTGAATTAATCAAAAGTTCTACACAACCAATAAATGTTTTGCAAAATTTACCCCAGATCTAGTCTGCATATAGACATAAGCATAAGCATATACAAAACATTAAATAATACATAATAAGAAATCAAAATAGTGAAGTAAAAGACTTTTTTAAAAAGCCATGATTATAAAACCATCGAATTGACAAAATAAGAACCTTCAACCAAATTCATAGTAAATAAAATTTAGATTAAACATTAGTTTTAGTAGTAGTAGTAGTAAATTTAATGCTTCACAATTCCTTCTTTCAGAAGTACACAATCACATTATAATCATTGTATATGAAATAATGAAATATTTTACCTCTCATTTGGGTCGAATAAGCGCGCAACAAATTCTTCAAACAGGCCCCAAATGTGTCACTGAAACAAAAGAAAATATTAATGCGAGAAAAAAATCCTAAATATCGCATAAATACCATTTGGGACTTAAAATCTCAGAAGAAGAGCCCAAACGCAACATTCACCCTTCGTAAAGAAATGACAACCCAAATAACAAACAAATACTCAGAGTGATTTTTTTGGGAGAAATACTCACTGTGATTTTTGATGCAGATAGAAGCAGATCCAAATTTGTATTTGTCTCTTCAGTTATCACAAACAGATTAAAAAAAAAAAAGATTTCGCAAAACTCCAAAATGCCTAACCAAAGAGGATTTGAAAAAAAAAACAAAAAGAAACAATGTATTTAGTATACATTTTAATATAGAAATCAAATGGAGAAGGATTCTTTGTTTTTTTTTTTCTTTGGAGAAATACTCACCATGATTTTTGTGACAAAGAGGAGAAGCAGTCCCAAACCTGTGAGTCTTTAGTTATCACAAACAAAATTGATAATTCGAGAAACCCAAAAACCAATCAGAAGAGGATTTGAAAAAATAAAAAGGAAAGATGGATTCAGTGTGAGATCGAATGAAAAAGGAAATTTTTTTGGGAGATACTCACCGTAATTTGGAGGCGGAAAAGCAGTCCCAAATTTGTGTCTTCAATTTTTACAAACAAATTGCTTTCAATGTGAAATAGTCTGTCTCTTGAGATTGTAGAACCATTAAATTAAATTCATCTCACTAATAGAGCCTGCCTTGGTGATCAAGCCAAAAGAGAACTTAATGAAAAAAAAAATTATTTATTAAAAATTCTTAACCTCAGTTTCCCAAAACTGATTGAAGCATAGAAATAACCTATGTGCTTGTTTATTAAAAATTCTTAACCTCAGTTTCCCAAAACTAATTGAAGTATAGAAATAACCTATGTGCTTGTTGAATGTTCTTCGTAAAACGTGGTGTGATAGGGAAACTGCAAAACATGAATCTAATTTAATGAATGTCACTCCTATATATATAAATTAAATATAAACATACTCTATTTTTGGACAGAAAAATAGACTACATTTGATATTTTACTCCTATATATAAAAATTTAATTTAAATCAACTTAACTGACAGGATGTGTTTAAAATTTTGTGTTATAGATATAAAGTTTGATTAACTGACATAATATATAAATTTATAGTATATAAATTGTTTTTTTACACAATAATATATTTATTGCTAAACAAATGAAAAGTGTTTCCATATTTTTTTAATTAAGACCATTGTATTATTTAATTGATATTAAAATACTTTAATTTAAATTAGCTTAACTAACGTGATGTGTTTAAAATTAAAATGTCATAGATAAAAATATTGATTTTTTGCTATATATCTTTACTAAAATCAAGCATCAATTATAATAATAATTATTATTTTTTGGTCTAGACTACATAGAGTTCTGGTTAAGCTTTAACAATCCCATGCCAGTTATCCACGCGCTTGGTGGTAATTATTATTATTATTATTATTATTATTATTATTATTATTATTAATGATTGATTTATGATTAGTTATGTATTCATTTTAAAAAATCAATTATTAATATATAGCAAATGTAAGTTTTCGATCAATAGACTAAAACTCATGGTAACAAATAAAATTATACCTCCATTATAATTATCTTCATTTTAAAATTTCTTTATTACGAATGATTTAAATTTAAATTATTTGTATCTTATTAATAATTGATTTGCATTTATAATTGAGATTGAATAAAACTTACTCTAATAATAATATTATTAATAATATAATTATTTATAAGAATTTATATAATTCCAAAGCTATCTTAAAAAAATTATACTAATATTTATTTACAATTTATTATTGCTATTTGACTATTGAAATCAGTGAAAGCATTAAATTTGATTCGGAAATTTGGGAATCATTGATTTATACGGTGCCTATTCATCTATTTACATTAATTTTAATATATTGATGATAAAATTAATTACAAATATAATTACATATTTACCCTTAAATTAGGTGGGAAAATTAAAATTACTAAAATACTCCAAACTCACTTACTTTTATATATATAAAGATTATATATACTTAAAATCAATATGTTATCTACATTAAGTTGCATCTAATGCAAAATTTTCTGAAAATGAGAATATAAAGTATACCCAAGCAAACACTCGTTGAACATATGCAATTAGTGACACAGCTTAAAAAACATCGGAGGGGTCAAACAAACAAGATTATAAAGTATAAACTAAAGATAATATGCAGATATTTTGACCAAACCATGTCCTTTATGGTCAACATCATATTCAAATCGGGTTTGACTGCGTGTAAACTTTGACCAACTTTATGTCATAGAGAACAAAAGAAGAAGACTAGCTGACATTCACCAATCACCAGTGCTTTATTCAATTCCATTGGAGCCTAAACATGTTTTCTTTTGACTAAATTATAATTTTCATCTCTTTCAATTCTTAATTTGTGATTTTAGTTTCTATTTTTTTTTTTTTGGTATTAAACGGGGCCATGAAGGCTAAAAAAAAAGAAACTACATTGGAATAACATGTGGAGTAGAACTCCAACAGCTAAAAGCAACGTTTTTTTTTTTCCGATTTTAGTTCATATATTTTAAAAAAATGCAATTTTGATCAAATTTTCAATTTTATATATATATATTTTTTATTTTTTACATTTTAACTAATTAAATTAGTATTTTTTAATTGTTAAATGTTAATTTTCATATTTGCATTGGAGGTGAAGATTTCGAAATCACAATAATCCAGATGATGATCGAAGATGTAGCTAAGTGTTTGTTGGCCAAAAATTGGCAATTCTGGTTTGGAGGCATTTTGTAAACAGAGTTTTTTGTAACGGGGGCTCATCTCATGGCTTTTACGCCTTATTCATGTTGCTTGCACTCCTTGTGCAGCAATTATGATTTTATTTATTTAATAATATTTAATTTGTCTTTAAAAAAATGTTAATTTTCACCTCATCACAATACTGACACACCATTATCAACTGTTAAACTAAACAGTCAATGTATACAAAATTGAGGGGTTGTAAATTTTTTAAAAAATAAAATATATTTTTAGTCCTTCATTTTATCTTGATTTCTAGTTTTAGTCCCTCATAAATTTTTTCTTTGTTTTTAGTCTCTTATAAATTGTTCTATTCTATTTTTAGTATCTAAAAAATTGTTATATTCTATTTTTAGTCCCTAACGTTAATTTCAACTGTTAAATGATGACATGACGGACATAAACTGTATGTGTGAAAATTTCCTGATTAAGTTTCTAGTAACTTTTAACCAGTACAAATGTTTTGGTTGTAAAAATTGTAACATTCTTTGTGATTTTAGAAAATCTAGTGTTCAAAGTTTTGATTATTTTTTTTAACATTTCTGATGATTTTAGCCTGCCAGAAAATTTGCAACAGTTAAAAATTGCTAAAAACTTAAACATACATTTTTCAAGCGCAAATTTTGCTTGTTATGACATTACTTAACAATTGAAATTAATGTCAGGAACTAAAAATAAAATGAAACAATTTTTTAGGGACTAAAAATAGAGAAAAAATTTATGAGGACTAAAAACAGAAATCAAGATAAAATGAGGGACTAAAAACATATTTTACCCTTTTTTAAAATACAGGAACTAAAATCGCAAAAAAAAAAAAAAGACCAAAATCATAAATAAGGAATTAAAAGAAACCAAATTTATAATTAAACCTTATCTTTTCTATGTAAAAGGGATTTAAGAGATGACTAATAACTAATACATGCGGCCCCCATTTGATACCAAATGCTGATGCACATTGGATGTTTCATTACTCTATGGCTTACTAGTGTGTCCACACTCTAACCACACCAATTTTCCAATTCAGAAACTATAGTATAAATATCAATATTGATCAACACAAGTCTTATAGGGCTAGTGGCTTGTGTAGTTTCCTAATAATCATCCATCTTGTGCCAATTTCACTATGATGAAAATGGCTCTATCAAGGAGGCTACATGGTTACTCAAAGATGGATAAGGAAGACCCTGAAGAGAGAGTACATAGACGAGCACAATTCTTGATCTACAAAGTATTAGAGAAAGCAGATTCTCGTAGAAAACCATCATGCGTGAGGATCAGAATGGTGAAGCTGAAGATTAAGATTGGGAATGGCTTGAGGAGTATCAAGAAGGGTGTTTTCTCTGGGGCTGGTTTTCATGGACAAGTTATGATGGGTCAGGTGAAAACATTGAAGCGTTTTATGATTAGCAGAGGACAGACCATGAAATTTAGAAGCCTTTCTTCTCTTTTGTTTAAATGATTGCTCAAATATGATGAAATATATTTCCTGTTGTACTTGTTGGCTTCTTAATTTCCTATGCTATCAT
Organism: Pueraria montana var. lobata; assembly: GCA_026413185.1. Classification (NCBI taxonomy): domain Eukaryota; kingdom Viridiplantae; phylum Streptophyta; class Magnoliopsida; order Fabales; family Fabaceae; genus Pueraria; species Pueraria montana. Next base: position 52,347,347 of record CM048655.1, read on the forward strand.
TTTTTGTGCTTTCTTGTTTTCTCTTCGTATATGTACATTTTCTTTATCCTTTATGTTAAAGTTGATGGAAAAGTGAAAGCAATGAAGTTGTAAAAGATAATTGTAGTCTTAAACCAACAAATCAATACTCAATTTTCAATCAAAATTAAGCATAGTAAGGAATTTGTAAATTATCGTTAAGACCTTTTATTAATTTAACAAATGTTTAATTTTTTTTAAATTTTAATGTATAATAAATTATTTTTTATTAATTAGTTTAGTTTTGTTTTTAAATGTTTTTTAATTATACTTTTATATTTTATTTATATTTACAAATACTCCTTTAAGTAAGCGCCTTCCTCCGTTCCTCGTCATCTTGCGTTTGTAGCTTGTTTGTGTCTCGCATAGCATTTTTCTATTCTATAATATTTAGAAAAGATTTTTCTTTGTTTTGTCAGATAAGCAGTTTATTTTAGGCTTAATTACATTTTTTTATCCCTAACAAATTAATTTGCCGTATTTTATCCTCAATTTTTTTAAAAACGTACAAATTTTACCTTCTACTGTTGTGCTGACGTGGCATGCCATAAACATAAAAAGTGATGGTAAAATTTATGAAAAGATAAAAAATTGAGGGTAAAATTTGCCAAAAAACTAAAAAATTAGAGGTAAAATTCGTCAAAAAATAAAAAATTGAAAATAAAAAGTACAATTATTTTAACATGTCACGTCAGCAAAACGGTGAAAAGTAAAATTTACAAGATTTTTAAAAAGTTAAGGATAAAATGTGTTTGGGAGGCATGGAGAAAAATTGTAAAATTGTAAAAATTATTCATAAGTTGAAGAAACTTGTAAACAGGAGAAAATGTTGTGTATCCAATTCCACGTTGCCTACTCCTTATATATACTGTGAATTTGTTTAGTTCCGTTGGCATAGCTTTAAAGGGTTTTAATTTAGACTTAAATATATTTTTAGTCCCTCAATTATATATTATTATTTTTTTAGTCCTTCAATTTTGAAATTGCTTTTTCTTAGTCTATGAAATTCGTAAAATATTCTTTTTAGTCCCTCTACATAGTGTGAGCCAAACGAGAAATAAGATATTCGCAATTTGTGACAACTTTTTATCGCCAAAATTTGATTTTTTTATTTTATATTTTAAAGTATATTTTTTGGTGGTTAAAAATTGCCAAAATCAAGTCTACAAAGATTAAAAACACATTAACTGCTTTAAATCGCACTTTAAAATTTAAAATAGAAAATCAAATTATGACTATCAAAAGTCGTCACAAATTGCGATTTTTTTATTCCCTGTTTAGCTTACACCGTGCAGAGGACTAAAAAGAGCATTTTGCGAATTCCATGACAAAAAAAAGCAATTTCAAATTTGGATGACTAAAAAAATAATGACCCACATTTGAGGAACTAAAAACATATTTAAGTCTTTAATTTAAATTTAAAACAAGGTTTAAATACTTTTTTAGTCTTTGTAATTTAGTATTTTTTTGTTTTTTATCCTTGCAAAATTATTTTTTTTTATTTTAGTCCTTACAAATTATGTTTGTTTTATTTTTCGTCCTTAAAATGATTTAGATAGCGCTTTAAATAGTGAAAAAACGCTATCTAAATCGCTATAAAGACGAAAAACAAAATAAACATAATTTGCAAGGACTAAAACTAAACAAATAATTTTACAAGGATGAAAAGCAAAAAAAAAATACTAAATTGTAAGGATTAAAAATGTATTTAAACCTTAAAGCAAATAAAAACTGATGAAATCAAATGGCTAATTAAAGCAAATAAAAAATTGAAGTGCTTATGCTGAATGAGATAAGGAGTTCGGCAGTTTATTATGGCATGAAAACTTGAGCTTCAATCAAAGAGGTCACGAGCAAATTACCGTTGAATCAGATTGCAGAACTGCTATCACTTTCCATAGCTCTTGTGTGTACTTGACAAGAGAAATCAAAACTAGATAATCACGGATATAATTCAACCTATAAAATATAAATTTGATCATTCAAGCGTGATCCAAATAAAAAAATAATAATTAACTTGGATATTCATAATTAGAACAAATTAATCATTAAAACTATCCAATGTGTGAATTAACTGACGTGTAGTTGTTCTGGGAGGCATGGAGAAAAATTGTAAAATTGTAAAAATTATTCATAAGTTGAAGAAACTTGTAAACAGGAGAAAATGTTGTGTATCCAATTCCACGTTGCCTACTCCTTATATATACTGTGAATTTGTTTAGTTCCGTTGGCATAGCTTTAAAGGCTTTTAATTTAGACTTAAATATATTTTTAGTCTCTTAATTATGGATAATTATTTTTTAAGTCCTTCAATTTTGAAATTGCTTTTTTGTTAGTCACTGAAATTTGCAAAATGTTTGTTTTAGTTTCTCTGTATAGTGTGAGCCAAACGAGAAATAAGATATTCGTAATTTGTGACAACTTTTGACAACCAGAATTTGATTTTTTTATTTTATATTTTAAAGTATAATTTTCTGACAATTAAAAATTACCAGAATCAAGTCTACAAAAATTAAAAACACATTAACTGCTTTAAATTGTACATTAAAATTTAAAATAGAAAATCAAATTCTGACTATTAAAAGACGTCATAAATTGTAAATATTTTATTTCCTGTTTGATTTACACCATGCAGAGGACTAAAAAGAGCATTTTGCTAATTCCATGACTAAAAAAAACAATTTCAAATTTGGAGGACTAAAAAAATAAAGATCTCCTTTTGGAGGATTAAAAACATATTTAAGTCTTTAATTTAAAACAAATAAAAACTGATGAAATCAAATGGCTAATTAAAGCCAACAACGTATGTCCCAACCGACGGATACAATACAACATTCAGATTTTTTTTTTTTTTTAATTTTGCAATCAAATGTTAAACGGTAAAAATGAATGTACCAAAAAAAATATATGTACCAAAAAAAACGGTAAAAATGAAAAGAAACGTATAGCACTTAATGCCGTTATTAGAGTTATACTATTTATATATAATGTTTTTTATAACATTTTTTATAATTTATTTTTATCTCTTTTTTTCTTTATCATAACAACTTTTTTGTGGTTCACTTTTTTTTCTTTTTGATTTATTGTATAAAAATTTAAACAAAGACAATGTATAAATAAAATTTGTCAATTTATTATTATGATTTACCAAAAAAAAAAAAAACTATCTCTTTACTTTAGAAGAGTCAACTTCTTGTTACACAATCATCCAATCATAAATTACTATAATAATTACTTTAAAAGTCATACAATATATAATTTTTTATTTATTGATAGTGTAAAAACTTTTACACTACCAATACCAATTAAACTATATTTAATATTCAATTACCTTTTTAGCTTATTGGAATATTTTATTTTGAAATGATTGTTTTTTCTTAACAGATGTTTCTTAACAAGGAAATTTTAGGAAGACTCCATACACAAAAAAAAGACTTTTTAAAGCTTCACCATATTAAATATACTTTAATTGAATTTTTTATTTTTATTTCCTTAGAATATCTCATACCAAAAAAACAAAAGTCAAACAATTGACCCAAAATATTTAATAATTTCTTTTAGCAAACCAAACATTTGACCAATATTATTATGAAAATTAATGCACTTGTCATTATAAATAATCCTCAAAACATAGCTTTTGGCTATCAGAGAACAAAAATTAATTCTAAAATTCACTTTCAACACACGTAATGGCGAAAGCTTCATGAATATTTTCTTGCTTGATCATTTTATTTCTCGTAGCATCTGGAACGATGGGTATTCCTCTTTCTATTTTTCTTTATTGTGCGTGTATCTTATATACATACAATTAAGTACACTTAACATTAATATATATTAGATTGCCTGTTATCATGAAAAAGCATTTTTAGTTAAGCATTTAGGTTTTGATAATTAAGGGTATTGAACAAATTAATTTGGCAGGTTTTGAGAGTGGATGTAAGCAATGCTTTAACGATGATCAGTGTTCTTCGTCGCCGTCTGAAATTTGCGGAGGACATGCCGCCATTGGAACATGCAGATTAGAATGTTGTCGGTGGGAATGTATCGGTTATCATGTACCACCTTCTAAAATTGTTTGATAAAGAAGGATAATAAAGATCAAGTCGAGACATTAATTCATGGTTCAAAATTAAGATGCAAAAATTCCATGTCTCTGTGGTGGAATTTATTTGTAATAATTAATAAAAGTTAAAATAATAAACATCTTCCATTCTTCATCAGCGACATTAATTTTCATCTCTCCTTAATGGAGGTGTTTTTGCTTTTTCATATTTTCTATGGTGTTTCGAAATTATTGTTAATTTTGCTCACGAATGTGGTTGATTCAATGAACACCTTGTGCAATGTTTTGTCATGTGTTGAATTAGGTTTTGTCCCATGCAACGCACGGGTTTTAAATTTGTTTGTGTTTGAAAATATATTAGTAATATGATTATGAGAAATAATATTTCTTTATTGATAAATAAATAAGTAATGGTCAATTTGTTTAAACTTAAAATAATATATTTTTTAAAAAAGTGTTTTTTAAAAAAGTGAATTTTTAAGAACCAGATATGATTTATTTCTTAAAAAAATATTTTTTGCCTTTTCATTTTAAAAAATAATATAGATAAACACATCAAAAAGAAAAAAAAAATATTTTATTAAAAAATGTTTTTTTAAATAAGCTTAAACAAATGGATCCAATATATAATTGATTTCTTTTAAATATGAGAAACTCAATCATGTAATACTAAGACATTTTAAAATTAAAGATGTTTTTGAACCTTTACGTAAATATGACAAATTTTAATATGATATAAAAATAAAATAAAATTCAAAGTAAAACATTTTAAAATCATAGTAATATATATATATATATATATATATATATATATATATATAATATAATATAATATAAAATTATCTTAGTTTCAAATATGAATAATAATGAGTTTAATGGTCATGCATCGTTGATATGACTTTTAAAATAGTTATCATAAAAGTCAACAAACTTACCATACATGGTGGATTGTGATTGAATGACAGCGTAAAACTATTTTACACTGTCAGTGCATGACCTATTTTCTCTAATAATATTTTAGATTTAAGTCAATAAGATTTTATGAAATAAATTTTCTTTTTCAATTTTTTTAAAATTAATTTAAAGTATTTAAAATTATATCTACAAATTAAAATCTTAAAATCTATAAAAAAAAAAAATTAAACATCGGAAAAAAAAATCAACCAGGATTAAATAAAATCAAGTAAAAATATTAATGGTCAATGCTTATCTTACTTTCAACATATCTTCTTTTGTAAAACCTCTTCATTAAAGCTTTTGTGTTATATCAATAGTTGAAAAATTAAGAAATTATAAAATAATGTAAAAAAAAAATTGTATTTGAAGTAGAGAAATTATGAGTTGTATTTGCTTAAAATAAATCTCGTGAGATTTCTAAATTTAAATTTGTTACAAATTTGAATCAAAATATATATTAGTATTATTAATTAATGTGAATCAAAATATATATTTATATTATTAATTAGATTCTAATCTTGATTGATTACCATAATTAAGTATTTCATAATTAAATAATTACCTTAATTATCATAAATATTTATTTTACTTAATTAAAAAATAAAATAATTTAGTGAAATTTTAGAAGGAAAAGAATGAATGTGATATTGTCACATAGCATCTGCTTACGTGGCAAAATATTCTTTTTATAATAATAATAATAATAATAATAATAATAATAATAATATAATTGATTGATATATTGATAATTAATAATTGATAATGGTATGTATATATTTACAGTAAATTATTATATAATAATGATAATAAACAAAAAGTTATAAAAATTGTAAAAAAAATATTCCATAAATGTTAATAAATTGACTATCATATTATATTAAGTCAAAATCTATTGCCTTTCAACAACAACAAAAGTCAAAATCCATTAAACATTTGATAATTTAATAACTTAATTGATTAATTCAATTAGGATATATATTCACCTTGATTACTACAATTTAACATAATAATAAGATTTTATCAATTAAAAGATGAAAAAAATCGATAAATTTTAGGCGAAAAAAGAATGAATATAGTGATATTATGTGGCATTTATCTACATGAAAAAACTATCTTTTTATAATAATAATAATAATAATAATAATAATAATAATAATAATAATAATTGATTTATATATATATATATATATATATATATATGTGTGTGTGAAAAATATTTTTTAAGAGATAATATTTATTTCAATAATATCAATGCTTTAATGAAATTAATTTTGAATTATTAGGTAGAGTATAGCTATTCACACATGCACAAAAAAGTTACAAAGAATCAAATTAATTTTAAGAAAAGTAAAACGTTTTTCCTTTTGTTAATGAGAATTAGTTATAGTGTGAAACATATAAAATAATTAAAAACATATTTATATTTTTTATTTTAAAAGTTGTGATATTTTATCGATAGAATAAAAATATTAAAAATAATTTTTTTAAACTTATTTTCAAAATATTATTTTAAATTTAAATTATTTTTAAAATTTATTCTTTTAAAAATAATTTACTTATATAATATAAATTAGAAGTAAAGATGAAAATATTCTTTCTTCTTTCAATTAAGGCTCTCTCAACTCAATTAAGCATTTTCTATATTTTTTCATTAAGGTACTCTTGAGCAATTTAAACGCAAATGGGATCCTTTGTAAAGCAAAAGAATCAATAGCTAATAAATGAGTTAGTTATTATTGAAAAATATTAAAATAATCCTTTACCAAATACACAATGCTCCAAAACTTTTTGATTAAGTTTATTATTGAAAAATATTAAAATAATTCCTCACCAAACATACAATGTGTAACACCCTAAGGGGTACTATCCTTAGCTTTACATTTTAATCATCAAAGGCAAATAATAAATAATAAAAATGAAACATATATGATATCATTACTCAAGAATTTTAATGTTAGAAGTCATACATCATTCTCAAGTAACCTCATCATATACATATCAAAGGGCATTTCCCAAATGTACGGGACCCTATACCAAAAGATTAGTTACATAACCAAGTATCTCAAAAGTAATAAGCCAAAAGATATTAATATACATAAAAAACATCTTCATGATTGAGTGTCTTCATTCTCCATAACCTGCTCAATCTGGAACATGGAAACTAAACTAATGAGACAAGGTCTCAGTGAGTGCTAAACATGCAACAATATACTTAAATGACCCATGGACGCATCATAAACATAAACTTAGGCATCAACCATTTCTTGCTTAACATTACTTTTTTCTTTGTCTTTTCCGTCCTATGGCAAGTATTGAGCTCAAACTTCCAAAGAGCGCCCCCTTGTTTTTATGCCATGACCTCGTATTTATATCCCCCTCCGATCCGAGGAGCCTCTACCGCATCCTTGGGGATGGAAAGTGACAGAACCCCTCCCATCACCCAAAAAGGGTATCTCAAATCTTACTACAAGCATCTTATAATTAAACATACTACATTTATATAAACATTTTAACATCATATAAATAAAAAGGGAAAAGTTTCAAAAGAATATCAATTAACCAAATTCTAGCCCGGCCTCACAAACTCTTGTGCTGAGCCAGAACCCCTATGCCCGACCTTGCAAGCATTCATGCTGAGCTAGAGCCCCATGCCCGACCTCACAAGCGTTCATGCTGAGCCTGAGCCCCCCTGGAGCTAAATACATATCTTGATACTCTCATGCCCGGCATCACAAACTTTCATGCTGAGATGAGCTCTCCTGGAAATGAATATCACTACTGACTCTCTCATGCCCGGCATCCCGAACTTTCATGCTGAGCATGAGCTCTCTTGGAAATGAATATCGCTAATGAATATCGCTACTGACTCTCTCATGCCTGACATCCTGAACTTTCATGCTGAGCATGAGCTCTCTTGGAAATGAATATCGCTACTGACTCTCTCATGCCAGGCATCCCGAAAAATTCATGCTGAGCATGAGCGAAATAGGGGTTGCGATTTTGCAAGTTCCATGGCCATCAATGGCTTACCCAATCATCCTAACCCTATGCAAAGACTCACCCAAGCATACAAATCAAACCCTAAACACTTCTATTACATTTCCAACCGATTAATTTATCCGAAAAACCCCTTAATCAAACAATTCACCAAAAAACCCAAAATCTCCAAACCTAAGGTTCAAAAGAGAAAATGGGGAAAACATGCAACTCAAAAGGATAGGGAAGGACAAGAGAAAAACACTCACCAAAGGCCCTTGGACTAAGGATGATGAGTGAGGTGTTGTGGGTTCCCTAAATTCCTCCTCCTGCTCCTTCTTCCTTTCTCCTTCTTCTCTCTCTAAAGTTCTGATTTTGTGTGTTGTGTGTGTGGTGAGGGGTGGGGAAGGGTTTTTGGGTCTTATATAGTTAACATTGGGTCCTTACTCTATAAGTTACTCTAATGCACACACTGCACTAAATCACTACAAAAAGCAAAATGTAAGGATATTATGAAGCAAGAAGACATTATTATTATTATTATTATTATTATTATTATTATTCTACCTACCAAAAAGAGATGTATTTACAATGAATAGTAAAAGTAACATATTCAATTGTATTGTTTATAGATGTTGCATACAGTATTGTAACTATTGCGTAAGTTTCCTTCTAAAACAATATTTCAGTATAAATGTTATGAATTATATCTTTCTCTTTCTTACGAAGATTGAAAAATTAAAGAGTTCAGTTTTAAAAATTAAAACTCCACTACTGTTATTCTCTCTATGCATTAATCATTTAAGGATAAATTTGAAAAAATATTACAATTACAGATAAATTTAATGGTAATATTTAGATTAACCAATTTTCTTAATATGCGTAAATTAATCAACAACATCTTATAAATAGGGACGGAGTTAGTATTATTTATGGACTGAAATAATTAACAGTATTTTGGTAAAAAAAATAATTAATGCAAGGAATAATTAGAATAAAGTCTTATAAAAAGGATAAATTTTTTTTAAAATAATGTCTTATAAAAAAGGACAGAGGTAGTATTTTAAACACAGTAACTATATATAATTTAATTTATTCATCAAAAAAAAATATATATATATATATATATATGTAATTTATTTTATTTGAAATAATAATATAATATGTGAAAAAGTCAAAGATAACTTACAACAACGAGGAGTCATTGAATTTGGTGATAACATTCACATTAAATTAAAACTATTATTCTATAACATAAAACTTATATTTTAATATAATATCAATTTATTTTAATTTAGTTTTTTTTTTGTCCTGACTAAGAGACCATGGGTGTCCTCCAACCCATTGTGTCAAAGATCAATTCCACTCACGATGCGTGACTGCTGCTAGCCTTAAAAAATTTTGCACATTCAGAAAATCTAACACGAGTTCTTTTGCTAAATATATCATTTTTCTTACATGTGAACGCAACGGAACCTTACACCAATGCATTAACATTATGGGTTTAATTTAGTTTATTTTAAATAACGCAAAGCATAATTATATATCTTTATGAATCACAAAAATGGGGGAATTAATGAATTTTGATCAGAAAAAAATGAATGTGGTAACGTGGGACAAAATCTTCTTTTATAATATATAATTGATTGATAATTTAATATCACATTTTATCTCTTAAAGAAGGAAATATATTTTTTAAAAGCAAAAAAGTACAAGATATAATTTAACTAATTCTCAACGAAGAATATTATAATTTAAAGTATTTTTTTTTCTACTTTTTCATTTTTCCCTTTAACAATTATTCCCTTAATATAATTGGAACACATGTTTATCCATGATCCCGGAGCTAGCCTGCATGCGACATTCAACACACAAAGAACATCGCACAGAATGTTCACTAAATCAACCACATTCTTGATCATAATTAGTAATACACAAGGAGATTAGTTTATATATTAAAATTTCAGGACAATATAAATCACACAAAAGCAAAACAAAATCTCAAAATGTTGTTGATAAAGAACCAAACATGTTATTATTAATTTAAAATTCTCTTATTACAAATAAATTCCACCATCGAAGCATAGAATTTTTGCATCTTATTGTTTTTGAACCATGACCTCAGCTTGATTTTATTATGATTCTTTATCAAACATTTTCACTAGGTGGACGACATTCGCAATGGCAGCATCCATTAATGCATTGCTTTGAGCAACCAAAACGATCATCAGAGCAATTTTTACAATCATCTGGGGATTTGCACTTGTCACATTGTGCATTCGCCATACCTGTCAAAATTGTTCACCTTTATCAAAACCTTAATGCTTTAATCAAATATATGGTGTTTAATAGCAAAAACCTCAGTTCAAAAAAAAAAAAAATAGCAAATACCCATTTCACAAAATTTTGCATTATATGTAAACTAATGTAGATAATATATTAATTTTAAGTGTAGATACTTATAAAGACACGAGCAAAACAAGGAGAAAAGCTGAGAGGAATACCGGATCCAGATGCTATAAGAAATAAAATCATCAAGCAAGAAAACAGTAGTGAAGGCTTCATCATTATGTACTTCTGTGTTGAAAGTAATTTTGAAAATCAATATATATTTTTTTCTGACCATACGAAGTCGTGTTTCTAAAGATTATTTATAATGATAAAGTGTATTGATTTTCACAATCACAAAATATTGGTCATATTTGACCAGGCGAATTGTTTGACTTTTTCTCTTTCTGGTATGATAATTTTAAGAAATAAAAATTACTGTTGAATCAGATTGCATATATAGCTGCTATCACTTTCCAATTTCCATAGGTCTGGGTGCATTTATAAGCAGTCCAAAATATCAAGATAATTAATGCATTTCATGAAATAAAAAATTGAAGTGTTTATGCTGAATCAGAGGAGGAGTTCGGCAGTTTATTATGGCACGAAATTACTGTTGAATCAGATTATTGCAGAACTGCTATCACTTTCCATAGCTGACAAGAGAAATCAAAAGTAGATAATCACGGATATAATCCAACCTATAGAATATAAATTTGATTATTCGAGCGTGATCCAAATAAAAAAAAAAGAAATAGAGTTAACTTGGATACTCATAATTAGATCAAATTAATCATTTTTTTAAAGGCAAAGAATATAATTTATTAATATGAGTCAAAGATCGAATTAATCATTAAAATTATCTATTGTGTTAATTAACTGACGTGGAGTTGTTTTTGGAAAACAATGGAGAAAAATTGTAAAAATTATTCATAAGTTGAAGAAACATGTAAACAGGAGAAAAATTGGAGAATGGAGAAAATGTTGTCTGTGTATCCAATTCCACGTTGCCTACTCTACTCCTTATATATACTGTGAATTTGTTTAGTGTCGTTGGCATAACTTTAAAGGCTTTAAAACAAATAAAAACTATTGAAATCAAATGGCTAATTAAAGCCAACAACGTAAGTGCCAACGGATACAACATTCAGTTTTTTCTTTTTTCTTAATTTTGCAATCAAATGTTAAACGGTAAAAATGAAAAGAAACGTATAGCACTTAATGCCATTATTCCAACAAAATCTGTTAAGTTTATTAGAGTTATATATCATGTTTTTATAACATTTTTTTTTATAATTTATTCTTATCTCTTTTTTTCTCTATCATATCAACTTTTTTGTGGTTCACTTTTTTTTTTCTTTTTTTATTTATTGTATAAAAATATAAACAAAGACAATGTATAAATAAAATTTCTCAATTTATATAATTATGATTTACCCAAAAAAAAAAACTATCTCTTCACTTTAGAAGAGTCAACTTCTTGTTACAAAATCATCTAATCACAAACTACTATAATAATTACTTTAAAAGTTGGATTTTTTTTATTTGTTGATGGTGTAAAAACTTTTACACTACCGATGCCAATTAAACTATATTTAACATTCAATTACCTTTTTAGCTTATTGGAATATTTTATTTTGAAATGATTATTTTTTCTTAACAGATATTCTTAACAAGGAGATTTTAGGAAGACTCCAAAAAAAAAAAAGACTTTTTAAAGCTTCACCATATTAAATATACTTTGATTGAATTTTTTATTTTTATTTTCTTAAAAATATCTCATACCAAAAAAAGAAAAGTCAAACAATTGACCCAAAATATTTAATAATTTCTTTTAGCAAACCAAATATTTGACCAATATTATTATAAAATTAATGCACTTGTCATTATAAGTAGTCCTAAAAAACATAGTTTTTTGCTATTAGAGAACAAGAATTGATTCTGAAATTCACTTTCAACACACATAATGGCAAAAACTTCAATATTGTTTCCTTGCTTGATCATTTTATTTCTTGTAGCATCTGGAACTACGGGTATTCCTCTCTCTATTTTTCTTCATTGTGTGTCTCTTATATACATACAATTATGTACACTTAACATATATTAATATATATTAGATTTCCTATTATCATGAAAATCCATTTTTAGTTAAGCATTTAGGTTTTGATAATTAAGGGTATTGAACAAATTAATTTGGCAGGTTTTGAGGGTGAATGTAAGCAGTGCTTTAACGATGATCAGTGTTCTTCGCCGCCGCCGGGAATTTGCAGAGGAGATGCCGTTGGAACATGCCAATTAGAATGTTGTCGCTGGAAATGTATCAATTATCAAGTACCACCTTCTAAAATTGTTTGATAAAGAAGGATAATAAAAATAAAGTCGAGACATTAATTCATGATTCAAAACTAAGATGCAAAAATTCCATGTCTCTGTGGTGGAATTTATTTGTAATAATTAATAAAATTTGAAATAATAATGATAATAATAATAATATCTTCCATTCTTCATCAGCGACATTTTCATCTCCTTATTTGAGGTGTTTCTGCTTTTTCATATTTTCTATAGTGTTTCGAAATTATTGTTAATTTTGCTCACGAATGTGGTTGATTCAGCAAACACCTTGTGCAATGTTTTGTCATGTGTTGAATGTTGCATACATTACTATATATCTAATTGCGTAAGTTTCCTTCTAAAACCATATTGAACATGCATGGCCATGTACTTAAAGAAATTGCAGGCTCTTGTATCGGGGATAACAAGTTCGATTACATATATTAATTGAAAAAATTATTAATGGGGAAAATGAAAGGTAGAGAAAGTAGCGTAAATTGTACTATTTTAATAGAGAATTAGTTAAATTTTATTGTCTACTTTTTACTTTAAAAAATCAATGTACACGATGCAACCATGTGACATATACCAAAACCTTCATTTCTAGAAATATAACTACTCCTTTTCGACTAAAATATAGGTAAAAAAATTATAAAAAAAAAACTTATTCATGTCCATTAAGAAAATAAATTAACATCAGTTAATTTTGATAGTCTCAATGAAAAGAAAATTCATTTCCTAAAATATTCTCTAAATTTAATTGCAATTGACAAAAAAAGATAAGATTGTTGGAATTAAAACTTTAATTAAACAAAGGGTATTTTAGATATTGTATCATTAAATGGGAGGAAGTTAGTAAGTTTGTTTATATTTTATCCAACATATAAATTTTTTTTCTCTCTTATATTTCAGTCGAGATGGAGTAATAATTAATGTAATTGATGTGAATAAGTCAAAGATAACATAAAGAATCATTAAATTTGGTGAAAATGTAGTTAAATTAAAAGTATTACATTGGTTGGTACCTACATAAAATATATGGGTATGTCTGCATTTTTTAACTATTATTACTTAGAAAATTTGGCATAATAATATTAGATATATTTCACAATTTTTGGTTGCTCTAGTGGTAATTGGTAGTGGTAAGCCTATCTTCTCCCTTAAAATGGTAGATGTGGAATGCACAACATTAACCAACTACTGGTGCAACTACAACAGTTAGCTAGCTAACTACCATTCAAAGTTCCCATCCTCACACACTATCAAATCCTATTCTCATAAATCATATTAATATATCAATGTTCCAATTTCTTTATGTTTCACTTCACATACTCACACTCTTATGGCTGTTTCATGGGAAGAAAGTGTCACTTATTCCATCAACGCAATCTACCTTCTCTTCTCTGCTTATCTCGTCTTTGTAATGCAAATTGGCTTTGCCATGATATGTGCAGGTTCCGTGCGTGCCAAAAATGCCATGAACATAATGCTCACCAACGTGGTTGATGCAGTGGTTGGTAGCATCTCCTTCTACCTCTTTGGTTTTGCATTTGCATATGGCACTTCCAACCCTTTCATTGGCACTGATTTGTTTGCTCTAGCCCACATTCCAAATGGCACTTATGACTACGCTTTTTTCCTTTACCAATGGGCTTTTGCTATAGCCGTAACCGGCATCACAAGTGGGTCCATAGCTGAGAGAACCCAATTCAGTGCCTATCTTGTTTTTTCATTTTTCCTTAGTGGGTTTGTGTACCCAGTTGTGGTTCATTGGGTGTGGTCATCAAGTGGTTGGCTCAGTCCAAGTTCAAGTCACTTGTTGTTGGGCTCAGGTGCCATTGATTTTGCAGGGAGTGGAGTTGTGCATTTGGTTGGTGCAGTTGCTGGGCTCTGGGGGTCCATCATAGAAGGCCCACGGGCCGGTCGCTTTGACCCTTTCGGCAAGCCCGTGCCTCTACGAGGCCACAGTGCAACACTTGTTGTGCTTGGAACGTTCTTGTTGTGGTTTGGTTGGTTTGGGTTTAATCCGGGCTCGTTTGACAAGATTATTGTGGCCTACCCCGGCACGTCGGATGAAGGTAATTGGACCTCGGTGGGTCGGACCGCCATGGTGACCACATTAGCTGGTTCGACTGCCGGGGTAGTCACCTTGTTCGGCCGACGGTTATTAGTTGGCCATTGGGATGCTATGGATGTGTGCAATGGCTTGCTTGGTGGGTTTGTTGCCATCACTTCTGGATGCTCAGTTGTTGAGCCATGGGCTGCCATTCTTTGCGGGTTTGTCTCGGCATGGGTCTTAATTGGGCTCAACATTGTGGCCCTAAAATTGAACTATGATGATCCATTAGAGGCAGCCCAATTGCATGGGGGGTGTGGCACTTGGGGCTTGTTATTTACTGGGTTGTTTGCCAAAGAGGAGTTTGTGATTCAAGTCTATAATGCAGGTGAGACAGGGGTGACAAGACCCTATGGTCTCCTACTTGGAGGTGGATGGGGATTGATTGGAGCCCAAGTGATTGAGATTTTGGCAATCTTTGGATGGGTAAGTGTAACAATGGGCCCTATGTTATATGCCTTGCACAAGCTTGAGATTTTGAGAATTCCTGTTGATGAGGAAGTTGCTGGCCTTGATATCTCGAGTCATGGAGGATATGCTTATGCTCAAGAAAATAATTATCTCAGATTTTATGGAGGTTATATGCCTATTCAACATAACCGATCTTAGTTTGATTTTGTGATGACAGGTTTGTTAGTTTTTCCTTGATTATGTTGTGGATTAGGATTATTTCATTATTATTAGAATATTTTTAGATTATTAAATAATATTGATTATATAAATTAATATGTTGTTTTAATTATAATAATGAATATTTACTATTTACCTTTTGATGTAGACTTAACTCTAAAAGTTGTTGCCTCAATAAATAGTTTAGCATTTACAATTATTTGAAAACTCTGGCTGTCAAAGATAATTTTTCTTTCATTTGTCAGTTATTCTATAGCATTGCCTCAATCGTGTGATAAAAGAGAACAGAGGGAGTATTGTTTTCCACTAAGTACACAAATAATAAGACATAGACATTCCTTAATATTAAGGTGGGATTAAATATGTTTTTAGTCCTCCAAATATAGAGATCTTCCTATTTTAGTCCCTCAAATTCAAAGTTGCATTTTTCAGTCCTCCAAAATCGTAAAATGCTTTTTTTTAGTCCTTATCTGTATGTGCATTAGCGGGTTCCAAACAGGGAGTATTGAATTCGTAATTTGTGATGATTTTTGACTACCACAATTTGATTTTTAATACAAAATTTAAAGCACAATTTCTAGCGGTTAAAACCCCCCACAAATTGTAAAAAAAAATATCAAGAATTAGATCTATCATCTTTCTTCAAACATATATATATATATATAGCAAAGCCTAAAGAACAACCCACATGTTGCTCTGGGTTTTTATCAACCAAAGTTTATAATTTTATTCAAGATTCAAAATGTTGTGCTGCCAGATTCAAAATGTTATTCAAGATTCAAAAGCAAAGTCCCCTTCTATTTTCCTACCAGATTCAAAATGTTGTGTTGTTGCATCAAAATATTGAAACCTTACAGCTAGAGCAGATCATGATATATTCAACTTCCATTAAAGATTTATTAACAAGATCACTGGTTGGTTTGACCAATCATAAAAGAACACTTTGGGTGAACAAAAATAAACAGATCCATCTTTCTTATATTTAATATAAGTATTCTTATATTTAATATTATTTGTAAAAAGAAATTATGTACTTTTTAAAAGAATGAAAAATAAGAATATATTTAAATTGAATAATTAAGTATGGAAAAAATAATATTTGTTCTTACCAAATTTTGGTAAGTTTTCCGGTGCGGTGGTTCCGCCGGGATCTCTTCTGTGACTGGTGGGGTGTACCTGCAAAGACATTCCGACGCTCAAGTTAGAGGCGCTAAGGTAGGAGACAGGTATCACAATTGAGATTAGAGTTTTTTCGTACCTCGATTGGAATGAATAGCTCTGCATTTATAGGGTGTAAAGAGATAGATTTGATAGGATTATTTTCCTATCAAATCTCCTCAAATCTTGTGGTGAAGATAGAGATAATTCTATCTTCTATCATTATCTTATGACCTGATCTTTCTCTATCATATCGTATAGTAAAATCTATTCTCTGTTGCTATTCCCTGGGTTCAGGTGAGTTTCTACTCGGCCAGCTCGACTACTCGGTGGAATGCCGAGTCCGAGTAGTACACATGCCCCCCAAGCTCTGAAGTAATGTAGGAGCTTAAGTATGGTTGTACCGACTTCGAATTTTACTTAGCCGAGACGAGTTTACTCGTTCCATTTGGACGGGTCTGAGTTCGATTCTCGAAGCGTCACGTCATCTGGTGATGGTGTCGTTTCAAACTTATTAAAGTCGTAACGTTTCCCAAGGGCGGCGTCAATAATTGTTTTTGAATTTTGAAAAGATCTAGGGATTCCCAAAGGTCTCAAGCCTTCTTAGCCGTTGATTGGCCTGTTGAGGGTCTTGATCCAACGGTTCGGACCGTTTCGCCTTTTCGTATTCGAAGCGCTTGGGGCCCTATATAAAGGGCACTGTTGGCGCCGATGTTCACTTTCTTCTTTGCGTTTTATTTTTCTGGCGAGATTTTCCTTCCTTCTGTCATTTTGTCCTCCTTCTTCTAGGTTTTTCTTTTTCCTTGTTCAGGTACACCCTTCTCCTCTCTATTTCTCTTCTCTATTATTCTATAATGTCTTCTTTTTTTGGGGACTCGGGACGTTCCGACGGAGGTCGTATGCTTGCGCCGGAGGTTCACCTCATCGGAGAGGGCACCGATGACGGTTCTCCTTTGTGCCGCTCTAATTCTGGTGGAATTAGTGATGGTGCGTCGACGGCAAATGCCACCGTCGCGGGTGTCGAGGTGGTTCGTCCATCTGTCGTCCCTGCGCAGGTACCTTTAGTTGTTCCTGCTAGGGGGTGGTGGTTCTGGATGATTTTGAGGCTACTGAGGATCATCCTCTTCAGACTCGGCCTGCTCGACCTCTTTTTCCTCCCATTCACCCCCAACCTATAGAGTCTAGGGGCAACAAAAAGGTTTATTCGCCTGTTACTGCTTTCGGTTATTCCTGGGTAGCTGGAGAGGTGGGTGTGTATGCCTCTCGGTATCAGACCGAGGAGGCTTTGTCTTCCCTTCTTGAAACGATTGATTTGTGTCATTCGGAAAGGCCGGGTATGGTCTATGCCGAGCCCTATGGGCCTGATGATCGAGTCTTCATGTCTGTTGTCCCTCACCAGCCTCATTTTACCTTTGTGTATGAGGCTTTATTTTCGGTTCTCGACATCACGGTGCCGTTTGACCAATTCGAAGCCGACGTTCTTCGGGAATTGAATGTCGCTCCTATGTAGTTGCATCTGAATTCCTGGGCTTCGTTACAGGCTTTCCAGGTGCTCTGCAGTAAATTTTTTATTACTCCTACTGCTCCCAAATTCTTATATCATTACAAGGTTAAGGAGAGTCAGAAGGGAGGCTGGGTCTCCCTAACCGGGATTCCTGGTCGATTCATCCTTAGTCCGTATACCTCCTATTGGAAAAATTTCAAGAGTGGTTTCTTTCGTGTTAGACCAAGTCCCGAAGGGGAGGTCGAGTTTTTTTATAGTTGTGGGAGGCCAAGGTTCCCTCTTTATTGGACCCGTTCCCCAAACAAACGGTTGTCTTGGCAGGTCGTGGACACGTCTCCTGAAGATCAGGATGACATGGTTACGATGTGCAAGTTGCCATGTTCTCTATCTTGTAAGACGGTTGTGGGGATTCCTACTTCTCGGACTCCGAGAGAGGATTGAGATGGTGAGTATCTTCTTGTTATTCAATCTTCTTTCTTTACTTTGTTTTTTACTGATGTTTGCTTCTTTTGCAACTGTGATGGGGAAGTTCGACTATAAGACGGCCAAGAAGCAAAGGCTAGAGAAGCTGAAGAGCAAGGAGCTTGCCGCCGAGGCTATCCGAGTTGCTCTTTCCGCTCCTCCTCCTCCTCCTCCTCCTCCCCATCCTCTGAAGAGGAATCAACAAGAGGCTGTTCTTGAGGGGGATGGCCCTTCCAATAAGTCGAAGCCGAGTCCACCTGGTGTTCAAGCTGCGGGTTCTGCTGTTGAGAAACATCAGACTTTTCTTTCTATGAAAGATAGGCGGACTTCACTTTGGGGGAAGGACTTCAACCCCGAGGCTCTCATCTGCGCCGACAATCTCGGTCAAGCCGATCGGGATATGTTGAGGGATGCTGGGCTGCTGCTTTCTATGGAGGCTCTTTGTCGCTTCCAGGCTCGTTCATGGGCTATTGCCCAATATTGGGCCGAGGAGTTCGACCGCGACCACCAGGAGCTGGTTATGGTGAAGGAGGCTGGCACTAAAGCCGAGCAGGTCCTGGTGGAGACTACCCGGGCCAACGAGACTCTTCTTCAATCTGCTGAGGAGTCTCAGAGGTCCCAGGTGTAACACCCCAAAAATTACAACCCAATAAGTTTGAATGTGAGAGATTTAATTAGAAAATTTTCTTGTTGCGGAGAATCGTAACATTGTGGTTTTCTTAATTGTATGATTAAGCGTTTGATTAATAATGAAAGAGCAAACTAAATTTAAATTATGTTGAGTGATATAATAATTAACTTAAGTTCTATGTTTTGTTATGCGCCATAGTGTTATTGTGAGATTTTGGAACTTTTACATAAGTTCCGTAAGTTGTAAAAAAAAAAAAAAAAAAAAATAAGAGAAGGGGTGTCCTTAGAGGAAGGGTGACTGCAAATAGCAAAATTGCAAAATTATCACAACTTCTTTTTCCCTCGTTCTTCATTCTTCTCTCCTTCCTCCCCCGAAACCCTATGCTCTCTCTCCTCCTTCTCTCTAAATATTCTGCATCTTCTATCTAATATTTGAGCCTCCAAATCAAAGTTTCTACCGATTAATCTTGGATATATCATAGAGGGAGACTAGAACTACTCAACCAACCTATTTTTGTTGCATTTGGTGGAAGAAACTAGGAGGTATGGAGGGATTTTCTTCTTCCCTAGGCTATTTCCCTGTTTTCTTGTTAAATATTGATTGTGGCTGTTATTGATGGTCAATAGATACCTTGATTGTTGCAAGAACTTTTGAAAACCCGAAATGAGCTAGTTGTGATTTGTGTCCTGTGACTGTGTAAGATTTTCATATGTTGTCTTTGTATTGTTTTAATCTTTGGAATTGATTGAAAAGACTCCTAAAACAAAGGAGAACATGTCCAAATTTTCTTGAAATTATTTGGTAAGCTTTCCATGAAAAAAATCAAACCACAAAACAAAATGGCAGTGGCTGTTTGGTTCGTCCAGCTCTGGACAGCCCCCACAATTTTGTGATTTTTGGAAGATCTAACCGTTGGTTTTTCATGAAATTTATTTTGAATGAAAATAGACACAAAAAGAAACAACTTTTATTTTGACACCATGGATAGAAAACGTCGTTTTGAAGTTCATCTGTGGCTTTCAAAATGGCTGTTCTGTTTTCATGTTTCCCTGGAACATGTCTCGGTTTTTCTCAAATTTTCACTTGTGTGCTTAATGTTTTTTTTTCGTTTTTGAACCATTAAAAACTAGACAAAACAATATTTTTAACCATATAAATTACAAAAATTATCATATCCAATTTCTAAATTAACTTTTAAAAAGAAACAGGGCAAGGGGTTTTGAGCTATGTTTTGAGTCTGAAACTTAGGCTGTTAGAAACAAATTTACTGGGAACAATAGGCAAATAATTTGGGGGCAAGGGTTATCTTTTTAGAAAGATAAAGATGTTACCTTTCTACTGGAAAAAGTTCAGCTCAAAACAAGTTTGGAAAGTGGGAGAAATTTACATTTCTTTGAGCTATGTTCAGTGAGCACTCAAAATTCAGGGCTGCTGACTTATAAAATTTTTATAAATTTTTATAGATGTTTATTTTAGAAGTGGGATACCTTTCTATAAAATAGATTTCAAGAGCTTCGATTTGATATAAAAAATTTTAAATTCCGAGATCATTTGCTTGTATCAGTAAGAGCTCATATTCAGTACTGTCAAAGAGAAATATTTGGGAGAAAAATCCTAAAATTTCAAAGAAGACAAAGGAGAAAGGGAGAAAAGGGATTCAAAGGTTTCTCCATCAAACTAAGGTAAGGATCATGGCATTTAATTTCATTTTAGACCATTTGAAATGTAGAAAAACATGTTGTTAGGTTTAGATTCAAGATTTGATCAAGAGCCATGAAAAGATGAAATTGATTTATATAATTGATATTAGAAGCTTGAAATAATTGTTTGGAACCATGTTTGATTGATTGGATGATGTGTTGTGGTGGATTGAAATTGATTGGTTGGTTTGTTGTTGGATTGAAATTGCTTGATTTGGCTTGATTGTGTTGTGAATGATGTTGGAAATTGTTGAATGTTTATATTTTTGTAGGTGATTGTTTAAAATTACTTATTTAATTGTGATTATTAACATATTGCATATGCATGAGTCTTTTTGGGGGATTTATAAAGATTCAAGTGAAAAATAATTGATGTTGACTAACCGGGACTGCTGTAGCCATGAAAAGAAAAGAAAGAAAAGAAAAGAAAAGAAAGAAAAGAAAAGAAAGAATAAATGTTGACTAACCGGGACTGCGGTAGTCATGAGAAATGATTTTGTTGACTAACCGAGATTGCGGTAGTCATGTGAAATGAATATGATTTGAGAATTGATTTTTGGGGTGAGCAAAATTTATTAAACAAGACCTTATAGTCTGTGATTATATAGTCTGTGGGGTGAAGGATATTGGCAATTCCACATGTGACCGTAATCTGGAACGGGATGCTGTCGTGGTGGCCTTCCGGGTATCCTGATCTCCTAATTCTATTTAGCTTATTCGCGTTTAGTAGAGGCTGATAGCTGAATTGGAGTGCGTAATGGTAGGCCAGTTTCTTACTAAACACTCAAAGGGAAAGTCTTCATGGAGCAGGGTCAAAATGATTTTGAGTCAAAACTTCATTTGCATAAATCATACTGCATTTGTTTATGTATGTGATTGATTAATTGTTATATGAAATGTACATGATTGATATTGATTATAATTGTATGAGAAATTAAATGTATGATCCTGTAAAATTTTGTCCCTAGATTCTAGGGAAGTTTGATTTGCAAGTGTCTAAAGATATAGTTAAAAGATGAAGATGCAGAAATTCTAGAGCATATAGGATGGGACTATTTTGGGTAGACAATAATTTGTAGTACTTAGAATTATTTTGTATATAAACTTATTTATATAAGAAATTATAGAACGTATTTTGGATTGTAAGAGAACGTATCAGAACTTTGAAATAAATATATAATATAAATTAAATAGTTAAATTATGTTTTATAAGAAAGGGGGGTTACACCAGGAGGGGGTGGAGGCTAAGTTAAAGGAAGCTGAGGGCCGGGAGGAAATTTAAAGCTTTCCTTAGCTGCTTCCGAGGACTCGACCCGGGAGTTGCAGGCTGAGGTGGATAGGCTTATTCTCGGGCTTGCGCAGACGAAGGCTGAGGTCGCCAAATCTGAGGCTAAGCTTAAAGCCGATTTAGGCGAAGCCCTATATGAGATTGTTACGACCCATGAGGCCGGGTTCAGCAAGGCACTTCGCCAAGTTCGCTATTTCTTCAAGGATACCGACACCTCTCTTTTTGATGTTGATAAGGATATCAATAAAGAGGGGCAGTTGGTGGAGGAGTCTGCTCTTGGGGGTGAGGCTGCTCCCGGTTGCTCTACTCGGGAGGGGGAAGATGCTCCCGGCGGCCTTACTCAAGCTGCTGCTTAGTCTTAGAAAATTTTCTCTTTTCTTGTAATGCTGGCGCCCGGCCTACTGAATAGGGTGTTTTAATGAATTTATTTTTCTCTTTAAGTATTGTATCTTTTTATAAGGTCTACTCGATTTTTTATGTTAATTTGCTTTTGTATCCTTTATAAAGGTCTACGCGGTTTTTTACGTTAACTCGCTTTTTGTATCCTTTATAAAGGACTACGCGGTTTTTTACGTTAACTCATTTTTCGTATCCTCATAAAGGTCTACGCGGTTAGTTATGTTAACTCACTTTTTGTGTCCTTTATAAAGGTCTACGCGATTTTTTACGTTAACTCGCTTTTTGTATCCTTTATAAAGGTCTACGCGGTTAGTTACGTTAACTCGCTTTTTGTATCCTTTATAAAGGTCTACGCGGTTAGTTAACTCGCTTTTTGTATCCTTTATAAAGGTCTATTCAGTCCTTCTATTTTCGGGATGCCGAGTATCGCTCACTGAGTGGCGTTTAATGCCGGTACCCGATTGATCTACTCGGTCAAATATAAATGGATAATTTAAAGAAAGTTTTATTAACAGAAGAAATTGGGTGTGCCTCGTTAAAACCTCTCTGACAAAAAACCTCTTGGAAAAAAAAATGTCAAAGTAGGAAAAAGAGTACACCACCACTTATAATTTTCTAGCTATAATAAAACTTTAGATGCGTCGCATTCCAAGTTCGGGAGATGGCTTTGCCAGATGGATGCTCTAATCGGTAGGCTCCATTTCCCAGTGATTCGGTTACTCTGAAGGGGCCTTCCCAATTTGCTGCCAGCTTGCCCTCTCTTGTTGCTTTCCTAGCTTCTCCGCACTTTCTCCAAACCAGATCTCCGACTTCGAAGTTTCTTGGTTTGACCTTGGTGTTATACCTCTTCTCGACTCTTCTTTTACAGGCCTCTATTATGAAATTCAAACCCCGTTGAGGGTCTCTTCGGTCATGTCGAGTGCGTGCCTTAGTAATTGATCATTATTTTCCTGGACGAAATTTGCTCTTCGTTGAGAGGGTTCCCCGACTTCTACTGGTATCATGGTGTCTGATCCATATGAGAGTCTAAAAGGTGTTTCCCCCGTTGTTGATTGCGGTGTGCAACGATATGCCCAAAGGATTGCGGGAAGCTCTTCGGCCCAACTTCCTTTGGCGTCGCCTACTCGTTTCTTTACTTCTCCGAGTATCACTATATTTGCGGCTTCAGTTTGTTCGTTGGTCTGCGGGTGTTCCACTGAGGTCACTCAGTGCCGAATCTCTAGGTTTTTGAAGAACTCCTCAAGGTTCTTCTCGGTAAACTGTCTTCTATTGTCGGATATTACCGAGTGGGGGATGCCAAATTGGCATAGATATATTCTTCCATATGAATTTTTGCACATTGTGGGCGGTGATGGTGGCTAAGGGTTCGGCTTTGATCCACTTCGTAAAGTAGTCATTTTCGACGAGGAGGAACTTCACTTGTCCCTTAGCAAGTGGAAAAGGGCCCAATATGTCTACTCCCCACAAGGCGAAGGGCCATGGTGCTGTGACATTATGTAATTCTTCTGCTAGTAGGTGGGATATGTTGCCAAATTTCTGACATTCTTCACATTTTTTGACGTATTCGACACAATCGTGGCGCATTGTCGGCTAGTAGTATCCGGCTCGTAGGATTCGGGCTGCCATGGCTTTTCCTCCTGAGTGCATTCCACATATTCCTTTATGCATCTCGTTTACCACGTACTCGGCCTGAATCTTCGTGACACATTTCAATAGTGGTGCAGTGAAGCCTCTTCTATAAAGGTCATCTCCCTCTATGACGTAATAGCTGGCCTTTCTTCTGATTTTTCTGGCCTCTTCTCGATTTTCTGGGAGGGTTCCCTCTCTCAGAAAGTTCCATATCTCGGTCATCCACTCCCGATCTGCCGGGCTGACACTAGAGACGACTTGGTCGATACTTGGAGCAGACATTGTTTCCTGTATGACGGTTCGGTGTTGGCCTTTCTTCTTAGTACTTGCCAATTTTGAAAGTAAGTCGGCCCTTTCATTATGTTCTCTTAGAATGTGGTTGAGTTCAAATTCGGTGAACTCGTTCTTCAACTGGGAGGCCAGGTGGTAGTATCTTGTCATCTGGGGGTCCTTTGTTTGATAGGATCCGTTCATCTGTCCAGTGACCAGTTTTGAGTCGCTCCAACATCTAAGGAGTTTCGCCCCCACCTCCTTAGCGAGCTTCAGTCCTACTAGTAGGGCTTCGTACTCGGCTTGGTTGTTAGATGCGTCAAAGTCAAATCTGAGTGATTGTTCCAAGATGATCCCTTCAGGGCTCTCGATCATGACTCCTGCTCTGCTACCTTTCGTGTTTGAGGAACCATCTACGTAGAGGGTCCACCATGGGGAGGGTGCCTCTTCTACTGGTGCTAGTTCCATAATGAAGTCGGCTAGGCATTGTACTTTGATAGGTCCTCTTGATTCATACTTGATGTCAAACTCCGATAATTTGACTGACCATGCTATCATTCTTCCGGCTAATTCTGGCTTCCTCAGTATTTGTCGTATTGGGTGATCTGTTCGCACCACTACCTGATGGCTTTGAAAGTATGGTCGTAGCCGTCGTGCTGAAGTGACCAGGGCTAGCGCTAGTTTTTCTATCATCTGGTACCTGGTTTCGACATCTTTCAACACTCGGCTTATGTAGTAGACTGGCTTTTGCGTCTGATTCTCTTCTTGAATGATGACCGAACTGATTGTGTCGCCTGAGACGGCTAGGTATAATACTAAATCCTTGCCGGGTTCCGGTCATGTTAGGATTGGTGGTGACGAGAGTAGTGTTTTTATCTTAAGAAAGTTAGCTTCACACTCTTCATTCCATTCAAACACTTGTTGCTTCTTGAGCAGTTGGAAAAAGGGTTTGGCTACCTCTGCCGCTTTTGGCAAGAAACAGGACAGGGATGCCAGTCTTCCAGTTAGCCTTTGTACTTCTTTCATGTTACTCGGGCTTCTCATGTTTATGATAGCTGCACACTTCTCCAGATTGGCTTCTATGCCTCTATGGGTGAGCATGAATCCTAAGAATTTTCCACCATGTACTCCGAATACACATTTCTCAGGATTTAGCCTCATGTTATGTTTTCTGAACTCGTCGAAGATTTCAGCTAAGTCTCTTGAATGAGAGTTCAGGTCTCGGCTCTTGACCACCATGTCGTCGACGTAGACTTCAAGATTCCGTCCGAGCTAGTCTGCGAAAATTTTGTCCATCAGACGCTGGTATGTATTTACCTTACAAACATTTTATATTGCATATCAATTAGAACAATGACCAAACGCTATTACCCCCATGTGAGAGTCAGCACACTAGTTACAACAATACTAACATTAACATAATTGCTTCTATCATACATAGAAATTATCTAATGAAAAAGGCTTCGCATGAGATTGTTACTATTATACTGAGGCAAGTTGATGCCATTGCTGTTAGTGCTTATGTCTATAATGAGCTGCATAACAACAAGCCTGAACCTGTGATTCGATGGAAGCACCCTCCTTTTGGCTCATTTATTAAACTAAATTGTGATGGATCAGTTCACAATGGTTTGAAGAAAAGCTGCTGCAGGAGGTGTTTTCGTGACTATTGTGGGGTCTGACTCTTTGAATGCGGTCAATCTTATATCTAAGGGGTGTGATCGTCGTCATCCTTGTTCCAATATCGTTACAAGTATTGCTGAGATCATTTCAGAAGAAGGATCTCTCATTTGGTTGCACATTTTGAGGGAGGCCAATCAAGTTGCAGATAGATTAGCGAGTGTTTGAATTTGTTTCATCTTTTAAATTTTGATGTTGTTAAAACTGATGTAATGTCAATCGTGTTTCCTCGTGATTTTTAGGGAGGTTTTTTCCTTTATTCCAAAAAAAAAAAATACATAGAAATTATCTTAACAATTTACATAGTTATTCAAGTTTAATTTATTTCATGTTTAGTAAACAAATTCTAAAATAGTCTATAATTTGATATATGTAAATCATTATTACACATAAAATACTAACATTTTAAAAAGTTTAGAAAATTTTAAATAATGCTAAAATAATTTGACTTAAATTTATTTAGTCTATTATAATATTAATATGTTAATTAGTATATACTAATTTAAATTTAATATACTAGTTAAATTAAAATTAATTTAAACTCTATTTTAATATAGAAAATTAGTTTAAAAAATTAAATTATTTTTATCATTATTAAAATTTTGTATATTAATTTTAAAATATTAACAATTTTTTTCTAATAATAACACACATATATCAAATGAAAGATTATATAATTTTTTTAAAATAAAATTGAATGACCGAATTGTTAAGATGATTTATGTGCATGACATGATTGAGAATATTAGTATTATTATAATTCAACTTAATATTATTATTTCCTTACTTAATTATTCAATTTAAATATATTATTATTTTCATTCTTTTAAAAAGTACATAATTTCTTTTTACAAATAATATTAAATATAAGAATACTTAGATTAAAATATTTTTTATTAATTGAAAATTATGAACTATAAAAACATCAACACTTGTTAGTGTTTACACTTTAAAGCTCTATAAAAAAAATTATATATAATAGTTTTGTGATACTTCTACCAAATGCATCATGTGTGTGTGTGTCTATATATATATATATATATATATATATATATATATATATATATATATATATTTTGTAGTGGTTATATTATTTGTTGACACTCATATGGTTATAGCTAGGTCCAAGCTAGAGAATTAACAATTTTTTGCATTTTCTAAAATGTTGGATGTTTCTATCAAAAAAAAATGTTGGATGTTAATTTAATACGAACCACAATCATACTTCTTGAAAAATATAGGGACCATAATCGAGCAATTAAAAAATTGGAATCCTTGTCAATACACATGTTAATATTTCCATCAAATATTGGATGTCAAGTTAATGAATGGAATGAAATTAGACAATTTGAAAAATATGAGAACAAAAATCGTACAATTTGAAAATATAGACATCAAATTCACTCAAGCAATATAGGACCAAAAGTACAATTTATTAAAAAGACTTTTTAATGTCTCAACATATTTAATACACCTATGTTATTTTTTTTTATTTTCATTCCTTTAAAATAATATCATACCAAAAAAAGAAATAGTCAACCAATCCACTCCAAATATTTAACAATTAATCCTTGATTTTGACGAATATTTTGTCATAATTAAAATTAATGCACTTTTCATTAGTTATAAATAATATGTAGAAACAAAACTTAGGGGACATTTGTTTAATGGAATGATATTGTCTTTTCAAGAATCATATTTCTAGGAATACGATTCTTGGGAATATTATTCCCGGTATATTTGAAAATATGTTTTGTTACATTTTCATATTTCTAGAATTATTTTTTAAAATTTAAAATAATTTAAATAAAAAAAAAGCAAAAATGGAAGTTACATATATATTTAAAGA
The DNA here is from genome assembly GCA_026413185.1 of Pueraria montana var. lobata. Lineage (NCBI taxonomy): Eukaryota > Viridiplantae > Streptophyta > Magnoliopsida > Fabales > Fabaceae > Pueraria > Pueraria montana. The sequence goes on from CM048655.1 coordinate 52,375,336, forward strand.
ATAAATTTTCATAAACTCATGGGAATATCATATTCTCATCCATTTTCATGGGAATAAAAGTATGGAAAAACATATTAAAAAAGGATGAAAACTTTAGCATTCCCAGGAATCAACAATACAATAAAATTTTAAAACTTATAACAAACATAAAAATATTACATTCTCATGTTTATATTTCTGGGAATAAGCTTTTAATCATGAAACACATGCACTCTTAGTAAACATTGATACTAAAAATTGCTTTTAACACATAGATACACAATGGCAAAAGCTTCACTGTTGTTTCCTTGCTTGATAGTTTTATTTCTTATAGCATCACGAACAGGTATTCTTCTCTCTTTTTTTCTTTGTTGTGTGTCTCTTATATACAATTATATATTAAAATCAATATGTTATCCACATTAAGTTGCATCTAATGCAAAATTTTCTGAAAATGAGAATATGCTATCATGTAACACTATTTTTTTAATCAAGCATTAAGGTTTTGATAATGGTGAACAACTTTGGCAGGTTTTGCGGATGCATGTAACACCCCTTGCAAATCACTGGATTATTGTAATAACTTACATTGTTATGCCTTTCGTTGCACAAAGGACTGCACCAATGGATGCTGCCTTTGCAATTGTCATGGACCGAGTGAAAAGGTTTGATAGAAGAATGTCAATAAAAAAAAATTGAGGCTTTCACGGTTTAAATAAAGATTAAAAAATTCCATGCCTCTGCTGTGGAATTTATTTGTAATAACAGAAGTTGAAATAATAACATCTTCGATTCCTCATCAACGACGTTTGCATCTCATTATTTGAGACTTTGTTTTTGCTTTCGTGTGTTTTACATTGTTTTTAAATTCCAATATGTACTAATATCCTTGGGTATTGCAAATTATTGTTAATTCTGGTCATGGACGTGGTTGATTTACAGGGTGTTTGGTTTCACATCAAACACCCAAAAACGTGCGTATCGATGCGAAAATGAGAAGAAATTATTTGAAATTTATGTGTAGAGCTGTCAATTTGGTCCTAAGTCCTAGGGCCAACCCACTTGGCCCACTATAATGGTCCTAAGTTTTCTAGCCCATTTAATGAAAGGGCAAAAAAAAGTCCTAACCCACAATGCCTCACTTTGTAAAAGGCCAGGATTAGGGTCTTGAAGGGACAACCCATAAATTATAACAATTTCAAAAATATTTTTTTAGTTGGCCAATCCTATGGTATTTTTTGGCCGACTTCAACCGAGGCATCTTTCGGCATGCCTTAGATAGGGCATTTTTGGACCAGTCTAGGCTAGGGTATTTTTTGGCCAACTTCGGCCTGAATTTCTTTTGACTAGCCTCAGTTAGTGCTTCTTTCGACCAGCCTTGGCCAAGACATTTTTCAACCAACCTTAGCTAGGACAGTTTTTGGCTGACCTAGAACAGGGCAATTTTTGGCTGACGGTCAAGGCAGTTTTCTACGACGTCGGCGGGGACAGTTTTCGACCGAGGTCAACCAAGTCTATTTTTGGACTGACATCGGCCGGGGAAATTTTCGGTCGACCTCAACCGGGTTAATTTCCAGTCGACCTTGACCAGAGTCGTATTTTGGCCGACATCGGCTAGGGGAGTTTTTGGGCGACATTGGTCGGGGCTATGTTCGGCCGACCTCGGCCAGGGCTATTTTTTGGCCGACATCAACTGCGGCAATTTTTAGTAGACTTCGACTAGGGTAGTTTTCGGCCAACCTCGACTAGGGTTGGTTTTTGGCCAAAGTCGGTTGGGGAAGTTTTTGGGTGGTGTCGACCGAGACAGTTTTCGGCCGACCTCAATTAGGGCAGTTTTCGGCCGACTTTGACTAGGGCTGTTTTTTGGCTGACATCAACCGCAACAGTTTTTGGACGACCTCGACCAGGGCAATTTTCGGCCGACCTCGGCTAGGACTATTTTCTGGCCAAAGTCGGCTGGGGGAGATTTTGGGTGGCGTCGGCCGAAGTAGTTTTTGACCAACCTCAAGTAGAGCAGTTTTCGGCCGACCTTTTTTCGCTGATGTCGGCTGGGAGAGTTTTTGGGCGATGTTCGTCTGGGCAGTTTTCGACAGACCTCTGCCAGGGTTATTTTTCATCCGTCATCGACCGCAGCAGTTTTTGGTCAACCTCAACCAGGGCGATTTTCAGCAAGCCTCGGCCAGTGCTGTTTTTCGGCATATGTTGGCCGAGGGAGTTCTTGACCGACGTTGATCGGAACAATTTTAAGTCTACCTTGGCCGAAAATATTTTTCGATCATCGTCGGTCGCTGCAATTTTCGGCCAACATTTGCATCAACAATTTTCGATCGACTCGAGCAAGCCAATTGTCGAGCGACCTCAGCCAGTATTAGCTCATAAGAAAAACTCTCTTAACTTTCAAAATTTTAATTTCTAGAAGTTAGTTTACCCATGGGTTGGCCCTAGCCCTAAGGGCTTTTTGGCCTTATGGGCCATTTATTATGTGGGCCATTTGGTCTTATGGGACAGTTTGATCTTAACCCATGTAGGCTAGGACCAAATAGTTTAGGAACGACCCATTTAACAGCTCTACTTATGGGTTATAATATGAAACATAATTGATTTTGAATCAAAGTTTAAATATGTTTTTAGTCCTTGTAATTTAGTGCTTTTTTGCTTTTCGTCCTTGCAATTTTTTTTTGTTTTAGTTCTTGCAAATTATGTTTGTTTTATTTTTTTGTTCTTAAAGCAGTTTAGATAATGCTTTGAACAGTCAAAAAAACACTATCTAAACCGTTTTAAGAACAAAAAATAAAAGAAATATAATTTACAAGGACCAAACTAAAAAAAATATTTTACAAGAACAAAAAATAAAAAAAATTTAAATTACAAAAATTAAAAAAGTATTTAACCCTTGAATCAATGTTAAGCACATCCAAGCAAACACTCGTTGAACATGTGCAATTAGTGACAGAGCTTAAAAAACATCGGAGGGTCAAACAAACAATATTATAAAGTATAAACTAAAGATAACATGCAGATATTTGGACCAAACCATGTCCGTTATGGTCAACATCAAATTCAAATCGGGTTTGACTGCGCGTAAACTTTGACCAACTTTATGTCATAGAGAACAAAAGAATAAGACTAGCTGACATTCACCAATCACCAGTGCTTTGTTCAATTCCATGGGAGCCTAAACATGTTTTCTTTTGACTAAATTATAATTTCATCTCTTTTAATTCTTAATTTGTGATTTTAGATTTTTTTTTGTTATTAAACAGGGCCATGAAGGCTAAAAAAAAAAAGAAACTACATTGGAATAACATGTGGAGTACAACTCCAACAGCTAAAAGCAACCATTTTTTTTTTCATTTTAGTTCATATATTTTTAAAAATATGTAATTTTGATCAAATTTTCAATTATATATATATATATATATTTTTTTTTTTACATTTTAACTAATTAAATTAGTATTTTTTAATTGTTAAATGTTAATTTTCATATTTGCATTGGAGGTGAAGATTTCGAAATCACAATAATCCAGATGATGATCGAAGATGTAGCTAAGTGTTTGTTGGCCAAAAATTGGCAATTCTGGTTTGGAGGCATTTTGTAAATAGAGTTTTTTATGATGTAACGGGGGCTCATCTCATATGACTTTTACGCCTTATTCATGTTGCTTGCACTCCTTGTGCAGCAATTATGATTTTATTTATTCAATAATATTTAATTTATCTTTAAAAAATATTAATTTTCACCTCATCACAATACTGATACACCATTATCAACTGTTAAACTAAACAGTCAATGTATACAAAATTGAGGGTTGTAAATTTTTTAAAATACAGGAACTAAAATCACCAAAAAAAAAATAAAAAGACCAAAATCATAAATAAGAAATTAAAAGAAACCAAATTTATAATTAGGCCTTATCTTTTCTATGTAAAAGGGATCTAAGAGATGACTAATAGCTAATACATGCGGCCCCCATTTGACACCAAATGCTGATGCACATTGGATGTTTCATTACTCTATGGCTTACTAGTGTGTCCACACTCTAACCACACCAATTTTCCAATTCAGAAACTATAGTATAAATATCAATATTGATCAACACAAGTCTTATAGGGCTAGTGGCTTGTGTAGTCTCCTAATAATCACTAATTTTTAAAGTAAATTTTTTTTGTACCCTTACTTTATTGTTTACTCTATTTCTTATGCATTAAGACAACTACTTAAAGTAAATAATATTTTTGGAATAAAAATTGAACTTTTGACATAATTAATTAAAAAAAGATATAATAATTATTTTTTTTGGTATTGATGATTTATCCTATGTTGCTTATAATTAGGACTAGAAGTAGTATTTTATTTATATTTACAAATACTCCTTTAAGTAAGTGCCTTCCTCGTCATCTTGCGTTTGTAACTTGTTTGTGTCTCGCATAGCATTTTTCTATTCTATAATATTTAGAAAAGATTTTTCTTTGTTTTGTGAGAGAAGCAGTTTATTTTTTAGTAAATTACATGGACCCCTACCTTTTTAAACATTACTTTTGACCTCTTGTAGTTCAAAAAAATAGGAATGTCGGTATAATATAAGTAAAATTCAGGAAGATCCGTGTAATATAAATAAAACTCAAGGGGGTTCGTGTAATTTAAAACCAACAAATAAGGAATTTTTTGTATGGTTCAAAAAAATAGAGGATATCAATGTAATATATGTAAAATTCAGAAAGATTCGTATAATTTACTCTTTATTTTATTATGGCATAAAACTTGAGCTTCAATGAAAGAGGTCACGGGCAAATTACTGTTGAATCACATTGCATAGCTGCTATCAATAGGTCTGGGTGCATTTATAAGCAATCCAAAATATCAAGATAATGCATTTCACGAAATAAAAAAAAAAATTGAAGTGCCTATGCTGAATGAGAGAAGGAGTTCGGCAGTTTATTATGGCATGATACTTGAGCTTCAATCAAAGAGGTCACGAGCAAATTACTGTTGAATCAGATTGCAGAACTGCTATCACTTTCCAGGGGGATTCTACGGTGGGAAAATATAGCATATTTCCCACCGTGGGAAAGTATATTTTTTTCCTTTTTTTCTCCTCTATTTTCCAATATGATCCTGATTACCATCCCAAATGAACATAACCACTATTTTGTGTTGAGCCCTACTCTCGGTGCCTCCTCACCCAAATCTTCTCCCCGGAGTGCCACGACTTTAGCCGGTGGCAAGAAGACAACATCGTCGTCATGCGCAAGGAGATGCTCAAGAGGGAGGAGAAAACTTTGATGGCCATTGCCAAGAAGGAGGAAGAGGAAGCCGCGAAGGTGGCGCCGTCGCTGCAATAGCAATAGAAGTGGAGAAATTGATGGGACCAGTCTTAGGATGACGGTGGTGCCGCCGATGACGGTGGTGCCGCGACGGTGGCAAATAAGGCGAAAATCTCTGATTACGACTAGATTTTCCCTAAGCCCATGGTGATTTATGAAGGAACGAGGGTTTGAACGAAGATTGTGAGTGATTCGGGTCATGTAGCACTCGATCTACTCTAATTTTATAGCTATGTTAAGATTACCGTACATAGATGCTTTTACTGGGATTAGTCTTCTTTTTGTGGTTGATTATTTTTGTGATGTGGGGTTTCTGGTGGTTCTCGGTTGGCAGTGGTGTGGTGTGATGTGTTGGTTGAGGTTTTCTATGGTTTATTGTGGGGTGGTGGTTCTCTGTAAGTGGTGTTGATGTTCTGGTTATATGAATTTCATGGGAAATGGTTCAGAGATGATGGGGTTGAATATTGGAAGATGGTAATGGAGTGTGTGGTTGCCACCGGCATGAAGGAGGGGGCTGTCGGAGGCAATGGCACCGCTGTAGTTTATGGAGGGGTAAAATGGAAAATGACGGGAGAAAAGAAAATAAAAAATGGAAAAAGAAAAAAAAATCTTAACCACTCATTTTTTAATTAAATATATCTAACGGTTATGCTTTCTTTCCCACAGTGGAAAATATGCTATACTTTCCCACCGTAGAATCCCCCTCACTTTCCATAGCTCTTGTGTGTACTTGACAAGAGAAATCAAAACTAGATAATCACGGATATAATTCAACCTATAAAATATAAATTTGATTATTCAAGCGTGATCCAAATAAAAAAAATAATAATTAACTTGGATATTCATAATTAGATCAAATTAATCATTAAAATTATCCAACGTGTGAATTAACTGACGTGGAATTGTTTGGGAGGCATGGAGAAAAATTGTAAAAATTATTCATAAGCTGAAGAAACTTGTACACAGGAGAAAATGTTGTGTATCCAATTCCACGTTGCCTACTCCTTATATATACTGTGAATTTGTTTAGTTCCGTTGGCATAGCTTTAAAGCTTTTAATTTAGACTTAAATATATTTTTAGTCATTCAATTGTGTATCATTATTTTTTAAGTCCTTCAATTTTGAAATTATTTTTTTTAGTCTCTGAAATTCGCAAAATGTTCTTTTTAGTCTCTCTGCATAGTGTCAGCCAAACGAGAAATAAGAGATTCGCAAATTGTGACAACTTTTGACACTCAGAATTTGATTTTTTTATTTTATATTTTAAAGTATAATTTTCTGACGATTAAAAATTACCAGAATCAAGTCTACAAAAATTAAAAACACATTAACTGCTTTAAATCGTACTTTAAAATTTAAAATATAAAATCAAATTCTGACTATTAAAAGTCGTCACAAATTACGAATATTTTATTCTCTGTCTGGTTTACATCATGGACTAAAATGAGCATTTTGCGAATTCCATGACTAAAAAAAGCAATTTCAAATTTGGAGGACTAAAAAAATAAAGATCCACTTTTGAAGGACTAAAAACATATTTAAACCTTTAATTTAAAACAAATAAAAACTTATGAAATGAAATGGCTAATTAAAGCCAACAACGTATGTCCCAACCGACGGATACAACATTCAGATTTTTTTTTTTTTAATTTTGCAATCAAATGTCAAACGGTAAAAATGAATGTACCAAAAAAAAAAATATGTACAAAAAAAAAACGGTCAAAATGAAAAGAAACGTATAGCACTTAAAGCCGTTATTAGAGTTATATTATTTATATATAATGTTTTTTATAACATTTTTTATAATTTATTTTTATCTCTTTTTTTCTTTATCATAACAACTTTTTTGTGGTTCACTTTTTTTTCTTTTTTATTTATTGTATAAAAATTTAAACAAAGACAATGTATAAATAAAATTTGTCAATTTATTATTATGATTTACCAAAAAAAAACTATCTCTTTACTTTAGAAGAGTCAACTTTTTGTTACACAATCATCCAATCACAAATTATTATAATAATTACTTTAAAAATCATATAATATATAATTTTTTATTTATTGATAGTGTAAAAACTTGTAAACTACCAATACCAATTAAACTATATTTAATATTCAATTACCTTTTTAGCTTATTGGAATATTTTATTTTGAAATGATTGTTTTTTTCTTAACAGATGTTCTTAACAAGGAAATTTTAGGAAGACTCCATACACACACACAAAAAAAGACTTTTTAAAGCTTCCCCATATTAAATATACTTTAATTGATTTTTTTTATTTCCTTAGAAATATCTCATACCAAAAAAAGAAAAGTCAAACAATTGACCCAAAATATTTAATAATTTCTTTTAGCAAACCAAACGTTTGACCAATATTATTATGAAAATTAATGCACTTGTCATTATAAATAATCCTCAAAACATAGCTTTTGGCTATCAGAGAACAAAAATTAATTCTAAAATTCACTTTCAACACACATAATGGCGAAAGCTTCATTATTATTTTCTTGCTTGATCATTTTATTTCTCGTAGCATCTGGAACGATGGGTATTCCTCTTTCTATTTTTCTTTATTGTGTGTGTATCTTATATACATACAATTATGTACACTTAACATTAATATATATTAGATTGCCTGTTATCATGAAAAAGCATTTTTAGTTAAGCATTTAGGTTTTGATAATTAAGGGTATTGAACAAATTAATTTGGCAAGTTTTGAGAGTGGATGTAAGCAATGCTTTAACGATGATCAGTGTTCTTCGCTGCCGTCTGAAATTTGCGGAGGACATGTCGCCATTGGAACATGCATATTAGAATGTTGTCGGTGAAAATATATCGGTTATCATGTACCACCTTCTAAAATTGTTTGATAAAGAAGGATAATAAAGATCAAGTCGAGACATTAATTCATGGTTCAAAATTAAGATGCAAAAATTCCATGTCTCTGTGGTGGAATTTATTTGTAATAATTAATAATAAACATCTTCCATTCTTCATCAGCGACATTAATTTTCATCTCTCCTTATTTGAGGTGTTTTTGCTTTTTCATATTTTCTATGGTGTTTCGAAATTATTGTTAATTTTGCTCACGAATGTGGCAGATTCAGTGAACACCTTGCGCAATGTTTTGTCATGTACGTTGCATACAGTATTGTAACTAATGCGTAAGTTTCCTTCTAAAACAATATTTCAGTATAAGACGCAGGCTATTTTGGGGGATTGGATAATCTTTTCTACCGTGCGTAACTCATATGTGCTATTGGATTTATAAAATTTTTGAGATTGATATGGGACTACCGTACAACTGTCCACACTAGATTTTTTTAATTTAAAAAGGGATTTTTTTTCTGTTTAAGTTTTTTTTAAAAAAAAAAATGACCATTCTTCTCCATTGTTGCTTTGCTTCTGCCTCTCTTTCCATTTTTTTGTCCGTCATTTTATTTTGATTTTTATTTTTAGTCCCTCATAATTTATTATTATTATTTTTAGTCCCTCATAAATTATTCTGTTCTGTTCTGTTTTTAGTCCATCATAAATTGTTTTGTTCTGTTTTTACTCTCCTAACATTAATTTCAACTGTTAGTGATGACATAAACTGTGTGTGTGAAAATTTCTTAATTAAGTTTCTAGTGACTTTTAACCGCTGCAAACTTTTTGGTGGTCATAAATGTTTATTTTTGTAACATTTTTTGTAATTTCAGAAAATCTAGTGTTCAAGATTTTGATTTTTAATTTTATTTTTTAACATTTCTGACTGTTTTAGTTTTTCAAAAAATTTGCGGTAGTTAAAAATCACTAGAAACTTAAACAGAAGAAGAAGGATCTCTTTTTTTAAAAAAAAAATCTAGTGTAAATAGTTATATGATAGTCCCACATCAATAAGCAACAACGGAGACGAAGGGTAATTTTTTTCATAAAAAAAACTTAAACAGAAAAAAATCCCTTTTTAAAAAAAAAAATCTAGTGTGGACGGTTGTACGGTAGTCCTACATCGATCTCAAAAAATTTACAAATCCAACGGCGCATATGAGTTACGCACGGTGGGGGACATTATCCAGTCCCCCAAAATAGCCTGCGTCTTCAGTATAAATGTTATGAATTGTATCTTTCTCTTTCTTACGAAAATTCAAAAATTAAAGAGTTCAGTTTTTAAAATTAAAATTTCACTACTGTTATTCTCTCTATACATTAATTATTTAAGGATAAATTTGAAAAAATATTACAATTACAAACAAATTTAATAGTAATATTTAGATTAACCAATTTTCATAATATGTGTAAATTAATTAACAATGTCTTATAAATAGGGACGAAGTTAGTATTATTTATGGACTGAAATAATTAAAAATATTTGGACAAAAAAAATAATTAATGCAAGGAATAATTAGAATAAAGTCTTATAAAAAAGATAATAAAATTTTAAAATAATATCTTGTAAAAAAAGACGGAGATAGTATTTTAAATACAATAACTATATATAATTTAATTTATTTGAAATAATAATATAATATGTGAAAAAGCCAATGATAACGTACAACAACGAGGAGTCATTGAATTTGGTGATAACATTCACATTAAATTAAATCTATTATTCTATAACATAAAACTTATATTTTAATATAATATCAATTTATTTTAATTTAGCTTTTTTTTCCAGAGATCATGGATATCCTCCAATCCACTGTGTCACAGACTAATTCCACTCGCGGTGCGTGACTGTTGCTAGCTTAAGAAAATTTTGCACATTGAGAAAATCAAATACGAATTCTTTCGTTAAATAGATTATTTTTCCTACATGTAAATGCAACGGAATTTTATACCAATGCATCAACCCTATGGATTTAATTTAGTTTATTTTAAATAATATAATATGTGAATAAGTCACAGATAACGTAAAGCATAATTATATATCTTTATGTATTACAAAAATGGGGAATTAATGGAATTTGATGGGAACAAAATGAATGTGGTAACGTGGGACAAAATCTTCTTTTATAGTATATAATTGATTGATAATTTGATATCACATTTTATCTCTTATAAAAAGAAATATATTTTTTAAAAGCAAAAAAGTACAAGATATAATTTAACTAATTCTCAACGAAGAATATTATAATTTAAACTATTTTTTTTCTACTTTTTCATTTTTCCCTTTAACAATTATTCCCTTAATATAATTGGAACACATGTTTATCCATGATCCCGGAGCTAGCCTGCATGCGACATTCAACACACAAAGAACATCGCACAGAATGTTCACTAAATCAACCACATTCTTGATCATAATTAGTAATACACAAGGAGATTAGTTTATATATTAAAATTTCAGGACAATATAAATCACACAAAAGCAAAACAAAATCTCAAAATGTTGTTGATAAAGAACCAAACATGTTATTATTAATTTAAAATTCTCTTATTACAAATAAATTCCACCATCGAAGCATAGAATTTTTGCATCTTATTGTTTTTGAACCATGACCTCAGCTTGATTTTATTATGATTCTTTATCAAACATTTTCACTAGGTGGACGACATTCGCAATGGCAGCATCCATTAATGCATTGCTTTGAGCAACCAAAACGATCATCAGAGCAATTTTTACAATCATCTGGGGATTTGCACTTGTCACATTGTGCATTCGCCATACCTGTCAAAATTGTTCACCTTTATCAAAACCTTAATGCTTTAATCAAATATATGGTGTTTAATAGCAAAAACCTCAGTTCAAAAAAAAAAAAAATAGCAAATACCCATTTCACAAAATTTTGCATTATATGTAAACTAATGTAGATAATATATTAATTTTAAGTGTAGATACTTATAAAGACACGAGCAAAACAAGGAGAAAAGCTGAGAGGAATACCGGATCCAGATGCTATAAGAAATAAAATCATCAAGCAAGAAAACAGTAGTGAAGGCTTCATCATTATGTACTTCTGTGTTGAAAGTAATTTTGAAAATCAATATATATTTTTTTCTGACCATACGAAGTCGTGTTTCTAAAGATTATTTATAATGATAAAGTGTATTGATTTTCACAATCACAAAATATTGGTCATATTTGACCAGGCGAATTGTTTGACTTTTTCTCTTTCTGGTATGATAATTTTAAGAAATAAAAATTACTGTTGAATCAGATTGCATATATAGCTGCTATCACTTTCCAATTTCCATAGGTCTGGGTGCATTTATAAGCAGTCCAAAATATCAAGATAATTAATGCATTTCATGAAATAAAAAATTGAAGTGTTTATGCTGAATCAGAGGAGGAGTTCGGCAGTTTATTATGGCACGAAATTACTGTTGAATCAGATTATTGCAGAACTGCTATCACTTTCCATAGCTGACAAGAGAAATCAAAAGTAGATAATCACGGATATAATCCAACCTATAGAATATAAATTTGATTATTCGAGCGTGATCCAAATAAAAAAAAAAGAAAGAAATAGAGTTAACTTGGATACTCATAATTAGATCAAATTAATCATTTTTTAAAGGCAAAGAATATATTTTATTAATATGAGTCAAAGATCAAATTAATCATTAAAATTTTCTATTGTGTGAATTAACTGACGTGAAATTATTTTTGGAAGACAATAGAGAAAAATTGTAAAACTTATTCATAAGTTGAAGAAACATGTAAACAGGAGAAAAATTGGAGAATGGAGAAAATGTTGTCTGTGTATCCAATTCCACGTTGCCTACTCTACTCCTTATATATACTGTGAATTTGTTTAGTGTCGTTGGCATAACTTTAAAGGCTTTAAAACAAATAAAAACTATTGAAATCAAATGGCTAATTAAAGCCAACAACGTAAGTGCCAACGGATACAACATTCAGTTTTTTCTTTTTTCTTAATTTTGAAATCAAATGTTAAACGGTAAAAATGAAAAGAAACGTATAGCACTTAATGCCATTATTCCAACAAAATCTGTTAAGTTTATTAGAGTTATATATCATGTTTTTATAACATTTTTTTTATAATTTATTCTTATCTCTTTTTTTTCTCTATCATATCAACTTTTTTGTGGTTCACTTTTTTTTTTCTTTTTTTATTTATTGTATAAAAATATAAACAAAGACAATGTATAAATAAAATTTCTCAATTTATATAATTATGATTTACCCCCAAAAAAAAAAAAAACTATCTCTTCACTTTAGAAGAGTCAACTTCTTGTTACAAAATCATCCAATCACAAACTACTATAATAATTACTTTAAAAGTCATACAATGAATATTTTTTTATTTGTTGATGGTGTAAAAAATTTTACACTACCAATGCCAATTAAACTATATTTAATATTCAATTACCTTTTTAGCTTATTGGAATATTTTATTTTGAAATGATTATTTTTTCTTAACAGATGTTCTTAACAAGGAGATTTTAGGAAGACTCCAAAAAAAAAAGACTTTTTAAAGCTTCACCATATTAAATATACTTTGATTGAATTTTTTATTTTATTTTCTTAAAAATATCTCATACCAAAAAAAGAAAAGTCAAACAATTGACCCAAAATATTTAATAATTTCTTTTAGCAAACCAAATATTTGACCAATATTATTATGAAAATTAATGCACTTGTCATTATAAATAGTCCTAAAAAACATAGCTTTTTGCTATCAGAGAACAAGAATTGATTCTGAAATTCACTTTCAACACACATAATGGCGAAAACTTCAGTATTGTTTCCTTGCTTGATCATTTTATTTCTCGTAGCATCTGGAACTACAGGTATTCCTCTCTCTATTTTTCTTCATTGTGTGTGTCTCTTATATACATACAATTATGTACACTTAACATTAATATATTAGATTGCTTGTTATCATGAAAAAGCATTTTTAGTTAAGCATTTAGCTTTTGATAATTAAGGGTATTGAACAAATTAATTTGGCAGGTTTTGAGGGTGGATGTAAGCAGTGCTTTAACGATGATCAGTGTTCTTTGCCGCCGCCAGGAATTTGCAGAGGAGATGCCGTTGGAACATGCCAATTAGAATGTTGTCGCTGGAAATGTATCAATTATCAAGTACCACCTTCTAAAATTGTTTGATAAAGAAGGATAATAAAAATAAAGTCGAGACATTAATTCATGATTCAAAACTAAGATGCAAAAATTCCATGTCTCTGTGGTGGAATTTATTTGTAATAATTAATAAAAGTTGAAATAATAATAATAATAATATCTTCCATTCTTCATCAGCGACATTTTCATCTCCTTATTTGAGGTGTTTCTGTTTTTCATATTTTCTATAGTGTTTCGAAATTATTGTTAATTTTCCTCACGAATGTGGTTGATTCAGCAAACACCTTGTGCAATGTTTTGTCATGTGTTGAATGTTGCATACATTACTATACATCTAATTGCGTAAGTTTCCTTCTAAAACCATATTGAACATGCATGGCCATGTACTTGTAGAAATTGCAGGCTCTTGTATCGGGGATAACAAGTTCGATTACATATATTAATCGAAAAAATTATTAATGGGGAAAATGAAAGGTAGAGAAAGTAGCGTAAATTGTACTATTTTAATAGAGAATTAGTTAAATTATATTGTGTACTTTTTACTTTAAAAAATCAATGTACACGATGCAACCATGTGGCATATACCAAAAGCTTCATTTCTAGAAATATAACTACTCCTTTTCGACTGAAATATAAGTAAAAAAATAAAAAATAAAACTTATTCATGTCCATTAAGAAAATAAATTAACATCATTTAATTTTGATAGTCTCAATGAAAAGAAAATTCATTTCCTAAAATATCCTCTAAATTTAATTGCAATTGACAAAAAAAGATAAAATTGTTGGAATTAAAACTCTAATTAAACAAAGGATATTTTAGATATTGTATCATTAAATGGGAGGAAGTTAGTAAGTTTGCTTATATTTTATCCAACATATGAATTTTTTTCTCTCTTATATTTCAGTCGAGATGGAGTAATAATTAATGTAATTGATGTGAATAAGTCAAAGATAACATAAAGAATCATTAAATTTGGTGATAATGTAGTTAAATTAAAAGTATTACATTGGTTGGTACCTACATAAAATATATGGGTATGTCTGCATTTTTTAACTATTATTACTTAGAAAATTTGGCATAATAATATTAGATATATTTCACAATTTTTGGTTGCTCTAGTGGTAATTGGTAGTGGTAAGCCTATCTTCTCCCTTAAAATGGTAGATGTGGAATGCACAACATTAACCAACTACTGGTGCAACTACAACAGTTAGCTAGCTAACTACCATTCAAAGTTCCCATCCTCACACACTATCAAATCCTATTCTCATAAATCATATTAATATATCAATGTTCCAATTTCTTTATGTTTCACTTCACATACTCACACTCTTATGGCTGTTTCATGGGAAGAAAGTGTCACTTATTCCATCAACGCAATCTACCTTCTCTTCTCTGCTTATCTCGTCTTTGTAATGCAAATTGGCTTTGCCATGATATGTGCAGGTTCCGTGCGTGCCAAAAATGCCATGAACATAATGCTCACCAACGTGGTTGATGCAGTGGTTGGTAGCATCTCCTTCTACCTCTTTGGTTTTGCATTTGCATATGGCACTTCCAACCCTTTCATTGGCACTGATTTGTTTGCTCTAGCCCACATTCCAAATGGCACTTATGACTACGCTTTTTTCCTTTACCAATGGGCTTTTGCTATAGCCGTAACCGGCATCACAAGTGGGTCCATAGCTGAGAGAACCCAATTCAGTGCCTATCTTGTTTTTTCATTTTTCCTTAGTGGGTTTGTGTACCCAGTTGTGGTTCATTGGGTGTGGTCATCAAGTGGTTGGCTCAGTCCAAGTTCAAGTCACTTGTTGTTGGGCTCAGGTGCCATTGATTTTGCAGGGAGTGGAGTTGTGCATTTGGTTGGTGCAGTTGCTGGGCTCTGGGGGTCCATCATAGAAGGCCCACGGGCCGGTCGCTTTGACCCTTTCGGCAAGCCCGTGCCACTACGAGTCCACAGTGCAACACTTGTTGTGCTTGGAACGTTCTTGTTGTGGTTTGGTTGGTTTGGGTTTAATCCGGGCTCGTTTGACAAGATCATTGTGGCCTACCCCGGCACGTTGGATGAAGGTAATTGGACCTCGGTGGGTCGGACCGCCGTGGTGATCACATTAGCTGGTTTGACTGCCGGGGTAGTCACCTTGTTCGGCCGACGGTTATTAGTTGGCCACTGGGATGCTATGGATGTGTGCAATGGCTAGCTTGGTGGGTTTGTTGCCATCACTTCTGGATGCTCAGTTGTTGAGCCATGGGCTGCCATTCTTTGAGGGTGTGTCTCGGCATGGGTCTTAATTGGGCTCAACATTGTGGCCCTAAAATTGAACTATGATGATCCATTAGAGGCAGCCCAATTGCATGGGGGGTGTGGCACTTGGGGTTTGTTATTTACTGGGTTGTTTGCCAAAGAGGAGTTTGTGATTCAAGTCTATAATGCAGGTGAGACAGGGGTGACAAGACCCTATGGTCTCCTACTTGGAGGTGGATGGGGATTGATTGGAGCCCAAGTGATTGAGATTTTGGCAATCTTTGGATGGGTAAGTGTAACAATGGGCCCTATATTATATGCCTTGCACAAGCTTGAGATTTTGAGAATTCCTGTTGATGAGGAAGTTGCTGGCCTTGATATCTCGAGTCATGGAGGATATGCTTATGCTCAAGAAAATAATTATCTCAGATTTTATGGAGATTATATGCCTATTCAACATGACCGATCTTAGTTTGATTTTTTGATGACAGGTTTGTTAGTTTTTCCTTGATTATGTTGTGGTTTAGGATTATTTCATTATTATTAGAATATTTTTAGATTATTAAATAATATTGATTATATAAATTAATATGTTGTTTTAATTATAATAATGAATATTTACTATTTACCTTTTGATGTAGACTTAACTCTAAAAGTTGTTGCCTCAATAAATAGTTTAGCATTTACAATTATTTGAAAACTCTGGCTGTCAAAGATGATTTTTCTTTCATTTGTCAGTTATTCTATAGCATTGCCTCAATCGTGTGATAAAAGAGAACAGAGGGAGTATTGTTTTCCACTAAGTACACAAATAATAAGACATAGACATTCCTTAATATTAAGGTGAAATTAAATATATTTTTAGTCCTCTAAATATAGGGATCTTCCTATTTTAGTCCCTCAAATTCAAAGTTGCATTTTTCGGTCCTCCAAAATCGTAAAATGCTTTTTTTTTAGTCCTTATCTGTATATGCATTTTTTTTAGTCCTTATCTGTATATGCATTAGCGGGTGCCAAACAGGGAGTATTGAATTCGCAATTTGTGATGGCTTTTAACTGTCAGAATTTGATTTTTAATACAAAATTTAAAGCACAATTTTTAGCAGTTAAAAATCGTCACAAATTATAAAAAAAAAATCAAGAATTAGATCTATCATCTTTCTTCAAAGATATATATATATATATATATATAGCAAAGCCTGAAGAACAACTCGCATGTTGCTCTGGGTTTTTATCAACCAAAGTATATAATTTTATTCAAGATTCAAAATGTTGTGCTGCCAGATTCAAAATGTTATTCAATATTCAAAAGCAAAGTCCCCTTCTATTTTCCTACCAGATTCAAAATGTTGTGTTGTTACATCAAAATATTGAAACCTTACAGCTAGAGCAGATCATGATATATTCAACTTCCGTTAAAGATTTATTAACAATATCACTAGTTGGTTTGACCAATCATAAAAGAACACTTTGGGTGAACAAAAATAAACAGATCCATCTTTCTTCAGATCAGATCCGTGAGTGAAAAAATAAACAAATAAACACAGATAATGAACGACAAACAAAAATCACACTATCCATTATAGTAATAACATTAAATAAAAATAAAAATAAAAAACCCACAAAATCAAGGAGAGGAAGAAAAATGAAAAATACCAGATCTAGGTAAGGCTTCTATAAAATCGACGACGGAGAACAAGTGAACAACACAAGACGCGCCACCGGAAACATCGTGACAGAGAACGGGGTCAGAGTAAGGTCCGGTGGCGGCGGCGGCGGCAGTGACGGGACTACGAACCTAGCGTCCTCAGGGGCGTTTCTTGACGTGGAACTCGCGCGATGTTGCTGTTGGTCGTGACCGTCACTGTTGTGTTCTTCCTCCGCAACATTGGTGACATCGCCGCACTGCAGGAGCTCGAGCGAATTGCATACCCGAACGTAGAGTGGAACTCAATCGCATTGATCGTTGACAAGACCTCGAAGATTGTGAACTTCCACTCGGAGAAGATGAAGGGGTTTCTGAGGTTACGAACATTGGGGATTAATTTTAGATTTAGGGATTTCTGGGGTTAAATAGAAAATCTCTTCTTTTTTTTTGGTTTAAATGATTAAAACCGCCGGAAATCATAATTTAAAATTTAAATTAAAATCTACAAGTTCCTGTTTGATATATGCTAATGGCATTTGAAAAAATGACTAAAAAGGATATTTTTAAAATTTGAAGGACTAAAAAAATAATTTTAAATTTAAAAGACTAAAAAAAAATTTATTCATATTTAAGAGACTAAAAATATATTTAAACTTATAAGAAGGGTGATAAGAACATTAATAATTTTAGCAAGGTTAACACTGTAATGTGTAGAAACAACAAAATTTTCGTGCCCATAATTTTGGTAGCACTACAATTATTTGGGTCACTCGTTTTGGATGAGACTTTTCATAAGGGAACACAAGAAAACAAAATGGGCATTAAAATCAAAGTTAGGATCCAGAGAGGGACAGGTTCACTCGCGGTAGAGTTATACTTAAATAAGCATCAAAATATCATGAAAAAAGGAATCTTGTCAAGTGGGTGGAGCCCTCAAATTGGATAGACGTGATTCTGTCACTTTCACATCCTTATCAAATGGTCATTTTGTACACTGAATTAAAGGGTAACCGCGGTAAGTACAATCTATGGTTGAATCAAAATTAGCATACCTAACGGATAAAACTAGGAACATTATTATTATTATTATCATCATCGTAATAATAATATGATAAGTGAATAACCAAATCACTCTAGGGGGGGACAACAGAATATTGGAACTTGGGTTAACTTGAAGCCGATTGGAACAAAGCCAGTTAAATATATACAATTAAATTAAGGTCTAAAATGCATGTACAAGTAAAGTGAAACATACACACTGTTTTCCAAAATCCTGTAGGCAAATCCCTCATCTCAGAATTGGATCATAGAACACATATCTGGGATCTGGAACAATTAGAGGCAACTTCTCTATGTAGATAAAGAGCATCTTACAATTCTCTTTGAAAATTGTCCCAACATCAACAATATCACTTGTGTCTGTGTAAATCCAGAGGTCCCCAGAGTTGATTCTCTTCAGGCTATCCCGGCAAAAGGGGCAAGACTGAGACCTCTGACACCTGAATCAACAAGCACAATTGTCATAATAACTAGAGAACAGCAAACTAGTTATCACTTTCTGATATTCTCATGTCAAGGTCAAATATAACAATCAACTAGTATAAGAAGTGAACAAATGTTGGATGGTGTGGTGGGGTGGGTGCACCTTCCACTTCAGAAACTTAGGTGGTGCAAAAAAAGGGGATGACCATTGATGAAATCAAGGGTTTGGCTTTTGATAAAGTAAAAGCAATCTGATAACAATCTATGAAATTATGAGAACAAGGAAATTTACCAATCTCTGTAGCACTTCAAACACATGTAGTGGCAGCAATTAGGCAGCACAACTTTGGCTTTCACCTCCAAGCACACTCCACATTCCTCTTCTCTTTCAATGTCAATTTCAGATTGTCTTCTCTCATTGAACTCACTTTTCCTTTGGTATCTAAGAGCATATACTTCTTTCTGTTTCCTTTCCTCCAAATCTGTGATGCCTTTCTCAAGTTGCAACAGAGCAGGAAATATAACCGCTGTTTATCAGCAAAAGAGAAAAACAGAAAAATATGTTACTTTTATGTTAATCATCAAGAACATAAACAGAGAGCAATTAGCATAAAGCTATGTAAGTAATTAAGTATACATTCATCTTTGCAGCATATAACTTACAGTAAAATTGTCTAATGCTTGCTTTCCTTTCATAAATTGACATAGTATTCTTCCCATTTCCATAAGTCTGCATAAATGTTGAAGCAAATATTATGAAATTAAATCTGCAAACAGATTATGACATGATTTGTTTCCTTATTTTTTAAGTAGAATTAGGAGTCTATTAATTAAATAAGGGTTAGTGCCGTGGTCTTTTAAATAAGATCATTGTATTAAATAAGATCTTCTTCTCTTCTCAGCTTTCTCTCTAAAACCTTGTAATTTCAACATTTTAGGACATACATACCACATAAATTAGAATTCTCAGCAAACCCAGAGCACCAGCGAGGCGGTAATCGGTCCACTGAACAAGAAATAGAAAAAGAGGGGCTGCTGGACTGTATGATATCCTCATCTGAAAGCACCCTCCATCTTTGTCCCTTGGATAGCCTAATGCCCTAACAAAGAGGGGAAAAGAAAGCACATTAAGCACAATCTCACATGAGAAAAGTGCTAAACTCTGCTTAAAGAATTAGTATGAAAGACCCCAGCATAAACATATCAATGAAGTGTTGGATATTGAAAAATGTTATCCAATTCAATTTTCCAACAAGGAAACTGAGTGTCATACAAATTCACAGGTGCAGTTCATCAACCTCTTCTTTAAACAAATTCTCAGCTTCAAAGTCCACTCTACCACCTCAAGAAAAACACAGTAGCATTCAGCTCCAAATAACAAAAATTGACCACACAACATGAAAACAACATTAACATAGATTATACAAAATGACACAGGGCACACGAGGGAGACAACAGAATCAATTTTTTAGAAATCAAATAAAAAATTCCAGTGATGAATCATGTTTCAAACTTCAAGAGCAAAACAGACCCTCAATTCTGCAGAGAAAAAAAGGTTCAATTTTTAAACTATAAGCTTTTGAAGCTGAATTTCTCATTAAAAAAACTGGCCAAATTGATAGGAAGAGAGATACATACAGGGTATTAGCATACTGAATATCAGCTTCCAGAGCTTTAAGAGAGTCTTGAAAAGTGCCCTTTCCCATACCAAGATATTTTCCCAGAAAATTTTTCTGCATGCAACTAAGAATAATCCCACAAACCAATATATATATTATATGATATGATGATATGATTTGTATATGACACTCTCACAGTGACACTATTACCCTTTCCTCTCTAACTACTATTGCCTCTTGGTTTTGCTAATGGTATTGATAAGTGGGTTACCATGTTCGAGATAGCATATTGCATATTTTAATATATTATTACGAGACGATTTTGCCCCTTTATTTAAAAAATAAATAAAGAAAAAGTAACAGGATAAATTTGGAGGGCCCCTTTTGTTCAGCTTTAATATAAAGATTTTGATTTTTGAATATGGAATTGTCTGAGGACCCGCATTGAATGAATCTTCTTTGGATAAGATTACATAAAAGCCGTATAAGTACAAATCATGAAAAGATATGAACAATTGAACATAGATTTTTTATGTGAGGTTTTTGTTTGAGAGTTTAGACAGCGGGAAAATTTTGCATTTATTTAAAGAGTAAATTACAGCAACACCCCCTGAGGTTTCGTGTAATTACACATGCACCCCCTGCTTTTTTAACCATTACTTTGGCACCCCTGTAGGGGGTGTTAGTGTAAGGTTTGAGGGGGTGCCACTGTAATGTTTACAAACATATCAGGGGGTGTTAGTGTAATGTTTTCAAACTTAAAGGGGTGCTAGTGTAGGAAAATAAAAAAGAGTGAGGTTATGTGTAATTACATGAAACCTCAGGGGGTGCTGCTGTAATTTACTCTTATTTAAAAGGACGAAGTGAGGTTATTTTTATTTATTTTTAATCTATAATCTATAACTAAAGCTTCGCCATCTTTGATAAAAAAAAAAAAAAAAACTTCACCATCTTGATAATAATATATTAACCATCTAGATTATGTTAAAATTCTTTTAGTAATTAGTATTATAAATTTTTTTTTGTCTTGGATTAGAGATCATGGATGTTTCGTTCTCATTCACGGTATGTGACTGTCGTTGGCACAAGGAAATTTTGTATTTGGAAATCGAACACGGATTATCCCGTTAAATAGATCGTTCCCTTTTATGTGAACGCAGCGAGCCTTACACCACTACGTCAATCTTATGGATTATTAATTAGTATTATAATGAATTGGTAATAATCAGAATTACAATTATGAATTTTTTTATGTGACTAATGTGAAGTTTTTGTTTGAGAGATAAGACCACAGGAAAATTTTGCATTTATTTAATAATTTAAAAAGACGAAGTGAGGTGATTTTCTTTTAATCTATAAGTAGAAGCTTTAATCTATAACTAGAAGCTTCGCTATCTAGATAATATATTAACCATCTAGATTAATGTAACAAAAAAAACATTAACCATCTAGATTATGTTAATTTCTTTATTAATTATTATAATGGATTACTGTTAATCAGAATTAAAATTTATTTATTTATTTTTTAATTTGGTGGAAAAGAATTAAAATGTTATTCAATCATCATTATTTGACAATTATGAACTTTTATTTATCATATGTGGATTATAGAATATTTGGAGACAAATTTTATGAGTGATCCCTACTTACCGCTAGATTTAGAACTATCATTTTGGTCCTAGACCCTAAGGCCAACCTACTTGGCCCCATTACAATAGCTCTAGGGTTATTTGGCCCACCTAACGAGGGGGCCAAAAATGCTCTAACCCACACAATATTTTTTCAATTGTCCATACAAAATTGTTTTGAACTTGGCCTTGCCTAGAAAAATTTTAACTGGGTCTTCGTCAAAATATTTTTAATTTGGAATCGGTCAAACTAATTTCACCTCAACATTAGTCATGGCATCTTTCAACTTGATCTCAGCCAGGACATCTTTAATTCGACCTTAGCTATAGTATCTTTAACTGAGCCTCAATCGAGACATATTTTGGCTCGGCCTTAGCCAAGGCATCTTTCGACTAGCCTCGGCTAGAGCATCTTTTGATCGTATTGAAAATCATATAAAAGCGTATTTAAAAATTATAAAAGAGCATAATTATATTGAAAATTATATAAGAGCGTATTTAAAAATTATATAGAGCACAATTTACACATCTCAATAAAAAAATTATACTTTTACTTTCTTAACCAGTACCCTTAAGAGCATTGGTTAACACTTGTCATAGATTAAAATATAAATACATATTAATTACTTTCACTCTAATTAATGATATTATTTTCAAAATATTCTTTATTTAATTGAGAATTTATTTTTAAATAACTTTTTTTAATTTTTGATATAAAATTTTAATGGAGAAAAATATTAGAAAAATATTTTCCAAATAAAATTAAATATTGCTAACCTTTTTTTTTTTTGACAAATAAATGATATTAACTAACTTTCTTAACTAGTGAGTAAATTATACTTTTTTTGTTTATATTTAAATTTGGATAAAATATTTTTTATATATACCAATCTAAAGATCAAATCTTTTAACTAAATACTTAAAAGAAATAATTATTCATTAAACGTACCACACATCATGTTGATTTTTGCAACTATAGCCGATGTCTTAAAGAAACTAAAATATGAAGAACCTCTATTCCCACTATCTCGTAAATAATCATTATTATTATTTGTCTAATTTTTATTTAAATTACTCTTTTTTAATTAATAATTTAAAAATATTTAAAAATTAATCAAATAAGAGAGATACATTGCATTTAAGGGAGACAAGGAATTAATGTGAACTAGTTTGTATCGTATTATTGTACTAATTACTATACCAGATGGCGGCGCCCCATGTTTAGCAAGTTAGGCTTAAACTTGTAGTAGCATGTAGAAAGACAATACTGCCCAACAACCGACGCTTTTTCTGCAAATTGACCAACCTTTGGTTTGTTCGACTAATCAATAATTAAGATTTGACAAAGTTAAATTTAAGCCCGTTTAATTTGAAAAAAAAACATATTTTTATTTTTATAGAAATTATAAAAATATTATGTTGTTTTTTATTGTTATTTTCAAAATTTTATAAAAATTATTTAAAATAACAATAATATGTCAAATTTATCTTTTAATAGTACCTTTAATTTACAATAGTAGTCACTAATAGGACTTATGTTAATTTGACAGCATGGATGGATCTAGAAATATATTAAAGAGGGCAAATTTTTTTATACAATTATTTAAAAATATAACTTTTAATAAATAATTATTTAATGAATAATGATTTTTACAAAAAATATTAATTATTAATTTATGTGTAAAACTAGAAATAGATCTACTATTAGAGAAAAATATAATAAACATCAACTCAACACCCTATTTTCCTTTATTAATATAGTAGAGTATGAATTATTTTTAAAATTTAATTTATATACAATGTTAATGTAAAATGTTTTACACAAACAACTAATAAAATTTGATTATTTCATCATATCATCTTATTAATTAATATAAAGTTGTGATATAATGAATTCCAATAAATGTTTTTACACTGACATCTAATAAAATTTGATTTTGTTATCATATCATCATATTCATTAATATAATGTTGTAATTTAGTGAATTCCTATTGGACATGTGTAAAAATATTTTACGCTAATAATGCATATAAATTAAACTCATTTTTTTTGTATTTCTTTTGTTATCTTTATTGTTAAATTGCTACAAAGGTTCAAGTCTTTAATAACAGTTCAGTATCCAAATTGTTGTTGACAAACTGCACAAGAACAACACCAAACATCATTTTCTATCCCTATCGTGTTTTCCTTCCATGCACACATCAAACTACCAACCACATAAGCATATGGGACTTTTTGCACGTCAGTCATCTCTATATAATTTTTAGGACACTGATCTTTAGAGAATTTATCACCTCTATGCATAGGTACAACACATGGGGGCAAAAATTCATATTAAGCCTCTTCGGGATATTTTTAATATATCTTCGCTTTGAAGAGAGAAAGCTTTCATTTTTAATTGAGAGTTTTTCTGCCCATTTTTTAAAGAAGTGTATTTATTGTTAAATTTACTTATTGGAATAACAAATTTATAATATCTAACAGCAAGAATGAATTACTTACAATAAATGACCCAACTCATTACAAAGTCACTCTTAACATAAAACTCGTCTTCAATTCATAATTGACATATAATAATAAAATCCTTAACTGTCAATCAATGATAATTAAATAATATTTTAATTATTAATTAATACTAATTCATTATTATAATTAAAATATAAAGGATAGAAAACAAAATAAAATAAGTTAATATGTTTTCATAATTATTAAAAATAAATAAATTTTATTTTGTCAAACCAACAGGTTGGTACTTATAATTAAGTTAGATGTGATTTATACTTAATAAAATGTGACTCTAAATAATTTTTTTAACAAGACTTGTATGTATTTTATTTATTGACAAAATATATATATATATATATATTATCATATCCTTCCCCCAACTAATAAATAATAAGGTACTGTATATTAGTAAATCCAAAAAAAGAAAAGAAAAGAGTGTTTCTAGAAAGGGACCGCAACAAACAAACAAACAAAAAATCATGAAATGGGAAGTAAGAGGACATGCATTTGTGGTACGCTAAATTTGTCCAACCATAATTGACTCGGTCACCCCTCTCTCCATGCATCACGTTATATATGGCTACGTATAAATAGCTAACCCAAATTCTTCTCTTCTCTTCAACATTCTTTCATTTCATCAACAACACTCTTCCTTCGTCCTTCTCCTCCACATTCTTCCCTTTCATCAGACATCTCCTTCCTTCCTCTTCTCAAATTCTCTTTCTCTCGCTGCAGAGAGAAAGAGTAGAGAAGAGGGAGGAACTCGTCTTCGAGGGAGATAGATAGATCATAGAAAGGAGTGATGGCGATAGCGGGGTTTAGTTTCGACATGGCGGCCTCGGAGAGGGAGTCGTTTGCAAGGGCTTCGAATGCCGAATGGGTGGAAGAGGACGAGGAGGAGCTCCAAATGGCCGCGCTGCTGAGGTTGCCGACGCAGAAGCGTGTCAACACGGCGTTGGTGAGGAAGCCGTCGTCGGACGCGAGCAACTTAGGTGGCTCTGCGAAGAAGAAGGCCAAGGTTTTGGAGCAGATTGATGTGAGGAAGATGAATCGGTTCCACCGTGAACGCCTCGTCAAGGATGCTTTGGCCACAAATGAACAAGACAATTACAAGCTCCTCTCTGCCATCAAAGAACGCTTCAACAGGTAAACACTTGTCCATCTTTTATCTATATCATATTTAAATAGTTAAGATTAAAAAAGTACCTTTTTTACTGTGAAAAAACGAGAACTATAATCCATTAGCATTAACTTAATGGTAGGGTAAGAGTGGTTTGCATAATATCTTAGGAGATGTGTGTTTCAAGGTATCATAAAGGAGGATTCTTGGAAATATTATATTTACATGCTTGGTATAAGTGTTAGAAAAACATTTATAGGGATACAAAATTTTCATATTTGCCTTACTTCACATTCTCACGATGAAAGGTGAGTATCTTAGATTTTCATGAGAATGGAAATTAGCTGAAAGGACATAGAATTCCAAAGTAAACCATGTTGATCATCAAAATGCATGTGTCTATGATATTCTTAAACACTTTCACAAAATTAATATGAGCACCAAAAAATAAAAGAAGAGCATTTCCCATATTGAGGCTTAATTATTTTGTAATATTACATGCATGAAAGGGTCTATGCATGATTTTAATATATTTGTGTGGTTGAATGCAAAAGGGTTGGATTGGATGTGCCAAGTATCGAAGTGAGATACAGAAACTTGACAATTGGAGCTGATGTTCAGATAGGTTCAAGAGCTTTGCCAACTTTGATCAATTACACGCGAGACGCCTTTGAGGTTCATACCTATTACCCACTCTCAAACTAAATACATATAGCGGCTGAACTTCAGGAGAATTTTTTTTACTAATTAATCAAATTAATTTTTAGTAAAAAATATTGATTATGTTTTATGTGTGAGAACATTAATTAGCTCAAGATTATTGTCCGTACTCTAGTTCAATAATATTGTCCCCCCCATTGTTATATATGTCTAGATCCATGATTAATGTTAGTGACTTGTTACAAACTTAAATGCAAAGTGATTCATTCATATTGGTGATGGTGGCATCCAGGGTATGATAACCGGCATGGGGATAGGTCGACCTCAAAGACATTCCTTGACCATCTTGAATAATGTCAGTGGCGTTATCAAACCTAAAAGGTAATGTTTTTCTGTTATTTTACATTATTTTGGTATAGTAATGAATATGAAGCTTAACGTTATGTGTTGTTGCGTAGGATGACATTGCTGTTAGGACCTCCAGGATCGGGCAAAACTACCTTACTTTTGGCTCTTGCTGGAAAGCTTGATAGCAACCTCAAGGTAGTACAAATTCTAGGCAGGATTAGGATTCTTTACAATTTGTAATTTCTAATGTTTTTATTTTGTGAAGTATTATAGGTACATTTTGGTTCTTTGAAACAAATATTAAACTATTATGTAGGGCAACCTTATTTAGTCAACATTTTTTATTTTTATAAAATAGGAATTGAGCAAAGATTTGTGTCTACAAGAACCATTTTGTTTGTGTACTCCAGTTATAGCACAGTTGCAAGTGAAACCTATGTGCTTTAAATCATTATACCAATAGGCATTAAGATTGATTCTGTTTGTATAACCTTTATGTAACTGAAATAATTCCATTTCTGAATTGCATGTCAGCATAACAAGAATTTTGACACGTCATAGCATTCTTCAAAATTCCTTTCTCATCTTAGAATTACATTACAACTTTCTTTCTGTAATACCTTTGCAGAAAAGTGGCAGTATAACATACAACGGCCATGAGCAAAACGAGTTCTGTGTTCAAAGGGCTTCTGCATACACTAGCCAAACTGATAATCACATAGCAGAACTGACAGTGAGAGAAACTTTTGATTTTGCTAACAGATGCCAAGGTTCAAGTGATGTAGGTATGTATATAATATATTAATTTCATTATGTACAATTTTTATTTATTTTTATTTTCCATTTCACAATTCAATTACTTAATTTCCTGGTCTAATGTGATAAACAGAAATTGTGAAAAATCTGGAACGCTTGGAGAAGGAGAAAAACATTCTGCCAAGTCCAGAAATTGATGCATTCATGAAGGTTGTCTCATCTTAAATAATATCTGAAAAATCATGCATACATGCAAGTTCAGGGAGGTCCTCTAATTTGAGTTTTTTGAAACTGATTTTACTCCACAGGCAACGCTTGTTGGTGGCAAAAGGCACAATGTGATGACAGATTATGTTTTGAAAGTGCTTGGTCTTGATGTATGTTCAGATACGGTTGTAGGCAATGAAATGTTAAGGGGGGTCTCTGGTGGCCAAAAAAGGAGAGTTACAACAGGTGATCTCTCTCCCCTCTCTAGGAATTTGTTGCAATTTTCTTTGAAATTTGGCTCTTGTGGTGATATATTCTAAAGTTAATCTAACTGGATTACCTCTTTAATGTAGCATACAAAGAGGGTCCAAATTCAGTCCCTCTATTTTTTCCATCTTCTGATTTTTAAGATGAAGTTAATTATTTCCACTTGTAATGTGAAATATAGCTTTGATAGGATTTAAGGAGATTTCAATTGTAATTTTGTTTTTGATTCCTAAGATAGGAAATTAACATATACTCCCTCCTACCCATTTCTTTTGATGTTTAAGGTTATTGCACATAGATTAAGAAATATTTAATAGAACTAAAACATTGTTATATTTGGACTAAAATATCCTTATTTAATACCTTGATCTTTGATGCCTACTAGTAGTGGATATTAAATAAGGGTATATTTGAGGGGAAAAAAGCATTAATTAGACTTTGAAATTCTAAAACAACAATTGTTTTGGAAAAAAAAATAGAAGGCTAAAATAACTAATGATATGGGATGGAGGGATTAATAATAATAGAGAAACTAACACAGCTCATACATTTGAATCCATATTCGTTCTAGGGAAACATAAGTTTCTAGATGATACAAAATTCAATCCATATTTGTTGTAACTGTGTCTATACTAGAAGATTAAGACATTATAAACGCACCAATTGAAGTTGAAAATTGTAGCAAGCAATGACATACTTTTGCATTTCATATTTTTTCTCCAGGAGAAATGATTGTTGGACCGCGAAAAGCTCTATTTATGGATGAAATATCAACTGGACTTGATAGCTCTACCACATTCCAGATAGTGAAATGCATAAGAAATTTTGTTCATCAAATGGATGCTACTGTACTGATGGCTCTACTTCAGCCTGCACCAGAAACATTTGAGCTCTTTGATGATCTTCTGCTTCTGTCAGATGGGTATGTGGTATATCAAGGCCCTATAGAAGATGTGCTGGAGTTTTTTGAATCATTAGGTTTCAAACTTCCACCCCGCAAGGGAGTTGCAGATTTTCTTCAAGAGGTATTTGTAGATTTTTGCTCTTTTAATGGTCAAACTCAAATTCTTTATCAAGGTTTTTTTTTTTTTTGATCAACAATTCTTTATCAAGTTATTGATTAAAACTTGGTATTTTCCTCTGTCAGGTGACCTCTAAAAAAGACCAAGCTCAATACTGGGCTGATTCTTCAAAGCCATATAAATTTATTTCAGTACCAGAGATTTCAGAAGCCTTTAAAAATTCCAAATTTGGAAAGTCTGTAGAATCCATGTGTACTGCTCCCTTTGATAAATCAAAGAGTCACCCTTCATCTTTGCCGAAAACTAGATTTGCTGTGCCAAAATGGGAGCTCTTTAAGGCTTGTTTCTCGCGAGAGTTGACATTGCTCAACGGGCATAAGTTTCTGTATATTTTTAGGACCTGCCAGGTATATATAAACTTGTTTCTATAAACAGTTTTCAATTCTTAATTTTTTACAAGTAGAATTCATGATAGTTAGAAAGGGAACCTTTAATATTTTGCAACTTAAAAGTAGAGTTCATATGTAAAAGTAGATCATAGATTACCTCCAAGGCTCCAACAAATTTCCCTGCCAATCAATTCAACATGGAAAACATATAAACAAGATGATCATGAGTTTAGAGTTTCAAAGTACACACTATATATATCAATAGAACGCCTAATGTATGTGATTTCTTGATATCACTCACAGAACATCTGTTAGTATATAGGCTTGTGCTTTGTGAAATACTTAATTATTGTTTGAAGGCATCTTCTCATGATTTTAAATTTGACAATTTCTCTTGCTGTCAAAGGTTACATTTGTTGGAATTGTCACATGCACAATGTTCCTACAAACAAAATATCATGCTAAGGATGAGGCTTATGGCAGTCTCTATCAATCTGCGCTATTTTTTGGACTGGTGCACATGATGTTTAATGGCTATTCTGAGTTGTCACTCATGATAGCTAGGCTACCTGTCTTTTACAAACAAAGAGGCAACTTATTTTATCCTGGATGGGCATGGTCGTTGGCCACTTGGATTCTTGGGGTACCTTATTCCATTGTCGAAGCTGTTGTATGGACTTGTATTGTATACTACTCTGTTGGATTTGCCCCTGCTCCTGGAAGGTACTTTTCTTTACATCCTTTGTTGGGATTTTTTTTTTCTTTAAAAAATATTCAAGACTAATAATACTCTTTGCGTCCTGATTAATATTTCAGGTTTTTCCGCTACATGCTTTTGCTACTTATGCTTCACCAAATGGCATTAGGTCTCTTCCGGTTTATGGCTGCTCTTGCACGCGATATGGTCATTGCTAATACATTTGGATCAGCTGCATTGATGGTTATCTTCTTGCTGGGAGGATTTATTATCCCAAAAGGTAGGCTGCACCAAGAACTATTGAATAAAAAGCAGATATAATGAAGTTTTGTTGTTAATTATTTGATTGTTACTCTTTCAGGCATGATTAAGCCATGGTGGATTTGGGGTTACTGGTTGTCACCTCTTACCTATGGACAAAGAGCAATTTCAGTCAATGAATTTACTGCCACAAGATGGAAACAGGTATTTCATACATGCTAATTAAATTTATTCTTATTGCTAGTGGTTTACAGACTATTTATGTAAAAGTAATTACGGAAACTGTGTGTTTTAGAATGCGGCTTCCGGGGAGGACACAGTTGGTCACAGTGTTCTCAAGGGATTCGATATACCAGCTGATGACTACTGGTATTGGATTGGTTTAGGAGTTTTAACACTCTACACAATTATTTTCAACGGCTTGATCACTTGGGGCTTGTCCTATCTGAATCGTAAGTTTAGAACAATTTTCCTTGTCTTTTTATTCTCATTTCAATCAATGAAATTTCTTTTGGTATGTAATTGTTGATATCCAAGGACTATCTGTCTTCTTCTCCAATCAAAGGATACCAGTTTTATGCTCTTTTTGATTTTGCATGCCACAGCACTCCAAAAAGCACGATCTATTCTTCTTGGTGATGAAGTACAAGAGAGTTCTGATAAAAATGGATCCAAATCTAGTGGTGATGAAGGAAAAGCCAAGGGAATGATTCTTCCTTTTGAACCTATGACAATGACATTCCACGGTGTCAATTATTACGTTGATATGCCAGCGGTGGGGGCATTTGTAGTTTCAGTTTCCTGAATGCATTTTTTTCAAAGACAAACACAAGTAGTAGAAGTTGCTTCACCATTAACTCTTTCTGAATAAAATTGCTTTTTCCAGGAGATAGCAAAACAAGGCATAGCAGAAACTAGGCTGAAGCTCTTGTCAAACGTGAGCGGCGTTTTTGCACCTGGTGTCCTTACAGCTCTAATGGGATCAAGTGGAGCTGGAAAGACCACTTTGATGGATGTTCTTGCTGGAAGGAAAACAGGAGGATATATTGAGGGTGAAGTTAAAATATCTGGCTATCCAAAAGTGCAACAAACATTTGCCAGAATATCAGGATATGTTGAACAAAATGACATACATTCTCCTCAGCTGACAGTTGAAGAGTCCCTCTGGTTTTCTGCATCATTAAGGCTTCCAAAGGAAGTAAGCATAGAGAAAAAGCAGGTAAGTTCCTTGCTGAACAAGTAATGATAGCGTGCTCAATTATAGTCAGTTCATTGACATAGTGATCTGTTCTGTAGGAATTTGTTGAACAAGTAATGAAACTAGTGGAGCTTGATAGTTTAAGAAAGGCTTTGGTTGGAATGCCTGGTACTTCTGGCTTATCAACAGAGCAGAGAAAGCGACTGACAATTGCAGTTGAGCTTGTAGCAAACCCTTCCATAATTTTCATGGATGAACCTACATCTGGACTTGATGCACGTGCAGCGGCCATTGTTATGAGAGCAGTTCGCAATACAGTTGATACTGGTAGAACAGTGGTTTGCACCATACATCAACCAAGTATTGATATATTTGAAGCATTTGATGAGGTTAGTTGTTCAATTACTATTTCTAAACAATTTACTACTGTTATAACTAATGATTAAGTAGCTTATACCAGAGGGTCTAAACTTTGATTCTTCATTCCCAGTTACTTCTAATGAAACGTGGAGGACGAGTCATATATGGAGGAAAGATTGGTAGGCAATCAGATATAATGATAAAATATTTTCAGGTAACACTATCTTTCAACCATTTCTTTTATATTTTTACATTCCATTCCGTAGTAGTGTGAGGATCAGTATGTTAAGGTAGAAACTGTGCTCATTGAATTTAAGCCAATATCTTTTGTCAAAACCTTCCACCTTTTCTGCTCAGCCTGCTCTCCTTCAATGTCTTTCCTTACTTCAAATCTTTTACGTTTACAAGTGCTAGAATGATATTGTGGATTTGTTGTTTTGGTAAATTGACACCACCCATTCTTCCTAAAAATTGTAAGGCTGTAGTCTCAAATTAATCTTCCTACCTCTTGCTTTTTTAAGAACATGGAATAGCTGTGAACAGATTAAATTTCAATATTAGTTTAGAGTTTAGACTATGGAATATAATCAACCATGACCTTACTTGTGTGTCCTGACTTGACCTAGCCTAAACTGAATTCTTTTCTGAAGGAAAATTCTCCTTTTGTATCTTGTTGAGTTTATTATATTTTAAAAGTATTAAATTTCATTCATATTTGTTCTGCAGAGTATTGAAGGAATCTCTTCAATCCCCAGTGGCTACAACCCAGCTACTTGGATGCTTGAGGTTACCACATCCGCTGTTGAAGAGAAACTTGGTGTAGACTTTGCTGAAGTTTACGAAAATTCTGAACAATTCAGGTTCTTATTCATTTTCATGTGTGCTACTGGCATGGTCTCCCTTATACAGCCTGTATTTGAGGAATGGATAAGATCTATGAATATGATAAACAATAACATTAATAACAAAAGCTCATCATTTTTTAGAAATATAAAAATCATTAGGTTACAACCTTATGCATAGAAAGATTGTTTTCCATGTAATGATTCTGTCACATCTTTACCTCAGGGGGGTGTTAGCTTCTATTAAAGAACATGGACAACCTCCTCCTGGCTCACAACCATTGAAGTTTGACACAATATATTCACAAAACACATGGACACAGTTTCTCAAGTGTTTATGGAAGCAGAATCTAGTGTACTGGAGGAGCCCACCCTACAATGCAATGAGGATATTCTTTACAATCATATGCGCCTTGATATTTGGTACCGTATTTTGGGACATCGGTACTAAAAGGTATGCATCCTTTATTGTCTCATTTTGTCTTAAGAAAAAGTTATCTTATCAATGATAACAAAAGCAAAAGTAGTTATGATAACCATGTCACTGAATATTCTGCAGGGGAACAATTCATGAAGTGTATGTAATTATGGGAGCACTTTTCTCTGCATGCCTTTTCCTTGGAGTAAATAATGCATCTTCTGTACAACCTGTTGTTTCAATAGAAAGGACAGTGTTTTATAGAGAGAAAGCAGCTGGAATGTACTCTCCAATCTCATATGCAATAGCCCAGGTAGGTGCCATTCTACTAGGAATGATTTTCAGGGCAATATTTCATTTGCAAATTGCATATATAATGGTTACTTTATCCTATTAACAGGGGCTGGTGGAGATCCCATATGTTGCTCTTCAGACAATAGTATTTGGTGTAATCACATATTTCATGGTCAATTTTGAAAGGGATGTTGGTAAGATCTTAACTTTCCATATTGATGTTCTTGCATCATGGACCTGTTGCTGTTATCCACCTAAAATTTACATCATAGAAACAAGGACTTTTCACTTTAATTACATTAATTATATCTCATGTAGTTTTAAAATATAGTAGTTGAGGATGTTCAACATGAATAAAATCTGTGTGGTCCCAGCTGCCAAAAATTAAGAAAATTTGTACCTACATATTTATATTTTCTTATGTTGTATTCCTAAATTTGTCCTCAGACAAAAACTAACATAAGACTATGGTTTATTTTCTCTAATGCAGCAAAGTTTCTCCTGTATCTTGTGTTCTTGTTCCTCACATTTATGTACTTCACCTTTTACGGCATGATGGCGGTTGGCATTACACCTACCCAACACTTTGCAGCTGTTATTTCTTCTGCATTTTACTCTCTATGGAATCTTGTATCCGGATTTCTTATTCCAAAATCTGTGAGTGAAACATCCCTTAATTCTGTAGTCTAACCTTTTCTATTTTGGCCCTAATATCAATGAGTCTTGCAATGTTTCAGCATATTCCCGTATGGTGGATTTGGTTCCATTATCTCTGCCCAGTTTCTTGGACACTACGTGGTATTATCACATCTCAGCTTGGTGATGTGGAAGAAATGCTTGTGGGACCTGGATTTCAAGGCACTGTGAAAGATTATTTAGCTGTTACTCTTGGATATGACACTACAATTAATGGAATGTCATCAGTGTTGCTGTCAGTCATTGTGCTTATTTGCTTCAACATCCTCTTCTTTGGTTCCTTTGCTGTGTCAGTTAAAGTCTTGAATTTCCAAAAGAGGTGATTCAAGAATAGAGTTCAAGATCAGAGAAGACGCTGCTAAACACCATGATTGATGATTTTTACATTATTGGTCAATCTTCAATAGAGTCATCTTGAGCTGAAATACATGAAACTATGGACTGAGGGGAGCATCACATGCAGTGCAGGTTATGGTGGTCAAATCAGTGTGTTGACATGTTTCCTCAACCGTGCCATTTGGCCTTTTCTTTTTGGAGTTTGGTTTCTTTCCAAATCAACTATTGTAGAAGCTCCAATTTCTGTCGTTATTCTACCTATTTTTCATCCTTGCAAGCTAAGAACTAGGAAGAGATATCAGCATTTAAGAATGTTGAACTTTTTTGTAAAAGAAAAAAAAAATTATATGATTATATATGTATGAAGGTAAATAGTTATAAATAAATACAGTTCATATTTATATGAGTTTTATTAATTCTTTTGTAATGTCAACTTGTTAATTACTGCATGCGACATAATGTAGTTAGAAATAGAATGATAAGATATAAAAAATGTGTTAATCTAATAATATAAATATTCATATTCATAGTATACAATCAGAATACGTGAAATGTTTAATTGAATTATACAATCAGAATTTCATAAGAAAATACTCTGTGGGACCCTATCAAGGGACTCTTAATAGAGCTCCTGGTTAGCCTTCTAGTACAGTTAGAAGGGAAAGGGGGAGATAAGAAGGAAAAAAAGAATGAAAATTTTGGGGAAGAATCAATCCTCTCCATTCTTTAATTAATTTAGCTAAAATAAAAGGTGCACTGCAAAGAAGAAAGCAGGGAGTTATAATCCTTAATCTATTCTATTTACTCTTAATAAAAAAAGAATGTCCTATTTGGACGCATGTTAAATTTTGGACAATTTTTTTTTCCTCTCAAATTTCTCTCTTACTTTTACTTTTTTCTTCTTTTCTTCTTTTTTTTCTTTTTTCCTCTTTCATATAAATACTTATAGAAAATATTTATCATTCTATTAGCCAAAACTCTTTATTATTATTATTATTATTATGTTTGAAATAATATAAATTAATCATTTATTAAATATATTTTTATTGATTCAACAACATCTTTGCAAATAGTGTATATTTATATATATTCATATATAACAATATTCATAATTTATTATATTAAGAATGTCCTACTTGGACACATGTCAAATTTTGGATAACTTTTTTTCCTCCCAAATTTCTCTCTCTTACTTTTACTTTTTTCTTCTCTCTCTCTCTCTCTCTCTTTTTCTTTTTCCCTCTTTCATATAAATACTTATAGAAAATATTTATCATTCTATTAGCCAAAACTCTTTATTATTATTATTATTATTATTATTATTATTATTATTATTCCAAATAATATAAATTAATGATTTATTAAATATATTTTTATTAATTCAACAACATCTTTGCAAATAGTGTATATTTATAAATATTCATATATAACAATATTCATAATTTATTATATTATTATAATATTATATATTATTTATGTTTTATATTAAATATTTCTTTTTATGTGTTTTATTTATAAAAAAATATATTCTATAAGTTATCTATGTATTTATTATTCTATTCTATTCTTCTATTCTATTCTATTATATTATATCTTTTATTCTATTCTATTTACTCTAAATAAAATAATATCCTACTTGGACACATGTCAAATTTTGGATAACTTTTTTTCCTCCCAAATTTCTCTCTCTTACTTTTTACTTTTTTTTCTTCTCTTTTTTTTTCCCTCTTTCATATAAATACTTATAGAAAATATTTATCATTCTATTAGCCAAAATTCTTTATTATTATCATTATTATTATTATTATTATTATTATTATTATTATTATTATTAAAATCATTTTTATATTCAAAATAATATAAATTAATGATTTATTAAATATATTTTTATTGATTCAACAACATCTTTGCAAATAGTGTATATTTATAAATATTCATATATAACAACATTCATAATTTATTATATTATTATAATATTATATATTATTTATGTTTTATATTAAATATTTCTTTTTATGTATTTTATTTATAAAAAAATATATTCTATAATTTATCTATATATCTATATATCTATTCTATTCTATTCTATCTTCTATTATATTCTATTTACTCTTAATAAAATAGGGTTTTGGTTGGACACGTGTCAACACTAGGTGAAAATTTTTCTTCCAAAACTTCTCTTTCTTTCTAACTTTTCTCTCTCTTACTTTTTTTTTTTTTATCTTTTTTCCTCTTTCATATTTATATTTATCATATAGTTATAATATTATATATTATTTATGTACTATATTAAATATTTCTTTTTTGTGTAATATTATATTACTATTTTTTATTTTTAAATAATATGTATCAATGATTTATTAATATATAATTTTATTGATTCAACAATATCTTTGATTATTTTACTTTTACTGTTAAATGTCATTGTTTTAAATGATAAAATCATGTTATCATTTTTGTTTATAATTTATCTTCATATTTAAGTTAAAAAATATAAGTTTAAACTATTTGAATTAACTAAATCATTTTATTGTTTATCATTGATAAGAATCATGTTCATATTTAGAAGATAGTTTATATTACATTTTAAAATACTATAAAGTAAACAAAATATAAAAAAGAAAAATTTATTTATATCTATTATACATTATTATATTATACAAATAGGAAAACTTGATCTTTTATATAACATGTCAGAATTTAGGAAAAAATTGACTGCTAAATTTTCACTTATTTCCTCTCTATTTTTTTCATTTACTTCTCTTTTATTTTTTTTAGATTTTTCTCTTCTATTTTCTAAAAAAACACAACTCCTATCCAACTCCTTTTGACTTTTTCCCTCTCTCTCATTTTCTTTTTTTCATTTCTTTTCCTTTTATTATTTTATACTTACACGATTTTTTTCATAATAACTACTCATTTATTTATATTATATTACTGTTTTATGTCCTTTATTTATAAAAAAATATTCAATAATTTATATTAGCATGTATAATTATAAAAATTAAAATATTATGATTTTGTTGAAATTATGTTTAATTTATTTAAAAATATTTAATATAATAATATGCTCGATGTTATATAAAAATATGTTATCATTATATTAATTGAATGATAAATTTATATAATTACTTATTACATATTAAGATTAATTATAATTTAATTAATTAAATTTATTTTTACTTTAAATCTCTATAAAATAATTTTTACTTAAAAATCGTATAAAATAAATTTAAATAATTTCATAAATAAAAATTTTGTTGATTAATATTTATATTATAAGGTTGAGATTTTTATACTAAAAATTAACTTAAATCTAATTAATGTTTTATATAAATTTGACTCTATGTTTAGAATTAATTTATTAAATATATTTTTATTATAAAATAATTTTGAATTACTTTATCAATAATATCATAATTTAAATTAGCTTTAATTTTATGGTAGAAATAACAAATATCATTCACAAGAGACAATTCTACTCAAGACTATTATGAACAACAAAACTCTATTTTCGAGTATTTCACACAAGTACATGCCAAAGACTCAATAATATTATAAATTAAAATAGTTTTTTTTTGTAGAGACCACAAATATCATTTACGAGAGGTAATTCTACTCAAGATCATTGTTATATTATATATTTTTATTATAAAATAATTTAAAATTACTTTATCAATAATATCATAATTTAAATTAGTTTTAATTTTATGATAGAAATCACAAATATTATTCACGGGAGACAATTCTGCTCAAGACTATTATGGACGACAAAATCCTTTCTTCGAGTATTTCATACAAGTACATGTCAAAGACTCAATAATATTATAAATTAAAATAGTTTTTTTTTGTAGAGACCACAAATATCATTTACAGGAGGTAATCCTACCCAAGATCATTATGGACGACAAAACTTTCTTTCTCTGAGTATTTAACACAATTGCATACCAAAGACTCAATAATACTTTTATATACTTCCAAATCCTATAAAATCATTTTTACTTATAAATTGTATAAAATAATTCTATGAATAAATATTTTCTTGAATAATATTCATATTATGAGGTTCAAATTTTTATACTAAAAAATAATTTAAATTTAATTAGTTAATATAATTATTACAAAATAATATTTTGACTCTATGTTTAATAATTTTATATACAAAAATTTTATCGATTAATATTTATATAATAATGGTTTTCATAAATATATAAAAAAATATTATAATTAATTTATTAAATATATCTTTGATAAAAAAATAGTTTTAAATAATTACTTACTGCATAATATCGTAATTAAATTAATTTTAATTTTAATTATAGTTTATAAATTATAAATATTATAAAATTAATATCTTTCTTTTAGAGTATAATTGTAAAATAATTGAATGCTTTTACTATTTCACATTTGAAAATTACAGAAATATTTAAATTTAACATAAGTTAAATCCTTTTTAAATTTTTTAACATCAATTTTTCATACCATTTTATAAATATTTTAAATAAAATATGAAAATAATTGTGCGACTATAATCAAATATATTTTTCATGTTTGAATACTCACACTCTTTCTGCATTTTCGAAAAGTTTAAACAGTTAATTATGTTTTCTCAAAATATATTTAATCTTTTTTATGAGGCTTGACATTTTTCTATTGTAATGGGTTGAGTTTATGTTATTAATCATTGTGTTTTTATGGCTTATTCAATTTAATGACATCTAAAATTAGTTTTAAATTTTAAATTAGACAAAAAATATCTACAAATCTATTATTTTATAGTAGTCATTTTTAGGGGACAAGGATGGAAATGGGACAAATATACCCAACTCGGAACGGGGACGAGAGTGAGTACAAAATTTTATCCCTGGCAAAGATCAGTGATGGTGATAGGTGTGGGGATGGGGAACGACATACCCGTCTCCGTCTTGTCCCGTTGTCATACCTATTCACAATCATCATTTATACATTTGTTAGTTTTGATTAATTACAAATTTGGATAAGATTTAAATACTTTTTAGTCTTTTAATAATTTTATTTTTTTGGTTTTAATTTTATTTTCTAAATTAAAAAAATATTTTGATTCATTCACATGTCTTTATTAGATCAATTTATCATATAACATTATATTATTATATACAAACATTTATCCTATTTGTCTTTTTGTTGTTGCTTGTAATATACTAAATTTGAACTCTATCTATGGCTATTCCTATTTTGCATGATATCATATTTTTTAATACACAAATTCGCATTGTATTTGTTCCTATCCAAAGGTTTTCATCTTATTATTATGTTCTTACTAACCACAAAAAATATAGTTTAGACTTTTGTAAACAATATACTCACCACATAAATATACTAACAACAATGACCTTAATAAATTGAATATATATTACATTATTTACTTGCCTATAAACGTGTATCTTGCTAGTTGAAAAATTAAAGGAATGAATTTCAATTATATATCACAATCCTAATTATTAATTGAAAAAGTAATGATTATAGATTTACACTTTTCTTCAAAAATTGAAAGTGCATTTCTACATTAGAAGAATCAAACTGTTCTTTAATATCCCCTACTCCTGACCTATTGAGTTACACCATTGGAGCATTTAGTTTGTCTTGTTTGAAGTTTGTGTGCTGGTCTATGTTTGGTGCTAATGGCCATTGGTCCCTAGCTTGGAACCTCTTTCATTTAATTAGAATACTTCCCAATCTCCTATAATATCTTCTCATAAATCTTTCTAGTCACTAAATGTAAAAAATATTGAATGCTTTTTATATTTATAAGATATTAAAATTTAATACTTATTTTATAGGATATTAGGAAGATTAATAGGAAGATATAACGTTACTCGAATTAACATGATCTCAAATATGACTAGAAGAAAGTACTTAAAAAGAACTGTCTGAACATTTGATAAGAGAGCTTATTTAAATTTTTCTTTTAATTATATATGATTACTGCAAAAACAGAAAAAGAAAAAAAATGTGGAAAATGATTGCAGACGCTAAAACCAAAGATAGGGTTGTTATTGCCAATGAATGAAGACAAAGCAACCCCTCCACCTGTAGCCACACATAAGTGACACCAGGGACAGTAACGTAGAAAATAAGTTATATACATTATTAAATAGGATGATTCCATCTGTATATAAACTAGTAAACTATGCAGCAATAAAGGGCTAGTCAACCAGCACATGCAAAGCACACCCTGCCACTAATTTTCTTAAGGAAAACCCCATCTTCTGGTGCTCCATAAATTTCTGTTTCAAAGTTGAAGTCAAAGCTAGCAAGAAGCCTCTAGGGAATCAGCTTCTCATCTCTCATGCAATCAATCCAATACAATATTGAATTCAATGTCTTGTACCTTGCGCCAAAACCAAGTCCATCAACTTTATCTCTGCTCCCCAAGAGTTTCAAAGGGAAACGAAACAAGGCATCTAAAAATTCCCAATTGGCCAAATTTTCAACAGTTGTGTGAACCAACCCATTTTCCTCCACAATCTCTTCCCAAACTTCCTGCTTCCCAGCCATGGCTTTTGAAAAACAAAAGCTCTCCACAAGCATGTCTTGTGGGACTTGCACTCCCAATTTCTTCCCAACAATTGGCCAAACCTCCTTCCAAGTGAAACTTGGGCCATTGATTGAATTGAAGGCTTGGCCATTGGTGGAAATTATGTCACTATTTGTAGCTGCCCAAATGTGCTGATCAGCTACAAGCCTAGCATCTGATCCATCAATATAGGACTCCTCCCAACACTTCCTTGTCCCCCCAAACACAAAAGGGAGCCTCAAATGTTTACAAATAGCTCCATAAACACACAAGCTCCCCATGAAGTTATAAAATGATCTAACAGAACTACCTAACAATAAACCAGGCCTATGCACAGACCAAGACACCTTACCACTGAGTTTCTCCATGAGCAAATCCTCCAAGGCATAGTAGAAATTAAGGGATCTGCTCATTCTGGGGAACTCTTCATGGTAGTAGTAATAGTGGAGCTTCTCTTCATCAAAGGGGGGATGCAGTGACACATAGTGCTTGGTTCCTGTCTGAAGGGAAACATGCTTTAGACTCTTGGCTACTGAGAGCATAGAATTCAAAGCATTGGACATCATGGCCTTGTTCTGCTCACAATTTTCTTGGGTCTCTGATGGGAACTGGCTAGCCCATGTGACCCAAAACACATGAGTCACATCTTGTAAGGCAGACAGCTTCTTCTGGGTCTCCAAAGGGTTCAGCAAATTGCAAGAGATGAAATGGTAACAAGGGCTTATAAGGGTTGGTGGTGTTTCAGGATTTCTAGCTATGCCATAAACCTTCCAAGAAGGTTCTAAAAGCAATCTCCTAGCCAACTCTCTCCCAACAAGTCCAGTGACCCCAAAGATGATAGCAACATTGTTTGTCTCCTCTATGGTTGCCATTGCCATATGGGGGGCTCTAGATGCTGACCCTCCCTCCCAAATTGAAACCATTTTATACTAATGAATATGCCTCATTGTGTGTATTTGGAACTTGGGGTAGCAATAATGTGGACTTTCTAACTGTCCTAACACCGATCAACTTGTTTATATTGCTCTTCTTTTGAGGAGTGATTCTGGGCTGGCATAGTTGTAACTTGTAAGGTAGCGGTTTGAGTTTAAAATTCCAAGTAAGATAGATGCTGGTTGTTGCCAAGATAAGAGACATGTGTGTGTTATTTTATAGAGTTCTTCAAAGATGGCTACAAATATGTACTTTATGACCAACGACCATATTATGGTTGACAAAATAATTATGTTCCTTAAACATGTAATCAGATCAGTGTTATCAGACCCGGCTCGGTCATCGACTCAGCCGGGGTACTGGGTCACTGGGTCAGGGATCAACTCGGTGAGTCAACAGTTGACCCCCATGACTCGGCCTGTATTAAAAAATAATAAAAAATTCATAACCTATAAACTTTTTAATAAATTTTTTTTAATAATTTCATAACCTGTAAACTTGTACACTTTGTGTGCAGAAAAGATAGCTTATAAACTTATACCCTTAAATATTTAAAGTTTAACAAAATTCAACACATTTATAAGCATAGTTATGAACTTGTTT
Organism: Pueraria montana var. lobata; assembly: GCA_026413185.1. Taxonomy (NCBI): domain Eukaryota; kingdom Viridiplantae; phylum Streptophyta; class Magnoliopsida; order Fabales; family Fabaceae; genus Pueraria; species Pueraria montana. Next base: position 52,417,760 of record CM048655.1, read on the forward strand.
AATAATCTTGAGCAACATATTTTTTTCTAAAATTCAACATACACAACCTTAAGTTATAATTTAAAATATATCATTATCATCTATTTATTAAAAGTTAAAACTATCATTGTTGTACACCGGCAGACATAATCTAATATATATATATATATATATATATATATATATATATATATAAACCTATTTTATTTAGACAATACAATTTTTTCATTCATCCCATTATTGCTCTGATAAAAAATAATAATTTTTCAAACCAGTAACTATATTGGATGAGATAAGATAAATACAAGTTTTACTCGTAGATAACAATATAAGCCAAGGAAAAAAGGCAAAATTGGAAGTGACAATAGTTTTATGATTTTATCATCTTAAATCCTAACATGCGGTTATGCTTGGTAAAAAAAAGTAAGCAAATATATAAATAACATAAGTGTAAGATATAAATTAAATTTTCTTATATAAGTGTTATTGTTCTCCTGTAAAAAAAAAAAAAAATCGTGACCCGCCGAGTCAACCGAGTCACCGGGTCAACCTCAAAACTGGCCGAGTCAACCCGGGTCACACCGGGTCGATTGCATAACCGATCCGATTGGTGACTCGGACCGGTTGGGTGATCGGTTCCCGGGTCAATGGGTCGACCCGGCCGATCCAAGCCGGATCTGGTAACTATGGATCAGATGTTCGATTCTCATGTCCATATATATGAAAAAACATATATTAAGAAAAGTCACTTTCTTAAAAGAATCTTTATACTTCAAGATATTAGTAGTTTGTATTTTCTGCCGAAGACACCATATGCACAAAATAAAAAAATTATAAAAAAACTACTTTATGATTGAATAAAATTTTTGACCAAATCCACTTGGTTATTGGAAATAGGTGTAGGCATCAAGGAGTGTTGAGTTCCAAACTCAACCGGCAGGTTGAGCCTATGGCCGTTGCAATGCTGGCGTTGCGGTTACAAGCAAGTTAAAATAACATATATATTAACGTGTTATATCAATAATATATAACTAACTTCACTACCTAATGCCCAGGGAACACCTTTAATAAAAATATATGGTCACACCATACATGAAGGTAGGTCTTCCTCTTCTTTATAGTTTATAAATTATTTAAGAAAATGTAGTTGGGACGGAAGTCTTTGAGGCTTATGAGCAAATTGGAGAAAGGTGAACTAAAATCAATTTAAATTAGTTTCTAATTTATGAGAATTTTTTAATTGTAAAATCCTATTAAGAAAAGTTTTTTAGCTCTAATAAATTAGTTTATTAATATGTATAAAAAAATTAGATGAAAGAGATTCCAAAAAGTTGATTTTAATATATATATATATAAAGTTTGATTTATTATTATTTTTTATCTCATTTTATTTTCTTTTTCATAAGTACTTGTTAAAAAGTTTATTTCTCTGAGGTTAGTCCTACACTATGTGGAGCACCTTCTTGTGACAATTTTCCATGACTAGCAAGTTTTAAAAAAATAATTCCTAAATTGGCACTCTTTGTCAATTATTTCCATGACTAGCAACTTTTACTATGCATAGTGTGAAATTGGGTTTGGAAGTCTCGATTTCACACTTCCCTTTTTTTATTTTTTATTTTCCTTTTGCAGCTTAGAAATCGGGTTTGGCACCCCCGATTTCTCACCTGTTATTTTTCTTTTAAATTCATTTTTAAAACCTTTATTTTAATTTTGCTGTTAAGAAATCGGGTTTGACACCCCCGATTTCTGACCCTTTTTTTTTTCTTCTTTTGCTGTTATGAAATCGGGTTTGGCACCCTCGATTTCTGACCTTTTTTTTAAGTTTATTTTTAATAATTAATTTTAATAATAATAGTTTTTAATGTACAAAATTTATATATTAAAAAAAAAATATATGATAAAAAATAGATTTACCTAAATAATTTATGTAAATAATGTAATTTTTTTAATTGTTAAATAAATAAAGAATAATAAAATTAATTTGTTTACATTTAAATTTATTATAAAGTCGATTTAATTTAATTATATTTTTCTAACTATAAAATCCAAATTAGTACATTTGAATATAGTTAGCTAATTACGAGTTAATAAATATTTTTAAATAATAAATGTTAATGTAAACTAGAATTACTAATATTTTGGAAAAAATATTACATTCAACTTAAATTACAGTGCACATGATTAATAAAAAAAACAAAGATAGAGAAAATCATAATCTACAAACAACAAACATTAAGGAGAAGAAGCAACAAACATATTTTTTATGTTTAAACCATGTATATCAACATAATAAAAATAATAAATCTCCAAATTCATGTTGAGTAGACCGAAAATCACAATGACCTTTACATAAAACCAAAAATTATAATGAGAATTTCATATCTATAATTTAACTGCACTTTGTATAAAAAAACACATTATTTTGTAATTTAACTTTAGACTAATTTTTATTATTCTACCAATAATAAAATAACCAAAAATTTCTAAAAAAATTATTTATTATCAATCAAAATTTGAAGATTCTAAAATATATATATATATATATATATATAATATTTACCTATTAAATTTAAATAGGATACCGTTTTAGTTAATTGTATATATAATTAAATATTATTTTTTAGGTTAATAATAATAAATTAATTCATCAAAGCAAATAAAAGAATTTCGAAAAAAAAATAATAGGTGAGAAATCGGGGGTGCCAAACCTGATTTCTAAGCTGCAAAAAGGATAAAAAATAAAAATGAGAGGTGTGAAATCGGGACTTCCAAACCTGATTTCACATTGTGCACAAAAAGAGTGTCAATTGAGGAATTATTTTCTTAAAACACGCTAGTCATGGAAAATTGTCCCTTCTTGTCTTAAAAGATTAAAAAAAAAAAAAGTATGAATATATAGGGTTTATGATTACAAGAGTAGAATGATCATTCCTTTTAATTTGGAGGAAAGCGTGTGCCCTCATTTTGTGGGAATAGTAATATGGAAAAGCATTAACCTAATCCAAAATTCTTATATACAATTGAAACACCCATTCCAATTTTTGGGGAAATTAAAAATTAAGATGAAGAGTAAATTATTACTTTATAAATTGTTCAAGTTAAAAATAGAATATTATTTTTGTGTAGAAAAAAAATATTATTTTTGTGTAGCAATGAAAAAAGTATTGGGCATAATATTATAGTGGAACTATTATAATATAGTTGGGTTAGTTGATGATTAGTTTAAATTAGCGATTATAGTTAGATGCACATGTGATCACTTAGTGGTTAATTACTTTTCTTAGTCTATATAAGCCGTGTTTTATACTTGTAGTACATGCTTTTATTCATTCTATTAAAATTTAGATTCAGTATCTATTACAATATAGTTTAGTTATTTGATGATTAGTTTAAATAGTCAAGTGATTATAGTTAGACGCACATGTGATTAGTAAGTGATTAATTATTTTTCTTAGTCAATTAAACGCTTTTAATTATTTTATTAAATTAAATTCGTGATTTCAATTCTCTAATCTCTATCATGATTTTCAACATGAACTTTTTTTATGTTGTACCTTGCGATTTTGTGAGAACTTTTTATTTGCAACAGGGGACAGCAGCGGCACCTCGTCTCTTTGAAGAGGCCATCCACTTAAAAAAAAAAAAACCGCGCATAATGTTTTATAAATGTACTATTAGTACAAAAAGTTTTACATTATGGATCAATTAAAAATCTCAATAAATATAATTTTTAATAAATTTATTATACACAACAAACTGTGATTGAACAATGGTTATGGCTTATTCTATTAAGTTAGGAATCATCATGATGCCGATTAAGAAACAGAATCAAATCGTAAAGAGAAAACTAAAGGGTGTTTCTTCATAAAGGCAAGAAATAAGGCAACATTCTTTATTTACTGGTTATTATTTTCTACATTGAGTGAAAAATGATATCATTATGGAGTAAGCGGGAAACATGGAAAAGGTAAAGGAAAGGAAAAGGGGTTTCAAATAACCCCAATAAATGTCGCACTGTAGTCTCTGTATATACCTTATTATAGGGAAAATATTCAAATATATCTTGTATGGTTTTCTGACTTTGTGGTGGACCTCCAAGCCTTAATTAGTTTCAAAGACACGGCCTCTCCACCTAAAAGGGGATGCACCTCTCCTTCCCAACTTATGGTCTAGCTCAGAAATTGACCCTACTCTATGCTTCATCTGTAACACACATAATTAACAAAGTCAAATCCACCATCATTTGATTTGAATGTCGTTCAAACTGCTAATTTGTTATGTTTTTGGATATTTATCCCATCCGTCAATGGAACAAATGAAATAAAATCATTACTTTATTATTTGTACATTTTTATAATTAATGGAGTGGGAGGTATATTAGGCCGAGATGATCACATTAACAAAATACTTACATAGAATGTCAGACAGAGTCACGTAAACATTTTTGTAATAAAAACTAATAGAAAGAACCAAATATGAAAAGATTAAACATTACAGAGATCATAAACAAAACAAAATTAAAAACAAAAACAAGCATATTTACATGGACAAAAAATTGTATTTAAGCCAAAAGAAAATATTGAATAAAATGTAAAGAAAAAAATCATTATATTTTGTCCAATATATGAGTGTGGTATTTTTGTTATTTTATTTTATTTTCCTTTTTATTATACATTGACAATTATCTAATATTTTGTGCTTCAACTTTGAAATTGGAGCTTAACAAAGATGAACAAAGTAGTATAGCTTCTTGACTTCGAATAGCAAGATATATACTTACTGATTAGTGGAGTACTAGTTTTGTGAACAAAAAAGCATGCAGCAATGACTATGTAACTCAGGAAAAGAACCACTCCTTTCAAGTAGTGTGAAGTTCCATCCTACATGAGATACAATAAAATCGTATTAATTAGCAAAAAAATTAAGAAAGGAAAGTGAAAAGATAAAGTGATCAGATGCATATGCAGAAGGGGTTATGCAAAGTTTACCTGCAAAGTGAATGCTGTAACAATAATTGTAAAAGCAAGACACCCAGTTTCAAGGAGATTGAAATCCAAGTCCATTTCTATACCCATTATCCATGCAACAACCACACTAAATGGAACCTGGCATTTATAATTAGATAATCAAAATTTGTTGTCATCACATTATTGTCTACACTTTAGGCCTTATATAATACACAATAATAGTTTAGCCTTACCACAAACATAGAAATTTGAGTTGCAGATCCCATAGCAACACCCAATGATATGTCCTGCATGATAATTTCAACCACAGTCATGCATGGATTTTAATAAACTAAAGACAATTGACAAACTTAAGCTTATATACAAATTGAAACTCATGCTTAACAAAAATAATTGATATATAAACCTTACCAACTTGTTCTTAAAAGCAAATATGATTGAGCCAGCATGTTCTGCAGCGTTCCCCACAATTGGTAACAAAATTATGCTAATGAAGCTAACAGAAATGCCCCATGAATCTGAAGCAGCCTAGTTAAGTAAGCATGAAAGGATAGACAACCCATTAATCTAACTTCAAGCCATTGAAAATTCTGAATTTATGCACTACAAGAAATACTTGTCCATATGTACCTCAATGGTTGCAACAACATATTCAGAAAGCAGAGATATGACAAGTGTCATACCAACCAACCAAGAAAATGCACTCCAAAATCCTATCACAGCCTTCTCTTCATCTTCATTTTCATCATCCTGTGATTAAATCCTTTGCATAATTATCATTGTGTCGAAAACTTACTATTAAGTCAAAACTCCAAAGTTAATATGTGTTGCAATGACTACAAATCACAAAATAGAGATGAGCATTTTTTTATTGTCTTTGACTGTTGGTGGTAGCTAGAACCCATTTTGGATTCCATCTAATTTATGTCATTTAAGAAAAATCAAGTTCCTAATTACTTCAAACAAATTGCGTTATCAGATAGTTGCTAAGAATCCTTTCATTGTTATTAATTCCACTTGTCATATCAAGTATTTATTATTAGGCCAGAAGTTATAGCTAGCATAAGAGTAAACTTACGAATTATAAGAAAGACATATCGAAATAAAGTCAACAATTAAAGTTGGTTATGTGAAGACTCCAACGGTTGCTGTCTGTTTTCCTAATTTTTATTTAAACACTTGTATATCACTATATTAGAGAATCCTATATTTAATATCTCAGCTTGTTATTTGCCTAAAGGTCAATGTGTTCACGAAATTTAAATTGTCTCTCTGCTATTCTGAAATTTATTTTATTACCACCTAATCTGCACCCGTATACTCTTTCTCTCCTATTCATTCATTTATTAATAAAAAAAATACACATGATAAGCATGTGCAATATAAAACTATGTCATTTGGTATAATTATGTTTTTCTCACATGTCATTTTTATTAGGAATTGAAGGAAAAAAAATAGCACGAAACAACTAAAAAGTAAGATGATAGAGTTTACTAATGCATCCATTCACATTCAAATATTTCTATATGCTTGCTCTACATCCTTAACAAATCATAATTATTGTCATATATTGGGTACGATTTTTTTTTTCTACACATTGTAATTAGTAGAAATGATGGAGCTAATCAAATGTACTCAATTACCTCTTGTGCATCAAAAAGTTGTCGATGTGTTTTTAATTGAAAGAAGATATATCCGGCATATGCTAGAAGCATAACAATGCTGCTTGCTCTTGACAATTGTAGAGTACTGGTGGCTATAGAAGGATATTCCCCTGCTAAGGCATATCTGAACATTAATGGCAGCAAATGGCATAGCAACCCCAGCAACAAAAGCAGTGAGTTTACATCTGCCTGTTTCTGTTCATTCAATCACCAAATAGCAAAAGGGTCAGCAAGAATATTGAACAGTGAGAAAATTTTCAGACTATGGAAACAAGAAGGTGAGAAGCCTTATAAATATATTGTACCCTGTCATATCTTTGCTCCTTCCTAAGGTTGGCTAAGCCACCAAAGAGGAGTGAACTTCCAAGGACTAATAGAAGGTTTGAGAGAATGGAACCCAGCAGGGAGAATTTGACAACATTTACTTTGTTTTGGTGAAGTGCTAGCAAAGATATGATCATCTCGGTTGCATTACCACAGGTTGCATTCAGAAGCCCTCCAACTGAAAAATATTATTATTTTTCAATTACATTAATTATCCTTTGCATTACCTGATTCACAGTGTTTAATTTTCTTTCTATTGCATGTAATCCATAAGAGATTAATATGACTTAATTTTTACCTGTGGGGCCAGTGTAATACGCAATTTGCCTTCAATTTCGAGCGGAAAATCAAACAGATTAAAAGAATTAGTAATATGAACTTCAAGATAATATATTTGCAGTGTTAAGATAAGAAGTGACATGCAAACTTACTCAGTAAGGAAGCTGACACGTTCAGCCAGAGGGGTGAGTCCAAGTAGGCTCAAAGCGAAAATCCAAGGCTACATAGGGCAGAAAAGTAATTATCAAATATAAATGTAACTAATTACATTAGATAGCGCTTACTTGAGCAAGTGCTGATTAATATGCTAGGACCACCACTCAAATGGCCTCTTACTTGAGCAAGCTATATCTACTTGAGCTAGCTTGTGTAAGCACTATATGAAACTACAAAAATTATTGTATGCTCTGAGACTGTATATCTATGATCAGAGTCAATTGTCACTATCATGTGACACATAGTTACGTTTTTTTTTTAATTCTTTCTCGTCAATTAAAAAACTTGACTACATGTTATGTAGACATTAACTGAAAATATAAAAACATGATGATCTGATATCATTTAATAATTTCTCCTAAAACTACCCTTCTTCATTCAGATAGTATTTAAAAGTGCTATCTGAAGCAAACAAGAGCACTGTCTGAAATACTTTTTGGGTAGAGAACCCTTAATAATAAGTCCTATCATTAATTATAACTATCTCATGTATATATGTAAGAAGTAACTTGAAAATAATTGAACTGCAGTATGTTTGTCACTTACCCTTCCAAGGCTATAAAAATCTGCAACAACAGCTAAAGGGACAGCCGGAAAAAGCACTGCAAGCTTAGTGCCAAAAATGACCTGTCGTAAATTGGTTGCAAAATTCCCAAGCATTTGGAAGCGAAGTTTGGTTTCCAGAAATGGATACTTCTTTGTCACAATTGAACTAAGGTTCTTTGCACTTGTAGTTGTAATACCATTGCTGTTATTACAAGGCTCAGTAGTAGTGTTCATCTCCAAGATGTTCGAGTCCTCCTCGATGGTGTGGTGTGGCATTTGAGAGAGGAACCAAATTAAGGCTTCTTAGTTCTTTATATTCACCAGTGAAGATGTGAATGAGGTAAAATATATATGTATAGTAGCTTTAAGGACTAGAGGCCTATTGGGTTGAATATATATATATAGTTGGATTATTTAGTTTGGTTATAGTGAGAAATTTATGGTATAGCCTCTATTATACGTACAATGATAGCTTATTCCCATTCATTTGTTGGACGAGATTAGTGAGAAGCCGTATGTAACCTTGTACCATGTAGTTCTTTTGAAGCTTTGAAGTTTCGAGGAATTTTCACAGCTCTTGCTAGCTAGCATGAGTATTTTACACTGCGCTCGCATAAGTTACATGGGTGTTTTATTATTCGATGTTAGTACTTACTAGTGAGGTGATATAGGGGCTGTCTAATTTTTGTTGTTTAAATAAGGTTAAATTAATCATTAGGCACGTGAAGTATTTGGAGTTTTTTTTATCAAGTTTACAAATTGAAAAAAAAAAAACCGTATAAGAATTATTATCTAAGGGTTATTTATGTAAGAGTTTTTTACAAGAATTATTTTGAAAAAAAATATATATAATTCAAAATTAAAAAATAGTATATTGCAAAGACTAAAAATATATTTAAGGCTATAAAAGTCACTCCAAATATTAGCTTAAGAATCAGGTGAATTAAATTTAGAGTTTCATTGGCAAAGCACTGTGCTATGATTATAAGAATTGCTTCATAGTACAAAAGCCATAACTACAAATCTCGTACGAATTCATGCCTTTACACATAACGTTAATTGGACAAATATTGAATGAAAAAAATTAAAAATCAAGAAATTTGACGGAAATCAACGATAAATTGAATTTAGATTTCGTACAAGACATATTCATAGTAATATTTTTCTGTTATTATTAATGTAGCGTGATGTATAAAAAGTTTGAATGGTAGTAAAACACTCTCCCAATTATAACCTATTAAATAATCAATAAATAATGTATAGCAGATTAAAATTAAAATATATATAATTTTTTAATTTGTAGATATGAAATGATAATCTAATATGGACTAAATTTAAACAATAATATTTAATAAAAAAAATGGATATCATTGTTAACTAATAGATATTTCTCCAATGACGTAAATTAAGCATCAAAATCCGTATGGCATTGGCTGATATTAATCCCAGAGCATACATAACAAGTAAAGTTTTGGGAGTTATTACGTAGAGAAACGAATGGTAACTAGTGTCGGCACAACAGTTTGCTGCTTCTTTAAGATAAGGGGACGAAGTTTCCTACCGTAGTACTGTATACATACAATGCACTATGCATCTCGGAGAGATCCAATTGAGCTTGTTCAAAATATTCTTTACCATAAAGTCAGAGCGCTTGTAATTAAATGTAGTTAAGTGGCACATTTTCTATGTAATATTTGTGTACATCAAAAATCATATGATTTACTAGTTCAAAAATCATAGTAATATTTGTGATCAACATAGTAAATCATATGATTTTTTTTTTTTTTTCATTACCCAGGAATATCCCATCGATCATGAGAACTAATCTCCTTCAGGGTTTGACAGGCACCAAATAGGTGGACATCCCTTCCCAGCTTGAGTTTTCTGCATTTTCAAGAGTCGGGATTCGAACCCCAGCCACTTGGTTAAGCGACGTGAGTCCCTCCCCACTTGTGCCAACCCAAGTTGGTATAGTAAATCATATGATTAAAATTTGATCACAATGAATTTCATACGGAAAGTAGGCTTTTCCTTTTGTGGTAACTCATTTAGCTTATGTACAGTTTTAAATCCTTATATGGCATGTTTTTATTAATCATTTGAGTTAGTAAATAAACAAAGTACTAAATACTCTTGTTAAAGCTCTTGGTATCATTCAGTTAGGATAAAGGGGTCTAGGTCAGTTGGTTGAACATGTGTGTAAGTTGTTATAAATCCCTTGAATTTAGTAGAGTCTTCAATTCTCACATATAAAAAAATCTTGTTAAAGATCCTTAATTAACTTTTGAGAATTGAATTATGCTTAAATCTAAATTATAATATGGTATTATTAGACCACCCATTATTAAATCACTCACAGATGTTCAATTTTGCAAACTTTATATTCAAAATGTCCAATCATCAACGTGACAAATGGGTTATAGATTTCATATGGATTAATAATATGATCAAAATTGTGTATATAAGTGGGAAGCAACCTTTATATAATGTATTAGCTTTTTATTGAGTTAGATTTAACCCATTAATAATTTTAAAATATTAAATATATTTATTCTTTTAAAATATTTTGGTTTAATTATATTTTTAGTTTATGAAATTTTAGGTAAATATGTTTTTTCTCTCTTAAATTTACAAAAAAAGAAAAAAAAACTTTTGTTTCTAAAATTTCAAAAAAATTCATTATTAGTCCCTAACCATTAACGATGTTAAAGAAACCATTGACGTGGCTAACAAAGGCCACGCCAACAATTGTCACATTGATTTTAATATGACACATCAACATCATTTAATATATTTTTTATCTCTCAAATTTGGGCCAAGTTTTTTGGTCCCGTAAATATATAAGTGATTTTTTTAGTCCCTAAATTTAAAAGTTATTTTTATAGTCTCATTAGTTTGGAAATAGCTTATTCTAGTCGTCATAGTTGACATTGCTAAAAAAAATTGTTGACATGGCTAACAATTTAAAAAAAAAATGCGATTTATGGTAGTTTCAAACTCCCAAAATTTAGAGTAACAAATAATGTTTTAAATTAAATTTTATAGTGATTTTAAACCCTAAAATCCAGTAAAACAAAATCAAACATCATGTTCACAACAGATAAAAAAAAACATCATGTTTGCATATTTCAATTGCAAGTCACCATACCTTAGTTCTAAAATAAAATGCAAGCTAAAATTCCACCATGGTGATGTGACGAGAAAAGGGGGAGGAAGAGAAAAAAAAAGGATGAATGAGAGAGGTGAAGATAAAGTGAGCAAGAGAAAGAGAGAAGGGTAGGGAGAAGATAAGATAGGACCATGCAATCGTAACAATGATAACGATCACCTAGGTAACAGAGGGAGAAGGAAGAGCAAGAAAGAGAAGGGGAAAAAGAGAGCGTGGGAAAAGATTATGATAGAATTTGAGGAGAAGAGAAAGAGGTAAACAAGAATGTTGATGAAAGTTATTGAGGTAGGAATGATGAAGAAGATGAAAGTAAAGGGAAAAGAAATTTTGAAAATTGAGAAATTAAATTAGGTGTTAAAAAAAAAAGTGAATTACTGTGTGTTTTTTATTTTACTTTACTTGATTTGGAGAATTAAAATTGTCACAAAATATATTTTAAAACATTATTCGTTAATATAAATTTTAAAAGTTTAAAACTGTCATAAATCATATTTTTAAAAATGTCACAAAACATATTTTTAGCTATGTTAGCAAATATTTTAACAACGCCAACTCTAAAGACCAAAATAAACTATTTCTAAATTAAGAAGACTAAAAATTATTTTTAAATTTGGGAACTAAAAAATCACTTTAAAATTTAGAAGACCAAAATAAAATTTGAAGACTAAGAAAAGAAAAATAATAATAATAATAATAAAATTGGGGGACTTAGGAACAAAAATATATTTAAAGCTATTAATTATTACACTATTAATTACTTTATATAATGAGTGAATTTTGTGGATGTAATTGTTGAATTATAAATTTATTTTATCTTTATTTTTCTGAAAATGAGGATAAAAAAGAACAAAAAATATGGTGGAATTTGTTAGAACATGGGGCATATATGTGAGAATAATCCCCCACGATGAATAGAAGAGAAGAGAAGTTTGAAGAAGAAGAAGGTGAGTGCAGAAAACCCTAGAATAAAAAAATGGCGGAAAAATTAGCCCCCGAAAAGCGTCACAGCTTCGTCCACGACGGTACCTTTGAATTTCCCTATCTCAATTTTGCTCTGTTCTGATTTTCATCAAGTGAATCCGAATCAAACAAACTAATCCGTGTGTGTGTGATTTTAGGTCAGAAGGTGTTCGAGTGGGATCAAACCCTTGATGAGGTCAATATTTACATAACTCTTCCTCCTAACGTTCATTCCAAGCAATTCTACTGTAAGATTCAGTCCAAGCACCTCGAACTTGGCATCAAAGGCAATCCTCCGTATCTCAATGTAACCCTAATTTCCATCCACTTCGTTTCCTTTCTCAATTTATCATATGCCCTTTTCATCTTCTCTTGTTGGTTTTTTATTTTATTTTAATTTTCCCCTTATTTATTTGTGTGTGATTTCTCAGCATGATCTTACTTCCCCGGTGAAGACAGATTCTTCCTTTTGGACCCTAGGTAAAGGTTTAAGCTATCCCTAATTGTTTTTTCCTTCTTCTTCTTTTGGCTCAAATTGATTCGTATATATGTACATTTTTTGAATAAATATATGCACTAATGGTGTAAAAAATACTATATATGATAAGTTTGTTGATTTTCAGAATTTCCTTAACAGTCATAGCAATGATGAATTTTGATTGGTTTACTGTGTAAAACTTTTTACACATGCCAATTAAACTTGTATTTTTTTTACTGGTATTATTTTGGCTTTGGAATCAATTGAGGAAGATTTTTGTTTTCAAAATCAAAGATGAAATAAATGTGATTTATTTGGTTTTCATTTGGTTAAGTTTGATGGTGATGGTGATTTCGGAATTTGACCTGCAGAGGATGACATAATGCACATAACACTGCAGAAAAGAGATAAAGGTCAGACTTGGGCTTCTCCCATATTGGGTCAGGGTCAATTGGACCCTTACTCTACTGATCTTGAACAGAAGCGACTCATGCTTCAGAGATTTCAAGAGGAGGTGAGTTTTGCTTTCATCAGAATCCTTTTCCCAGTGTTGGGATTTGGAATTCATTTGCAACCCCATGATATGTCTAGTGTCCTTTGTTGTCATGGTCAATTATTATTGCCTTCATATATTTCATCTGTTGGGTCTAGCCATCTAGCTGCTAGGTTGTGTTCCTCCATTTCCAAAGTTTATTCTTTGGTTGATATTGTTTTTTTGTCTAAGCTGTGTATAATATTGAGAAGAGGATCTGATAATTAGCAGGTATTATTCATTACTGCATACTAGTTATTTGTGGGTAGCTAATGTGGGTAAACACAATTGATGTTAAGATGAAAATTCTACTTATTAAGACTACTGACTAGTGACTACCAACACTTGATGCTTTATTGCTAGTTGATGCACTCCCATTTTAGTGTTTGTTTGTCCTCACAAACAAAGGTCAACTTTGCTTGAATAGTTGGCATGAGTTGAACTATTAACGAACTTGGCATGCTGCTCCCATTAGACTTTTTCAAGGATATTCTTGAACTAGGCAGATAATTTCATTATTAGATGCACTAATTAGATTTTGATGTGCTTACATGATATTAGGTATTTTGAAGTTTCTTGCTAAGGGGTAACGAGAACACTGACTGAATCGAGATTTTATATTCTGATCTGCCCAACACTGATTATTCTCCTGTTGAATTGATTCTATGTTGAATTTTGAACACCCCCCCCCCCCCCCCCCCCAGCAAAAAGAAAACTGTTTTTGACACTACATTGTAATAAATGTTTCTGCATTTGCCCATTTAATGGTCAGGCTCATAGTTATCACTTATCTAAATCTTTTGACTCATGATTCAAATCACACGATGTGATACGATTTGGCTAGCCAGCAATTTGTATTATGTGATGAATCATAGATGACTTTTAATCTTGCAATATATGGATGATGATGATGATGATCTTATTGCCTCAAACCACTATTTCTCATGATTCTGTTGTGCCTCCTGCAGAACCCAGGTTTTGATTTTTCACAAGCTCAGTTTTCTGGAAATTGTCCTGATCCAGGGACCTTCATGGGTGGAATCCGATCAGACTGATGATCTTAGATGCTGTAATTTGTATTTGTCTGCTCTAAGATGATGATCAGATGGTAATAATCCGTTGTGGTATTTGTCTGCACTTCCTCTAATGAATGACTTACTGTATTGACATCTTGTGGTATTTGTTAATCTCTTCTCGGACCCTTGGTATTTAAATATGTATATAAAACATGGAGCATTTTTAGCAAGACGTGGACAATAATAACATAAGGTCTGCTGTACTATTTTAAAGTCTTCTATGGATCATCAAACCAGATTCAGGAAGGGTTGGCAGGGATATAAAATATCAACTTTCTGATTGGTGGTAAGTACACCGATCGCGTCAAGTAATAATAAAAAAAGTAAGAAAAGTATTCTTTTCATGAGGAATTGTGGCAAGTACCACGTCGCACCAATTTGGATTTGAGTGATGAAGAACGATTGTCATCTAAAGTATATCAAAGCATAATTCAAAAAGATAGAAAAGCAGTATAAATCTCCTTCCTCTACACTTTATGTAGAAACCTAAAAAATCTAATATAATTTCTACGGATTAAAATTATATATTAAAACTTCTATTCTAAATTTATCCCAAATAAATTATATCATTTAATAGTTTCTTAGTACTGTGTAGGAATGATAATGGATAGGATACTATAGTATTCGTTTTCATACCTGTGTTTTAAATTTTTTTTATATCCAGATCCATACCGGTGTGGATAATAACTTTAATATTTGTATCCTTCCCTGTTGGGTACCTAAATGTCTGTTCCTCGCACGTTAATTAATTATAAAAAATTGATAAATAAAATATTAATTAAAATATAATAGTAATTAAAATATTAATTAAAATATAATAGTAATTAAATTAAAATCTCATTCAAATATCTTAATATAATAAATAGAAAAAATTAATAAAAGAAACAAATAAGGAAGGTGATTTTTTTTTAATTAAAGAACATGATCTATCTTTAAATAAATAAAAATCATGATCTATCTCCATAAAAAACATAATTATTTTTTTGTGAATTAAATAACGATTTATCTCTTAGCAAATAAAGAACGTGATTTTTTTTTATCTTTGATGGATTAAGAAACATGATTTATCTTTTAGGCATTATTATTATTATTATTATTATGCGTCTGGGTAGGATTGAGTACTAAGGTATTCATATTTGCATCTGTAGCCATTAAAATTTGTGGGTAATTATCCATTTTTCAGGTACCCATATGGTCTGGGTAAAATTGTTATCCCTAGACTACTGTGTCTATCAATTTTTTAACCACCATCATTAACCATTCAAGTAATGTATCCATGGAGAGTTAAAATATTTTAGTATAATTGTTTTAATAAGTAACTTATTTATTGTTATTCTTAATTTGTGTGAAAAAATCTTAAAACATTAAATTGTTTTAATGTTTTAGGACTTGTTTGTTTCTGCTTTGGAAACACGGTTTGATCACAATGGCAAATATTTTTTTTTATCCGTAGGAATCGAACACAGGTACTGGATGATTTATAATAACTCACGCATCCTGCTTAACCAACTAAGCTAGACTCCTCGTTCACAATGCCAAATATGTTTGGTTATGAAAATTATGTCTCATACCGTAATTTTACTAAAAAAAAGCCTTAATTTTACGCGTATGTGATGGACTAAATTCAAATTATAAAGTCAAACAAACAAACTACTTTAAATTTCTCTTATGTGTGTTAATTCTCTTAACTAAGAAAGAATTCATTATCAACCAAAAACATCACTCTAGAATTATAGATGAACAGTAGTATTTATCTATTGGTACGAAAATTACCGCACGAATAAATGACGAATTTCAGGAGGATTCAGTTAAATTTCAATTACAAGTTAAATAATAATAAAATAAAAGAAAGTGAAAAATGAGGATATCATGTATTAAAATAATAAAATCTCAGTTGCATAAATTATCACACTCTCACTAGAAGCACGATATTATTTATCTTATCAAAATCTCAACCTATCTTATCAAAATCTCAACCAGCACTTGTCTATGTCATCTAATAATTGACTCAGGAGAAAGTTCCATTTGTGAAATCTCACGCACACATTTGACTTGTAAAAATAATTAACCACAACCGACAAAGTGTAATTAGCCAACATTTAATTTAAAATCTACGTACTCCAATTGATTTGTCAAAACTACTAGTACTATTGTTTTTTTGGGATTGTTAATTTATCTAAAAAATTTACTCTTTTTTTTTTTTTTTAAAGATCCTTCATATTTTTTATTTGAGACAATCTTAATTAAACTGAATAAAATTATCATAGACCAAAAAAATTCCTCTAAATATTTATAACAACTATATATGTAAGACTTAAATTCGAAATAATTGATAAAAAAAAAAGTTTGCATTAGTTGATTCAGATGCTAAATGACTTTCGACTCTTGTACTAGTTTATAAACTAGTCAAGTAAACTTAATAACCATAAAGAAGTGAAGAACAATTGGACACCTTTCCTAAAAAAAAATAAGAGGAACACAGGAAGACAAAGACACACATAAAGTAAAAGAGACTAACGCCAACCACCGTCCACCAACGCTCTCTATTTTGGTAATGGTACCACAATAATAGCCACATTGGCATTCGTGGCAAATTGGCAATCAATAATTATTTTTTCCTTTCTTCCTAAAACTCTCATTTTTTAATTAAAATTAATTCTTATAAGAATTTCATTTATATGTAAGGTTAGTATAAAATTTTTAAAGTAGTTATTATGCTACCAACCAATAAAAAAATATAACAAATATAATTTTAAAGATATTTACAATAAAATTTAATAAAATTATTATATAATAATTTATAATTAAATAATAATGTAAAAACATTTTACTCTCACAATAAATATATATTATTTTCTCTTTTTATAATTGGTAAAATTTGTTTCTTATCCCAATATTTTAAGTTCCATAAAGAAAAAAAAATTCATTAAATATCAAAAAGAGTTAAACTTTTATATATTGTTGGTGTAAAATGTTTTATAGTCATCTAGTCAAAAATTATTATTGATATGATTATTAAGATAATTATTATAAAGTTCAACAAATAATAACCCTTTATAAACTATTGACTCTTATTAAAATAGTTTATTTTCTATATATTAACGTTATAAAAATAATTTAGACCATTCAAAAAAAAAATTAGACTGTTTTCCAATAAAAAAAAATAAGGTTGGTACGACTATTGTTTTTAAAATATGTAGACAGTAGACTATAATCAATTTTAACATAAAATTAAGAAAATAAAAACATATTTTAACTTTTTCTTTATTTGCAACGTAAAAAGAAATTAATTAATTCCTTTTTATTCATTTATTAAAACTACAATTATGTCTATTGTTAATATTAATAATTTTCTTATACTATTGGTTTTCTTCTCCAACTCTGAGATTCTCTCATGCCGTTCCTCCCTCTATACCCATCAACTATTCCCTCTCCAAAATCTCTCCTTTCACCCTCAGAACCAATCTCCGACCCCGTTTTCCTCTGAAATTCTGTTCCTTTCGTAGGCCCCAGCCAGATCCGTTTTGCTCTGTTCCGGAGATGAAGAACCCGAGGAAGAAGAAGAGGCCGAAGCCCCAGAAGAAGGTTGAGGAGAAAAAAGTAGCAGAAGGGGTTGTTGAGACCGGAAACGAAGAAGAGAAGAGAAAGCAAATGGCTTTGGAGGCGTTGGTTGAGGCTTTTTCCTTGTCTTCAATCAAGGAAGCTTCCATGGCCTATGACATTGCAGGGGGTGATCCCGACAAGGCTTCGGAGATCCTAAGGAAGGGTTTGTCGGACAAATCCGAGGATTCGTTTTCGTGTTTTTCTTATGGTTCTTCTTCTTCTAGTGGTGGAAGCAGCGGTGGCGGTTCTTCTTCGGGGTTGGAGTTGGGTTCAAAGGAAGGGGAACGGAATTGTGGGAAGGATGTTGTTATGGGGTATTTCAAAGGGGGGAGGCAGAAGAAGAAGGTGGTTGCTTCAACTGGCACTGTTTCAACGGTTTTGGGGAAGGAATATGTGAGGAGGAACAACGTAAGGAACAAGGGGTTTAGTGCTAATGAAGTTTTTGACAGGGAGGAGGCAGAGCAGTTCCTCTGTTCTATGCTGGGGGATGATTGTGATATTAACTTGGCTGTTGTTAGAGACGTTCTTTGTGAGTAAATTGGCTTTTTTTGTTTTTTTTTTTTGTAATTTTAATTTGGACAAAACTTAGATGTAATTCCATTTTGGTGCTGTTTTCTGATGAGGATTGGAGTTTCACCTCGCTTATCCATGTTGACATGTAATGGAGTCCTTTATTACGGTAAAACTCCAATTATGATTGGAGAATAGCATAGCACCTATGGAATTGTATCAAGTTTTGTTCTTTTAATTTTTGTAGCTTGAAACTTGATCAGGAAGGATGCAGGATTTGTGGCTGTAGAAATAAATTGATTACTAGATGTTGCACTTTTGAAAGAAAGAAAAAAGTTATGATTTCAATTTTTTAAACATTGCAAGTTTTAAACCTTATTAAAGTTTCAACCGTTGGATGTGATTCTAAAAAGAAAATTAGATTGTCTTTTGAGTTTACAAAGAAGTAGAGGTTTATTCTCTTCCTTAAAGTGGTTTGATGTTACTTTTAGACTTTTGGTCTTTGCTTGTACATTAAAGCAAGCAAGAATTTGTCTTTGCATATGTTTAAAGCAATCAAGTTATGAATTTTTGTTTGGAGATTAGCTTCTTTTGGTTTATTATTTATTGCTTGACCTTGGAATTTGTCTTTGCATGCAGGTCAGTGTGGATATGATATTGAAAGGGTATGTTGACAATCTGAAATTATACTTCACCTACGTCCTTAACACTTGATGTTTGTGTATTGTTTTCTATATTAAAAAAGTTTATTGTTGTTTGTTTGTGCTCTTTTTGTTAGTTTTGTGGTGCGTATGTTTAGAGCATGATGGTTATCCCCAGACCCAGTTTGTCATTTGTGTTTCTGGGATCTCTATATGGAATATGCAGGTTGATTGGAGAGCAATTTTGAGTTGATATATTATTTTTGGTTTCATTCCCTCCTTTTTTTTTCTATGCTTTCTGAGTATACCATTTTGTATTCTTAATTTCTCATATGCCTTCTTTAAGACAAACATCTTGGTAAATTTCCTTGACTAAATATGAATTGGTAGACAATATTTCGGTGCCAATTTATCCTTGATATGGAACTTCCATTAATGAAGCACCAATTCTCTTTTTACCTCACTGCTTCTTGTGGCACTGCTATTTTTGTTTTTGAGTTTGTTGGCCATTATGTGTGGCTATTCTAGTTGTACTTCCTTTTAATTCCATGGACATTTTTGTGCTAATGGATAGTTGTGTTACAGTATCTTGTTTCGTATCTCTACAGGAGTTTTAAGGAGATATACTGATCAAATAAACTTATGCTAGTTTTGTAATATGATTAGCTGTGAATATGATTTTCCAGGCCTCAGATGTATTGCTTGATTTAGCTGCTTCCACAAATGAGAAACCCAATGCTGATAGACATCCTAACTACAGAGTAGACAACATAGATGATGAGAGATTCCTTGTTGACCCCAATGACAGTGTAAGTGGCAGAATAGAATTTTGCTTACTTAAAATTTGCACTTGTTCTATCTTTTAACTGGTCATGTGTTCTATTCTGAAAAACTCAGTAATGTGCTTATATGGTTGTACTGTACAGTGTATAGTTTTTATATTATTTATCTATTAACCTCTACAGTGTTGCTACACTCTAGATATTTGAGGTGTTTTTAACTTCATTATCTGCGTCCATAATGTACAGTATTAATTGCCAAATTTTGTCACAGTTGATAGATAGGAGATCAGAGTGCACATCTCTTTCATCGGAAGGTTATCTTTCTGATAATCCATGGTCTCTTGGATCTTTTGGAAGGTAAATTATATCAATCTATTTATAATGCTGTCAGTCATGGTACAGAGTCAAATAATTATGGCTTTTTCTTCCCATTTCTCTTCCATGATGCACCTCCTTCCCAAAAAGAGGAAACAATTTTGGTAAAGGATCTATCAATGATTAAAGCAACAGTTTTTAATCTGTTTCATCATATCATATGATATTTAGCTATTAAAGTAACCTGGTGAATAAAATTATTAAAGGTGAAAATTTGAGTTGGCAATTGAATATTGTCAATTGTTATGTCTTGGTGCATAATATTTAAATTGTACCTTTATATATGCATTCATATTCTTTTAGTTTCTAAGTGTCTGCATAGAACTACTAAGGGTACATTTATTTGGTTGAAATCCTCTGCTAAGCAGGCCAAACATTATCATTCTCCACTCCTTGTAATTAAATTGTAGTAGATTCAATCTTGAACCTGAACTATATTCTTAGCACAATCCCTGGGAGGGATATACACTTTAAATAATGCCGCTTTTGTACGGATTGAATTAAATGTATAAGATTGGACTAGTGGTGAGAGGTGTAGGTAGTTTGCATGTAATCATAGGATCAAAGCTCAACACCACTATTGTACCTAAATAAATAAGAATATAATAGAACTTATTATTTTTAGTTTTCGGCTTGCCTGTTACTTTAATATCCTCCAATTCTAACATTTGCTTTTAGTCCCCATTTACACCTTCCTGCATTTGAATCTCAATATCCTCTTAATCAAAGATCTTGATATTTGGAAACTAACTCCACTAGCTTAGTTGTTTCTTGGTATTAGGAAATATGCGGAGGTTCTCAATAGTACTAAAGCTGATTCTGCTATTAGCCCAGGATGTACAAAGTCTGATATTCCTCAGAAGGTGTTGGAATCCTTGTTTAACATTCCCAAAAGCACTGAACATGACAAAGATACCATGAATTGGAGAAATGTAGTAAAGAAAATTCAGTCTTTGGGACCTGGGTTCAATGTTTCTCCACATGTTGCAGAATCTCAGCAACGTACTTGTGGTACATAATGACAATTTTGAAATACTTTTACTTGCATCTATTGGCTTGCCTTGAACAGTATTTGTTGGTTAGTGCCTTTGTGGTTCCATTTTATTATTCAAAAATAGTTGGCTGATTTTCAGTAACTGCAAATACTTTTATGAATCTGTTGCATGCTCATTTCTCCATCTGTTTTACTTTTTTTATCATGATTTGAAATGGGACTTTGTCATTGGTTTTACCGAGTATGTTGGCTCGCAATTCACTCAATTTAAGGATTAATGAAATTAATATGGTTGAGTTACTACCTGTCTATATGGTGTGGCCAGGTGGCTTGGGGGCTTGCCGTCCTAGGCAACCTGAGTCAGAGCGAGGAGGATACATCATACATTTTTGGCAAGATTACCTCTGCTACGTTGGTTGAGTGTGCTAGAAAAGGTTGGATCTGACTGGAAAAGACTGGATCTTGTTGAATATGGACAGAAAATGTGGAATAGGGTCTTCTCAAATATATTGTTTTGCTTGGTCTCTGATCTTGTTTGATTAGTAGAAGCAGCCTAACTGCACAAGCATTCAAGCAATGCTTGTTCTGTGTTGTTTTCAATGGTTTGCTTTAGAAAAATTTAGGAATTAATGTAGGGTAAAGTAGGAAATAAATTTATTCTTAAAAAATATAAAATGCCAAACAAATTGGAGGAATGATTGGGTAAATGATATATAATTAGCAAATGGGAAAGAGATCAAAGCATTAAATTAGGATATAAGTAAAAATATTTAATGTTACAATTATACGGAAGTAATATACATTTTGATAAATTTAACTAATTATCAGAGTATGTGTTTAAAATTGTCCTGACAACCTGTACTAGTTCAAAACGCCACTCCTTGGTGGCCTATCCAATTAAGTTTCTTATTCTCGAAAAATGAGGAAAAGAGAAGTTCATAGCTATCCCCAACCATAACAGTTCATTTACTCCAATCTTTTCATGTATTTAGTCTTTTAGATTATCTTTATTTTTAATATGCTTCATTTTGATGATTTCCTTGAGGCTATCAAATTTGAACCGTGACAGTTCATTAACTTCTTTTGCTTTCCTTATTTGTAGCTAAGGGAGATGAATATCATGTGTTTAGGGAAGATTCAAAGCAGGAATGGGATTCTGTGAAATCTTGTTATAAGAAAGTAAGTTCACATTTGGCCTTTTCTTGGGATTATTTCACTTTGTGATCTTTAAGCCAATTTGCTATGGAGTTCAAATGTCAGTTGGGAACATAAAAGGGTGACATTATTTTTGCAGGCTGCAACAGCATATACCAAAGGGGATCGAGCTTATGCTGCATATCTTTCTGACCAGGTTCATTCTTCTTTGAAAAGAACAATGGGATTTTGTGTGAAAAACATGAGACACTTATTTTGAACTGATCATTGATTTTTGTATAATACTACCTCTGTTTCTTTATATAAGAAATAAATGATAGTATTTTTTTCTTCTAATTATAAGAAACATGTGACCACTTTCAAATGTATTAATTACTAATTAATTTCTAATTTCCTTTTATACCCCTAATTTATTGTGAAGTCTATTAATGAGATATCACTCATTTTCCATGAAAGTGGATGCATTTATTGAGTTATTAACAATATAACTCATACTTGTTGGTGGAAAAAATTATTCCTTGGGTCACGAGTAGTGTCATTATATCTAATCACCACTTAAACCAATTAATTCTATGGGTATTTTTGGAATAAAATTTTAATTTATGACATTAATTAAAATGAACTAATTTAACTACTTTTATTAGTTTTGATGAATTAGGTATTTGTTTCTTATATATAGGAATAGAGGTCTTACATATTTCTGTGTAATTTTATCTTTGGCTTAATTGAACTTTTGGTCCCCTGGTATCACAATTGTGCGATTTTGGCCCCCCAAGTTCCAATTGCGCAAATTGGATTCTGTAGGTGTCACAATTGTGCAAATTTGGTCCCTCTATCAGTCTTATGTTAAATATTATCTCCGGGGTTTGGTCCTATATATAAGAAACAAATATCCAATTCATCAAAACCAATAAAAACAGTTAAGTTAGTTAATTTTAAGTAATAATGTCATAAATTTAAATTATATTCCAAAAATACCCTTAGAATTAAATGGTTTAAAGTGTTGGTTATATTTAATGATACTACTCATAATTCAAGAAATAATTTTTTCAACCAATGGGTGTGACTTGTTTTGTTAATCACACAATAAATGCATTCACTTTCATGGGAAATGAGTGCATATATCATAATAGACTCCACAATAAATTAAGGATATAAAAGAAAAGTATTAATTAATACATTTGAAAGTAGTTATATGTTTTTTATAATTAGGACAAAAAATGCTTTTATTTGTTTCTTATATATAGGACCCGGAGATAGTATTTAACAAATTTTGCTTATGTGACACTGGATGATAATGTGGCAACTGACATGTTGCCTAACACATGCTGACGTGACTTAATTGCACATTTGGTTCTTCATTGTTGCGATACATAAGGGACCAAAAGTCTAATTAAGCCACGTTAGCATGTGTCAAGGAACATGTCAGCTATCACGTTATTAACATGTTATCATCTAGTGCCATGTCAGTAAAATTCATTAAATATTTAATAATGTGGAATTGAGATCCAAATACAACTATGTCTTGTCTATTCCTTTTCCAGGTCCATTGTTTTATAGAAACATTTTATATAGTGTTTTGAATGTTATGTGGTTTTTTGGTGGGATACTGACTTTTTTTATTGTGTGGTAGGTTTATATGTACTCTACCTGTATTTTGTCAGATCCTTTAGTATGGGTCAGCTTGTTATATAATGCTAACTATTTCTATGTCTGGCTAGGGTAAAGAACAAACTAAATTAGCTCAGAAAGCAGACACTAAGGCCAGCCATGACATATTTGTAGCTAGGTTGGTGGATTTCTTTTAAGTCTAATGCCAGAGAACTTCCTTTTTAACATTCGCCTCATGTATTATTGCTCGTATTAAGCTATTGTTAGTGGTATATGCAGAAACAAGGGTATAGAAAATGTGATAACAATTGATTTACATGGGCAGCACGTGAAACAAGCAATGAGAATGCTTAAACTTCACCTTCTGTTTGGATCATATGTTCCCTGTAAGCATTTTCTGAGGATCTAGGTTCTCACATTTTCTCATGACTTTAGACTAAAACAGCATTGCATTTGCATTTGTTCACTTTATCTGATTGCTTTTTTATGTCTGCTTCAGCTGTCCAGATACTTAGGGTTATTACAGGATGTGGATCACATGGTGTTGGAAAGTCTAAGCTGAAACAATCAGTATGGTTTATTCTACCCTCCTCTATCCAATCTTTTATACTCTGATGTATAGTGAAAAACATAGTGTTCAATGAATATACATGTTGGCTTATATTTTTGAACTTGGTTGGTTGTTAACAAGGAAATTGACTCTTTTTTTTCATGTTTAAATCCTAGAAATTCTTGATCATTCTTGAAGGGACCAAAACTGTTTCTAAATGGTGGTTTCTTGTGTCATTTGCTTAACACAGGTTATAAACCTTTTAGATAGAGAAGCAATTGAATGGAGGGAAGAGAACCGGGGAACCGTGTTGATTAAACTCGACGGATGGAGAGAGTATAGCTTTCTTGACACCAACAGTGACAGTGATAGTAATGATTAAGCATGTTGCATAAGCTAAGTGCATCAGCTTGTTGTACCATATTTAGATCAATAGCCTGGCGAAAATAAATAAATTAGAGCTGTGACATTGACATGTACATTATTTTGTTAGCCAAGCTAGATCTTGGAACATTTTGGGTCTATCATATCATGTAGTAGAACCTATTGAGTCTGGTTGTACGAATCAGAATTGCATTTTCAGAGTAGGCTAATGACCCAGCGGTGTACATACATGAAAATGTAAAGATGTTTAATTTAGTTTTCAGGATTTTATGTTTAATTTTTGCTAGTATGCTTGATGCCATGGACATTGGTTGGCTCAAATGCATGGTTGTTAAAAATTCGTTCGAGTCTATGAGCTCATTCCTGCAAATCGTTTCTCGGTGAACTTGGATAAACTTGGGTGGAATCGCTCAAAATCGCGAGTTCATGTCCAGGTTGCCGAGTCCATTTCCACAACCATTTCAGAGTAAGGTGACATGGATTTGTGCTGCTATCTTGCACAATTAGGGTTCTTTTTTAGATCTAAGCTCTCTTACGTCCTCTCTACCACATCTTTCACTCGAAGTAGTTAAACCAAGGTTCAACGTTTCTGTTCTCAACTCCAACATTGAATGATCAACAACCTTCCTCTGGCTTATTTCCTACCCTTCTTTATCTCTCCCTCTGTCCCTTGATTCATTTGTTAAGCTTACTATCAGGCTTCCTTGATTCATTTGCGAAGCTTCTGCCATAACCATTAGCAATCTTTCTCTCCCATCATGTATGCGAGTCCATTCAGCTCCATTGTTTTCACTTTTTCTCGATTATCAACAAGGTTGTCAAACTCGAGAATTTACATAAACTCAAGAATTATAGTTGATTTCAAACTTTGACTCGAGAGTTTGCATGAGTTTATCGAGTTTGCTAGAGTTTATTCATAAAAAAAGTTTAATAGAGTTAACTCGTTTCGTCTACGTAGACTCATAAAATCATGAGAGTTTAAAAGTTAACTCAAGAGTTTGACAATCATGATTATCAGTGTTATTTCTATTATGTTTATAATTATATTATTTGACTATAAAACTCCATTCCTTGCAATCTTGGTCGCAATGTGTGACTCACTATGTCTTAGAACTCATTATGCACACTTTATTTTTGTGGTTGGCTAGAGAGTTGTTGATTTGAGAATGAATAGCCTAAGTATATGGAAAGAGGTGTATTTATTTAGATCATATTAAAATTCTTGCGAATCCAAGCACAAGGTATCGCTTGAAGAAGTGCAATGAAGCACTTAGTGGGTTGATTCAAGAAACTCTAGCTCAAGCAACACGGTGGTTCATCGAGAGAATTGTGTAGTAGTCATTCATAGGGTTTTTAATATTATTTTTATATTAGGTAAATTCTTACAAGTATATGAGTCGAATTTATGAAAACTCTAAGAGTTTAAATAAACTCTAAGTATATTTAAATTACTTTGATTTTTTATTTTTTTAACATTAGATGTCAAATCAATATCTTGTAATTCATGATGATTTCTTATTTTGTCTTATCTACATCTATTTTGTGATTTCATTATCCTTGACATAGCACACAATTGCGAAAAAAATGCAACTAATGCATCTACAATTACGATAAATCAAAAAACCTTTATGTTACGACCGCAATTATGATTCCGGAGCGCATTTAAAACCATGATTACTATCTTTTAATGGTTAAAAAATTTACAGTCATTTCTTTTTAGGTACGTGATGAACCTTATTAGTTATTTTATTTCAACTTTTTAACTAGCCTTGTTTCTTACCACAAGGAAATGGTATTAGTATATGGTTTTGTTTCATAAGCAAATACTGACGTAAAAGCAGAACTTTCTTTTTACGT
The DNA here is from genome assembly GCA_026413185.1 of Pueraria montana var. lobata. Classification (NCBI taxonomy): domain Eukaryota; kingdom Viridiplantae; phylum Streptophyta; class Magnoliopsida; order Fabales; family Fabaceae; genus Pueraria; species Pueraria montana. The sequence continues at coordinate 52,444,415 of CM048655.1, forward strand.
TCCTTGCAAAAGCAAATATTGTTGTTGTAGGGAGTAGTACACTTAAACGAGTAAGATGAGAGTTAATATTAACTAGTTTGACCGTAGCTAAAGACACAGTGAAGACTAAAGGGTCAAATTGCAACATAACTGCAGAACATAAATTGGTGTGCCAATTTTTTTCCTAAGCTCAAGATACTCCACATTAAGGGCTGCTACTTATCTTCGACAGCCATGTTCACTTAGATTTCCCTCTACAAAGCTCATGTTCGCAAATGCCATTTTTCGTTTTATCATTAAGGGGAAACTTTATCTACTGAGTATCACAAACATACAACTAACCATAGATCTATTAGCACATGCTTATAAAAGATAAGTAGTCTCGTAGATGGAATCGAAATGAAAACTGGGAACACCTTCAACAAGTCCTGGTTGAGAATCGAGAAGTGCATTTATAGAGGGAGTTCACCACTGTCAGCAATCACAACCTTGCTCTTGGGAGTGCCACTTTGCTTTCCTTCAGCTTCAATCTTGTAAACAACATCCATTCCGGAAAGAACTTTACCGAAAACAACATGCCTTCCATCCAACCTATCAAAATGATATATACATTAATAATTAGTAGTTTCTTAATGTCTGGCAACAACATATATGAATATGACAAATGAAATACCAAAGAAACTCGTTCATATATCTCAAGTCACACTAATATTCTGCATAAATGGTTACAGGAAATACAGGCCTTAACAAATTGATGTATGTCATAAGATCATAGCAGAATCAAAGTATTATGCACTACAAATATGCTTTAATAAAAAGAGAAAAAGAATTTAGTGAGCGGTAGAACATAAGATTTTGATTTATTGATCTAGATTCATTTACCAGCTAGTTGTCACAGTTGTAATGAAAAATTGTGAACCATTGGTATCAGGACCAGCATTTGCCATGGATAGAAGTCCTGTTCATACATAAAATAACAAAAAAAGCTTTAATCCCATCATAGATTCATTTGAATTTATGTTTAGCAAACAACTATAACAATAAAAGGAGAAAATAGAATAATATTACCTGGTCCAGTATGCTTTAACTTGAAGTTCTCATCAGCAAACTTCTCTCCATAAATTGATTCTCCACCCATTCCATTGCCATGTGTAAAATCACCTCCTTGGATCATAAAGCTAGGAATAATTCTATGGAATGAGCTACCTTTGTAATGGAGAGGCTTTCCACTTTTACCAGTTCCCTTTTCCCCTAATAATTTGGACCAAGCAAGTGTAAAAATGTAAAATTAAGTATATAATATATTTTATTTTGTAAGATTAACATAGGTGCCTTATAAATTCGAACAGTGATATCATTATCTAATGTTATTAAGCAAGGGAGGAGGAAATGTTATTAAACTCAAACATCAGTGAAAAAAAACAGGTGAACAACATATAATTCACCCTGTCTGTAAGAACTCAACTATGTCCTAATACATCTGTCCTCAATTTGTTCTCATAAGTAGAGCAATCTAGTTTCAGGCCAATTGTTACTCATCAGTTCTTACACTGAGTGAATCTATTTATTCACTTATTTCTGTAACACAGCTGAAGATGAAACCCAATAAAAGGATTGAAACAAATTCTCTGATTATATAATAAAATCAATACATAGAAGCAGTAGAAACAAGCTCACCTGTACAAAGAGCTCTAAAGTTTTCTGCAGAAAAAGGAAATCAAAACAAGGCTTCAGTTAATGTTAACAATGATAGTTGATAAGAATCAAAATACAGAGAATTTGAAAATCCAACCTGCAGTTTTTGGAACTGCCTTCCCAAAAAGACCAATTTCAATACGACCTGGAAAGTCAATCATCATAGCATAAATACCAAAGGTCACAATTTGATACTCAAAATTCTGGAGAAAAGGAATAATGAAAAACACCAACTTATCTATCAACTATTGTAAAAGCCTGAGGGTTAACTTACAGCTTCGCCTACGAGGATTCCAGATCAAAGACAAAACAGAAAAGAAAACCTATACTTCTAACAAACGACAATGTTGCCTGCCTATCAAGTCCCCAGCAGAGATAAGTTCTCCCTACACTCTACTTACCAACTTTGTGAAGAAAGGGAAATTTTGCATACATAGGAAGATGGGGAATTCTGATCATTTAGGATTGCTATAAGCACTCGTTCATAATAATAATAATAATAATGAAAAAAAGTCTGCAAACACACTTCTAGTTCCACTGACATCACCTCAAAATGTCAAATCACCACCACTAACCAAATACCAAACTTAATTTTACCTATTATTAGTAATTATTCCTGCCACAAACCCGTTGGTTGGTTACAGGTAAATTGTTGGTTAAAAAAGTTCGATACTTGATCGGTGAGAAATCATTTGTGTGAAAGTTGTGCGCAACATTACTCAATTAGAATTTTAGAAGATTACTACTCTAAGCAGAAATAAGTTTACTCAATCATCTCATCTCACTTTACTTTGATTCATATCAAGGAAAGCAAAACATAGACACAACACATAGAGTGAACAAAAGGCATAACAAGGAATTGAGCTTAAGGACCTGCAGCTTTTCCATCAATTTCAACATCAAAGTAAACCTTGTGTGTCACTTCCTTCAAATCCTCCTTCGATTTCTTAGCCTGTAAACACAGACATTGGCCACAAAATTAATTAAAATTTCGTACCAAGCCCAATGCAATTCCAAAAAGCTCTATAATAACATGGAATTTTATTTTAAATTAAGATTATATAATAATAGAAAAAACGAATCTCGATCTCAAGCTCAATTGTTGACCCATTATTCCCTTGATCCCAGAGAGATCGGAGTAAATCTAAAATTTGAACAGGGAAACTGAGACCTGTATGAGAGCTAGGGTTCCGAAGAGGAGCAGTGTACAGAGCAGCAACGACGTCGTTTTCGCCATCTGTTGCTTGGTTCTTTCTACGATCTCAACTTCGCCGCTACAACTACGACAGTGTGTGTGTGTGTGTGATGTGAGTGAGTGCTAGACACTAAAACGATATTGGGGATTGTCGTTTTATATGGGAAGTCTCAGTTTCTCATTTGTCATCTGAACCAATGGACGTTTGACACGTAACAATTTCTTTGATCCAATTGGTGGCCTTCGTGGTAAACTCTCCTCCCATTTCGGGCCATCATATTGTTTCCACTAACAAATTCTGGCTATTGCTATTTACATCTCCCTTTTTAACTTCTACATCCGTTCTCTCTTCTTTTTTTCCTCCAAACTACCCTCATATAATACTTTACACATCTCAGATACTCGGCACTTCAATTGCTAACACAATTTTGCAATATTTTCTTAAAACTTGACTCGAATCAAATGTCTATGACTCTATCAAGGGGTTTGTGCTTTGTAATACGGGAAGGATAGTTTGGAAAAAAATTATACAAAAGGAATTGGGGTGCATAAGTAAAAGTAAGGGTGTAAAAAATTGAATCATACTATCACAATGAATGAATAAATCTATAACATATTATCACAAATGTAATTAAAACAATATTTTTTTTACAGTAATAAACTCATTTCATTTCTATGTAACTAATATCCTGGATACAAGGTAGAATATAATTAAAAGAGTAAATTACACATACCTCCCTTGAGGTTTGTTCTTATTACACTTAGCACCCATCTATTTTTTTACATTATTTTGGGCACCCTTAAAGGAGAAAGTGTAATATTTTTTAAACCTGAAAAGGGATATCAGTGTAATGATTTATGCCTATGAAGGAGGGTCGGTATAATGAAAATCAAAAAATTAGGGGATTTTCTATATGATTCAAAAATGGAGGAGTGTCAGGTGTAATAAAAACAAATCTCAAGGGACGTCCGTATAATTACTCTAATTAAAACTATGTTGACTAACATAGAATTTAATTGGACCCTGTTATATGTAAACGCTGCAATGAAATGTGGGCAAAAGGAAAAGATGACGTGCGATTATCAAAAAAGAAAAATAAAGTAAAGGATGGTGTGCGATTACTTGTTTTTTTAGGTCCCATTAATTCAAATAGAATTGAGTGCATTTATTAAAGGGACAAATTTCTTTCAACATTATCAAAAAAAGAAAAATAAAGTAAAGGATGATGTACGATTACTTTTTCTTTTGTTTTTTTACTTTTGATATTTGAAATCATTTTAGGTCCTATTAATTCAAATAGAATTGAATGCATTTATTAAAGGGACAAATTTCTTTCAACATTTTTTTCTTTATAAAACTTCATAATTTTGCTTATCGAAAAACAAACTTCATACTAGAATTCAGTATTGTTAGTATTGATATATGCTATTACGTACTAATTTGCAATATTATATGTCACTCTAAATTGATTATTTTTGCTTCCAAAGAAGAAAAAATCCCGTCATTAGAAAAAAGAAAGAAAAAAAAACATTTCCAAATATATCAACACCGAAAGCATACGACTTTACTTGAAGAATAACAGACCAAGAGTTGAAAAATGTAATCATTATTTAATATTTTTTATTTATTAAATAAATAAAAAATGAAATGCCATCTATGATCTAACTTTCACTCTTCCCAACTACCAGTCATGCAAAAAATAACCAATAAGACTTCTCCTGGGTCACACAAACACGCACATAAAATCTAAGTTTATCAGCTTTAGCAAATTGCATTCTGTGAGTCCAATGAATTCAATTGAATCGCTCCATCATGTTCAGAGAAATTTATTTTACAACCAAGTATCATACCTTGCTTTCATGTTGCTCACAAGAAGAGAAGTTCAAATAATCATATATTTGATTATTATTCTTTTTCGGTTATCATCTAACTTTTGAATCATGTTGAAGAATGGAAGAAGAATCATGTGCAGACTCTCATGTATCCGCACCTTCTTCTTCTTGTTTTTTAGCTGCAACCCCTCTTGATAATCCATCTTCCTTCACTTCTCCATCTACTTCCCAGTTGCAAGCAGAGGAAACCAACCATGAAGGAGCAAACAATGACATCCAACACAACCAGCTACAAGTGACCACCAGGTCTTATTGGATCAATATTTCAAACACAAATTCATCAATGGCTGCCACGTGGGATGATGTCCATTCTTGCATCATTGTGGTAGTGTCTTTTTGGCTCGTTGGTTAGTTCATGCTGAACTTCTTGTTTTTCTCTGCACTTGTTTTAAGTTTTCAGTTAATTTAAAGATGTTGGAATGGTCATATTTTCCATTTTCTTCTTCTAAAAGGTAAAGGAAGGCAACTTTCAAGTGTTTTTGCTCTTCTTCACAAGGCAACGGAGAGGGAGGGAACACCGGGGAGATTTACATCAATGGACCACGAGCACATCACATAAGTGAACCTGACACCACCTTCAACTCAAAACCTTAAGGCATTAGGTTTGTGGATTTATCCACTTATATGTTGTTCAACTCGCCCATTTCTATCTAATGTGGGACTTCACCTTCACACTTGTACTCCAACACAATGACATCCCTGTTATTCAAAAAAACATTATACTGTGTACCGCGTAAAGGAGTTGCTGTATACGTTAAAAAAGCATGAAATCATATGCAATCTCAATAAACCTTGGGAGGATGTTAGTGTAATTTGCTTTGCTTTCTTGTAATTGATTTGGAAAGCAGGATGGTGTTGATTAACCAGTTTTTTGTGCTCATAGCTTTAGATTCTTATATTATTTAATGAAATGGGAAATTTGTTAACCAAGTTGAGTATGAATTATTTATTTATTTATTTTGTCTATCTTTCTTACAAGCAGCATCCTTTGCTCTTGCTCTCGGCTTTAGTGGGCCTGCAAAATTACAATTGGGACCCTACTGCTCATGTTTGATAAAAATCAACTCAATGTTAGTGCAGTCTATCAAGGTGATTGACTGATTAGTCTTCAAAATCTTTCTATGTAGTGAACTCCTTTTGTTGATTCTTGTGTTGTTGCTCTTCTATATTAATCTTATATGATTCATTATCAGGTGGAACAAATTGATAAGCCAAAACCTGGTCTAATGCTATTTGGATTTTATGAACCTCCTCCACTAGATGTCAAAATCAAATGGACTGAGATGTATAATGCATCGTTACCAGCAAAATTTTTTAAGGCATGTTTCCATTTGGTATTCTCTTTGTTTTTGGAGTTTTGGTCTAAAGTTTGGCACAGGTTTCTATTTTCTTACAATCTATAAACATGTTATTCTTATGTAATAAAATGTCCTTGATGATCCATCTAATGGGGTAGAATTGTATTTCATCTGATGTAGCAGGAATGGATATTCTACCTGAGCAAAGATTCCCAGTTGGATGTCTTTTACAGTGTGAAGTCTCCAGTAGCATCTTTATTCCTCGTAATTGCCAAAGGCTCTTTTCTACTTTACCACACACAACTTACAATTCTTAGTTCTAATCTGGATAGAAAGACTCACATTAGTAACTTTATATAGCGTTCTATAATTATCTATGTAAAGTTTGCCTTATTGTTTTACAACTACTATTTTTGGAAGAAATAATCCCTTTTTCACTTTTAGTCATGGAATTTATAGTTTTAAAATCTTTCTTGACATATCACAAGACAATTGTGCCTGAAAAATCTGACAATGCCTATTTCTCCAGACCTAATTTAGGATGGTTCTTTGAAGTTTGACTAAATATATATTGCATTCATTATGTACTCACTAATCTTACATAAAAACATGCAGGAAGAGAAGGCCTTGTTGAGTGGAAAGAGGATCCAGACCCATTAATCCCTAATGCAACATTGTACTGGAATACCATTATCTATGGTATATCTGACTAGTAAAAACTGTGCTCATGCTTTTTCTTTATTATATTCTGATCTTATCATATATATTTGTCTATTTTACTTGCAGGAAGCGGCAGCATCACACAGAAAATATCACATTCATTTACTTATTATGTGGCAGTTGACAATATGAACCTTCAAAATGTGGAGGTATTTATTGAAACAATCAGTACTATGATCAAATATATATTTATATTCTCTTTCATTCAACTTCACATATATGGTAATACCATGACAACATAAAATGGAATAATATCTTTTCATTATGCAGCATTATAGTAACAATTACATACAGGTAGAATTGAACTTCTCTTTAAATTCACTTCTCTACAATACAATCAGCACAAGCCACAGATGTTCCCTGAATAACGGCTTATGTGTATTAAACCTTGTTCTTTTGGAGTCAAACACTGCAGTATTAACAACTCCAGGTCCAAGAGAGGTAAATGGATCCAACTTTCTTAGTTTTATAATCACCATCTAAAAGTTTTGACTTTCTATTGGGATTACATTTTACAAATTTTATAGGTGGATTTATGTCACAGCATAACTCTTCTGCACAAATTCACATGTAATCCAATGGTTAGGCACATTGGTTGTCCATATATATAGGCATTTCCCTATTCTAAATACTAGCATATCCTGTAAATGGAGGTCTCAACATCTGTTTAACTTGAACTGGTCTATCTTTCAGGGTGTTTCTGATGAAGAAAGGTTTGGTGTGAATGTGTCTTATGAATCAAGATGGATCATATATTTCACAGGATCAGGTAGTATAATTAGCTTTCAAAATCTCCTAATTAGACAAAAGAACTTGGTCAAAAGTTTGGAAATGACTCAATTTTTGAAATGTACACTATGTAATCAATACAGGTGTGGTAGCTGTGCTAGTCTTACTTGCCCTGAAATTCTTAAAAATGTTCCAAACTAGTGGTGAAGAAAGTGAAGGATTCCAACATGTGCAAGTGATTTCAAAACAAGCTCCACTACTGCCTAGTAAAGATGATGTTCTTTCAAGTTGGGGTTCATCTTATGAGTCTCTCTCTAATGAAGAAGAGATCACAATGTGGCTTGCAGCAGGGAATTCTTCTATGGAAGGAAAGTCATCAAGGGAAGGGGAAACTAGCAATGATCTCCAGCATCTGTGTGTCATTTGCTTTGATGCTCAAAGGGATTGCTTCTTTTATTGGAAACGAAATTTCCTTAAATTGTATCACACAAAATCACATAATAATAAGAATAAGAATAAATAACAAATGTCTCTAGTTCAATTTAATTTCTCATTAAGATTGCACCAAAGGAAAAAATACACTTCTCGTCAAGATGAAAAGCCTACTAAACTAATTTTAAAGCCTCTGCTTCCGCTAAAGGAATAATAATAATAATAATAATAATAAAAAAAACACTGTAAAAAAGACCTAACTGTTAATATAATATCAAAATTATTGCACAACACCTCATTGGGCAGCTTACAATTAACTCAGCAGTGAAAACTCTCCCTAAAACCCATCTTAAACGAACACTTCATGCCCTTTAAGATTGCCCCAATTTCTACAACTCAAAGGCTTCGTTGTGTACCAGTTTTTATAAATAAAAAAAGATATTGTTAGTAAGTATCCAAAAACTATCAATTAAAAATTGAATAAATAGAATTTTTTTTATTAAAAATTATGCTGAAAATACATTAAAAATTACGATGAAAGTCTATTGATAAAAAAAAAATCATTTTTAATGAGGACAATGATTAACATTTATAATGAATATATTACCATTTAGTATAAAAAAAAAAGGTTATGACTTTGAGGAACATGAGATAAAATATTATCAAGCTATAAAGTTTTCCAATCTTAATCCTAACTAATACGCAAAGGATAAATGGACGCTTTTTAAAAGGAACTCAAGGTCTTTGGGTGGAAGTTTTAAAAGGAAAATATGCAAGGGGTCAATCAAACTTCAATTCCATTGTAGTCAGAAATTTTTATTCTTCCCTCTGGAAAGCTATTGCTAAATGTTGGCCAATTCTACAGAGAGAAGAGTACTGGTCCATTGGAAATGGCAATTCCATCAATGCTTGGAGTCACAAGTGGATCAACAAGTCTACTTCAATCATTGATCAAGGAATTACCATTCCACAGCAATATTTGGAGTATAAGGTGAGAGATTTGCTAGATGAAACTGGTCGGTGGAAGTGAGCATATGAATGAGTTTCTTCCCCAGCATATCATACAACAGATAACTGCCATTTTACCCCCTCTGGATATGAATGAAGAAGATACTCGATTATGGCCTGGTGAGAGGCAAGGCAACTTCTCTGTTGCAAGTGCTTATAAAAAATCCTTAATGGTTTCCACAACTTGACAGACGGTGGTTTATGGTACAGAATATGGAAGCTTAACACTCCTGAAAGAATTAGAGTGTTTGTCTGGCAACTCAAACATGCTAGGCTCATGACCCGAAAGAGGATAGCATAATGGGGCATTGGATCACCTCATTGTGGCAATATTGAAGAATCAGTTTTACATGCTATAAGGGATTGTCCTTTAGCAGGGGTCATGTGGAGACATTTACTCAAAATTACAGCAAGAAGTGATTTCTTTGGTCTTGATCTGCAACAATGGATTACTGCTAATCTATCTAGTAGTTGGGGAATTGATGGAAACTTGCAATGGCCTATGCAGTGGTACTGGAGAAACAAGCAAATCCAGGACCCTTATTTTGTGAGACCCTTCAAAACATGGGAAAGTGGTTAAACAGAAATGTAGAGACTGTCTTGTCAGCAATGATAGTGAGGCTAACTCAGTTCCCATGTCTAGAGTTCAAACTCTTGCCAATCTATCGCATCAGAGTCCCACAGATGTTATTTTTTATGAGCATCCTCCGGCGGTTTTTATATATATAATGGCAGAAATAGTATTTGAATTGGACACTTCTCATTTATCCATTAACTTCTCATTAAAATACATTATTTTTTTTATATTTGATTTTTATAGTTTTCTTAAAATTATAAATAAAATATATGAAAGTTACATATACATAGGAGGAGATTAAAATAAAAACAAAATTAGAAAAAAAAAAACGTTTTCCTAAACTAAACAAGTCGTCATTTAATCAATAAAGTATATTTTTTTTCTCTTTAAATGTAATTTCATCCTTCATAACCTAACTTTACTTTTTTGAAGAAAAAAATAAAAATCTATGCATGTAAGGAGATGGAGTCTTGCAGAAGAGTATTCCATTTCCAAGTGGCTTCAATTTCAAAGGCAGTAAATTTTGAAGAAGCGTCCAAATGTCATAACTGCAAATAGTGCTGACTCGAGTTTCGGTGCGGCAAGCCTTGTCCACCATGTGTTCGTAAAATTTCCAAATTGAGCATGCCTCCACTTTTTCTCTGTCATGCAATCATGCAGCACCAGACAAAGGTCACCAGACAAAGCAAAGCCAAAATATCCCATCATCCCATAAAATTTCAACCCTTCACCACGTGGCCTCTACACGTACCTTCTGTGGCATTTCATGCAAATGCCACCACCATATCGTGGCATATGGTAGGGCATAGGGACCCTTCACCACCACGAGAAAACTAAAAAGACTAAAAGAGTGTCTCAAAATAGGACCCCGCCTTTTCCACAACTAACTGCATGCGCCACTCAACACCACAACCACAATGCACCGAAACAACTCTTTTTCTTCTTCTTTCTTCTTCTTTTTCACTACCATTCTCAATTCTTTTCATCTTCTAACATGGGACTCTCTTCCAAGCACACTCCTCGTACCCCCACGTACTTGATCCCATGCGTTCTCGCTCTCTCTCTCTTCTCCCTCACCGCACTGCTCCTCTACAAGGTCCTTCCTTTCCCCCACCCCATCATTTTTTCTTCCCTGCCCACTTCCCAATTTTCTTTCCTTATTCACTCTGTAACATTTTTTCGCGCTTTCAGTAACTTTTCCTTCTCTGGGTAATTTCGTCGAACAGGTGGACGACGTCGTTTCGCGCACCGGAACGGTGGTGGGTCACAACCTAGAACCGACGCCGTGGCACGTTTTCCCTCAAAAACCCTTCGACGAGGAGTCCCGCCAGCAGCGCGCGTACAAAATCTTACAATGCTCCTACTTAACGTGCCGCTACGCCGGCGGAGCCGGCGGCGGAGCACGGCGGAGTTCCGCCGCCGGCGGGGAGGAGTGTCCGGAGTTTTTCCGGGCGATCCATAGAGACCTGGCGCCGTGGGCGGAGAGCCGGATTTCGAAGGCGCACGTGGCGGAGGCGCAGCGGTACGCGGCGTTCAGAGTGGTGATCGTTGAAGGGAAGGTGTTTGTGGATTGGTACTACGCGTGTGTGCAGAGTAGGGCGATGTTTACTCTGTGGGGGTTGTTGCAGCTTATGAGGAGGTACCCTGGGATGGTGCCTGATGTGGATATGATGTTTGATTGCATGGACAAGCCCTCTGTTAATAGGACTGAACACCAAGCAATGCCTTTGCCTCTCTTTCGGTATTGCACCACAAAGGAACACTTTGACATCCCTTTTCCGGATTGGTCTTTCTGGGGTTGGTGAGTTTTTTATTGGGGTTGTGCCAAAATGTCACCTTTTTCTTGTTGCTTTGTGTGGGTCATTCAATTCCATGCCTTTGATTTTGAATCCACTTGTTTATTGTGTAATGGGTATTTTATTCACCTTTAAGTTGACAAGCATGGTGTGACGACATGGTTGACAAGTATGTAAGGGAGTACGATCTCCATATTCATTTGTAAAGAATTAGAAAATATTAACTCTTTAAATAGATCTCAATAATATCATGACGGATTAGTGTCTGACTTTTAACCGTGAGTTCATTAGGAGAATAAAAAAAAAGTTCACCTTTAAGTTAAATGTACAGTGCACTTTTTGGTTCCTTAAAATTTAAAGAAATGTGTATTGTTATTTGTGTGTTTTGAAGACAAACTCTGAAAAGGAATGTTTTTTCAAGAAATTGGGACGGGACTTACTAGGACTAATGTCAATAAACTATGTTCGTTCTGTTTTTTATTATATGATGAGTGTTATCGTATTCACCCTGAATTCAATTGCATATTGTGATTTTAATTTGTTAAGATTTATGAGTTGGTATATCTTATTTGTGTATTTTGAACTTTGAAGATAGAAGTTTTGTTTTTTCTTACGCCAGAAAGTAGTGAGAGGAGAGCTTGTGTTAAAAAAGATAATCTCTTTTCTTTTTCCAAATTTTTAGATCACTTTTGAAGTAAATGAAAATAAAAGATTTGGTTCTTCTTGAGTGAGGGAAAGTGTAAAGTGAGAAAGTGAAGATAATCTCTCAAAAAAAAAAGCAGTTCCCAAACTTACTATCGGACTAATGTAAATTAACTATGTTGATTAGTTATGGTCTAGTGAGAAGTGAATGTTAGAAGCTTGATAATTTTAGTGTGTTTGTTTTGACTTGAATCGTTTATCTGTTGAACATTTGTTGCTCAGGTCAGAGATAAACATTCGACCATGGCAGGAGGAGTTCCCAGATATCAAGCGAGGTTCTCAAGCTGTTAGTTGGAAAAATAAGTTTCCACGGGCGTACTGGAAAGGAAACCCAGATGTTTCATCTCCTATTCGTACTGAGTTACTAAATTGTAATCATTCTAGGAAGTGGGGAGCACAAATTATGCGTCAGGTTGGATTAAATTGTTTTGCATAATTTGGACCTTAATTGTGTTTGGTAATTTCAATATGCTTTGCTTACCAAATTTATTATGTTTGATGTGTATGTTGATATGCATTGCAGGATTGGGGGGAAGCAGCTAGAAGTGGCTTTAAGCAGTCAAAACTTTCAGATCAGTGTAATCACCGGTGAGTATTAGATGGGTCACAATGCACACTAAATATAAATGGATTCTTTTGTACAGTTAATGGTACACATTATAGAAGAGCTTGTAGAGGTTTCTTCATTTTAACAAGCAAATTAATAAAAGTTTACACAAAATTTGGATTCTGTTCCATTTTGGAAAGTCACATTTTTCCTAGGATTTTTTCTTATTATGCTGCTGGGTATTGCCCGTTCCATCATCCTCTTGTGTCTTCTTCCTGCAGGTATAAGATCTATGCTGAAGGGTATGCATGGTCCGTGAGTTTGAAATATATTCTCTCATGTGGTTCTGTTGCTTTAATTATATCACCCCAGTATGAAGATTTTTTCAGCCGTGGCCTTATTCCAAACCATAATTTTTGGCCTGTTGATCCTCTAAAACTGTGTCCATCTATAAAGTATGCTGTAGAATGGGGAAACCAACACCCAGATGAGGTATTTCTTTACTCATGAGGACCAATGTAGTGCTATACCTTCTCTCTAACTCATTTTTTAGAAGAATTATTTTCCCCTCCCATATATTGTGTTTACTGTAAAATTACAGCCTTTGTATTATGAAACCTACCCTCAAGACTCTTTAGAACTTATAAAAGAAGCTACAATTAAAAATCTAAGATGTTTTGAAGTCCAACAAATTCGTTAAGGAGACAGTAGCACATGGAGGTTGAGGTAGAAAAAGGCCATGGCACATGTTTAGGATTATTTGTTGAGATAAATTATGATTGTCCATTTTGTGCAGTTAAATTTTCAAATCTAAATGGTTGGAAATCGGAATGAATGTTCAATTTAACTGCTCAAAATGAATGTGATAGTGATTTTTTTTCTGAAAATTACAAGAAAGACCATGATTATTAGGAATGAGGGTTGTCCCATGTCAGTAAAGAACATGACAGCATCATGTTATGAGAGACACAAAAATAAATTAATGGACCCTACACAAATAATGAAAGGTCCTGCTATAATTATTTGGTCTTTTTCTCTCATAACGTGACGTTGTCATGTTTCTTACCAACACGAAAGGATTCAAATCTTGACAATCTTTTTTAGTTTTGTTACTGCAATTAGCTAGCCATGAGTTCCGGGTACCTTAATTATTGAACTTCTTGTACAATGTGTGTGTGAGTGAGAAACTATACCCAAATGAATTTGATTATTTATATAGTTGCTTTTGTATTGTTACAGGCAGAGGCTATAGGAAAAAGAGGGCAGGATTTTATGGAAAGCTTGAGCATGGATCGAATTTATGAGTACATGTTCCACCTTATTTCTGAGTACTCAAAACTTCAAGACTTCAAGCCTACTCCACCACCAACTTCCCTGGAAGTTTGTGTAGATTCTGTGCTTTGCTTTGCTGATGAGAAGCAGAGGATGTTCCTCAATAAATCATATACATTCCCTTCACAAAACCCTCCCTGCAATCTCAAACCTGCCTAGTTATATCACCTCTAGTTTACACCACAAAAATACTAAAGGATGAACATGGAATCAGAGTGAACTGGCGTATACTAAAGTTAGTGTCATTGCTGGCTTCAAAAGAAATTACACGTTATTAAATATTGTAAAAATATAGTGCCTTTTAGGTTATCATTTACAAGATTTAGCTTTAGTAATAGATCATCATCATTTAACAGCGAGCAACACCACAGGAATTTTCATTTTCATTCTTTTCCCGGGCATTCCTTTGTTACTCTTTTTTTTTTTAACGGTTCCTTTGTTACTCTTTATTTTGTTTATCTCTGTCTTTCCCTTCTTCTTTTTTTTGCATAAATTTCTTAATGACAACCAAATTAAGATAAATCAGTCATGGTGACAAAAAAAAAAAAAAAAAGATAAATCAGTCATGGATTCAAAACCTTTCTTTCTCAGTCATTCACACGGAAGTCAAATCTATTTTGATATTTTGATATATATTATTTTACACTTCATAAGTTTGTATTTTTCACCCCATGTTTTGTTCTTTACATCTTCAAACTTTCCAATTTACATTCTGTTAATTTTATCTATTGCATTCTGTTCTTCTTGTGTGTAAATTACGATTTATTGTTTATCATGATTTTTTTTAATGGGACAGGATCCGTTTACACCAGGTGTAAGTCTAAAAACTTACATCAAATCTCATCCATTGAATTCCTCCAATCTAATGGCTCCAAATATTTCAGCTAATAAATAAAAATAAAATAAAACACAGTCACGTGAGATTAACCATCGTTTGGAACCTACCAGTGACTTCAATTGATTTGTTTTCGTTTTGATCTAGGGATTTGTTTTTGTCCCAGCGAAAAATTGATTCAATTGGCTTAATTGATTCATTCAATTTTTTCCTTGTACCCGATCAGGGACTGTGAGAATTCAACTGATAAATTATGTGACTATGATTTTAGGTCAGTGGGAATTCAATCGGTGAGAAATTGGAAATACAATTGGTTGTATGTAATGCTACAATTGATTTATTCAAAAAAGCACGAAGAAACACGTAATGGTTATATGATTTGGCTTCAATTGCATAAATCAATTGGAAGAGCAATTGAACAATTCCAATTGGTTTCAATTACCGTGACACCTTTAATCAATTAATTGGTTAGGATGAAATCCTTATGGTGATTTACGTGAGCAAAGACACCAACTTGAGTAATTGAATCACATGAGCAAATGATCGAAACCAAATAAAATGTGAGAGCGTTGAATTACGTGAGTGGAGTTGGGGGATGAAGATGGAGAAATTATCGTGGTAGGATTTTAAAAGATGGTTCTTCAAATCACGTGATGTGTTTTATTTGATTTTTTTGTTTTTGTTAGTTGAAATATTTGGAGCCATTAGATTGGTAGAATTCAATGGATGAGATTTGGTGTAAACTTTTAGACTTACATCTTGTGTCAACCGATCATGTCTTTTTTTTTTTTAATTATGAGTATTTTTTTATAGAGACTTCAGGTATTTTTGAGTATATACATATATGGTATAAATGATTTAATTTGTAGAATTTAATTTTCATTTAATGTCAATGTAAATATTTTTATACTATTAATCAATCAAAATAATCTTGTATATGACTTTGAAAGTAGCATCATAAAAGTCAAGCAACTTATCATAATAATAATAATTTGATTCTAACTAATTTGTATTTTAATATTCAAAATGACGGTCATCCTGAATTCCGCTATCTTGTTATAACATTTTTTGGACCCAGGGTTAATTATGTGCCACTATTTGAGATTGATAAGTGTTAGACGGATTGGCAAGTGCACCAGTCGAACAAGTAGTAAATGGATAAGTCCAAGTATCGTTTTCCCAAGGGATTTGCTTGATATAGGCAATGTTCACATAAATATTAGCTAGACTGAACTGGTTTTTCACAAGAACGCGATAAAAACGTAAACTTTGGTTGGTTTTGTGAAAGATAAAAACAGAACTAATGCAGAACAAAAACTAAAGAAGATATTTTTGTGGTTTTTAAGATAAACACAGCAGTAGACAGAGGTTAAAACAGATAGATGAAGATGTTGCAGGGGTTAGATCTCACCATTCTCTACTCTCTTCTTGCATGCACACAATATACATTCTATTTGCATTTAAATGTTAAAATCAGTCAATAAAAACATTCTCAGCCCTAATTCCTTAGGTGCAGAGAGTCTTAGATTACTCCCCCAAGCCTTGATTCCTCAACAACTTAACGAAGCAACTAGTTTTAAGTCTAGAGACCACAAGATAACCCATGAACTAAGCTCCATTCCTAGACACGAAGTTCATGAGGTATATTGCTTCAGTTCTAGACAACGAAAGTGTTTCCCAACAACAGTCATGTCCAAGGATCATGCTATGGGTGATCAAGCCACAACAAGCTTTAAGAAAAGAAGCAAAATACTAACTTTAAACACAAATATGCAGAATATATATAGATAATATCAAAGGATACAAGAGAGTTTTGAGAATGGTTACATCTAACCCCTAACAACTACAGAACTCAGCCACTCATGGGTGTGAGCAGCTGGAAATTACACATGGAGGGGAAGGAGATGAAGAGAAAACTAAGAACTAAAGAGAGAGCTTTTCTCTCCACTACAACAGTACAAAACGAGCTACAGAGTTTGCTACTGAAAAATGTCCAAACCCCCCAAACTTCTGAGGGTCAGTCCTTTATATACATGTGCAGAATTTCTCCAAAGTGACATTTGGCTCAGCCAGGGATTTTGGCTTGGCTGATTTGAAAATCTTGCACTTCAACAGATTTCTCTTGCAAAGGACTTTCCACTGCTTCCAAAGCTCAGAATGCAGCTCCCAAACATGTTCTTCAACTTCAATCTCCAATTCCTACAAAAAGTGGGGCAAAACACTAAGACATAACCATAAAACTAGAAAAACTAAGGAAATTCTAACTAAATTGCAATATTAACAGAAATTGAGTAAAACAACACTCCAAATGAGAGAAAAGATAAATAATTGCCTTAAAAACTACTTGGAAAGTAAGTAATTATAGCAACTAACAACTCCCCCAAACTTGGAGCTTTGCTTGTCCTCAAGCAAAAGACAACAACTAACTAACTAACTAAACTGAAAATAACTACCACTAAAACAGAAATCATGGATCAAGATCAATCCCATCCTAACAAATCCAAAACCAGCTTCCATCTAAGAATTGAAAAGGACCAAACCAATGATTTGAATTTCAAGCATGGTGTCTAAAACCGAAACCATAACAAGGATGCAAGTACCTAATTTCTCAAGGAATGAACCAAGCATAACAATCAAAATTTGACAAAATCCAAGAATGTTTGATTATTTTCACTCAAGTGTCTCACTCAAGCACCAATTGGTTTAGGTGCTGAATTCTCTCACAGTCAACACACAATGGAAACCACAATTCAGTTTTGCTTTCCTTCTCAATGCAATGAAATTATGCACACAAATTAAGATCACAAGGACTTGATCAAGGGCTGAAATGTGGCTAGGCTTGAAAGGAAATTGGTTTTTCTGGATAAACAAACACCATGAGATAGAGAGAGCAACCAATGCATTTCACAAAGTTTTCCCAATCCTTATTTCTCACAATAACAAAGATACCAAAACCTTACATTTCTCAATTTTAAGCTCACAAATATGCCACTATAATTACAACAAATATCACAGCTTTTATTTCTTTTTGTTTTCCTTGATCTTCTTTTTCTTTTTCTCAGATTTTTTTTTTTTTTTACAGAACAAAAGATAAGCACAGCTGTGACACTTCTTTAAGTTCAATGATAGTGACCCATAATTGTTCCCAAGTTCTTCATTTCATGCAAGATTTCCCCCAAACTTATTCTAAACCCAACACATGCAATTGCTCTCCTATCCAATGGTAAGGAAAGTGAATTGTTTTTCTTTTAGGCTCTTTGGGTTATCATGACAGAAGTTTATTTCAATTAAGGCTCAAAAGGGCTGCACAAAAAGGGATGACAGAAACAGGGAAGGCTTTTTGGCTCTAGGCTTTACAATCATCAAACAAAATTTGCCTTGATCATTTCTTTATTAACATGCAAGAATCATCACAAGAGAATTGTTCAAAACCAATAGTGGTGCCAAAGGTGGCACTCATAATCATTTGAGACAACACACAACTCACAAGAATCATTTCTCAAACATTCTCAAATCTGTCCTCACAATCAAATCATGCTTGAAACTTTTCTCAAAAACATACATGCATCCAAGCTATGCTAACGAAACGCGCAGCCACAAAAATCGATCAAATCAAGGTTTTGCAAACGCATTTTTCTTTTAAAAAGCGCGGGAAGCAAGCTAGAAAAACGAACGATAGGATTTTTCTAAAACCATGAAACAGCCACAACATTAACATAAAACTTGCAAACACAACAAAAGTACCAAGTTCAGCAAACAACGAGGTCTTGGCCAATCATTACCAAAATAACAACTAAACTAACAGCAACCCACAAAGTACTAACCATGCACTGAAATTAAAATACTGAATTAATAAAAGCATAAAATTAAATTGTCCTGGTAAAACGGGGATTAAACAAACAAATCCCCCCATCAAACATCATCATCTTCATCTGCCTCAGAGTTGCCATACTCCTCTTCTTCCTCTTCAGTTCCTTCTTCCTCCACTTCACTTTCCTCCTCTGCCACGACCTCATCCTCAGCTGCAGCTTCTGCTCCTTGGTCACCAGCCTCTGCATCACCAGCAGCAGCACCTTCTGGGGCATCAGCAGCTCCAGCACCCCCCAAAAAAGGAGGTCTGTCCCCAGGCCATGCAATGATAGCTTCAAACTCAAAAGGTGATGGCTAATGGAGACGACCATGAGGTCGTGGTGCTGCAGGGGTTAGATAATAATAAATAGAAGAATTTAAAGTTTGTTGGCCGCGATGAACCGCTGCCAGCTGCTGGAAAAGGAAAATGAAAGCAGTTGCTAATTGGGATCTGTTAAACGGCTCCACTACAGGAGGAATGGGAGGTTGAGGAGCATCCACTTCCGCGGGGTTGCGGCAATGCTGGTCAATGAAGCGCATGTTGAGTGGCTCCCGGAGGTTGAGGAGGGGAGGACGGCGGACATTCACTCCGTGGCTCTCACATAATGCAATGATAAGGGCTGGAAACCCGAGAGGCCTTGGTGGAGAGGTAGGAGCTTTGGCAGTCACAAATTTATGCATTTCTCTTGATATTATCCTCCCAATGTTGATGTCAATGTCATTCATGATGCAGTACACAATGAAGGCTCTGGTCATGCTCAACTCAGAGGTATGAGTTGTAGGTGTGATGTTAGAGAAAAGGAAAGAGGCCCAAATTTACGAAATGGTTTTCAGGGCAGCCCTCTTGAAGCGTAAGGCCTTTCCAACATCATTTTCTACAAATGAACGCCCTGGAATGCAGAGGTTGTTGCTCACAGCAGTGTTGGTGACAGGGGTTCTCCTAGTAGACATCAAGAAATAGCCACAGTCTTGGCTGTTGGGGTCGGTGAAGTCATTGGCCAGAAACCGGTTGATGGAAAGAGCATCATAGTAAACAAAGCAACCCCTCACCCAAGACCTTCGGGTAGGATCGCTGGTGCACCTGGGAATAGCATTCGCGTAGAATTCGCGCACCACTTCCTCATTGATCTTGAGGGGGAAGTTGGTAAGTTTCTGCCACTTCCTTCGGACGATTTCGTCTTGTATCTCCTGGAAGTCTCCAGCGAGCAGTTGCACTTCTCGCTCCTTGATCAAGCTTCTATTGTCGTTGTTCTTGAAACGCTCTTGGTTAGGAGGAGCAAGGAAGCGGTTCTTCTGAAGGGGCTCACAAGGAGTTTGAGGTTGCGGTGGTGGGGGTGGAATCTCCTGCACTTCATCATCTTCTCGTGAGGCTTGAGGAGGAGCACGGGAAGAAGAACCTCTCCTTGTGACTCTTTGCTTCTTGGCAGAGGGGTGGAGTCATCAGCAGGTTGCTTGTGCTTAGGAGCCATGCTACAAAACAGAACAGAAACAAAACAGAATAGAACAGAAGGCACAAGAAATTAAATCAGTCAGTGACACAAATGAGAAACAAGAAACAGAAAAATAAGTTAAGACAGAAATCACAACAAAATTGAAACACAACACGTATAAAAGAAAAGAAAAACAGAAAAAGGAATTGATGAAAAGCTAAAAATAGAACTGAGAATCCACAAAACAACAAGAATATTTCGTCACATGCAAGTGCAGGAACAAAAAATGCACACAACAATGTGCAGGTAATTTGGCTTAGCATCCACAGGATGGCTTTGCCAAATTCCACTTAATCTGATATTTTTACAATTGTGCAGAGAGATGTAGTTCCAGCACTGGTGCGTGACAAATCCAACAAGAAAGACACAGTGGTCCCAGTTCTTAGGTAGTGAAAAACACACGTGCAAACAAGAAGAAAAACAAAAAGAAAAAGAAAAAGACAAAGGGAGCTTTTTGGATAAAACAGAGAATGCACAAAGGACCATGTGTTCCCCTTTAGCACATAGAAGCAGCAGTAAACAGAAAAAAATTAAACAAGATAAAACAGCATAGGGACCCAAAACATGGTCCCAAAACACAGAGAAAATAAGAACCTTCGAAGAAAATACAGAAAACCAGCACTTGAACCATCAGTGGTCCCGAAAATAATGAAAAAGACAAGATCTACACAGATCCAAACATTAAAAACAAGAACAGAAACTGAAAAAGGAAAAACAGAAAGAATAAAGGTAGATTTCCCAAAAGATGCACAGCAAACACAAAAGGAAAAAGAGAAAACAAACACGTGACTACCTCCAATAGGGAAAGATATCCCAAAAAGGCACAAACAACAGAAACACACAAAAAAATTGCACTTTTTCAACAACTAAAGGTAGAAAAAGACATACCACTCAAGGGAAATTTCAGAACAAAAGATAGAAAAGAAGGTTCTAGCAAAAGCTTAGATCTTTGTCAATGAAAAAGGGAAGAGAACAGAAAACTCACAAAAGGTCAAAGTTTTAACATGAAAACACAAACATAACCAAACAATGCATATGCTTCCAAAAGTTGCAACAGAGAAAAATAAAAAGAAAATAACAGAAAAACACATTCATGAAAAACAATGAAAATGACAATAGACAAGGGAGCAGAAATCGCGGAAGAAACACTCACGCGTGGACAGAAACGGCGGTGCTCGAGGTGGAGATGGAGAGTAGACCGAGAGGGAGGAGTCACAGTCCTAGTGATGGATGCTGAGTTAAGGGATGAAGCAAGTTGCAAGCTTAGAGGTATGATGGGATTGTAAGAGTAGGACTGAGTGGAAAGTTGAAGGGTTGGGAGTCTAGGGGCAGACGTGAGGGTGTGGGGAAAGGGTAGAAAAAGGTGAAAAGGTGATTCTGATTGGAGAGGGTAGGTAGCTGTAATAAAGTGGCAGAAAATTCTGATTGGAGGGGAAGGAGGGTGAGGCAACGTGATTGGAGGAAAAGAGAGGTGAATAGGAAAAGGTAACAGTGGTGGGTATAGGGAAACGTGATTGGGAAAGGTGGAGACGTTATGGGGTAAATCAAAGGTCTTGGAACGCGGGAAAAATTTGAAAAAGATCAGAGGGTCTGAATAAGTGGAAAACCGCTTGGGCATGAGGCATGGCTTGGCAGAAAGCTCGAATTTGGACAGGGATCACAAAGTGGCTTTTGGCTTAACCATGGAACGTGGCTAGACTCAAAAATGCATGGAATTGAATTTATTGCTTCCAGTGGTTTTGGCTTGGAGCCAGTATCAGTGGCTTGAGCCAAAAGTCACTTAAGAGCAATAATTCTTGCACAGACATGACCAAAATGCGAATTATGCAGAAATGAGCCTAAGTACTGCACTGTAACAGCTAAATGGGACATATGCAACTACAAAATGATGCTTCTAAATGATCACATTACAAAGAAACAAAATTACCACAAACAGCACACAAAATTCACACAAGGATAAAACACATGAACTCTAAATGATCAAACACATAACTAACTAAATTGAACACTTCAAAATGCAGAATGCAGAAGTAAAATGGTAAGAAAACTGGGTTGTCTCCCAGGTAGCGCTCTTTTAATGTCATTAGCTTGACATTTGGTGACCTCAAGGGTCACTTAGATGCAAAATTGTGGCCAGCCTTTCAATTTCACCCCCCAAATAGGGCTTTAATCTCTGACCATTAACTGTCCAGTTTCTTCCTGTTGAAGGATCTTCCAAAATAACAGCACCATGAGGCTTCACCTCCTTAATGATGAAAGGGCCAGACCATTTGGACTTAAGCTTGCCTGGAAATAATTTCAGCCTTGAATTGAACAACAATTCCAATTGGTTTCAATTACCGTGACACCTTTAATCAATTAATTGGTTAGGATGAAATCCTTATGGTGATTTACGTGAGCAAAGACACCAACTTGAGTAATTGAATCACATGAGCAAATGATCGAAACCAAATAAAATGTGAGAGCGTTGAATTACGTGAGTGGAGTTGGGGGATGAAGATGGAGAAATTATCGTGGTAGGATTTTAAAAGATGGTTCTTCAAATCACGTGATGTGTTTTATTTGATTTTTTTGTTTTTGTTAGTTGAAATATTTGGAGCCATTAGATTGGTAGAATTCAATGGATGAGATTTGGTGTAAACTTTTAGACTTACATCTTGTGTCAACCGATCATGTCTTTTTTTTTTTTAATTATGAGTATTTTTTTATAGAGACTTCAGGTATTTTTGAGTATATACATATATGGTATAAATGATTTAATTTGTAGAATTTAATTTTCATTTAATGTCAATGTAAATATTTTTATACTATTAATCAATCAAAATAATCTTGTATATGACTTTGAAAGTAGCATCATAAAAGTCAAGCAACTTATCATAATAATAATAATTTGATTCTAACTAATTTGTATTTTAATATTCAAAATGACGGTCATCCTGAATTCCGCTATCTTGTTATAACATTTTTTGGACCCAGGGTTAATTATGTGCCACTATTTGAGATTGATAAGTGTTAGACGGATTGGCAAGTGCACCAGTCGAACAAGTAGTAAATGGATAAGTCCAAGTATCGTTTTCCCAAGGGATTTGCTTGATATAGGCAATGTTCACATAAATATTAGCTAGACTGAACTGGTTTTTCACAAGAACGCGATAAAAACGTAAACTTTGGTTGGTTTTGTGAAAGATAAAAACAGAACTAATGCAGAACAAAAACTAAAGAAGATATTTTTGTGGTTTTTAAGATAAACACAGCAGTAGACAGAGGTTAAAACAGATAGATGAAGATGTTGCAGGGGTTAGATCTCACCATTCTCTACTCTCTTCTTGCATGCACACAATATACATTCTATTTGCATTTAAATGTTAAAATCAGTCAATAAAAACATTCTCAGCCCTAATTCCTTAGGTGCAGAGAGTCTTAGATTACTCCCCCAAGCCTTGATTCCTCAACAACTTAACGAAGCAACTAGTTTTAAGTCTAGAGACCACAAGATAACCCATGAACTAAGCTCCATTCCTAGACACGAAGTTCATGAGGTATATTGCTTCAGTTCTAGACAACGAAAGTGTTTCCCAACAACAGTCATGTCCAAGGATCATGCTATGGGTGATCAAGCCACAACAAGCTTTAAGAAAAGAAGCAAAATACTAACTTTAAACACAAATATGCAGAATATATATAGATAATATCAAAGGATACAAGAGAGTTTTGAGAATGGTTACATCTAACCCCTAACAACTACAGAACTCAGCCACTCATGGGTGTGAGCAGCTGGAAATTACACATGGAGGGGAAGGAGATGAAGAGAAAACTAAGAACTAAAGAGAGAGCTTTTCTCTCCACTACAACAGTACAAAACGAGCTACAGAGTTTGCTACTGAAAAATGTCCAAACCCCCCAAACTTCTGAGGGTCAGTCCTTTATATACATGTGCAGAATTTCTCCAAAGTGACATTTGGCTCAGCCAGGGATTTTGGCTTGGCTGATTTGAAAATCTTGCACTTCAACAGATTTCTCTTGCAAAGGACTTTCCACTGCTTCCAAAGCTCAGAATGCAGCTCCCAAACATGTTCTTCAACTTCAATCTCCAATTCCTACAAAAAGTGGGGCAAAACACTAAGACATAACCATAAAACTAGAAAAACTAAGGAAATTCTAACTAAATTGCAATATTAACAGAAATTGAGTAAAACAACACTCCAAATGAGAGAAAAGATAAATAATTGCCTTAAAAACTACTTGGAAAGTAAGTAATTATAGCAACTAACAACTCCCCCAAACTTGGAGCTTTGCTTGTCCTCAAGCAAAAGACAACAACTAACTAACTAACTAAACTGAAAATAACTACCACTAAAACAGAAATCATGGATCAAGATCAATCCCATCCTAACAAATCCAAAACCAGCTTCCATCTAAGAATTGAAAAGGACCAAACCAATGATTTGAATTTCAAGCATGGTGTCTAAAACCGAAACCATAACAAGGATGCAAGTACCTAATTTCTCAAGGAATGAACCAAGCATAACAATCAAAATTTGACAAAATCCAAGAATGTTTGATTATTTTCACTCAAGTGTCTCACTCAAGCACCAATTGGTTTAGGTGCTGAATTCTCTCACAGTCAACACACAATGGAAACCACAATTCAGTTTTGCTTTCCTTCTCAATGCAATGAAATTATGCACACAAATTAAGATCACAAGGACTTGATCAAGGGCTGAAATGTGGCTAGGCTTGAAAGGAAATTGGTTTTTCTGGATAAACAAACACCATGAGATAGAGAGAGCAACCAATGCATTTCACAAAGTTTTCCCAATCCTTATTTCTCACAATAACAAAGATACCAAAACCTTACATTTCTCAATTTTAAGCTCACAAATATGCCACTATAATTACAACAAATATCACAGCTTTTATTTCTTTTTGTTTTCCTTGATCTTCTTTTTCTTTTTCTCAGATTTTTTTTTTTTTTTACAGAACAAAAGATAAGCACAGCTGTGACACTTCTTTAAGTTCAATGATAGTGACCCATAATTGTTCCCAAGTTCTTCATTTCATGCAAGATTTCCCCCAAACTTATTCTAAACCCAACACATGCAATTGCTCTCCTATCCAATGGTAAGGAAAGTGAATTGTTTTTCTTTTAGGCTCTTTGGGTTATCATGACAGAAGTTTATTTCAATTAAGGCTCAAAAGGGCTGCACAAAAAGGGATGACAGAAACAGGGAAGGCTTTTTGGCTCTAGGCTTTACAATCATCAAACAAAATTTGCCTTGATCATTTCTTTATTAACATGCAAGAATCATCACAAGAGAATTGTTCAAAACCAATAGTGGTGCCAAAGGTGGCACTCATAATCATTTGAGACAACACACAACTCACAAGAATCATTTCTCAAACATTCTCAAATCTGTCCTCACAATCAAATCATGCTTGAAACTTTTCTCAAAAACATACATGCATCCAAGCTATGCTAACGAAACGCGCAGCCACAAAAATCGATCAAATCAAGGTTTTGCAAACGCATTTTTCTTTTAAAAAGCGCGGGAAGCAAGCTAGAAAAACGAACGATAGGATTTTTCTAAAACCATGAAACAGCCACAACATTAACATAAAACTTGCAAACACAACAAAAGTACCAAGTTCAGCAAACAACGAGGTCTTGGCCAATCATTACCAAAATAACAACTAAACTAACAGCAACCCACAAAGTACTAACCATGCACTGAAATTAAAATACTGAATTAATAAAAGCATAAAATTAAATTGTCCTGGTAAAACGGGGATTAAACAAACAAATCCCCCCATCAAACATCATCATCTTCATCTGCCTCAGAGTTGCCATACTCCTCTTCTTCCTCTTCAGTTCCTTCTTCCTCCACTTCACTTTCCTCCTCTGCCACGACCTCATCCTCAGCTGCAGCTTCTGCTCCTTGGTCACCAGCCTCTGCATCACCAGCAGCAGCACCTTCTGGGGCATCAGCAGCTCCAGCACCCCCCAAAAAAGGAGGTCTGTCCCCAGGCCATGCAATGATAGCTTCAAACTCAAAAGGTGATGGCTAATGGAGACGACCATGAGGTCGTGGTGCTGCAGGGGTTAGATAATAATAAATAGAAGAATTTAAAGTTTGTTGGCCGCGATGAACCGCTGCCAGCTGCTGGAAAAGGAAAATGAAAGCAGTTGCTAATTGGGATCTGTTAAACGGCTCCACTACAGGAGGAATGGGAGGTTGAGGAGCATCCACTTCCGCGGGGTTGCGGCAATGCTGGTCAATGAAGCGCATGTTGAGTGGCTCCCGGAGGTTGAGGAGGGGAGGACGGCGGACATTCACTCCGTGGCTCTCACATAATGCAATGATAAGGGCTGGAAACCCGAGAGGCCTTGGTGGAGAGGTAGGAGCTTTGGCAGTCACAAATTTATGCATTTCTCTTGATATTATCCTCCCAATGTTGATGTCAATGTCATTCATGATGCAGTACACAATGAAGGCTCTGGTCATGCTCAACTCAGAGGTATGAGTTGTAGGTGTGATGTTAGAGAAAAGGAAAGAGGCCCAAATTTACGAAATGGTTTTCAGGGCAGCCCTCTTGAAGCGTAAGGCCTTTCCAACATCATTTTCTACAAATGAACGCCCTGGAATGCAGAGGTTGTTGCTCACAGCAGTGTTGGTGACAGGGGTTCTCCTAGTAGACATCAAGAAATAGCCACAGTCTTGGCTGTTGGGGTCGGTGAAGTCATTGGCCAGAAACCGGTTGATGGAAAGAGCATCATAGTAAACAAAGCAACCCCTCACCCAAGACCTTCGGGTAGGATCGCTGGTGCACCTGGGAATAGCATTCGCGTAGAATTCGCGCACCACTTCCTCATTGATCTTGAGGGGGAAGTTGGTAAGTTTCTGCCACTTCCTTCGGACGATTTCGTCTTGTATCTCCTGGAAGTCTCCAGCGAGCAGTTGCACTTCTCGCTCCTTGATCAAGCTTCTATTGTCGTTGTTCTTGAAACGCTCTTGGTTAGGAGGAGCAAGGAAGCGGTTCTTCTGAAGGGGCTCACAAGGAGTTTGAGGTTGCGGTGGTGGGGGTGGAATCTCCTGCACTTCATCATCTTCTCGTGAGGCTTGAGGAGGAGCACGGGAAGAAGAACCTCTCCTTGTGACTCTTTGCTTCTTGGCAGAGGGGTGGAGTCATCAGCAGGTTGCTTGTGCTTAGGAGCCATGCTACAAAACAGAACAGAAACAAAACAGAATAGAACAGAAGGCACAAGAAATTAAATCAGTCAGTGACACAAATGAGAAACAAGAAACAGAAAAATAAGTTAAGACAGAAATCACAACAAAATTGAAACACAACACGTATAAAAGAAAAGAAAAACAGAAAAAGGAATTGATGAAAAGCTAAAAATAGAACTGAGAATCCACAAAACAACAAGAATATTTCGTCACATGCAAGTGCAGGAACAAAAAATGCACACAACAATGTGCAGGTAATTTGGCTTAGCATCCACAGGATGGCTTTGCCAAATTCCACTTAATCTGATATTTTTACAATTGTGCAGAGAGATGTAGTTCCAGCACTGGTGCGTGACAAATCCAACAAGAAAGACACAGTGGTCCCAGTTCTTAGGTAGTGAAAAACACACGTGCAAACAAGAAGAAAAACAAAAAGAAAAAGAAAAAGACAAAGGGAGCTTTTTGGATAAAACAGAGAATGCACAAAGGACCATGTGTTCCCCTTTAGCACATAGAAGCAGCAGTAAACAGAAAAAAATTAAACAAGATAAAACAGCATAGGGACCCAAAACATGGTCCCAAAACACAGAGAAAATAAGAACCTTCGAAGAAAATACAGAAAACCAGCACTTGAACCATCAGTGGTCCCGAAAATAATGAAAAAGACAAGATCTACACAGATCCAAACATTAAAAACAAGAACAGAAACTGAAAAAGGAAAAACAGAAAGAATAAAGGTAGATTTCCCAAAAGATGCACAGCAAACACAAAAGGAAAAAGAGAAAACAAACACGTGACTACCTCCAATAGGGAAAGATATCCCAAAAAGGCACAAACAACAGAAACACACAAAAAAATTGCACTTTTTCAACAACTAAAGGTAGAAAAAGACATACCACTCAAGGGAAATTTCAGAACAAAAGATAGAAAAGAAGGTTCTAGCAAAAGCTTAGATCTTTGTCAATGAAAAAGGGAAGAGAACAGAAAACTCACAAAAGGTCAAAGTTTTAACATGAAAACACAAACATAACCAAACAATGCATATGCTTCCAAAAGTTGCAACAGAGAAAAATAAAAAGAAAATAACAGAAAAACACATTCATGAAAAACAATGAAAATGACAATAGACAAGGGAGCAGAAATCGCGGAAGAAACACTCACGCGTGGACAGAAACGGCGGTGCTCGAGGTGGAGATGGAGAGTAGACCGAGAGGGAGGAGTCACAGTCCTAGTGATGGATGCTGAGTTAAGGGATGAAGCAAGTTGCAAGCTTAGAGGTATGATGGGATTGTAAGAGTAGGACTGAGTGGAAAGTTGAAGGGTTGGGAGTCTAGGGGCAGACGTGAGGGTGTGGGGAAAGGGTAGAAAAAGGTGAAAAGGTGATTCTGATTGGAGAGGGTAGGTAGCTGTAATAAAGTGGCAGAAAATTCTGATTGGAGGGGAAGGAGGGTGAGGCAACGTGATTGGAGGAAAAGAGAGGTGAATAGGAAAAGGTAACAGTGGTGGGTATAGGGAAACGTGATTGGGAAAGGTGGAGACGTTATGGGGTAAATCAAAGGTCTTGGAACGCGGGAAAAATTTGAAAAAGATCAGAGGGTCTGAATAAGTGGAAAACCGCTTGGGCATGAGGCATGGCTTGGCAGAAAGCTCGAATTTGGACAGGGATCACAAAGTGGCTTTTGGCTTAACCATGGAACGTGGCTAGACTCAAAAATGCATGGAATTGAATTTATTGCTTCCAGTGGTTTTGGCTTGGAGCCAGTATCAGTGGCTTGAGCCAAAAGTCACTTAAGAGCAATAATTCTTGCACAGACATGACCAAAATGCGAATTATGCAGAAATGAGCCTAAGTACTGCACTGTAACAGCTAAATGGGACATATGCAACTACAAAATGATGCTTCTAAATGATCACATTACAAAGAAACAAAATTACCACAAACAGCACACAAAATTCACACAAGGATAAAACACATGAACTCTAAATGATCAAACACATAACTAACTAAATTGAACACTTCAAAATGCAGAATGCAGAAGTAAAATGGTAAGAAAACTGGGTTGTCTCCCAGGTAGCGCTCTTTTAATGTCATTAGCTTGACATTTGGTGACCTCAAGGGTCACTTAGATGCAAAATTGTGGCCAGCCTTTCAATTTCACCCCCCAAATAGGGCTTTAATCTCTGACCATTAACTGTCCAGTTTCTTCCTGTTGAAGGATCTTCCAAAATAACAGCACCATGAGGCTTCACCTCCTTAATGATGAAAGGGCCAGACCATTTGGACTTAAGCTTGCCTGGAAATAATTTCAGCCTTGAATTGAACAACAATTCCAATTGGTTTCAATTACCGTGACACCTTTAATCAATTAATTGGTTAGGATGAAATCCTTATGGTGATTTACGTGAGCAAAGACACCAACTTGAGTAATTGAATCACATGAGCAAATGATCGAAACCAAATAAAATGTGAGAGCGTTGAATTACGTGAGTGGAGTTGGGGGATGAAGATGGAGAAATTATCGTGGTAGGATTTTAAAAGATGGTTCTTCAAATCACGTGATGTGTTTTATTTGATTTTTTTGTTTTTGTTAGTTGAAATATTTGGAGCCATTAGATTGGTAGAATTCAATGGATGAGATTTGGTGTAAACTTTTAGACTTACATCTTGTGTCAACCGATCATGTCTTTTTTTTTTTTAATTATGAGTATTTTTTTATAGAGACTTCAGGTATTTTTGAGTATATACATATATGGTATAAATGATTTAATTTGTAGAATTTAATTTTCATTTAATGTCAATGTAAATATTTTTATACTATTAATCAATCAAAATAATCTTGTATATGACTTTGAAAGTAGCATCATAAAAGTCAAGCAACTTATCATAATAATAATAATTTGATTCTAACTAATTTGTATTTTAATATTCAAAATGACGGTCATCCTGAATTCCGCTATCTTGTTATAACATTTTTTGGACCCAGGGTTAATTATGTGCCACTATTTGAGATTGATAAGTGTTAGACGGATTGGCAAGTGCACCAGTCGAACAAGTAGTAAATGGATAAGTCCAAGTATCGTTTTCCCAAGGGATTTGCTTGATATAGGCAATGTTCACATAAATATTAGCTAGACTGAACTGGTTTTTCACAAGAACGCGATAAAAACGTAAACTTTGGTTGGTTTTGTGAAAGATAAAAACAGAACTAATGCAGAACAGAAACTAAAGAAGATATTTTTGTGGTTTTTAAGATAAACACAGCAGTAGACAGAGGTTAAAACAGATAGATGAAGATGTTGCAGGGGTTAGATCTCACCATTCTCTACTCTCTTCTTGCATGCACACAATATACATTCTATTTGCATTTAAATGTTAAAATCAGTCAATAAAAACATTCTCAGCCCTAATTCCTTAGGTGCAGAGAGTCTTAGATTACTCCCCCAAGCCTTGATTCCTCAACAACTTAACGAAGCAACTAGCTTTAAGTCTAGAGACCACAAGATAACCCATGAACTAAGCTCCATTCCTAGACACGAAGTTCATGAGGTATATTGCTTCAGTTCTAGACAACGAAAGTGTTTCCCAACAACAGTCATGTCCAAGGATCATGCTATGGGTGATCAAGCCACAACAAGCTTTAAGAAAAGAAGCAAAATACTAACTTTAAACACAAATATGCAGAATATATATAGATAATATCAAAGGATACAAGAGAGTTTTGAGAATGGTTACATCTAACCCCTAACAACTACAGAACTCAGCCACTCATGGGTGTGAGCAGCTGGAAATTACACATGGAGGGGAAGGAGATGAAGAGAAAACTAAGAACTAAAGAGAGAGCTTTTCTCTCCACTACAACAGTACAAAACGAGCTACAGAGTTTGCTACTGAAAAATGTCCAAACCCCCCAAACTTCTGAGGGTCAGTCCTTTATATACATGTGCAGAATTTCTCCAAAGTGACATTTGGCTCAGCCAGGGATTTTGGCTTGGCTGATTTGAAAATCCTGCACTTCAACATATTTCTCTTGCAAAGGACCTTCCACTGCTTCCAAAGCTCAGAATGCAGCTCCCAAACGTGTTCTTCAACTTCAATCTCCAATTCCTACAAAAAGTGGGGCAAAACACTAAGACATAACCATAAAACTAGAAAAACTAAGGAAATTCTAACTAAATTGCAATATTAACAGAAATTGAGTAAAACAACACTCCAAATGAAAGAAAAGATAGATAATTGCCTTAAAAACTACTTGGAAAGTAAGTAATTATAGCAACTAACAATAAGTAAAATTTTGAATGAGAATTTTTAGTGTTGGAGGGTGGAATGTGGTTTGTTGTTTAAAAAGCAACTTGCTTTTCTATTCCAGAAACTTGCTTTTCATTTGATTCCCATTTGAATCATATAAAACTTGCACGCATGATATGTAAGAGCCATGTTGTAAATGGGTTCACTATTATGGTATGCATTGCATGTATGTTGAAGTTTCTGTCAGCCATAAAATTCTTGAAACTTTGTGACTCTAGTAGTAAAGTTCCGTATATAATTTTCTTGGAAGCCACTCAAATGCAATAATCACAAGTTTTTGAGATTGGTGCGTATTATATTCAAATTCAAAATCTATAGCTTAATGGAGGCATATATATGCCGTTATAAACATGGTTTAAACAACCAAAATAATGGAAATTTCTAATTCAACAAGTAATGTATCAAAGAAAGAAAGAAAAGAGCTAAAAATCAGACGTTTCGGCCTTACAATAGATAATGGAACCAAAATGGGCAAGTTTACGAGACTAAGCAGGCTGATTGACCATTTTAGATCATTTTTATAAACAAAATATCAATATGGATATGTTCTAAAACTATTTACCAGCATGGATCTATTTTGACCATTGACCGATCAAACTTACAAGTTTGACCGGCAAATTTAAGAAAAACATGACACGTGTCAAGTTTGACCGGTCAAACTTACAAGTTTTGACACGTGTCATGTTCTTCTTAAATTTGCCGATCAAACTTGTATGTTTGACCGGTCAATGGTCAAAATAGACCAATGCCGATAAATAATTTTAGAACAGACCTATATTGATATTTTGTTTATAAAAATGACCCAAAATGGTCAATCAGCCGACTAAGCAAGGAGAACTAAAGCCACAACACTTTTTGAGTCCACTACTGCTACTGCTACTGCTACTTGTGAACACACATTGATTTTACTCGAGCAACCGCCTCCCATGCTCAGTTCGTTTTTATAACAATGAAAACTAATTCAGTATTTATTTGATTCATTTTATTTTAAACAAATGATCATTTATTTTTATTAATTCTTTTGAAAGATTTACTAATAAAGGTTGAGTATGTAAAAGAGGCTAGTCCACATTTAAATTCCGATAATGTCTTAAACATGATTACTTCCGAATAAAAATACATGCAGGGAGGGAATTAAAAAATTCTTTTAAAAGATTTTTTTTAAAAATAAAAAACAAGTAATTATTTTTAAATTTAAATTAATATTAGAAAAATATTAGTAAATAATTACTTGATATTAATATTTAGCAAAGAAATAAACAAAGAAATGCCAGAGAAACAAAACCATTTACAATCATCTGGGACAGATCACCACCTCTTGCGTGTAAGCATGAAGGCCGCTGGTTCCGTTGAAAATGGGCTTATAAATCAATGTGCCCCCAACGTGGTTTTGATCTCAAATTTGGCAGAATTTGACTTGACTTGACACTAATTAATTCTGCATGCCCCATGCCTCCAAGGCCAGCATTTAAATTAAGCAAAAAAGGATGAGGGAAGCATTGGTTAATTTAATTTATTCAAAATTGTTACCCAATTCCAATGGCTAGTACTTTTGGCCGGTTTAAGAAGAAACAAATAAGCTGGCCTCTCTCAATAAGTCCAACAAGTGAAGTAACTAACACCTAACTCATTATTTCTTACACAACACTCAGGACTACACAGTCATCCTCACATTATAGCAAAACCATGTAATCAATTGCTAACTATTCATTTGCTGTTTATTAAGCTAACCATCTAGCAAAGTTTTAAATTGCGGTTCAGTTGCAATTTTATTGCAATTCTTAATATATTGAAGAAAAAACTGCAATAGCTCATGAAAACTCCAAAAACCTTAGAGGTTGCAACAAAAAAATTGTTGAGGATCAAAATTGACCATCAATCCTTTTGCTTTTCTTTTTCTCTTCTCTATATCTCAGATGAGAAATTCTTCTTATGTTTTCACCTAAAGTTCATACATGTACAACCCAAAGAATAATTTTACGAAAGAAGAAGAAATTGAAATGAAGAAAAAAAAAATAAAAGAATTTCATGAATGAATTAGAGGATGAGATTTCATTCAAGAGGGGCAGAGAATGAAGCTATGGAGAGGCTAGTAGGGGTACCCTCAACGAAAACCAATGCCCTCTCTAAGTTAGCAACTATGTCAGTCATCTCAGGCCTCTCCTTTCCCTCCAAGTTCACACAATGCATAGCAGTGTAAGCCATGATCTCAAGGGACTCAACCTCATTCACTTCTGGCTGTCCAACTCTATAATCCAACACACTCCAAAGCTCTCCTGATGCTATCTTTGGCCCTGTGTATTCCACCACCCCCATAGGGCCTGACCCATCTTCAGGTTTGAACACTGCTCTTTTTCCTGTGAGAAGCTCCAACATCACCACTCCTAAGCCATACACATCACTCTTTGTGGTTAGCACATTTAACACATAGTACTCAGGGTCTATGTATCCAACAGTTCCAACTGCTTTGGTGGACATCAATTCTTGCTCAGTCTCAGGCCAAATTAGAGACAATCCAAAGTCAGAAACTCTGGCATTCCAGTTTGAATCCAAGAGTATATTTGAGGACTTGATATCCCTGTGGATAATGGGTGGCACTGCATAGTTGTGAATGTACTCAATTCCCCTGGCAGCATCCAATGCAATCTTGATCCTCATCTTCCAGGAATTCAAAATGCTGCTACTCTTGTCAACATTGTTTTTGTCATGCAAATGGTCATAAAGTGAAGTATTGCTCATGTACTCATAGACCAAGAGCCTCTCATCATTCTCCTCACAGAACCCAATTAGCCTCACCAAATGCTTGTGGTGAAGCCGGGACAGCATGGCCAATTCAGAATCAAAAGCAATCTCTTTCTCCTGAAATTTCTTCTTCATAGTACTAGTATCCCCTCTTTTAATTGCCACTTCACGACCATCTCTTAGCATGCCTTTGTAAACACTCCCAAAGCTACCAGCACCTATCTTATTACACAGTGAGAAGTTGTCAGTTGCTGTTGCCAATTCAGACAACGAGAAACTCTCAGTCCTGTCCACATGCTTCGATGATGAACCACTCCTATGCCTCCCCAATCTTCTAGAACCCTGACTTTTGCTAGAAAAAGTTCTGAATGTTGTCCCATTAGAACCAACATTATGCATAGGGATTATATCCACATAGGCATCACTTTCTGAGGTTGTAGGTTTCACAGAAGTATTACCTGCTTCTTCTCTCCTCAACAAAACCCTCCTTGCACCAATCCAAAGGAAATAAAGAATACTGCATAAACCAGCAAAAGCCCCAACTGACCCAACAATCAAAAAAACCAAAAATTCCCTCAAGTTTTTCCCTCCACTTGAAGAAGGTTCTAGTTTTGGAACAACTTGGGTTGATGGTGGAAGCAATGGCACAGCTAGTGGAACCTCAGTTTGACAAGAATAACAAATAGTCCCAGACCCATGACAAAGAGCACCAGAATCAGGATATGTACCACAAGAACTACTACAAGCACCCTCAACACATGGACCTGGAAGAATCACACCCAATGGAATCTCACTAGCCACATGAAACCTACCCTTACCCCAACACACCACTGACAAATTCCTAGTTGTCAACCCACACACATAATCCAAACCAGCAACAAGTGACTCAAAAGAAACACCCTTCACCACATCACTATCAAAACCACCACCCCAACACACAACAACCCCGTTCCTACTCCTAATACCACACGTGAAATCTTCTCCCAAAGCAAGACCTGAAAACTCCAATGATGAAGTTAAAACATTGTTTCCTAGTTGACCAGAAGCATTGTTCCCTCTACAAACCAAAGCCCCATGAAGAGTCAAACCGCACACATGAGACACCCCAGCAACCAAACTCGACATAGTTAAATTCTCAAACTCACTTTGAATCTCACTACTAATATTTGTACCCTCGTTATTATCATCATTACCACCCCAACACACAACCCTTCCACTCTCTTTTATTATCCCACACGAAAAACCACAACCACATGTGATGCTACGAAACCTTAACCTCTCCGAAGGCGAACTAAACTCGACCCCACCGCTTCCTCTCCAGCACCTCACCACACCGGATTGCACCTCTATGGCGCACACCTGGGAGTCACCAACTGCCACGTCAGCCAACTGCACCACGTCGCTGTGGAAAACTCTCTTGGGGCGAAACGCTGCGTTTGGGGCGGCGGTGTCCCAGCAGTGGAGGCTCCGGCCGCCGGAGCGGAGGCCGCAGAAGAAGCTCCGGCCGCCGGAGATGGCCGCGAAGGACGCGTTGGGGAGCGTGAGGGGGACGCGCCTGCCGTTGCGGGAGCACTGGATGCGGTGCTGGGGCTCCCCGGCCACGATGCCGCACACGGTGGCGGTGCCGTAGGTGACGGCGGTGGTGGCGGCGGAGCCGAGGCCGTGGACGGCGGTTACGAGGAAAATGGCGAAGAAGGAGAGAGAGAGAGTGAAGAAGGGTGGTGTCATTGGGAAGGTGAATGCTTCTTCTTCTTCTTCATTGAGAGGGAAAAATTGTTACGAGTTTGAAGAAGAAAGGTAAGGTGCCACTTGCGAGAGAAGAGATGCAAAGAGAGAAAGTCACGTAAGAAAATAAATGCAAATGGTAAACATTAATAATAATAATAATAATAATGTTACCTCCTTCCCTAACTTTTGGCAAATTTGTTTGAATATCTCCCATTAATTATTTTTTTCATCACAATTTTTTTAATTACTATTGAAAAAAATTAATTAATTACTATTTTTAATTTTACAATTTTTTGTTAAAAAATACTAATTAATTTTTGTAGTAAGATCTTTTCTTTCTCTCTTTGATGATTAAGAAAGATTAATTAAACGAAAAGTAATTAGATAGAAAAAAATAAGTGATAACTCAATAATTTAATTTTATCTTAGTAGTAGTAGTTATTTTTAATATTTTATATTAAAATTTCCTATTTTGTCTTATTATTAATTAATTTCTTTTTTTAGATGAAATTTCTAATTAATTAATTTCTTATTTTTTATTAAATATAGTTTCAAGTTTTTTTATTACATCCTTTATCTCTCTTATTTATTATTGTGACAGTTAATATATTATTCTTTCTTTCTTCTTTTATGAAGGTATAATTAAAAACATAATTAATATTATCTTAAAATTTTAAAATGACATATATACACTCAAACTAAATTTTTCTTTGAATGAATCTGAGATAATAATTATTTTCATGTATTTCTTAAAGCTATATTTTTTTCATCAAATTTAAATTATTATTTATTTTAAATAATTACGTATATTTATTTCATAATTTTGATGTTTTCATGTTCAATTTTTTTTTAAATTTACTTAAATTAACAAAATACTCCACAATGCACGGGATTTTCATTACTTATGGTAGTATTTTTCTATGTGATTATCGCGATTATTGAATGCGTTGCGGTTGTGGACCGTGTGGTCCCTGAAATTGGAAAACTCGTTGCTGTCGTAATGGCAATTAAATGGTAGAGTTACTCAGAATGGTCCTTTTGAAGAGAAAACCCAAATTAAGGAATTGGATTTAGTATATGTTTATTTCATTGTAATTGCCAACTTAATTGGCAAACAAGATTAAAGTGGAAACTAATTTCAAACATGGCATGCTCCATTCCTTGACAGAAGTTAATTTCCTTAAGCTGATATAGATAATTTTAGGATGTGTAAAAGATATTTAAACTATATTTATTATTATTTTTATTAATATTCATTAATATTTTAAACATTAATATTTACTATTATTATCTTATTCTCTCATTTTTTAAAATAAAAATTAGTAATGTGTTAAAATATAATTAATGTTAAATGTAAAAAAAAATTGCATTTTTTAAAATCACAAATATGAAGACAATTTTATTTGAATTAAAAACATCCAGGATACGGTGGAATTAGTTCTCCTAGTTAGAGTTTTTTTTTTTTCATACAAAATTCGGATTCAGGAATTAAAGAAAAATTATACATGTACTAGTATCATTATGGACTAGGTTCGAATGCTGGTAACTGGTAAGGAAAAGGAATTAAAGAAAAATTATACATGTACTAGTATCATTAAAACTAATTATTTGTTGATTTTTTTTCTTTGTAAATTTTCAGTACATACCAATTATATAGAAATCTGTCACGTGATTAAATTTCATTTATTAATATCATTTTCGAATTCTTTTTATAGTTAAAATTAATAAATGTATATCTAACCATTTCGTATTGTATCTAACATGGGAGGTTGCCTTTATTATTGAACCAAAACTAAAGATTAATTCCTCATCGGGTTCCATAGTTAAATTTGTTCCTTCTCTATTTCTTTTCTGGTAAGGCTTGGGGAAAGAAAGGTAAAAGAAAAAATCAACTAAAACTTACTCCTTAGAGGTTGAATGGCTTGGGTTTGCATTGAGTGTAATCCTTCATTTAGTGGTCACATTACTAATTAGGATGATCAGATCGAGAGTTAGGTGTTGGAAGGTTTTTTATAAAAATGAAAAAATGAACTAATTAATTTTAATCAATCAGATTTAGGTTTAGAAAATTTTCTTTCACCAATCCGAATTTACTCAATTTCAATATTATCAAGTTGGCTAATAATTTTTTATCAAATCAATGATACACAAATGACGTTTTATATTAAAAAAAATTAAAGAACAATTAAAGTAATAATATTATTTATTAAAGTATTTTAAAAGATAATATTCTTAATGATTGAATTAGTTCACATTAAGTATAAATAAATTTGACTGCCCAACTCAATCTATATTTTTTAAGTTGATATTTGATCAAATTAATCAGTTCATATCAAGACAAAATCCATCCTCACCCTTAGGAAACTAAACACACCTTTTTATTGCAGGAACATCATGTGACACCATAGTGTACACTGTACACCGATGTCATCTATCTTTAGCTATTGGAACATTTTATGCCATTTGAAATTTCACAATTATATATTTCAAGTATTCTCTGTTTTAAGAAATAGTATTATAAGGTGTAACATCATACGAATACCTGCTCTTCTTAAAACAATATTTGGAAGATAGAACAATCATATAACGTTGACATAAATCACATTTGAGTTTGTTGTTTCGGTGACATGTGAACCTCTTCATATATTTATTTTGAAAGTATAGAGTCTCTTGACTTTATGCATATACTATATTTGTAATTTGGTTTGGCAGGTTAAAGAATTAACTGTGCTCTACCTAGTCTCTGCAAGAAAACAGCACATAATTAAAAGTGAGTTGTCATCAAACTTGTTGGAATATTAATTAATTTCTTGCACCTTCCTTCATTCAATTAAACAAATGATTCGTTTTGTAGTAGTTTTGATTAACAGTGTACTAGAAATTAATCAAACATATATGTAGGGATCAGGGGAGAGGGAAAAAGGAAAACAATAGAAAAAGAAAGGTTGATGATTAGGGATTTGTCTCCACACACTTGACTCGGGATCCAAGTTGTATCTGAGCTAGGCGAACTGTTAATTGGTTTGTTTAATTTAGATTGGTACACAGCATTAATTATTACAAGTTAAATGATCAAGCTGACTTGATTTATAATACATGCTAGAATCTCTTTCTGATTGAAAAAAAATTAACAATAGTAGCAAAGTTAGAGGTCACACCATATACCTATTTACATATGTTAAACTAACATTTCTTTGGTTGGCTTTGTTGTGTTCTCAAGTAAACTACTTCCTATAGCTTTCTGTTTTAAATTTACATGAATGTTCATTCGGTTTATATAATATATAGGGGCTACAACTGTGTTCAAATGGCCCTAACAGATTTTAAAACCAGATTAACATTTAAATTAACTTTGGTCAAAGGATATCAATTATGATCTAATTAAATACTATTAAGAGTTTAATTTTGATATACTGTGATTGTAATTTTCATTGTCAATTAATTAAAAATTACATTAAATATGATTTTAAATTAATTATTATAAAAACTGACTAGTTCACCATATATAATCATTTATAATTAGATAATCATATAAAAAAAATTGCACTATTAATATATTCTAATTAAATTTTAGTAATAATTCTATCCTTCTAAACTTTGGAGCTATAGAAATTGGAAAGCGAAAGCAGGGTTGCTGGGAAAGTTCAATTTTAAGGTGCAGAAGCCATATATATCACTTGGGAAGATCCTATGCAAATCCTAGCATTTCAAAGGAGAATGTTATATGTGTTATCCATAGAGTTTTTCTTCCATAATTCTTGCTCTACTAGAAAAGATGAATTTTCTTTTGTGTTTTAAATTTTTTCATTTCATGTTAGTCTTATATTAAATTTATACATTATATTATAACTGTATTGTGTCTAATTATTTTTAAAATTTATTGTATTTTAATATCCATATATCGTATCATATTCGTGTCCAGCATATATGTTATATCTATGCTTCTTAGCAGTGTTGTGAAAATCGGACCGGTCATCGACCCGGTCGAGACACTTGGTCAATGGATCAGTAGTCGAACCGATGGGTCAATAATTGACCTGGTATATATATATATACTCTAAATTTGATTAATCCATACTCTAAGTTTAAAATCATTCTCGTGATAAAGTAAAGGAAAGATGAAAAAATTGAACAAACTATAATTTATATAATCATTTATTATGATAAAACATTTTGTTGGATATTATTATTAAATTATTAAGAAAACTATTTATTAATATATATTGTATTTGTCACTTCTATTCTAAATAAGTGGTTTGGTTTAGTGGTAACACTAGTTTTATATAATTCCAGGGATCAAAGTTCGATTCCCGCGTACTGCATCATTTTAGTTATATGTTTTTAATTAACTTTTCAATTTGAATTTAAATGATTAATTATCTAACAGCGTGCGTGGAGCAGTGTGCAGCACCCCTTGGATAGTGTGCGTGGGACAGAGCAGTGTGCAGCACACAGGCCAGCTCTTGGATAGTGTGTTTGGAACAGCGTGAGTATCAGCCGGTTTAACCAGAATAAAAGTGTATAAAATCGGAAAATTGGGCCGGTTTAACCCGGTTTGATACCGGGCTAATGATGTCAGCATCGGATTAAGTACATAACCGATCTGATAAGCTAATCGGACCGGTCATATGTCCGATTTCCGATCGGACCGGCCTGTCCGATCCGATTTTAATAACTATACTAGTGTTATCCTTAGAATTTTTCTTCCGAACTCCATCCTCTCCACAAGCACCATATCTAGTCTTGGTCTAC
Source organism: Pueraria montana var. lobata (assembly GCA_026413185.1). Lineage (NCBI taxonomy): Eukaryota > Viridiplantae > Streptophyta > Magnoliopsida > Fabales > Fabaceae > Pueraria > Pueraria montana. The sequence goes on from CM048655.1 coordinate 52,485,249, forward strand.
GTATATTTCTCTGTGAGACAAAATAATGGGTAGCATCTAATGGTCATAAATCTTCTTAAGGAAGAAAGGAGAATATATAAAATAAATTTTCGTTGATACATCCCTTTTACCAGCTAAGAAGATTGACAAAGTCCTTTAATAAAGAAAAGCTTGGAAGGTGATGCAAGTATGCAACAGTTGGGGGTTGAATTTATTGTACATCAATTGGATGTAGAAACATAAATGATTCGCCTAAAATAATACTACTATGATTCATGATGGTGAAGCTGAAGAGGATGCAAGCCACCATTGAGTAATATATCATATACCAATCCTTCTATGTCTAATTTATTCATATCAAAGAGCCCTATAAATGCAAAAACGACCCAATATGATCATTTATCAAGAGCATAGGGGTACGCCATTTCACCATTAAAGTTGCAATAGACGAAGAATTACTCTACATGCACCATTTGAAAATATGTTACATACGTACATCTAACAGAGTAACTATATGGAAAATGTTTATGATTGAGTCAAATAGGCTATATGTTGTTCTTGTCTACTCTCAGGTGCCAAGTGTTTATTCTCTGCTTGTTCTATGTGGATTATACCTTGGAGTATCAAACAGATTTTTGTTGCTCAAAATGTTGTTAGGTGTGTATCTATATCCAATATCATTGGCTCTCAACCGTGTGTAGCATTAAATTTTCTTGTTTGACCCTATGTTTGCTTCTTAATAAATGAATTTGATTAGCTAAAAAAAAAACTCGACGTGATCACAACCAATTTAGCTAGGCATTCTGAATTGACTTTTTTGCTTATTGGGACTGTGTAGGAGGCTCACTTCTCATTTGGAACTTCTAAAAGAGGGAGAAGCTAATTAACGAAAGACAAAATGAACTTACTTCTAATTTAATCACAACCAAACAACCCCTTAGAAATTTACTGATTAGAAGTTTAGCATGCTTGAAACTCACTAAAAAATAAGAAATCATGTTTAGAATGCAAAAATTATAAATATTAGCTTATCAATAAACATAAAAAATTATGCTGAAATGTGGAATCAAACACACTGTTCGTTCAAAGATGTTGTGTTGTATCATTTCTGCTTTTCATTTCTGTTTCCAATGAGATGGATATAGAAAGTTTAAATAACAAAGTAAAAGACTAGTTTGTTTCTAGATTTTAATGAGATAAAGGTAAACAAGTCCAAGTTTCTTTTCTAGGCCCAAATGTCTGGAGTGTATTTTTTTTTTACTAAAAGCAAAGTATTTTTGTAGCGGGAAGTCATAAGATTAATATTCCAAATTACAGAAATCATTTTAATAAATTTTACCTCTTCCAATAGTGTCTGGAGTGTGTCTATGTATGTACGATTATTCCCCTATTTTGCTGTAAAGAGAATTGTCTTGATTTGGACAAAAGTCTGAATCAACACCAATAGTTTTATTCTCGCTTAATTACTCATTTATTTATCCTTTTTTTAATATTATCATTAATAAAAATTAACAAAAATAATAAAAATTAAAAAAATCTGAAAAAAAAAACATAAAATGAAAAATTACATTCAAAAAGTGGAAAACCACAAATAATAAAAATAAAAGAATAAAATATATTTGTTATTCCTCAAAATATTTTGAAATTTTAATTTTAATCTTTATAAAAATTTAATATATTTTTAATCCCAACATTTTAACATAAACAAATATTCTTATGCATGTAAGAGCATCCTCAAACATACATTTACCCATCATTTTTTTTTTCGCTCATAGCATTTTGCCATTTTTATTTCTTTGCTAATGTTGGGTTACTGAAGCCCAAATCGTTCGATTTACTTATTTGTTGGGGATTACAATTCTCACCCCAAAAAAGGTTAAAAGATCCCATTGCCCCTATCAGTAACCTCCCACCCCACCTCTCCCTCTTCCCCCCACCCCCTCACCTTCCCCGCCCCATACCCATCCCTTCTTCTCAACCCCTTCCCCATTCTCCTCACGTTCTCTCCCTCACATTGTCTCTCTCTGCAACGTCTCTCCCTCACCTCTCTTCCCAAAGTCTGCCCAACAGGTCCGTCCCCTCCCTTTTTTCTTCTTCAATTTAACACAGTACAACGGAATCGCGATTCCGTTGTACTGTTTGATTTTTCAAACAACACAATATAATCGTGATTCCGCTGTGTTGTTTGAAAAGCAATACAACAAAATCGTGATTCCGTTGTGTTGCTTGAATTTTTTTAAAAATTTTGAATTTGTAAAGTAAATTTTTTTTAAAATAAAAATATTTAATTATATTTGTATTATATATTTACAGTATTATTTTTAATATTTAATTTTTAAATTAAAATTATTATTTAATTCAATAAAAAAATTTAATTAAAAAAGTATTAAAATAAAATTTTTATATTTTATATTTTTAAATGTATTATATTTACAATATTAGTTTGTTTATTTAGTTATATAGTATTTGACTTTATTTTTTGTTTATCGAGTTCTAAGTATTTTAGTTAATTTTTTGCAGATTTATTATGGCTCGGACGAAGTATGTTTCCTACGATCACCGACATGATCCCTCCACGTTGGAGGAAGATGCTGTTGCAGATGCTGCTCAACCTGCCCAGCCATCCAGGGCAGACGAGCGATGTGTGACAGCATCTGTTTGCCGTCGTCGGACAGATGATACTCGTGTTGTTGGAGGAGTACAGCACGATGAGCCAGAGGATGCAGAGCATGTACATGTTAAGACAGACGTGCCGCTACCTGAGTCAGAGGTTCCTCAGCCTGATGCAGAAGTAGCGGAGGTACCACAACCAGCAGCCCTAGTGATCCCGTTTGCTGACCGAATCATTGGACCGTCATTTCCTGGTGGTCCTATAGTTGATACACTGTTGGGGTCCTACAAGGACCACGTCGCTGGACATATTTGGATTGATCAGCCTCGGGAGGAGCTGAAGGTGGTCAGCCACACTGGGAAGTTGATTCCCTACCCTACCTAGCAACAGGTCCAGGCATACGTGGATCGGTCTGGATTGACACGCCTTTATCATGCGCTATATATCGCAAATAAAGGCTTCGTCGATGCCTTTATTGAGAGGTGGCATCAGGAGACATGCACCTTCCACCTGCCCGTTGGAGAGATGACCATCACTCTGGATGATGTGTCATGTTTGCTGCAGTTGCCTATTACAGGCTTGCAGATTGTCGGCCCAGCGACCGCCTTTTCAAAGGATGACATTAGGATGTTGCTGAGGACCATGTTAGGCCTGGTGTCTGATGACGAGGTAGATGCTGCTATGACGGCAGGAGCTAGGGTACGTCTCACATGGCTGAGGGAGCTATATGAGAGGTATGCGCAGTCTGGTTCATATGTGTGGCCCACACGGGCATACTTGTTGCACTTGCTCGGCTGTACCATCTTCGCCAACAAGAGCTCCACACATGTGAACATTTTCTATCTTTGCTACCTCAGTGATCTGTCCACTTGCTCCCAGTACGCTTAGGGAGTATCTGCATTGGCGTATCTTTACGACCATATCTCCTATGCGAGCTTGCGTGAAAGCAAGCAATGTGGAGGTTCTATGACGCTATTGATGGTAAGAAATTATTTATTTGTTGTTTAAATATTTGTTTGTGTATTTTTTAATACAAATGTTAACATAATTTACTTTCTTTATTTTACAGACGTGGGTGTTTGCGCATTTGCCATCAGTTGGCGAATGGGAAGATGTCATCTATGACTCGAAGCTTCCATTTGCTACCAGATGGAAGACGACGAGGGGTACCAGCAAGGCTTGGGGGACCAGGCGGTTGCTGGATCAGTTGCATATGGAGGACGTCGTCTAGGCCTCATATGATGATAGATACAGGGCTGCTGCTGGTACACCCTTCTTGAAGCAGACATACTATTCTGGCCATATCAGGTGTGGCACAGACATGCGACCATATCTGTCAAGGAGGGTTTTGAGGCAGTTCGGCTACGTACAGGGGATCCCTCCACCACCACCTTCTCGTCCTCCATTTCAGACATCTATTCAAATGTGGGCCGAGTGGGAGCAGCATAGAGTGCAGCTGGACGAGCATATGCCAGAGGATGCTCCATGGGCCTACACCTCCGATTACTTGGCGTGGTATTATGAGCATTCACATCCATATGTGATTCCACCAGAGGAAGGAGAGGTAGCACGGAGCCCAGTACGTATGCATGACCCTATTCCTCAGCCTCAGCCTGGTGACCCTCTGCCAGAGTTTGTAGATGGTGTAGATTACTCGTGCGAGGTAATGTAATGCAAACACTTTTTCCATAATTGTTTACATTTTTTTCGATTTGAAATTATTAATTTTAATTTTCGTTTATGTAGGATCGGTACCGAATGATGTCTGCGATTGCAAAGAGGTTGTTGCATACCACAGTCATTTCTGAGGGCACATATGACCATGAGTTGGTGCAGCGGCTATTGCGCATAGCACAGAGTGGCTTAGATGCTGGGTGCAACAACCAAGGACGCAGACAGAGGAGGAGGACCGAGGGCGGTGGCCGCAGAGGCGGTTGATTTATGATGTATTTTTTTATATTTGTATCTAAACTTTTATTTTGTATATACATTTTATTATATAAATGATGTTGGTGTTTTCAGTTTATTACATTTTTCTTTATAAACTCTATAAACAACATGCGCGCGCCTGGTAATATGATGAAAGAATGAACGATTTCTCTATTAAAATCATAGAACAAACAACAATAACAACAATAACAACAACAACAACAACAACAATGTGCAACATAATAGCACCGACAAAATATAGGATTTTTGCCAAGTATGTTAAATTGGTATGTTTGTTTTTTGCCAAGTATTTAAAATCAATGGTCTATATTAATCCTATAAGATACATCGACCAATGTGCATTAAATTGGTATGTTTATTTTTGCCAAGTCTTTAAAACCTAAATTTATACATTTCAAAAAACATTACTCAATATAAAAAATAAAAAATAAACTTAGAAAAAATTAGAATAAATTAAAAAAACATGTGCAACGGAATCGTGATTCCGTTGTACAACGTTGTACCCTTATACAACAGAATCATGATTTCGTTGTACACTTGTACAACGGAATCTTGATTCCATTGAAAAGTGTGCAACGGAATCGTGATTCCGTTGTACAAGGGAGTGTAACAAATTTATACAACGGAATCACGATTCCATTGTACAAATTTGTTGCACCCCCTTGTACAATGGAATCGTAATTCCGTTGTACAAGGATATTTTGAAAAATCAATAAAAAAATCACCCACATGGGTGGTGAGAATAGCAAACCCTTATTTGTTTGGTGAGTATTGGGCTTATTGGGTCACGTGTTTTGCTTCTTTTACGTTGTTGGGTATGCACTATTCACTATTCTGCCACTCTTCAAAAGCCTCCCACATTTTCAATACAGCAATGCACATATTGATGCTATTTTTTTTTTTATATAAATTTTATGTACCTTCCATCTAAAAAGAAACTCAAAGAAAAAGAAAAGGTGATATATATATATATATATATATATATATATATATATATATATATATATTGTTAATTTTTTATTAACAAATAATTGCGAACATTGAACATACTACTAAAATTGCAGAAAAATGAAATCCAATGCATGCATCATTCAGTGTCAGTACACATTTATAGACAAAGTAAATAATTGGTAAACTCCTAAAATTTGCATATGCAGTCTACAAGTAACTTTGAATGCATGAGTTAGACAAGTGTCATCAACTTTATTTAAAATAAAAACGACTAATAACAGACAACCAAATCATTTTAAATACAACACAAGCTTTGAAGAACAAAGTCTAGTTCTTAAATCAATTTTAACTTACCAATTACCACTTCAACATTTTGACTAGAACAACATTTCTACCAACCATCATTTCCAAGTACTTATCAAAATTATGAATTCCTTATGAAGGCCAAATTGAAAACCTAGTTCTTACTCCAAAACTTGATTCTTCAACCAACATGACATTTCGACCACTAATCTTTTGACAATTTGACTAACTATTTTTCGAGCCTTTATCAAAATCTCTACTTCTCAAGCTTTTATTGAAATCTTCATTTCTTGTCCCAATATTGAGATCTTCACTTTTCAATTTTCTATCCAAATCTTTACTTCTCATGCTTCGATCGAAATTTTCACTGATTTACAATTACTTAAATAAATACTATTATTTTGCTTCTAACACTTATTCTTCCTTCTATGATTATGGAAAACTGAACTTTGTCTTTAATCAAATGACAACTTTGATTATTCACCCAAAAAAAAAAATGACAACTTTGATTTCCAACACTTATCATACTTTAAATTTTTCATGAAATAGTGTTTTTCAAAGACTTGATCAAACACATCTTTTAAGATAACCTTTTTTTTTTTTAATCTTCAAACATTCTTTGACCCCAACCTACCCTTAATCAATTACCTTCCTATAACGACTCAGAAACTTCTACTAACCCACTTCAATGTTCAGTCCATATATATAATGTGCATGACATTCAACTTTATTTATTACTCTTCAATGACAGTTTTAGACGCTGACCAAAAAAATGACAGCTTTAGACTTCATTCATCCTTCAATAAGCCTTGTTCGAGTTTTAATCCAAAGACACTTGGATATTTCCATACTTATCCAAAATTAGAGATAAAAATTGTACCACCAATGAGAATAAGATGTAACAGAACAAGTGGTGCAAAGAAAGTTTGAGATAAAAATGGGTTTTTGGGAAGGTGTTTCGAAGTTCCAAGACAGTACCATTTATTCTTATTTCTTATACACAATGTAGTAAATCTTTGCATTTCAATATGATTATCATTCCAAGAAAAGGATTGCAAATTAACAAAGATTTTACTCCTCAAAAGTTAAATATTTACTTTAGAAAATAAAGTTAAATAGTTATAGTTATTGATTAAAAAATAAAATTTAAATTATAATTAAATACATATATACATTCATATAACTAATAAATTATGTAAATATTTAAATTTTAACTGTTAATTTTTTAATTAAATTATAGTTTCTCATTTTATTCATTAAAATATGAATTTCTCACTCTATGGGAGTTAAATCTATAAGACAAAAAAGATAAGTTCTCTGTTCTCTCGTGACTATTTGTATGTTCTTTTCATTTTTTATACACGTGGGCAATTGCTGCGATCAATTAAATTATAAAGAAAGTCTGCGAGCGAAAAAATATTCAAATTTGTCTTTATCAATAAGTTTTTCTTCAAATTATAATTATAATACAATTAAGTTTCCTCTAAATATATAATGTTAGTGTGTGTCACTTTTTTTTTGTCGGCATTAATTTATCTCATATTATTTATTATAACACAAATAACATCACGTCAATAAAAAAGTAAGTCGTCAATTATTAACACACGAGAGCAATATCACTACTTGAAAAATAAAATAAAATAAAATAAAATAGAACCATATCAATCTCATATTGATCAAGAGAGTTAACGGAATCAATTTAGAACTCGCTAGGCCAACAACATCATTTACATTGAAGATGTGGAAACCACACATATATGTTACTCCATCCGGTCTTTTTTTTAAGAAACAAATTCTAGTGTATTTTACATTAAAATTTATTTCTTATAAAAAGGACCGGAGATAGTACAAGATTAGCATCATTCAGGTCATAAGTATAAGAACTAATATTTCTTTGGATCATATGTATCTTTCATATTAGACAGTTGATTAAAACTCTAGACAGCTGATTAAATTAAAATAATCTCGCACCAGTTAATTCACGTACTCGATGATTATTTTCAGTTGTTTGGTTGTATGGATAAATGAAAGGAAAGAAATAAGAACAAAGTATAATTCTGTGAATGATACGAAACTAGAGGAAAAGGCAATCCCTCCACTTCTTTATTCCTTTCTTTTATTTCTTTTGTTATTATAATCCTTTTTTTTTTTTTTACTCTTTTTATGATATCAGCACACACCTTAAGGTATTAATACTTGTAGTGGAGAAATATGCAGGACACATTTGATTAAAAAAGATAAATAATGGAATGAATAAATTATCGAACTTTGGAAAACAATGTGATGTTTTTCAAAATGATCCATTAACGAAGGAGAGGAATTTGCATAGGCAAGGCAACCTGGTTGGTGTTAAGTCTATCGCTACAATACATACTTAATGCCAAATGAAAATGATAAGTAAGTTAAGTAATTAAAGAAATTTGACATTGATGCTTATCACATACTAGCTTTGGAAAAGTTGGTACCAAAATTTTAAAAAATCCAAACAATATAAGATAAGAATGGAACCTAACATGGCAAGAATGCTACTGCTAATGCAAATGTGAAGTAGTTATCAACTACAGTCATGTTCATCAAGATTTTTATTCAGTTTTGGCCTTTTAGGAAACGTGTTCTTGAGTATGCCCAAGTGGGTTGCTATGCATGTTTGTTTATAGAAGGATGCTTACAAAACCATTTGTTGATCATTACTATTTGCAGTGGGGGATGCCTACAGAAAATATTTCAATATAAAGTTACGGCCCATCTAGTCATCATGCATTAATATAACTTGATTAAGTAGATAACTAAGCATATAGATTAGTCAATCTACAAATAGACCAATAAACACCTTGGTGACTTGAATAGTGAAGAGAGATTAAAAAGTGTACAGTCATCATAGCTTGGTCATTGACCACATATATATATAGATAGATATGTGTGTCAATAAACAAGATGGCTATGACTTATTTTTCTTCCATGTTACTACCTCTGATCCTAATTATAAGTAACATATGACAAATCATCAATACTAAGAAAAATAATTATTATAATTTTTTTTAATTAATTCTGCCAAAAGTTCAATTTTTATTCTAAAAAACATAATTTACTTTAAGTGATTGTGATGGTGCATAGGGAATAGAGTAAATAATAAAGTAAGGGTACAAAAGAAATTTACTTTAAAAACTAGTGATTGTTGCTTATAATTAGGACCAAAGAAAAAGTCACTTTGTTGTTTATAATTAAGACCAAAAATAGTATTATAGTATCTTTTTTCTACTTGTTCTCACTTTCACATTAAGAAAGGAGACACATCAAACAAAATACCCTATCTTATCACCAAAATTTTCCAAAGTTCTGTAATGACATACAGACTAAAGACTAATCATCTGTTTAACTTTTAGTGGTTGGACTTTAACTAGATGCATAACAGTCTGTTTTGGAGATGATTCAACTTTTTCTTTAAATGTAAACTTTCTATAACAGTGAGGAAACAAATCACTGGACAGATGATATGCTAGAGACAAGATGCACAACCAATTAGAATGAACCTTGGCTCTCTCTTGAAAGGCTTCAATCAGCACCAACTTTCATAAGATGTCAATTTATTTGTTTACAATCATGTATCGGCATTCGGTTAATGAGTCTAGACTGATGTTTAATCAAAGCTACAAACCAACATAGTTACTATTTGCTTTGTGCCAAATGCAATCAACCAAGTTTGTTAATTATTTAAATTTAATTTTTTCGAAATTTTTTTGCATATTATTGAAAATATGATATTACATATATTTTACATTCTAACTTCTAAAAAAAATTATAATTTATTTTTTATTTTTATCTAAGAAAAGACTTACAGTAAATCTTATAATAAAGAAGAGAAGAAAAGAGATAGAACGTATTATAGAAAATCAAACTAATACATTCATATTTTATATCTCACAATTTAATCATGTGAATTGACTCAAAGGAACAAATAATATATTATACAAAGTATGTAGTGGCTAAAATTCATTCTATTAAATTTGTTTTTCTATAAGTATGCCTTAAGAATTTTATGTGGCAGGTTGACATGAGTTATTAAAACGATTAAACTCCTATCACCGATTAATTACTTGCTTGAAGCAGATTTGGTGATGACGAAATTCTTACACTTTCGTAGAATTAAATCAATTTGGGCTTTTGGGCCTCCTTGTTGCAAAAAAAAAAAAAGGGAATTAAATCAATTTAATACCCCAATATATAGGACAAATATAATTTAATAAGAGGTTAAAAAATAGCTAATATTCCGATATAGCTTAATACATGTGCATGGTGAATACTGTTTTTTAAAATAGGAACTTGCTTTGAAAATATCCTGCTCCAGTTTAATATTTTACGACATAATCTTGTTTTGAAAATATTTCTTGATCATGCTCGTTGAATACTTGGATGGATTTTTTTTTTGGAGGTTTGTTTAAATGACAATCATAATTATGTAAATAATTAATATTTTAGTTTGTGTATTACATAAGATAAATATTTATTTGTATATAATTATAATCATAATTTATAATAAAAAAATATTTTTAAATTAATAAATTACATATTAGATTTATATTAAATAATTTAATTTGTGATATAAGATTATTTTAAATTGAAATACATAGATGGTTAAGAATAAAATAAAAGAACAATAGTTTGAGATTATTGAAAAAGATATTTTTTAATTGCAAGAATAGTGTGTAAGATGTACCTCTTAATGAGAAAAAAAAAAGTGATGAAAATCTCTAATTGGCAGAGTGTGGAAAATGAGAGTTTCACTCTCTAAGTTAGGAATTTTAATGTATATAGCACAGGAGTATATTGAATTTTATTTTTTTCAATGGAATTGAAAAGGAAATTGCATGCATTCATTTGTTTTCGTATATATTGAAGTCTTTTGTAGTTGATAATAATTTGTAAGATTGATCCTGGTTCATATGACCAGTATTATCACTTTACATTCACCAAATTTTGTTGATCTGAATAAATTAGATCTTTTTAGAATGTAATTTTCGATTCAAATTTAAAATTTAGATGAATTATATATATATATATATATATATATATATATATATATATATATATCATTAAAAATAGTTTTGGTCTGTACCTAACTGTCACATGACATAAATGAGTTGACCTGTGTTGCCACATCACTTCCCGTATCTCTTCCTTCCCTCACCTCACCCATTAATATTAATCTTTTTCCCACATACTCTTGCTTCCCCACAACCTTAATTTCCTCATGCTTTGTCCAATGAAATCCTAATTATATACCACCTATCTTGCACTCTCCTTTGGCCTCTCTCTTCCATAACATGATCACCCTTTAACTTGTTTAATTTCCTTCCCAATAAGAGTTTTCGATCGTGCAACATCATCTACCATGTTGTTTAGCCTCCCAACCCGGTAAAAATTCTAATGTGAGATCGTTGTGCTTGTCGTTTATCAATGATGTAATTGGGTCGTGTAGTGTGTGTGTGTGTGTGTGTGTTTGAGAGAGAGAGGGTTGTGCGGTTGATTCAAGTTGTCAACGAGGGCTAATCAATCTTTGTAGGAATGTAAATTTTTTGGGCCAAATCATCTTCAATTGCACTCAAACTCATCTTGATCACTTTGGAGGAAGGGGGGTCAACGAGTAATACAATCCAAACACCTAGCCTCGTTACACAACACTTTGTTCCCTTGCTTCATAAACCGTAATCATGTTGGATGGTCCACTCATCACCACTTACCTGTATGTATATTCACTCCCAAATGGGTGGTCCTTGTCTTCTTTTGCTTTCTCTGAAAAAGGGATCACTTTTTAACGGAAAGAAATGCTAGGGAGAAATGGAAAAAGATACAGATATATTGAAGATGAAAGTCATGGGTACTTGAGGAAAAAGGAGAGGGAAATGGGTAAGATGTTTTTTCAGTTGCTAATCTCTTTTTGACCGATGGAGATGGAGATTAGAGTTTCATTAATAATACGTGAATAATCTATTACTTCAAACACTTTTTTAATATCTATTATTTTTTTATTACATTATATTATCTTATACTTTTTTATCTTTTGTTTGTCGATTAATATTTAATTAGGTATTTATTCATTATTTTTGTTAGAGTTTAGGTTGAGGATAGTGAAGGAGAGGAGGAGATATTGAGGAGAAACAATTATATAGTAGAAGAATGTTAGCGACACTCTCTCTTATTAACACTCTATGTTATTGGATGAAATTTGTTGAAAATTACTAATTTTAGTGAATCTCACTTATTAGAAAAGAAAATCATTAAATGATAAGTGAGACGAACCAAAATTATGATTTCTAACAAATTTCAACCAATAACAGATAGAGTGTTAACAAGAGAGTGTTGCTAGCATTACTCTATATAGTATATCACTATCATAGTCTCAATTAATATTTATATAATATGTAATCAAATTTTATTAACTCAATTTCATAAATTAAAAAGAGTTTAATGGTGATATACTAATGGTGTAAAACAGTTTTATACGGTCATTCAATCACAAATCATTATTTGTATGACTTTTAAGATAATTTTTTAAAAATTAACAAACTCACCATATATTGTGGATTGTAATTAGATGATGGTGTAAAATTATTTTATACTGTCAGTACATGATTTTTTTCTCAATTAAAAATGTATTATAGATGTTCTATACAGTACATTGCTATTAAACTTATTTATTTTATAACTTTTAAACTTCTGAAAATGTGTATATCATTATTTAGCAATTACGTAATATACATTTAACAATAACACATCATTATAATTATTTTGAGATAACACATATGAATACGTGTCATGTCATTATTAAATAGTGATAGAGATATTTTAAAAAAATAAAAGCTTTAAAATTTATGAAGATTATATAATTGCTAAATCCAAAAACATGTTTTATATGGAAAAAAAATGGAAGCAGAATGAAATGGTATTTAGAATTAATTTATCACGAGAGAAATCACGTAGAGATGATAGTTATTCAATCAAAACATAAATTGATCAAGAAACAGAAGATAAAAGACATGGCATTTTGGTTTAAAAGGACAATGATTTGAAATAAAGTTCATTTTAATATTCTAATCTTCAATCATATTTTCTCATAAATTTTTCTTGATGTACATTTTTTTATGAGTATTTTTCTTGATGTACATGACATAATGGGGACCAGATCATATGCATTTTAAAAGAAACTGGACGGCGGTATAGTGAAAATCTGAGGTATATTTGGATATGAGAGCAAAAAAAATGTGGTTAATAATATATTTTTGTATTTAATTAAATAGAAAATATAAATCTTCAATCATATTTTCTCATAAATTTTTCTTGATGTACATTTTTTTATGAGTATTTTTCTTGATGTACATGACATAATGGGGACCAGATCATATGCATTTTAAAAGAAACTGGACGGCGGTATAGTGAAAATCTGAGGTATATTTGGATATGAGAGCAAAAAAAATGTGGTTAATAATATATTTTTGTATTTAATTAAATAGAAAATAGAAAGAAAATAACATTTTTTTAAAAAAATTCTTTCATTTTATTATCATTTTAATTTAAATTTAAACTTTTTTTCTATCCTCTTTTGTCTTTACACCCCACCAAATATAGGATAAAGGCATATAAATTATACATTATGATTTATTTAACATATAAAAATTGTTTTTGATGGCAGCATAAAATCTTAATTCGAGAGAAACACATAAAGAGAACATTAAATATGAAAGTAGAAAAATAATTGCAGATCATATTAAGAAAAACAATTAAGTGACATGGATTTCAATCAACTTTTAATTTTGATTATGTATTAATCATTGCAAGAAAAATTACTTTTTCATTCTCATATAAAAACAATTTTCACTTAATATATTCCTTAATTGCAATAAATCTGTGTACGCATATTACTTAATCTTTCTTTTTCCTATGTCAGAGATCACTGGTACCCTCAACCCATTAGATCAAAGACTAATTTAACTCGCAGTATGTGACTGTTGCTGGCCCAATGACATTTAGCACACAGAGGGAATCGAAAATGAGTTCTCTCGCTAAATAAATCGTTCATCCACATGTAAATACAACAGGACTTATATCACTGCGTCAATTCTATGGGTTATAGTTAAAGTGATTATTGCATTTCTATGAGGTTGCATTTGATGATAAAGTAAGCTTCTTTTTTTGTTGAAAAACCTACAATATTCTCTCTTAAAAGCCTAGAATTTCAGTAATTTTTGTGGTAACTAAGTTTTTTATGTGAATGTAAATAAAATTACATTATAACCTTACCTATTAATGATTAATTGTTCAAGTTGATTTTTTTTATAGACCACAAATATTTTTTTGGAGGTAATCATGTTTAAATTGGGTAGAATCACTATGAACAGTAAAAAAAATTATCTGAATATTTAACGCAACTACATGTAATATAAAATGAAAAAACTGCCATAAAAAGAATGGGAAGAATTAGCACGAAAGGATCACCAAAAATATAAAATTAAATATTAAGGACTAATAATCATTCCCACGACATTATTGACCATGCGAATTTTTTTATTGTCGTTCCCTTTTATTTTGTATTGTTAATTGTTAACTGTCATTTTCGTTAATTCTCACCCTACTATACTGTACTTTTAATTTTGGGTAAAATATATTTTTGGTCCCTCATTTTATCTTGATTTCTGTTTTTAATCTCTTATAAATTTTTTCTCTATTTTTAATCCTTCATAAATTATTTTGTTCTATTTTTAGTTCCTCATAAATTGTTTTGTTTTATTTTTAGTCCCTAACATTACTTTTAACTGTTAAGCAATGACATGGCGGACATAAACTGTGTGTGTGAAAATTTTCTAATTAAGTTTATAGTAACTTTTAACTGTTACAAATTTTTGGTGGTCAGAAATGTTTACTTTTGTAACATTTCTTGTGATTTTAGAAGATCTGGCGTTCGAGATTTTGATTTTTTATTATTATTTTTTTTAACATTTCTGATAATTTTAGTCTACCAAAAAATTTGCAGCGGTTAAAAACTAATAGAAACTTAAACAGAAATTTTTCAAACGCAAATTTTGTTTGTCACGACATCACTTAACAGTTGAAATTAATATCAGGGATTAAAAACAAAATAAAATAATTTTTTAGGGACTAAAAACAAAAAAAAAATTATGAGGGACTAAAAATAAAAATCTAAATAAAATAAGGGTCAAAAATATATTTTATCCTTTAATTTTTATAACTAGACATTTTCAAAGTGCATAAAGAATGACCTGACTTTGGCAATTTTTGAAAGCACATTGGCAAGTGATGCAACTGCTGCTTACTTCAAATGTAGCAAACTCTTGTTAACCTCAGAAACACGGTGCAGACTACTAAGGCCTAATTAAATGCAGTAGCTGTAGAGTAGAGCACTAATAGAGGCACATTTCTAAAAGAAGAGAAAACCGTTGTCGGTGACACTAGTAAAGAAAAAAAAAAAGATCGGTAATATAGCATGTAAGGTGATATTTTAAAATATTAGGATTGACTTAATAATAAGATTTCAGGTAGTTTGCATAGTGTTATATATTCAACTTTTATTGTTGTTATTATTGTTTTTTTTTTTTTGGAGAGGTAGTGATATAAATGTATAATTTACTGTTGTTATTATTGTATATAAATAAATATAAGGTAGTGATATTTTTGTATTATTGAGATGAACATTTTATATCAATTGTTAAAGAATTTATCTATATATAATATTTTTTAGATTGATTGTATGAAAAATTAATTTAAAAAGTGTTTGTTGTATCAATTCTTTAGCAACTGATAAGAATGTGGATACCTTTTAATATTTTTTTCAAATTTTAAATTAGATATTCATTCTTGTCCTAGTCAAATGAGGCATCTGTTGTTTGCTGATGCAACTGGTGTTTCTCATACTAGGGTCTAGTTGTTGTTTTCAGCTTCTGGTTCCCTTTCCTTGCTGTTTGTTTATTTCCCACTCATCAAAAAAAAAAAAAAAATTTAATTTGACTAGTGTAAAAAAGTTACCTTCTATACCGGTTCATATCATAACCTGTCAAAAATATTGACACCTTTTAATTTTTTTTCTTTAAATTGTATACCAAACATTCTAGATTAATTGTAGTTCAACTGATCTAGAAAATTACTTTCTAGATTGATTCTTCAAACAACTGATCTAGAAAGCCACTTTCTCGATTGGTTTCAAGTATAATTGATTTAGAAAGTTTTTTTAAACCTTTGTTTTGTGATTTCAGAATCCTTTCACTCTTAAACAATATAACATTTCCCAACCCTTTGTTGATCCTGCACCCTCCATTCTCGCCATTGTTTCCTAAATTTTGTCATCATTTGTTTTGTTATTTTCATCGTTATTCTTGAACAGGTGTAGTCTCGTCCTCATTTATTCTTTGTTATTATTGTTCTCGTGCTGTTTATTTATTTGTTATTTTGTTCCCTTTTATATTGTATTGTTAGTCTATTCTCATGATTTTGTTCTATCATTTTGTTTTCTCTTTCACATAATGCATTGTTACTTAGTGTTCTTGTCATTGTATTCTTTGTAGACTTAATGTATAGAACTACGAACACTTAAGTACGTGGTTTCTATTTATATTTGAGTCCACCGAATATTTTTTCACTTATATTAATCCTATCTAACTCAAGGATACTTACTTCTAATAAAAAATAATGTGATCTATAGAAAGAAAAGAAAAAAATGAGTATACTAGTTTCTCGCATCTGTGTTAACCAAGTTTGATAATGGCCCGTGAATCAAATCCATCATATAATTTTTATTTTTATTTTGACATACCCATGCATCTTAAAATTTAAAAGGGGTAAATTTTGTTTTCCTTTTTTGATGTTTGATCTTTCTACATCTCAGCTTTTCTTCCAGGCTTTTATCATTAAATTTCTGACTACCTCATAACTCCAAGGACCCCAACGAACGATCTTGAGTTATTCAAGGGTACAAAAGTCTACACCTTACACTTTAAGATGGCAAGCAGCACTGTCTCACGTTGGTTGTCTTCTGGTCTGGCCTAAAAATAGATACCAACTGCTTTTCGCCAGGACCAATTACTGGCAAAAGTAGCTGCCAGTTCCGGTTCCAAAACCAAGCTCCTTTTAACCATCGAATAAAAATATGCCTTTAATTAACATATGTTTATAAAATTCGTATGAGATTTAGCATATGTTCATTAAAAATATATTTTCCATCTAAGAACATATCCTGGTGCAACCAATGTAAAGTTTGACTCGCTTTTAGTGGATCCTATGATGCCACATGGAATTTAAGATAACAAGTTTTTTTTTTCTTTTTTAAAGATACAATCTTTAAAAATTTAAAATGGATCTTACAAATTGCATAATAATTGAGTGAGTCTTCAATTTCATAATCTTGTAAGAGAGCATTTTTTTTAGAGACTACAGATACTTTTACAGAAAAAAAAAATAATAATGTTCTGAGTTTTCAAGTATTTAACGCAGTCTAATTAAATTAGAAAAACTTTCATCAGTTGACCACGTGTTCAGTAATAATGAAAAAGTCAATTTAATACATAACTTAACTCTCCTTAAAATGTTGCAATTGTCTCGCTTAACTAAAGAATTTCTACAAGCTAATTTATGTGTTTGATGACAAAAGAATATGTCATTAATAAATTATATGAAAATATAATATTCCAAATATAGAAAAGGCTACTTTTTGCAGAAAGCGAGTGACCCTCTCTCAGATTCACCACTCCAACATAGCATAACAAATGTGTAAAAACAAAAAAAAATATCTCGACCCTTGATGCCTGCACCACTAACACTAACACTAACCAGTCTCTCTCTCTTCTCTCTTTATTTTTGTGTGGGCCCCCAATGATAACACGAGGCACTTCACCACGCGCACTAACCTTTCAAAGCACCATTCATTTGCGTTTGATTGGGAGGTGTGATGCACACACAGCACCATTATGTGTTGCCCGTTTTGGTTCACGTAACATAACATGGTGGAGGGAGGAGGAAGTTACTATATGGAAGCAAGTTGGTTCATAAATGTACAAAGCACCTGTCACAAGCTGAGGGCTTTTATAGGATGATGGCGCACGCACCTTGCCCCTCCACAGGCCTAATCTTGGGTGATAGTGATGCAAAGATTGCCCTTTGCCAATTCCAATTTTGATAGGTCCCCTTCCCATCAAACCTTTGCTGCATTATAGGAGAGAGAAAACCCATCAATTAGTCAACATTTTCTTTATATATATATATGCTGCTTCTACTTTATGGAATCAAATGACTATGATTGATATTTATTACTATTTCTCATTTATATATTAATCAAAAGTTTAAACATAAAAAATAAACCAAACAAAAAATACCAACATTATGATGGACCGAGTGAAATTAGGTTCTGATTTCTTATGCAAGATCTCTAATTTGAATTATGTTCATGAAAAAAATATTATTAAAATGAGAGATTCCATTAAAAGTGATCAGTCAAGTTTTCAATAGAGATTAACTATTGACAAAATCGATAGATATTTCAAATTTATAACATGATAATAAACAAACAAAAAATTAAAGAAAGTGTTGGCAAAACAATGACATCATTTTTGTATAGATTATAAAAATGTTTAGGAGAGTTAGATTTCAAGTGTTTACTAGGTTAGAACAGGCTTTACAACTTAAAAAACATTTTTAAATATACTTATATGTTACTTGTCAATAAGATTCTCACATTGACAACAAAATTTGAATCCTATAAGATATGAAACATAGACGCAGGCTATTTTGGGATACCGGTTTAAGTCTCCCACCGTGCGTAACATATACCAGCCGTTGGATTTATAAATTTTTTGAGATTGATGTGGGACTACCGTACAACCGCCCACACTAGATTTTTTTTTTTTTTAAAAAAGGATTTTTTTTTTCTGTTTAAGTTTTTTTTTTAAAAAAAACCGACCATTCTTCTCCGTTGTTGCTTTGCTTCTGCCTCTCTTCCCATTTTTTTATCCATCATTTTATCTTGATTTTTATTTTTAGTCCCTCATAAAAAAATTTATTATTTTTAGTCCCTCATAAATAGTTCTGGTCTGTTCTGTTTTTAGTCCATCATAAATTGTTTTGTTCTGTTTTTAGTTCCTAACATTAATTTCAACTGTTAAGTGATGACATAAACTGTGTGTGTGAAAATTTCCTAATTAAGTTTCTAGTGACTTTTAACCGCTGCAAATTTTTTGGTGGTCATAAATGTTTATTTTTGTAACATTTTTTGTAATTTCAGAAAATCTAGTGTTCGAGATTTTGATTTTTGATTTTATTTTTTTAACATTTCTGACAGTTTTAGTTTGCCAAAAAAATTGTTGTAGTTTAAAACCACTAGAAACTTAAACAGAAGAAGAAGAATCCCTTTTTTAAAATAAAAAAATCTAATGTAAGCAGTTATATGGTAGTCCCACATCAATAAGCAACAACGGAGAAGAGGAGTCTTTTTTTTATAAAAAAAAAAACTTAAACAGAAAAAAAAATTCTTTTTTAAAAAAAAAAAATCTAGTGTGAGTGGTTGTACGATAGTCCCACATCAATCTCAAAAAATTTACAAATCCAACGGCTGGTATATGTTACGCACGGTGGGAGACTTAAACCGGTATCCCAAAATAGCCTGCGTCATGAAACATATCCTTATCAATTGGACAAACTTTTGTTAGCCAAAACAATGACATCTACCTCATACAACTTGTGTCACCATTGCAAACCTAAAAGTAAACAACAGAAAGATGGAGAGATATCAACCAAAATATTTTTTATCAAAAAAGATGCGTCAAAGAAGAAAAAAGAAGGAAGAAAGTTTGAAGAACAATATCATAGGCTCGCACAGTCGCATGTGTACTTGTGCTCAACTTTTAGTTTTTATGTTGTTTTAATTTGGATAATTATTTTCCAACTAAGTGTTTGTTTGAAATAGTTTATATTCTAAAAAAACAACTGTTTGATATTTAAAATTATTTTTTAAAAAAAATTAACATTTTTGTTTCAAACTATATATGTTGAACCAAACGCACGTTAAAACGAATCTCAGTCCTAGCTGTAAACTTGTTGTTTCAGTAATCCAACCGAGTCTAACAACCAATGAGGCCAGTTTTCAATGTGATTACTGATTGGAAAAGACATTCTGAATTGATGGAGGGTATCGATGAAAAAGGACGATATATATGCAGGGTACTCCAATCTGATTATGGACAAACACCCACAATTTGATTGATTTAAAAGGCTGAGTTGATCACAAATAGGAAACTCACGAACCTTTCTCCAAATCAAGATTTGCAGTTTATTAATTAGACCACACTTTTTTTTTTATGTCAACTCAATGTTAAAAGTGTATTTGATCCAATATTTTTTATTCAATGTACACAAATTATGTCGACAACCATATGCAAGAGCCTCAGTTGAGTACTCGAGTTTAGATAAAAACGAATTTAGACAAAAGCATCCAAATTGTCTATAATATAATCCAGCTTAAGAAAAATACCATGATTAGAAATATATCATTGATTTCTCTCTCATCTTTGCGTTTTAAATATGGGTCTTGGGTACTGGTTAAGGAATTAAAAAAAAAATATTTAAAGTAAAAATCATAGAAGAGTGTAAAAAAAATCATGAACAACACAATTTTGTATATCCCAATAAAATTCTTCTTCCTTTTAGTTCTTTAACCATTATCCTTAAGACACTGATTAACATTTGCATTTAAACATTGATATCCAGGGGAGGGATTAATAGTTAGAGAAACTTATAGAGATAAACATTGATAAAAAGGGGAAGGAATCAAATTACATTATTATATAAATTACACTAACTACTAATTTAATGTTAGTTGTATTAAACTTGACTAGCTATATCTCGACTCTTCAAATAATTACATAAATATTCTTTTTGGTTAATGAAGTAAAAGAGGAAAAGTTTTTATTGGAATATGGAAAAATGTGTTTCCATTTTAAAATGCACTCCAACATGATTTTCAATAAAAAAAAATTAATTCTTTAACCAGTGTCCTAAAGATAATGGTTAGTGAGACATGTTTTTTTTTATTACTAGTTGCCCTTATTAAATATTCTAAGTATTTGTGTTTTTTATTGATAGTGGTGCATAATACTCTTGGACTTCAATGTTTTTACATCACCCATAACAAGTTCACCATTATTAATAAGGGTAAATTTGGTACATTAGTAACATCTTTTTAAAAAAATCAATAAAATCAACTGAAATAACTATTTTTATTAATTTGTTTGATTATGTCTAAAGTGTCTTAATTTAAACTCACTAAGATACTAAGATTGGTTTAGTAACGAGGAATTTGAGTAATTTACTTATGGTTTTAGGTTCAAAGCTTTATTGCTGCTATTGTAAAAAAAAAAAAAATCACTAAAAAATAAGTGGTGGTTTGAATTGTCCGTTGACATACATGAAGCAAAGTCAACGGAATGTCAACGGACAAGGTAACATGTTCATTGGCTATACAATGTATTATTCTCGGGAAAAAAAAAAGATAAAGCAAGAATGATTATCTGCTATGTGACATTAGTATTAAGAAAAGGAAATACACAATATGCTTTATCAACTCTCACAAGACTAATTGGTGAAAGCATTATATACAATAATGTAATAAAAAAGAAAAAGCATTATATACAATAATTAATGCACCAACATTCAAATTCAACTGAACAAGTCAGAGCTCTTCAACAGTCCTAAACAGACATTTTCAAAGTTCTCTATAAATACTCAAAAGATCAAGTGCAGAGGAGTAGGGATGGCAAAGTGTACCCGGATCCTACGGGTACTCGCAAAAATATCCGCAAGCGGGTCGGGTAAATACCCGTTTATTGGGGCTGGGGCCGGGTATTTACCCGCAATTTTTTGCGGGTACGAGTACGGGTACTATAGTACCCGCCCCGCACCTACCCTATATATATATAATTAAAATAACTTAAATAAATAATTATGTTATATATATACTTTTCTGTAAAAAAAAATTATATTTTCCATAAACTAACACTAATAGTAAAAGATTTATGTTATAACTTACAATAATTTTATATTTTATATTTTTAATATTATGTGTGGATGCTTTTAATGTTAAATTTGAATTATTTAAGCGTGAATTTTCAATTTATTTGTAATAATTTTTAATTAATATTTTTATAGCTTAAATGCAATTTTGGTTCATCTATTTTGCACAATCCGCAATTTTGGTTCACCTATTTTAAAATAGAGACGTTTAGTCTCCAAATTTTGTAAAATATGTAATTTTGGTCCTTCCGTCAAATTGAAAGTGTTGACTATTAAGAGATTAATGTTAACCTTAACGTGGTCCAAATATAGTGACGTGACACGAGATTATTTATTTGGTTTTTAATTATTTTAAATACTGATTAGAATAATTGATGAAAAATATATTTTAAAAAAAGGTAATATCATTTATTTGACTACGACGTGCCATGTACTTCAACAATGTAGAACTAGTTTAAAATAAATGATTAAAACTTGTGATTTCTATTTTAGGACTCACGACTACTCCAACAATTAAAATCAATGTGACATGTGCTTTAGTGACGTAGATAAACAAATAATTATTACTCAGTATTTAAAATAATTAAAAAATAAATAAATAATCTTGTGTCACATCACTATATTTGGGTCACGTCAAGATCAACGTTAATCTCTTAACTGTCAATGCTTTTAATGTGATGAAAGGACCAAAATTACGGATTTTACAAAATTGGGGGACTAAATGTCTCTATAGAGAGACCAAGATTGCTGATTGTGCAAAATAGGAGGACTAAATGTCTCTATTTTAAATTAGGATGACTAAAATTGCGGATTGTGCAAAATAGGGGGACCAAAATTACATTTAAGCCTATTTTTTATTGATTTATTAACTTCATACATAAGTAAAGTGCGGGCGCGGGTATGAGTATATAGGTAGCCAGCGGGTACGGGGATGGGGATTAAAGTTGCTACCCGCACGGGTATGGGGCCAGATACGGATCTTTTTTTTAAACGCGGGTATGGGGATGGGTACTATAGGACCCTACCCAGACCCTACCCATTGCCATCCCTACATAGGAGAACTTTCGATGAACAAGAATTTCTACATATATTGAAAAATATTCTAAGTGTTTCTTATATGTTTTCTATATCTTAATGAATTCTCTTTGAGTACGTAGACTTTACATTTTCATCCATCTATTAGGACAAAACCTTTTATAATTTACCCATAAGCATTTCTTTATAGAATTGCTGAAAGTCTAGAGACGTTTTACTTCCCTAAAAAAAAATTAATTTTTCATAAGAATTATAAAATGTCTTATAAAAAGGATCATCAATTTTTTCTAAATTGTGCTTTATATTAAGAACTAGATAAAGTAATTCATTTGTAAATATCTTTAAATTTAAAGGCTTTTCTTCATTTGAATTGGGATACCATTTCATTTCCCTAAAATCTTATTATTTAAAAAATTGTTTTTTTTTTTACTTCTTCTTACTTTTTTTTTTAAAGAACTTACTATTTATTCAAAGAATATTTCATTGAGAGAACAGCAAGAAGTACAAAACGAGTATGGTTCCGACAATGTTCTTGAAAGTAGAAGGGCTTTAACAACATGATACTTTTTCCCTGAAAACACTTATTAAAGCTTTTTTTTTTTTTTTTTACGATTATTAAAGCTCAATTAAAACCATCACAATACTGAACTATAAACCAATTGTACTCACACACTCACGCATAAAACCAACATATTATAAATTTTAAAAAATATATTATTAATGTCATTTAAGTGAATTATATTTTGAAGAATTAACATATACCAGCACACGCCTTCTACTTTCTCTAGTACCTGAATTAACAATCTTGGCTCAATGGTTCTCAAATAAGAAATTGCCAAAAACCCAATGATAGGGACATGCATATAGTTGGCATGAGAAATTCGTGTATATAGCTCCCAAAAAATGAACATGATAAACGTAGAAAGAGGTTGCAGGACCACAAGATACTATTATTAGCTCCGTAAATAATGAGACGTTCCTAGGTGTTTGATTTATTTGTTCCTAAAACAAAGACGTGCATGTGCAGCAACTAAGATATACCTCTTGGGTTGGTTTCATGTAATAATCAATTAAATAAAAATTTAATTTGTTTCCCCTAAAAGCAAACCAAACTGTCCTTGTAAGATATAAACTCGCCATTTGTCATTGTAGCGAACAAACCTATCTCTTTCTACCTTCCTGATCATGTACTAGTGGCCGAGCAAGCATATTTGCATAAGAGAAAAAGAGATTGAAAAGGAATAGGATAACCCATTTAATAAGAGAGAGAGAAGGGTGGGGTAATGACTAATGAATAACATGCAATTTTAATAAAATTTTAAAGTTTTTAATATAACATATCGTTCAGACACACATGATTTTCTAATTTAACTAGTATTTTCGTATTTGAGTTCTAAATATAGAGTTACATTAAGTATCCAAAGAAAAAGTTTTACCACCCATAATAATTATACCTGACTTGAATAAGATTAGTTTATGCTCTCTATAAAAAAAAATCACATGCAACATTACTTTTATGATATTTTAAGAAAATAAAAGCAGTAATTTGAATGGGTGATGCACTTCTATCCTTTTTCCTATACTTTAGAGAACCTAATCCACACTTTACACCGGACTGTTCTTAGTTTTGTTACTATAAATTCTACTTTTATATAATTTCTGTATAATATTTTTCATAATTAAGAGATGAGGAGAAAAAAATGAAATAAAATAAATAACATGATCGATAGGGAAAGATAAAAGAAATTAAATTATAAAAAATGTATGTAAGAAATAAGAATAACATAATTATTTTTCTTATTAGTTAGCAAGTTCTTTTAGATCGAAAATTACTCGAGGTAAATTAGAAAATTAAATATAAAAAATAAATAAAATACAAAAGTAATTATACATAAATAAAATTTCGAAACTCATAATTAACCGTGGTAAAAAAATCTTCCATCAGAACTCCGCCGAGAAAATCCCATCAGAACAGTGGTAAAAAAGCACTTATCATCATATCACTGCTCAATTTTTAAGGATATATTTATTTTTATCTTTTTTGACAGATAAGGATATATTATTTATGTACATAAAAATTTTCGCATACTCTTAACGAATGCTATGACTCCCTCTCCCATTCTCCCTCTTTCTTTTCTCTCTTTTCTGCAAGATTATACAAGTTTAATTTTTCATGAAGGGTTAATTATGTTTTTGGTCCTGAACTTTTTTGAGTTTGTACTTTTAGTCCCTAAACAAAATTTTAACTGGTCTTAATTCCTGAATTTTTTTTCCTTCAATGTTTTTAGTCCCTCAACTTTTCTCAATTTTTATTTTTAGTCCCTAAACAAATATTTGACCAGTCTTAGTCATTGAACTTTTTTTCTTCAATATTTTTAGTCCCTAAACTTTTTTTTCAATTTTTGTTTTTAGTCCCTAAACAAATATTTGACCGGTCTTAGTCCCTGAACTTTTTTTCTGTCCATATTTTTAGTCCTTCAGGGACTTTTTATGGTAGGAACTAAAAATATTGAAGGAAAAAAAGTTCAGGAACTAAGACCGGTCAAATATTTGTTTAGGGACTAAAAACAAAAATTGAAAAAAAGTTTAGGGACTAAAAACATTGAAGGAAAAAAAGTTCAGGGACTAAGACCGGTCAAATATTTGTTTAAGGACTAAAAATGAAAATTGAGAAAAGTTAAGGGACTAAAAACATTGAAGGAAAAAAAGTTCAAGGACTAAGATTATCAAAATTTTGTTTATGAACTAAAAGTGAAAATTCAAAAAAGTTAAAGGACCAAAAACATAATTAACCCTTTCATGAACTATCATTGCAAAAAAAAAAAAAAAATTTATAGTCAATTAATTATAAATTATTTTATGTATGACTTTTAAAATTGTTATTATAAAAGTTAACCATTTTATCATATTTTTTTTGTTACCATGTTATTGGTATGTATTGATTCTATGAGTTTGGAAAATGAAATAAAAATTTAGATGAAATTTTAAAATCAATAACAAAAATATTTAAAATTTCATTTTATCTTCTAAAATATTAAAGTCGATAATATGATGTTTAAATATGATATTAAAAGTTGTAGAAAAAATATAATTAAAAAACACTTTCATAATTATTCATCATTTTTTTATATAATAGGTGAGAATAAAGTTTGAACTTATACAAGTAATCCAAATCTCTTATCATTAAATTGACTTTAGTAGGTCACAATTATCCATTCATTATTGTTAAAAGATTCACTTATATTAAAAATTAGATATAACTTATATTTATCTCTTAATGAAACGAAAATATATATGTTTAAATAACAAAAAAGTATAATTTTAATATCTCTCATAACAGGAAAATTTAATTTACTCTATGTAAAATTGTAAAGGATTTTTTCTTGTGCATATTACTTCTCATAATAATTAAAAATATCGGCAACCTGTCACATCAACAACTTTTTTCTCTATGTCTGTCATGTGCGGGTCTGCAGGTCGAAGTCGTGAGTAGTACTAAGTTGTAAAGTAGCGAGTGGCTGTAGATCCTTGGTGTTAACTTGTAAATTAACCGGAGTAAAAGAATAATTGTGACCAGATATTTATGAGTTTTGTCAATTTCTTTCGTACAAATAACATAATTCTTTTTTCCTCAAAAATATAAATAACATAATTCACTTATATATTCACAGTTTATTACTTCAAGAGTAGTTAATTTTTTATGTTTTAATTTGGAAAATGACACTATTTTTAACTTTTTTTCAAGTTTGAAATTTTATATTAATTTTTCATACATTCATCAAATTTTTAATTTTCTTTTCTATTATTTTTATATTTTATTGAAACTAATTACGTGTTTTTATAATCTTTAAAATTTATTTCTAATATTAATTTCGCATAAATTTAAATATGTATACAATATATGAAATACTTCCTAAATGTTCCTAATTAAATTTTACTCGGTAAAAGATACGTCCAGATGTATTTAATTTATGCAATTAAAAGTCGATCTAAAACCCATTTGAAGGTGGTTAAAGACATGTGTACTTGATACAAAGAAATGCATGATTGGAATTTTCGAAATCATTCACTATAAGATGGCTTTTTATATAAAGATTATATTGTAAAGATATATCCGGTTTCTTGTTTATAGAGAGTTGGAATAAATCTTGTACCTTTTTCTTTTATATAAATTTGTTTTTTTATTTTTATAAAAGAAATGACTTTTTAAGTTTACATTATACTACACTTTTTAAGGAAAAAAAATAAATGGACACCTAATGCTATGTGGTACATAGAGAGAGGAGCAAGAAAACTGTAGGTATAATAGTTAATATGATGTGATAGGAATAGAGAGATAAAAAAAATTAAAAGTATTGATGAGATGTTTAATATCTAAAAATATCTAAATATCATTGCTTTTTTGTTAACTAAAGTGGTAGAACAAGAAAAACACTTCAATATTACTAAAAGATTGTCAAAAGAGATCCACCTAAAAATTTACTACACATATTTAAATTGCAAGTAGTTTCACTTAATTGCAATTACTTAACTAATTTCCAGTGTCATGGCATGGGATCCTCCTAAAAAGAATTGTCTACTAATAGAAAAGTGATCAAGCAAATTTGAACTTACATCTATAAAAATATAAGAGTTCATGTCGAATCTTTAATTATTTGTGTCTATTGGTATATACACATTATATTTACATTTAGGTGAGGTAATAAAAGAATAACACAAGTTATGTTAATATAATTTAATGGGCATAAGTGTAGATATGTGATATCATTTTAGATTTGTGCTGAGGAACTTAGCATATGAGTATGTTTGGATTGATATTGAAACTACGTTCAATGAAAAAATTGTATGTTTTAAGGTAAGAATCAAAAAATATATGAATTTTTTTTTTTTTAAAAATCAGTTGAATTAAATTCAACTCGTATTCAAACAAATAGTGTATCTTGCCTTTCCTCCATTGCTTTTTGCTTTACTGTGGATAGATGCGTTGATACTTGACAGTTGTAATTGGAATTGCTGCGTTTGGTTGATGCTATGCTAATGTTGCGAACAGAATCATGATTATTACATTAAAGGTGTCGGATATGGTTTGGCTAGGCTACGATGAAGAATTGGTGAACAGAAAAAGAAAATAAAAAATGAATGTAATGCGTGAAGGCATGAAGTGACAAGATGCTGCTCCCGTGACCACAATGTCCAATCACATTAGGGGTCCCCATTATGCATTATTCAACGTCATTAAAAAGGTGGGGTTTGTTTCGATAATGATTTCCCCATGGTACAAACAAAACACTAGTGCTCTTACACCTGAATCCATATATAAAATCCTTCTTACTCCCCACTCATCTAACAAGTTTGATATCATAGATATACATGCAGAGTGTAAAATATCCAACCTAAAAGGTTTTTCTTTTTTTAATGTCAGAATGAAGAAAAAAAATATTTATTAGTATTAACAATTAAAATTAAGTAATCATATAATTTTTTTTTTTTTATCATATTATAGATATAAAATATTTATCGACTTTATTTATAATTAATCTCTGGTGGAATTTTTCTTTCGAATAACATTTTTTTATTAGCAAAATTCAAATTTAAGACCTTATTTAAGAGATATAAATTAAATTCTAATTAGACTAACATAATGTTAATTTTTAATTTTTATATATAATTGTACTACTTATATTTATTTTTATTATTTTTATATAAAAATAAATTATATGTACATTTGATATTATGGATAAACTTTTTGATAACTGTGTACCTTTAGTAAATTATATAAATAATCAATTTTATTAATTTGATTGTTAAATTAAAATTTATTATAAAATGAGTTAAGTTCAAATTATTTATATAATTTAATATTACAATAAATTACTTTGTTTTAATTTACAATAAACTATAAATAAAGTTTATTATAAAATTATATATCTATGAATATTTAAATTGTTTGAAATTTAATTTACATGTTCATCATAATAATTGTATTAATAAAATTTACCACAACAAAATCATTAAAAGTGTGAATTTGTCACACACGACACGACATTAATAGATCACGTGTTTGTGTGTATTTTAAGAGAGAGGGAAGCAGGGGTAAACAGATCATAGGAAGGCAAGCATGGATCTTGGTTCCCTTCAAATTTTTATTAATAAGTTATATAAACATTTTAATCTTTTTTTATAAGCATATAAACATTTTAATCTTTTATATAAAAATATAGGATTAATTGGCATTAATGACAATTTATGTAAAATTACACTTTTAATAATATTTTAGAAGAAAATAAAATTTATTAATTCAATCATAAAGTCATGTAGATATTTAATTATATTTTTTATAAGCATATATTAATTATATTCTAAACAACACATCGTGCATTAGTTTAATAAAGTATCAATGTAATTTTAAATTATATAAAAAATTTTAAACATGATATATTTCATAAGAATGGCTAATCTATTTGTTAATTTGATAAATGTTTTTATAAAACGTTATTAAATGTGTAATTTCAAAAAAATTGAACAAGTAGCCAATTGATCCTATTCCATAAAAAAGAAATATGTATTTTAATTACATTTGTTAAAATTTGATTATATTTTACCCATTTCATAATTTTTTTAAAGAATATAGGCATTCATATAAAATAAGATATTTATATAAAATAAATAATAAGTGAAAATAAAAACTTGAAAGAACATAATAATTTACTTTTTATAGCAACCCAACAACTTGAATCAAACTAAGCTCATTTGGTTTGCTTTAGTTCAGATTTGTTTAAAAAAAATTCAAAAACTAAATCAAACTAATCTAATCAAATATGACCAATTTAAATTTGATTTTACTTTAAATCCAAACCAATTTGACCGATGAACAAAAAGATAACCTAGACATGCATCTAGATAAATCTTTAAAGATCTTAAGGATAAGACCACAAAACTCATTTTTCCCACTTTTCTAAACGCTCAAAAGAGATAAGTTTTATTTTATTATGAAGAATTCCATCTTCCTTATTTTATGACAATTCCACTATATAATTATTATTATCTACAACTTTCTTATTAGACTATATGTATTTATATCACTTCTTTTCGCCTACATTGACAAGGAGCAGATCGAGTGAAAAGATCGTGAATTGGCCACAAGGCCCACATTAACAGCAATATACCAATCTATAAAATATATCATTAAAGCAAAAATTTTCACCGATGTTATTCGTTGTTATTAATTTAATCATGTTTATGGTTGATCAAATAAAGCTTGTGAGAGACTTAAACAAAAGGCAAAAACAATGATGACCATGAGATTTGAAAAAAAAAATAAAAAAAATCAAGTGAATCAAAGAGAAATAAAAAAAAAGTTGTTCAAGCATTATCTACCCAAATGGACCAATCGATGCATATACGAATAATGATCTCATTCTGTTTGCTTTTATCTCCTCCGGAATCAGAGTAACATAATCTTTATTTATGACTAGACACAACATGAGATATGGTTTTTCTTTCATACTCCACTAGTTGGCCTAGTGAATCGTCCCCACATAGAGAGCATGGTTCAGTTTAGCTTTAATAGCCAACACTTTGCAGCTTGGAAAGTCATTGCATGGCCCTAAAAAAAACTGTACGAGGTTCGCTGTCTCTATATGAGGTTTTCTGTTTAAGGTTGGTGATAATCTAAACTCCAATGTTGATGATCGTGTAATCACGTGGTCATTAACATCCTTCAATATGCTAGTGTAATTAATAATCATATCATACGACTACCATTGGGATCACTAATAATATATGTTAGAACAAGTTGTGGGAAATTGGTAATTAAATCATGATTATTATTGACCTTAATAAACTTGTTTGGAAATTTTGAATCTGAAAATTTCAAACCAAAGTGAATTTTTCCATTAATCACGGTAATGCTGTACGATCGTGATTGCGGAGAAAAATGGGGTAATTACTAATTAAACTTCTTCCATGTATGTAGTCAGTCCTATATAATAGATTGATGAGAAATGCATACTGTTCAAAAGCAGCAGAGCTTGGACTTTAATATTTGGCTGGGGAAAACACGTAGCCAGACAGAGACTAGATCCCAAATGCATTGCTTATTTTGGCCATATGGTCATGGTCCTTCATTTACCTATCTATTACTTTTTCAAGTTTTTCCTTGCAATTTCTCTTAATTGTCGTGACATAGAAATTAGAATAAAGGTCGTGAAATAAGCGAAACACAAGAATACGTTCGTATCGGACATGCCACCTTGAGGTGTTGTTGACCTTGAGGACCCACCACCATCCATGAGCCACCTTTCCATCTTTGGGTTATAACGCACGGTTAACATCTGCACAAAAATCGAGTAAGTAATAGTACTGTCAAATTAACTTTCTGATGTTTTATGACAAATGTAACTTTAATTTAAAAGGAAATAAAACAGGTTTCTCCACTGTCATTCTTGTAAGAGCATCTTTATTCTTTATGGGTTGTGTTTTATTGTTGAATTTAACTATGTACTAAAGGTTTCCCTTCAAAAAAACTATGTACTAAAGGTGTTTTTGCATTGTTATTATTATGAATTGTTATGTATAATAAGTTTTTTTTTGGTTTTATAATAATTATTTTAAAAATTATTGTGGAGTACATTTAGCTAATGTGAAAATATGCAATAAAAAGTTGATTTTTTTTTTTATCTTCAATCACCTTTTGGCACATTAATTGTACTTGGTGCAAATCTCTCTAGAATAAGGAAAGAGAACCACAATAGACTGCAAGGAGTGAAAAACACATCCTTGCATTAAGAGAGAAAAATAGTTAGTGAAAAATAGAAAGAATTCCTAAGAGAGTTTTTGAAAGAAAAATAGTGAGTTAATTTCCGAGAATTTCATCTACAATTTGAAGATACATTGTGCATGTGGTTAGTTAGTTTGTTTCTTCACCTACTACAGTTCATTGGACAGTTGTTCTTCGCATCATTCGTTATCTTCGAGAC
This sequence comes from Pueraria montana var. lobata, assembly GCA_026413185.1. Lineage (NCBI taxonomy): Eukaryota > Viridiplantae > Streptophyta > Magnoliopsida > Fabales > Fabaceae > Pueraria > Pueraria montana. Next base: position 52,517,118 of record CM048655.1, read on the forward strand.
ACTCAATTTCAATTTCAAAGTCTTCTCTTTCCCCCATCTTCTTCTTTGGCGTTGCGTGCTTATTTAGATGCAAATTCGAGTGATGATCCCACTAATCATAAGTGTACCACAGGATTTTGCATATTTATGGGGGATTCTCTTATTTCTTGGAAGAGTAAGAAGCAAGTGGTTTGTTTCTTCCTCTATGCAAATTGCTGATTTGTTTACAAAATTGCATTCCACTTAGCGTTTTCGTTTCTTAACTAGTAAACTCTCAATACTTCTTTATTGATGCATTGTGAGTTTGAGGGGGATGTCAAATGACATGTATTTTTGTTATTTCACTTATCTGTAAGGGTAGTTTAGTCTTATTACTTGTTGGCTTTATATCTTCTCCTTTGTTTCTTTTGTACATTTTAAGACTTTGCCTTTTGTTAAATAGAGCTGAACCTCTTTATCTTCCTTTTGCATTCACTTCCTTTTTGTCTTCCTCTTTATTTATATTTGCATTTTTTTAAGCAAATTGCATTCTTAACAACAAGAGTAAGTATAACTTACATAATTGTACATCATTATAATTTATTTTTTTATTTCTAATTTTTTTTGTGATTTTTTATTGGCAAATTATATATAATTTAGTTTTTTTTTTTAAAGTAACCAAATGGCAAAGATGTCATAATCAACTCTAACTCTAAGCCGCTCGAGTAAAGATTAATAAAAGAAAAAAAGGTCCCAACAACGACCAAATACTATTAAGATTGATTCTGATAGAGCAAATATGATTATGCAGAATCTGTACCTTAGAAGCACTAATTCATGCGTACCTTATCAAGAACAGTTTGATTTATGTACCTTGTCAACTAAGAACAATATTTTATTATTCACTTTTTGGATCAAAAAGGGGTGGCTGCCCTTTCAAATTTTAATAGCTATACTGGACTCAATGAACAAGTTGCGTTGTTTCTGAAAGCCTATCAATAAATATCGCACAACAATGTAAGCTCATGATAGTTATAATTTTTAAATACGTCAATTAAGTTTTGATTACTGGTCTTGTGTTCAGAAAAAAACTTTGTTGAAAAAGGGAAAACCCATTTTCATTATTTTTATGGTTAAAAAATAATTAATTATTTAATTTTTGACTGTGGAATATATATAAAAAAAAAATCCTGAATGAACAAAGTGTTATCCCACTCACTGAGGTCAATTACATATATAGTAGGATGTCATTACATTAGGTTAATAACTAAATTTTCAAGGATATTATTTAATACGAGATTCTTTTAATAATTTTTTCTAATATTCTTGTTTATCTCTTTCTCCCTTTATTTTTATATGGTTAAAAATTATGTCATCAACTTTCTTCATTGGACTTCTTATAATTTTCTTTGTATATATCCAAATCACCATAATCAATTTTCTATTGTATTTTCTTCTATCGGTATCGTGCTTATATTTCTTTATATATATTTTTTTATTACCATATTATTGGTACGAAGTATTCACTGACTTTGTCAATGATTTATCTCCGTTAAGGAATCTGATTGGCTAGATTTAGTGAGATTCTTTATATTTCTTGATGACTTTGTCGATGACTTTTTTTCTCTATATTTCTTTATATATAATTATTTTGTATCTTTTCTTATGTAATTACACGTTCATCTTAACATTTATATTTTTATTAATCTCGCTTTTTTTCTTTTATTACCCCTTTAAAACATTTATTATAAAAAGTACTATAACTAAAATATATTGCAGCACAATAAAACTTTCTTTTAAATTCAGTTAGTACTCTCTGATCACAACCAACTCATGTTTTAGTCATATTATTCACCTTGTATTATGTGTACAATGTGTTCATTGATCTTCTCATCATTTTGTAATATTAATTCTAGATAGGGTGTTGCTAACCAGTGTCTTAAAGGTACTTGTTAAGAAATTAAAAGGAGAAAGTATTTATTGTGAAATTTATGGAAGAGTGCAACAAAAAAATCATGGACAGTGTAATTTTCTCCCCTAACCAGTTATCTCAATTTGAAATTGTAATAAATGCTGAAAAACAGAGCAATGGGACGATAGCCAAAACATTAATTGGTCGATTAACAATTTACGTTTTGCGGTCTCGAATAATAGAAGAAAAAAAACTAATTTACACTAACTAAAAAACGTTAACATCATTTAATTATATTAATTTCAATTAAAAATTAATTTTTTTCTAACTTATCCTTCATTAGAACTTAATATCTAGAGAAAATATCATTAAATAAGATAAAATTAATTAAAATTTAGTTATATTTGAGACTAATACAAAGAAAACTTTTTTTTTTACTTACATTTAAGATGAGAGGAAGTACGGTGAAACTTAAAGGCATCAAAACAAATCTTATGCTCCTATTTTTTATTTTATTTTATTTTATGTCTTCTATTCTTATACACCCTGTACATAATTGTGGCTTCTACTGTTTCCAACCTCCCCTAGCGAATACGACTTAATTGAGTTAATTCATCCATTTATTTCTGTTTTCTACCTAGAAATTGATGAGGATAGAAATATACAGTTAATTAACTCAAATTTAATGATTATGGTTAAAGGCATAGGTATTTAATGCATTCTGCCAAAGTAATTAGATCGAGTCTCAATTCCGGTGGCCTAATTCATTTGAACGGAGGGGTTAAGTACATGTTGAATTAAATCGGGTTAAATATACAATAATACAACAATTTTTTTAACAAGTAACAAATTATTAACCTAATTCAATTTTATAATGTATAAGTTAGTTGATTTTGAGTTTTTTTAAGTATGCACGTCAATCTAATGCAAGTGGATTGCTTACATCAAATCAAACTAAAACAGACTAAAATATATGCAAGTGTTTTTTTTAATCATATTATTAGTACGGAGTATTAACTGACTTTATCAATAACTATCGAATCCAGCACAGAGCAACGATTTGTTAGTATATACAAAGTTTAATGTTATTATTAGTCATGCTTACATAATTTGTCATCTATATATCATTTTGATAATTGATACTCCCTCGTCCCCATATCCCGATGTTTTAAATAAATAAATATCATTTTTTCTAATTTCTAATCGAACAAAATGATCACTGTTAATCCTGTTTTGAAATTCCTTTTGAAAACGAGATTTGGATACTAATTAAGGTAAGAAATTAGAAAAGTGATAGAACACTTATTAAAAAGCAAAATATTAAATATTTATTTTTTAATCACTTAGCACCATTTATTAAATATTTTTTTTACTAATATGATTAAGATATTAGAAGTGAACTTTGATGGATACTGTTTTTTATTAAAAAAAAGTATTTTTATAAATAATTTACAGATAGAGATTTAAAAATAATTATTAACCAAAAAATTATAATTTTCTGGCATATTATTAGAGTTAATTATCCTTTAATTATAATTGGTATGGTTTTTAATTTTTTTTTAGTTGTTACTTGGTGTTATATTTTTTACGGAATCTCTTTTTCTTTAAGTTTATTATAAGATAAACTCTAAATTGTAAATTTTTTATTGGAGTTTTCTTTGTCAATGTTTCCTAGTACCTTAGAAATTATTAAGGGGGTCTAACTTAGTTGGTTGAGTAGGGTGCATGAGTGTTATAAACTACTTGATACTGTATTCGATTCCTACGAATAAAAAAAAGTATCTTGGAAATTTATAATCTAATTTCATTTATTTTAGTTTTGTTCTGTGCACATGTAATTATGTTAAAATTAAAAATTTAATGATAGTTTTACTTATCTATCTCGTTTTGCATTTAAAAAATAAGTAGTAGTATTAAATAAAAACTTACTATCATTCAAAAGATTGAAAAAATATTTTTATTAGTTTTAAAAAGGTTTAATCTTAAATTTTATTTATATAAAAATAAATTTGAGCGGCCCGAAATCTCATATAATTAAACTATATTTTACAACATTATCTTATTAGTTTGACTGTTTTTAAATTTAATAAAACATTAGTAATTCTTAAATGTAAAAATTAGGAACCTTCACATTTCATTCGACAAATAGCTTTTTAATACTTTTTTTTTATAATTACAAACACTTTTTTTTTTACAGCAATTACAAACACTTCTGCAATACTTTTTCTGGCATAGTCTTTCTATCAATAAAATAATTAACAAAATTTAACCCTACAACTAGTCAATAGAACTTATCCAGCGTTATCTTTCCTTGTTTTTTCTAGTAACTATCTTTTTCGCACCTTACCAATCCTGTAACATTATTTTGTCTATCTTGATATGTTCGTCGTTTGATTAGAGTAAATAAAGTGGCTGTAGAATACAGCAAAAAAAAAAAAATTAAATACATTTTTAGTCCTTGTAATTTAATATTTTGAGTAAATTACACGAACACCCCCTGAGGTTTGCCTTTATTACACCTGGCACCCCTCCATTTTTGAACCCTACAGAAAACCCCCTAATTTTTGGACTTTCGTTACACTAACCCCCCCTCATAGGCATAAATCATTACACTGACCCCCCCTCTCAGGTTTAAAAAATATTACACTTACCCCCCTTTAGGGTGCTCAAAGTAATGTTCAAAAATAGAGGGGTACTAGGTGTAATAAGAGTAAACCTTAGGGGTGGTCAGTGTAATTAACTCTAATATTTTTTTACTTTTCATCCTTACAAAATTATTTTTTTGATTTTAATCATTACAAATTATGTTTATTTTATTTTTCGTCTTTATAGCAGTTTAGATAACGTTTTTTTCACTATTCAAAGCGCTATCTAAATCATTTTAAGGACGAAAAACAAAACAAACATAATTTGTAAGGACTAAAACCAAAAAAATAATTTTATAAGAATGAAAAGTAAAAAAATACTAAATTACAAGGACTAAAAAAGTATTTAAACAAAAAAAAAGTGGCTGTAGAACTTATTCTCTTTATCTTATTTTTTTAAACAATTTGTTTTTTTAATTTTTATTCTACACTTATATTTCTCTCTCTCTTTTTTACTCTTTTTTTTCTTCTCCCAAAATAAGAGTTCCCAATATTTTTTGTCAAAATAAGTTTTATTAAATAATTAAAAAAAACTTAGACCCTCATAATTCGAAAATCATCTTAAACTCTAATTAGCTTGGTTTCAGGTGAACCTGTATACATAGGGTGAAAAAAAAAGAAGCCCTCCCAAGATCTATTGTTTGTATTTGCATAACTGAGATTTTAATTTTAAAAAAAGAAGCAAATTCCTTATCACTTAAACTATTAAATATTCATGTATCAAAAAACTACTACTATTAAATATTCGTTGATTTGGAAAGATATTTATTTTCTTGAAACATTATCTCAAATAGTTTTTTTGGTAGTACAAATAGTTTATTTTTATATAATAAATTCAAGTATTTATTCTTAAATGTTACGTAATCTTTATATGTACTTTTTTCTTTTACATAATCAAGTGACTTTTTCTTTTCTTTTCATTACACCTTTATCATTTTTAGTGGCAATGGAGAAAGAAGGGGTTAAGGATTCAAATCTTACCTTTAACATATTTTTTTAAACTGCTATATAAACTTGAATAAATATTTTTAGTTAATTATTCATCCAGAGTAAATGATCATTGGACACAATGAAATATTTATAAATTATTAACATAGTAATTTTATAGTGAAAGAAAAACTTGAAGTTGGGATTACGCCTACTCAACCTGTATCACATCTTATCATATGCTTAAGGATGATGAGTGGGGTCCATGGAGATTATTGTAAATAACTTAGATTAGGCATAGAGTCATTCCCTTTTGTGTAACTAAATCTTAAAAAGCAAAAAGATAGAGAAAAAGAAGAAGAACAAAAGGTCCCTGTTAGACTCAAAAGCTTGACATTGACCCTCTCTTACCCCCCATATGCTTGAGTGGACACGGCATCTCCCTCGCTCTCACTCACCGTGAAAGACAAGCACTCAGAAAGTTTTTGAAACAGAATAAAACTAAATTATATAAAATATAAAATAAAAGAGATAAAATATAAATAGATAGATCCCATACATAATTTCGACCACTTCAAATCTTTACTCTCCTTCCTCCCCCAGAGAGAAGAGAATCTATGCCCACCATGTGTTTCATCCATGGCCAAACATAAGGGCCCCACAAAACAATCCACCCCACTGATAATTTTTTTTTTCTGAACCAAGGTATTCCCCAACTTATTATAGAACTTAGGTAAGCACTTATTTTTTTATTTTTAAAAACAGCTGATAAAATTAAATATTTTTGAAATGAATTAAACTAAATAACTCAAATTAATTCTTCCAAAGCATAAAAATCATCAGACCAGATGTTATTTCCTTTATGTTTTTTATGAATGTAGTCAAAAATTAAATTTGATTTAAATATATTTTAGAAAAATATTATGATTTATTATTATAGTTACTAAAAAATTATTTATTTTTAAATTTCACATTTAATAAAATAATATGATTTTAATTTTTTGTTACTATATTTTATTAAATACAAAATTTTAAAATAAATATTTCATAAAAATAAAAAAAATATATAATATTTTAAAAAATGAAAACATATTAAATTTAGGTAGAACTCAATTGTATACGAATTATGTTCAACTTTATCCGTACACCTAATATCATACATAATATTAAATCTCAAAATAATATAACATAATATAATATTTCCTATAATAATGAAAACATATTAAATTTAGGTAGAACTCAATTGTATACGAATTATGTTCAACTTTATCCGTACACCTAATATCATACATAATATTAAATCTCAAAATAATATAACATAATATAATATTTCCTATAATATTTTAATGTATAATTTTTGTAAACTAGCATTCAATCTTAAATCATCATATATAATAACCACTAGTGTCCGATTAACAGTGAGAGATTTGAGTAATTTATACAAAAATTTATTATTTTTATTGTCCATATAAATTTTTTTTATCATATATAATAAATTTATTAACTTTAAAATAAATAGTGTATATATTAATAGTGTAAAGTGTTTTTATATTATTATTATCCAATCACAAATTAATATATTGTTAAGTTAATTACATTTTATAATAATTATCTTAAAAATTATATTAAAAATAATTTTTAATTAGTTGATATTATAAAAAAATAATATATTTTTTTATCCATAAAAATAAAATACATATAACAGCATTTATAATCATGTATGCTATTCAATCAGGTGAATTACACTCATTACTTTACTTTAATACCCATACCAAATTCATACTACCACTAAATGCGTTCATCAATTAAGTAATTATTTCAGTTTGATAAATGGTTTCATATTCAAAACTTGATAGTTGATATCCTAAAGCCTAAAGGTATTCTATCTCTATAATAGTTTTATTTAACTTAAAAAGAATTATCTATAGTGAATAATACATATAATTTTAAAAAAATTATACTAAAATGTTTTTTATTGATTAAAAAAGTAAACTTGTTTTATTATTAACACGTGCGAGAATTAAATTATACTCTTGTTAAAAACTTGAAAAAGATAATTTTTTTATATTTTTATTTAAAAAAAAAATGGTCATCTCCCCACAAGAACAGCATCCTCCTCCTCTTCATGATGAACTACAATACATCAACCCCATCAAACTCCCTCCAACACTTACAAACCTCACTACTCACTCACTCACTCACTCCCTTCTCTCTCTCCACTATCCCTCCTACACTCCAACTTTCCCTGCTCCAAATAACTAATTCTTCCCTTCAACCAACTAATAAACCCAAATCCTCCAACTTTTTTATTACCTCACAGCAAAAGCAAACATTTATTTATCTATTCCCATATTGTTATTCTTCTTGTAATAACATTTTTAGCATATATGCTCGCCGGCGATGCCGACGCCGGTAAGCACCGCGAGGCAATGCCTGACGGAGGAGGCGGCGCGTGCTCTGGACGACGCCGTGACGGTTGCCCGGCGCCGCAGCCACGCCCAGACCACCTCCCTCCACGCCGTCTCCGCCCTCCTCTCCCTCCCCTCCGCCGCCCTCCGCGACGCCTGCGCCCGCTGCCGCAGCTGCTCCTACTCCCCCCGCCTCCAGTTCCGCGCCCTCGAACTCTCCGTCGGCGTCTCCCTCGACCGCCTCCCCACCACCAAAACAACCACCACCGCCGACGGCGGCACCGACGAGGGCCCTCCCGTCTCAAACTCCCTGATGGCCGCCATCAAGCGCTCCCAGGCCAACCAGCGGCGCCACCCCGACAGCTTCCACCTTATGCAGATGATGCAGCAGCAGCAGCAAACGACGTCGTTGCTCAAAGTCGAACTCAAACACTTCATTCTCTCCATTCTCGACGACCCCATCGTGAGCCGCGTCTTCGGCGAAGCCGGTTTCCGAAGCTACGACATCAAGCTCGCCCTCCTCCAACCCCCTCCACCTTCCAGAATCTTCTCCCGCTTAACCCCCCCGGTTTTCCTCTGCAACCTCGAACCGGTTCAAACCGGTTCGCGGCTCGACGAGAATTGCCGCAGGATCGTCGAGGTGGTCACGAGGAAGACCAAAAGGAACCCTCTTTTGGTGGGGGTGTACGCCAAAACCGCTCTCAAGAGCTTCGTTGAGGTTGTGAAGAATGGTAAAGGTGGGGTCTTGCCCTGTCAGCTTAACGGTTTGAGCGTGGTTTCCGTTGAGAAGGAGATTGGGGAGTTTTTGAGGGAAGGTGGGAGGGGTGAGAAGATTTTTGAGCATGTGGGTCGTTTGGTCGAGCAGTGTAGTGGTGGTGGTGCTGGGGTTGTGGTGTGTTTCGGGGAGATTGAGGTTTTTGTTGGGGGGAATGAGGAAGGTGCTGGGTTTGTGGTTTCGCAGTTGACGAGGTTGTTGGGGGTTCATGGAGGAGGGAAGGTGTGGTTCGTGGGGGTGGCGGGAACCTCTGAGGTCTATTCTAAGTTCCTGAGGTTGTTCCCTACTGTGGACAAGGATTGGGATCTGCATCTCCTGACCATGACCTCTGCCACCCCTTCCATGGAAGGACTCTACCCTAAGTCCAGGTGGGTGGGTTTGTTTCTCTTTTCTCTTTCATTTATTGCTCCCTTATTCCACTTTCTTGTACTCTGTTCACTTCAAAATTGGAACCTTTGTGTACTATTTATTTAGTCTATTTTGGGATGGGGGAAGTAAGGGAGGGATTGGGATATAAATAATATTAATAGTAGTAATATTATATATTATATGAAAAGCCAAGGCACTTGTGTGTTTAGATGTGTGTGTAACATTTTTTTTTTTTAGAGAAAAAAGTTGACAAACAAATGATCAGGTGTAAATTGAAGGTTTCTGACTTGTCTGTTGTGTTGTTGAAAACTTGAAATCTTTCACTTCCTTCTTGACTTAATTTTTTGATCCAATAGGTTTGCTGCTTTTAGTTGCTTCCCTTTCCTTGTCCTCCTTTTCTCTGTCACTTTTAAAGTTGTTTGGTTACAACACAAAGGAAGAGGTTATTTTTTTAATTTTATTATAATTAAATTTTAATCTACCTCTCTAGCTTCTATAACCGATAAACATTACATGTTGATGGTTCTGGTTAATCTTAACGTGACATGTAAGTGAGTTTTTTTAATTAGTTAAGAATTATTTACTGTGGTGAAGTTCATGATTCAATTTGTCTGGTTTTCATAGAAAATAAATTCTTCAGTTAAATAGATTTGCTGTGATGTACTACTTTGTTGGGAACAAGTCATTGAAGTCAATCTGAATTCTGAAAGGATTCCTCTAATTTGTGGGGTTTAGGCCAATTACGTTCATGCAAACTGGAATGGTCGCAATCAGTCTTCATTAGCATGATCTATATCTTGGCATGTATAGAATTTGCAGAGATTTATATATGCAGCAGTTGATTCGCATATGTGGTCTCGTGAGCCATAAATGTAGTATTTCTACCCGCAGGCTTTTCTGCTGAATGCTGTAATAAATGCTCCTTCTTTTTCTGTGCATGGCCCACGGGCCCCTCTTCTCTCCTTTGGGTTATGAACATATTTGGACTCTGTGGAAGATACCTTAAGAGGGCCTTTTTTATAGCCCATTGAACTTATTAGCCTGTTGTGATGTACTAGAATATATTATCTTTGGTTCTAATTATAAGTAACATAGAATAAATTATCAATATCAAAAAAATAATTATTACAACTTTTTTTAATTAATTCTGTCATAAGTTTAATTTTTATTCAAAAAACATATTTTGCTTTAAGTGGTTGTCATAGTGCATAGGGAATAGAGTAAATAATAAAATAAGGATACAAAAGAAATTTATTTTAAAAATTAGTGATTGTTGTTTATAATTAGGACAAAAAAAAAGTCAATTTATTAATTATAATTAGGACCAAAGGTAATATAATATTTGCTTTGATTCATACTAGTATATAGTATAATATAATTGCCTATAACATTTTTCATTTCGGTTGATGATTATTGATATGATATAAGGACTCATATTCAAGGCTCGCCTAAATTTTTTTCCATAAAAATATATATTATATGTATTGGTGAGTGTGATGATGCTTTTCAAGTCTATCTCATCATGTGGACTTTAGCTTCTGACAGTTCTTGTGCCTATTGGACATAAAAGTTGACACAGTTCATGGTAACCTTGCAGCTTGATGGGGTCCTTTGTGCCATTTGGTGGGTTCTTTTCTACACCTCCTGAGTTCAAAAATCCCGTAAGCTGTACGAATGCATCATCTTTAATTCGGTGTGACACATGCAATGAAAAGTGTGAGCAAGAAGTTGCTGATATTTTGAAGGTAGGCCCTGCTACTTCGGCATCTGGTTACTCCTCCACGAGCTTGCCTTGGTTACAAAAGGTTAATGTGGACACAGATAGAGGATTGGATGTGGCAAAGGTGTGTGTTATCATCACCTAATCTTGTTTTCCCTTGTTCAATGCATGCAGAGACATTCACATGCTCACACACATACATGCAACATCTTGGGGGCAATTGCTGTACTGACCCACTAAAATAATTTTAGAGGTACGCAGTAATAATAAATGCTACATGCCTAAAATGGTAAAAAAACAAACACATTTTCCCATTAAGAAAGCAATGTGGCAATTACTGACTTATCTGTAGCTAACCATAATAGTAGTAGTTCTCTAATCTATTTTGTCACTCAATTCTTTTTTTTTTTTTTTTCTTTTTGTGGAGCCTATGGCTTTTGTCACTCAAGTCTCTGGAAGTTGATCAAGACAAAAAAGCATGTTGTATATCAACATGTGTATATTTTTTTATTACTTTGGTCCTACCTTATACACATGCCTTCAGGATGGACCTAAGCGTAGGTGTGGGGGCTGTAGCACTCCCAAACAAATATTTTCCCGTGTGTAGTGTGGACAATTTTTTAGGAATATAAAGGCTAAATCTACCCTCTCATAAAATCATAATATTTAACACTTCAACCATATGGTTTCTATGTTCTTGTCCGCATTGGTTGAAAGGACTTCCTCTGGGTTGAATATTGGGAAATGAGAAAATCATACTCTATCTTTATACGAGAAAACTCGTGTAGAACATTTGCAAAATTTCTTCTAAATCTACCCTCTCAAAATGTTTTATCTAATCTTGTCTTGCATCATGTACCATGCTTCACTGATTCAATCTGTGGCTGTATTTTATTTAAGAATGAACTTCATCATCCAGTGCAGACTAATGAAGAAAATACAAGTTTGAATATGAAGATCTTTGGATTGCAAAGGAAATGGAGTGATATTTGTCAACGTCTTCATCAAAACCGATCATTACCTGAATTTGATATTACCAAAACAAGGTTCCAAGCTCCTTCCCATGAGGGGTTTCAATTTGGTCCAGGAAGTAGCAGCAAAGGTCCACTCCATAGTGAAATCCAATATTCTAATCAAATTTCCTACATGTCTAAAGAGTCACAAAGTGCATTTCCATTTAAACAGATATTACCAGTTTCAGTACCTTTTGACACTGTAAGTATCACTGATGAAGCAGACCACATACCAAAAGTTTCAAAGAGTGATATGCATAGTACTTGGATTTCTCCTTCCCCTAAGGCCAATATGAGCCTTCTTGATCCCACAACATCTTCATCCCTGACTCCTGTGACCACAGATTTGGGGTTGGGAACAATATATACATCAGCTGCTCATGAGCCAGACACCCCAAAACTAAGTGATCATAAGAAGCCTCTTCATCACTTGTCAGAGTCCCTTTCAACTGATTTTGATGCTATGAATGAGAGTACTTCACACCAAATTGCTAGATCTTCTTCCTGCTCTGGTCCAAATCTAGAAGGGAAATTTGAAACAGTAGATTTCAAGTCACTTTACCATCTTCTCACTGAAAAGGTTGGCTGGCAGGATGAGGCCATATATGCTATCAATCGAACTGTGTCCCGTTGTAGATCCGGTGCTGGAAAGCGTAGTAGCACACATGTTAGAGCAGACATATGGCTTGCATTCCTTGGACCAGATAGACTTGGAAAAAGAAAAGTTGCTTCAGCTCTTGCTGAGATTTTATTTGGAAACAAACAAAACCTAATCACTGTGGATTTGAGCTCCCAAGACAGGTGTTACTCATCAAACTCGATTTTTGAATTCCAAAATTCATATTGTCATGATGTGCTTATGAGGAAGACAGTTGTGGACTATATTGCTGGGGAGTTGAGTAAAAAACCACATTCTGTTGTCTTTCTTGAAAATGTAGATCAAGCTGATTTTCTGGTGCAGAATAGTTTGTTTCAAGCAATAAGAACTGGTAAATTCCCATATTCACATGGAAGGGAAATCAGCATCAACAATGCAATGTTTATTGTAACCTCTAGTGTGTTTAAAGGTAGTGGCTCTTTTAATTTGGAGGAGCCTAAAATGTTTTCCGAAGAAATAATCCTAGAAGCTAAAAGATGGCAAATGCAATTATCACTTGGTCATGCTTCCGAGGATGCCAAAAGGAGCGGTTGCACAAATGTGAAGGTTGCACAGAGAAAAGGGACCTCCAAAACAACATTTCTGAATAAAAGAAAGCTAATAGAAAGTGGTGATTCCAAAGAGAAAGCACCATGCAAGACACTGAAACAGGTCAGGGAGGCATCAAGGTCCTATCTGGATCTTAATATGCCTCTTGAGGAGGTTGAAGAGGGAAACAATTACAATGATTATGAAAGTGAATCCATAGTTGAAAACTCTGGAGCCTGGTTAAATGATTTGTGTGATCAAGTTGATGAAAAAGTTGTTTTTAAGCCATTCAACTTTGATTCTCTTGCTGAGCAAGTAATAAAAAGCATTGACATACAATTTCAAAAGATGTTAGGATCAGAGTTTATACTGGAAATTGAGTATGAGGTCATGACACAGATACTTGCAGCTGCTTGGTTATCAGACAAGAAAAAAGCATTGGAAGATTGGGTTGAACATGTTCTTCGCAGAAGCTTTGCTGAAGCTCATCAGAAGTACCACTTTGCACCTGAATTTGTGATGAAACTGGTTAACTGTGAGAGAATTTTTTTGGAAGAACAATCTCCTGGAGTATGCCTTCCAGCTAGAATTAACTTGAACTGAATTTTTGCTCACTATGTATTTTGTAATTACTTGTAAAATGTAGCTTGTAGGATATAGCATTTGGTAGTCACTAGCATTTTTCGGCTAATCAATCCCACAATTTTTTCTTTTGTGGTGATCGTTGTGATGCAATTCCAATGGTAAAAGAATGTATCTTCACCAGTTTTCCTGTCAACTCTAATGTCTTTCTGCACTGATCTTTCTTTTTCTATCATCCAAGCCTGATAAAAATTTGCTGCAAGTATTATATAACATCACATATGATGTACTAATGTCACTTGTTCAACTCTTAGACTTCTGTTTTTGTTTTCGGTTCACTCAACCCTTTGTATATGGTTCTTATAAACGTATTAAGTAAGAGGGGTCCATATAACTCCATTTAGTATGATGACAAGCGTAGAATGAGATAGAACCAACCACCTATCTAGATGTATGGAATTGGAAATATATCCGTTGTGTTGCTCCAATGTACGAGTATGATGATAATATTAAAATATAATAATAAATTGGCAATTTTATATAAAAATTATATTCATGTTAATTATTATAGCATTAATATGGATGCAAAAATATGAAGAAAAAAGCCTATGGACCTACTACCCCTTTAGTATGCAGTCCATCAATAGCCAGGTTGGATTAACAAATTATCATTCCACAATTTTCTTTAGGGTCTTTCTTTTCATACTTTTTTCCTTCTTCACACCCTTTTATTTTGGACATTTTAAAATACTAAAATTACCGTTGTTTACTTTTAAATAAAATACTAAGAGGTGTGAGATCCACGCTAAAAAAATGAATTTCTCTACTCCTTCTCCTCTATTTCTCTCATAACAAACAGAATCTTGTTTCCACCATTTCCACCCAAACCCTTCTATACCCCTTCCTCTCATTTCTCTCACTACACACCTCTACTCTCATTTTTTCATTTTTCTCTCTCTTTCCTTCTCTCTAAAGTCATTTCGGGCCATCTTGGTCTTCTATTCTCACTTTCCTATTGCATTTGTTGTTTTTGGTGAGCACCATTTTTTTTCTCTCCCGATTTTCGCTAATCTTAAGGAAACTAGTTTTCAGAATGTATTTTTGCAGACTTACGAAAATTAGTTTCTAGAAGCCTCAAGTAAACTTTTTTACATCAAGGAATATAGTTTCTGTAATGTAGTTATCATTGATACATTACAGAAACTAGTTATTGTAATATATAAAAAAATAACTTCATTCAGAAAACTAGTTTCTGCGATGTTAAAATATTGACGCGTGATGTTTCTACATAATTTTTACCGATGTGCATGTTGTGATGAATATGCAAATTCCTAGATGGCATGCACGAGAGGTGCTGAAGCTGAGTGCTCACGACTTACTACTTCAGCTCAAATAGAAACATAAAGAGTGATGGCACCGCAATAAGAGTCGATTTTACCGTTAGAAGTTGTTTAGATTGATGTTGCCACTCCACAGGGGTCGATTATTACTTGATAAGAGTTTTTATCCTGCTGGTGAGGCTTTTTTAGGAAGTCATATTGTCATGCACTTGTGGATGGTAGATGATCATCACGAGCTGAAGGTGGTCAGCCATGTAAAAAAGATGAAGGACTTCAGGTAGGAACACAATTAGGTGATGGCGCACGTGTAGACATTTAGGATGACACCCCTTCTAGATGCATGCTACCACATGGTGGACAAGGGCTTCTTGTCTACTAGATTTTACTAATTGGGGAGATGAACATTACTCTAAATGATGTGTCCACTCTCTATTTGTCGATATTTGAGACGCTACGTTCGTACCTAACACTACAGGCTCAAGAGGTATGCGTGTATAGGATTAAGAGGACCAACACAAAAATACCATATATACATGGACTAACAATTATTTAAGCCCATTTTATAAACATTAAACCTTCAAACATTGTAATTGCATTGATGGGAAGTAGGAAAATAAACCTACAACAAATGTACTGGTGACCAAGGCATTTTTAGTTCGGCCTCGACCAGGACATCTTCAGCTCGGCCTCAGTTAGGGCATTTTTATGTCGGCCTCAACCATATCATCTTCATCTCGCCCTCGATTAGACTTTGCCTTTGCTAGAATATTTTCAGTTGAGCCTCGATAAAAGTATCTTGAACTTGGCCTCGACTAAAGTGATTTCACCTCAACCTCGACTAGGACATCTTTAGCTCAACCTCAGCTAGGGCATCTACATCTTTCATTAGTTAGGACATCTTCGGCTTAACCTCGCCTAAAGCATCTTCATCTCAACCTCGACTAGAGTGTCTTCAACTTTTTGGCCTTGACCCACGTGGGCTCAGGCCAAGTAGGGTGAGTTGACCATTTTGATTTGAAGGATTAATTTTTATAAATTTGGCTTAAATTGTTGTTTGGTCCCTATAATATGAAGTTGTTTTCGTTTTGATTCTCTTAATTTTTTTTTAATTTTTTTTATCCTTGTTTTTGGTTCTTATATTTTTTTGTTTTTCTATTTGTCCCTATAAGATTTGATGGACGAACTTGACGGCAATGACCATGATGAAACAAAAAAATATAATAGGTACAAAAATGATAAACAAAAGAAAAAGGATGAAAAGCAAAACACCCTATATTTATAGGGACTAAAAAGTTATTTATGCCTACATTAAGCGTTTGTGTTAATAATCATGATATGATAGGATATGAAAGCATCATAAGATAAAAATAGGGTAAGCTTTAATCCTATCTAGTGTTTAATAAACCATATAATATTATTGTGTTATCCTGTCCTATATTTAACATGGATCATATAATGATAGATTATTATATAAATCATGTTCAAATGACAAAATTACTCTTTCATTAAAGTTACATATAATTTTCTAAAAAGTAACTTTTAATTTAATATTTTAATCGGTACAAATTAAAAAAAAAAACTAAACTATACATTTTTTTTCTTAATTTATATAGTTACCTTTTAAAAAAATTTAAAAACTTATATAAGATTTTTAAAATTTAAAAACTAATATATAAATCTTATGTGTGTATGTATTATGTTGAACATTATAATAATATTGTGTATATATATTGTTTTTTATAGAGAGAGATAGAAAGACTATTCTATTATGTTAATTTATAACCCAACTTCTTATTTGGATAAGAAATACATAACACTAATATAATATGATAAGAGAATTATATCCTATTGGCACACTAAACAAATTGATTATAACACGATAAAATAATTATCTTATCTTATCTTATCACGACTAAATCAATCCGAAAGTGATAAAAAATGATTTATCTATAAAAGTAGTTAGTAATAACAATTTCGCTTTCGATAAATCATACTTAAAAGCTAAATTTTTGTTAAAATAGTTTAATATGATTAATATTTCTCTAATAATATTTTAAATATTTTTCTCAGTTTGACTTATCTATAATTAAATCCTAATAAATTTTTTACCTTACATTTTTTCTTGCTGTACAACGTGACTTAATTGGCAATGCAAATTAGTTAACGCGATTGAATGAGAAGTTACAGAAAAATGTCATATCAATTGGCAATTTTGTTTAGCAAAAATGTTAATTTTTTTTTTACGAGATAAATGTTAATTATTAGGATAAAGAATTGATTGGTTTATATAATGAATCTCAAAATTAGAGAGAAAAAGAGAGTTTGCAAAATTTTTAATAAATAAAAAAGAAACAATTATTATAATAAAAAAAAAGTCAAGATGTATTAAAATAATAAAAAATTTATTAAAGTTATTCTAATATTTTATAAAACTCTTAATTGATTCTCCTCTAGAAAAAAAATTGCTAGTAAGAAAACAAGGTTAGATTAAAAAGAAAACAAGGTTAGATTAAAAAGAAAACAAGAAATATAAAACAACTTTGAGAAACGAGTGTTAGTGACTAGTGCGACCTTCCCTTTTGACCCCCAAAGTTCGTCCTCTCTGTTCTCTTCTTTCCCTCCCTCTGTCCTTTTCTCTCTCCGAAAAGCTTTGAAGTTTAAAGCAAAACACAAAAAACCCAAATTCACGAGCTTTGGTGCTGTTTCTTTGTTTGTGTAAGGTATGCTTCTTTTTCTCCTTTTCTTCTACTTAATGGGTCTTTAAGTTTGTGCTAAAAATTGGATCTTTTTAAAGTTTCCGAGAGTGCAATGTTTTTACTTGGTTGTTAAGAAAATTATGGAGAGTGAATTAGCATAGTCACGTGAAAAAAGAATGTGCTTTCGGTTGCTCCCTTTTAAAAGGACAGGTTTTGTTTGATGTTTGTTAAGATTGGCAAAATTATTCGTTTTTTGTTTGTTTTTTGTTTTCTGTTATTGGGGTTTGTGTTATTTTTAGAATTGTTGTTTTGATAAATTAAGACTGAACGTTGATAACTGAAGTTGATAACTGAAACTAAAGCTTGTTTCAAAATTCATGATTTTGTAACTATGCAAATGGTTAGATGCCTCATCTGTTATCAGCATCCACAAAATGGGGATAATTTGTCTTTTCTATCACTTTATCTGATTCCTTTTTGTTGGTTAGGTTAAACTGAAATCTTATAAAGGAAGTTTTGTGAGCTTTAAATTTGAGATATTCTTTTGTGGTGCAATAGCATATTGAATTTGTTCTTTCAATTGTGATTTTGTAGATTCTGTGAAATCATGTGCAGTGGTTCCAAGAGTAAACCTTCTCAAACTGGTTTAATAATGGGGGATGAGTATGGAAGACAAGAAGGGTTGCATCATAAAATTTCTGCTTTGCTCGAGTTTTCAGCCGCAGATGATGTAATGGCTTTCAAAGATGCTGTTGAAAAAGAGGGTCACGATGTTGATGAGGTGGGGTTGTGGTATGGGAGGAGGGTTGGCTCAAAGGAATTGGGTTTTGAAGAGAGGACCCCTCTTATGATTGCTGCAATGTTTGGAAGCAAAAGTGTGTTATCTTATATTCTTGGGACGGGCCGTGTTGATGTTAACCTGGTTTGTGGGTCAGATGGGGCTACTGCCCTTCATTGTGCTGTTGCCGGGGGCTCTGCTGCCTCCCTTGAAGTTATCAAGCTTTTGCTCGATGCATCGGCAGATGTTAGTACTGTTGATGCCAATGGAAACAGGTCGTGCGACTTGATTGTATCGGTGTCTAATGGTGTGTTCAATTCAAGAAAGAGGATACTACAGGCCATACTAGAAGGTGCAGGTGATATTGGTGAGGGTTGCTTTAAATTTGAGGAACATGTTGGCCAAATGGAGAAACAGCAATGGCAAGATGTAGATGCACTTCAGGTTTCAAAAGATGGGACTGAGAAGAAGGATTATCCTGTTGATCTCTCTCTTCCAGACATAAAAAATGGGATATATAGCACAGATGAGTTTAGGATGTATACATTCAAAGTGAAGCCTTGTTCAAGAGCTTATTCTCACGATTGGACTGAGTGCCCCTTTGTTCATCCTGGGGAAAATGCAAGGCGCCGTGATCCAAGGAAATATCAATATAGCTGCGTCCCTTGCCCCGAGTTTCGGAAGGGATCCTGCAGCAAGGGGGATGCCTGTGATTATGCACATGGTATTTTTGAGTGCTGGCTTCACCCTGCGCTATATAAAACACGGCTTTGCAAGGAGGATACAGGATGCACCAGAAGAGTTTGTTTCTTTGCTCACAACATGGAGGACCTTCGCCCCGTGTATGCTTCCACTGGTTCTGCTATGCCTTCTCCCAGATCATATTCTGTTAGTACTCCTTCATTGGACCCTTTCACACTGGGCTCTCCATCTGCCTTGATACCACCTGCCTCAACCCCACCTTTGACTCCATCCGGAGGTTCTTCTCCTGCAGGTGGAACTATGTGGCGCTCTCAGTCTCATGTTGCAGTCCCAACCCTTCAGCTGCCCCGAAGCAGATTGAAATCTGCACTAAATGGTAGAGATGTTGAATTGGACATGGAATTGCTTGGACTAGAAAATCATCGACTTTTGATGCATCAGCTAATGATGGAAGAGATGGCTGGTCTTTCATCACCTTCTAACTGGAAAAACTCCATGCCTAATAGTCCATCTCTTTGTGATTATACTGGGGAGTTCAATAGGCTTGCAGGAGTGAGACCTACTAACCTTGAAGACGTTTTCGGGTCTCAGATACAATCTCCAGCCAGAATTCAATTGCATCAAAATGTGAACCAGCAACTGAGAGGCTATCCTCCCAACCTTTACAATTCAAGTGTGATTGGATCACCCTCATTCAGGGTTGATCCATCTGGGACAGCAGCCACAGTGGCTTTGAATCCAAGAAATGCTGCCTTTGCTAATCGGAGCCAGAGCTTTATTGAGCCTAATATGGTTAATGGTGATTCTGAGTTTCCTTCTCTTGCTACCTCTACTGCTGCTGACCCTTCTACCTTCTCTGGTTGGGGTTCCTCTGATGGGAAGTTAGATTGGTCCATCCGCGGGGATGAACTAAACAAGCAGAGCAAATCTCCTTCTTTTGGATTTTTGAAGCAGCAGTAGTCCTTTTACAATGATTACAGCCAGTGTGAAGTATAGTGTTGAAGAGCAGCTGCAATGCTATAGCAAATTAGCAATTGTACATGGTTGCATGAATGCAATGTCAACAACGGCATTGTATCCTCTATGCAACTATAGGCTAGTTTATTTATTTAATTATTATTATTATTATTATTATTTATTTTTTAATTTCATAAATATTCATTATATTTAGGTGACAATTCGTAGAAATTGTGGTTAAATGTTTCCCATGGCAGTGTAGAAGTTGGGCAGAATGCAAGTTTTCTGCTCCAGTAACTACCTGTTACTACTACTCTAGGGTATTTGATTCCATTTTTTTCCTTAGTTTTTTCTTTTCCTGTTATTTGTCATGCTCTATTGAGTTGTAACTTCCCAGCAACCAAGAGTGGAACAAATGCACTGAGACTTTTAATTTTCAATTTGCATAGCTCAAGTTTATGAATTATTCATTTTATTTTCATTATTTTGGTAGGACACTGATATATGTGCACGACTTATTGTTGTTCTTGCTATTATCCGTTTTAACTTTTGGCAACTTTTAATCATAAAATGTTTAAGTTGATTCGATCCATTTAAAGCTAGGAGAGGAGACAAATTCCAAATGTTGGTGTTTGCAAATATAGGATACGTGTGCCACTTGTAACTACTATTTTATGTTTGATGCCTTTGGGATTCTTGCTCCATGTTTTAGCATTTGTTGTAGACAACAAGGATGTGAACTTGGTAGATAACATTTCCATATGTACCTTTGATGATTCTACATGCTACTTTAGGCCATGAAAGATTATATTCATTGGTTCCTTGGGTCTAAATGAGAAGTTTGTGGAGCACTAAGAAAAGGCATTTACTAAAAGCTCAACTTATTGGCCTTAGCTTTTATAAAACTTTAAATACAGAGTGACTCAACCCTATAAAATGACTTTGATCCTTAATTGGTAGCTAGCTTTGATGCACATTGAAAATTGTTAAAATCCTGTTTCAAGAGTTAAAATTGAGGAATAAAAGGAAGAGAAAATACATTTTCCAATAATTTTTCTCCTATTTGGAATGATAGAAAACTGCTGACAAAGGGGAAAATTGCTGGTGGAATCCACGTACAAATATTCTCACCCCGCATGCGCATTCTAGTCATTTTTTCTTCGTTTTTATTCCTTTATTTCATTTATGGCCTCTAAAGAAAGAAAGCATAAAGTGAGGAGTACTGCTCAGTAAACTCTTTTTTTTCTTCCCCTATTCTTTTTGGGTTAAAGAAGAGTAAAGTTTTATTTTTATTTTTCCACCTGGCAGGCATTTTTTATGTGGCTGCTTTTAAATAGATTGAATGAGTTGCCATACATTTGACCTACTTTTATTTCTTTTTGAGAAAAATGAAATGTTGATAACCATATGAGAGATATAAAAAGGGAATAATTTGTGGTTGTAGTGTACCCAACAACAATAAAATCACAAATAGCCCAAACCTAGTTAAGAAGAATTGAGTTATTTATAATTTTATATAGCAAAGATTTCATGGTTTTCATGGATTCATTTGCATAAAGTCAAAATGTAACAAACTCATCTTCACTTTCAAAAAATAAAAAATAAAAAATAAAAAAACTCGTCTTAACTAAGAATCCATATAACATAACAAAGATAGACTTTTGAGGAATCCAGTATAGCGAGAGAGCATGGAAAATAATAGAAAATGCGGAAAAGAGAGAGCAAATTTTCAAAAAAATAATTTTTAAATTCAAATGACCATGAGATAATATTAAATAAAATTTAGATAAAATAAGTTAGGATAAATCCAACTAACCAAATTAGAGTTCAAAAATATCTAAAGTTTCTTAAAAAAATTAATTTTAAATTGGTTCAAATTTTGAAATAGCTAATATAATACAACATAATTTACCTAAAGAATCCTACTCTTTTACCTTGTTTTCTACTCTCATTTACATTTTTTTCTTTTTAAATAAAAAAGAGAATGAATAAAAAAAGAGTGAGAATTTGTTTGATTTACTAGTATATTTTTTAAAATGTTTTCTGTTTTGAAAATAAAAAAACTAAAAAACTTGTTGATTAACCATTTTAGAATGTATGTTTTTTTAAACTGTTTGTTGTTGTTTTTTTGACACTCTTTGTTTATAACACTCCCTGTAATTTTATTGGAAATCATTTCACTTCTAGATTATGAGAGTGAATAATTAAATGATAAGTAGATCTATCAAAATTGACGATTTTCAACAAATTTCAAATAATAACATAATACAAAGAATATTAGAAAGAGAGTGTTAAAGAGAGAATGTCAGTAGCATTTCTCATTAATCAAACATTCGAAAACAACCTTCCACTATTTTGCTAAGTTTACTCATTTCTCTTCTCTGTTCTTTCTTTTTACTCTTTCTTAGTTTGTGCTTAGACACAAGTAAAATACACAAGTAGAATAAAAGCTATTATATGTAACATCTACCGTGACACGTGTCAGATGAAATACAACGCAGAAGTAAGCATGCGGTTATTTATGTTCTCATCTATAGAAATTAGAAAGGGTAAAAAATTTATTCACATTAACTCAATTATATCACATATTAATCTCCAGCAAAGAAAATATAGCATTTTAAAATAGAAAGAAAAAGAATATAATCGACGTACATGTTTGAGAAGGAAAATGTAATCTATTCTATAATTATTATTAATGCACGTACATCCATGAGCATTTGCATTTGGTCCAAACCCAAAAGCATATGCTTGTCTCCCTTGATCAATTTGCTTTTAGATTTTCGCTCATATCATATCTCACAGCACTATAAATTCAACAAAAGCAAGTTAAAGAATCTTCCTGGATGCAGCACTATGTGATAGGGACAAAATAAAAAGGGAAAAAGTAGCAAGGAATTTAAATCTTTATACACTTTATGTCAATATGCTCAATTTACAAATTTTGAAGTTGCAAAGTTGTCAGTGGATGCCAGCAAGTTGATCCACAAGCTCATTTAGCAAGTGATAAAAAATTTCAGACTCCAAATCTGCACTTATGCTACCTAAATCACCTTGTTTATTGGTCCATATATGTGTCTTATTTGATTCAGCCAATTCATCTTCAACTATTCTGCAAACTTCACCCCAAATATCTATATACTCCTGGCCATTCTTCTCTTCTTTCTTTGACCCTTCATGTTTGTCGTTGTTGTCAATTGCCTCAACCTTCCTCTCATCAATCATCAAGTTACCATCAGATTGCACAAGAAGGTGCTGATCATTGTCAAGCTTTGGTGACAATTTTCTTCTTGAACTCAAACCAACTGCAGAAGAATGTACCACTGCAATTAGTTTATTTGCAATTCCTTAAAGAAACTTCAAAACTTGAACATAATCTATTGAACTCACATAGCATGTGTTTGGGTAAGCATTTGCAAAATTGATTTTCAATAAAATGATTTAACAGATGATCGAACATGTGAACATTTATTTAAAATCATGTTAACTGGTATTTCAATTTAATTTTGGATTAACCAACATGAATTCAAACACTCACATTATCACATAATAACAAAATAAAGTTTAACACAAATTATCAAAGGAAACAAACCTGTTCCACAAGCTTCACGGTCAAAATCAAGGACAGAAACTGGGCTTGAATCTTCTGACTTGCATTCAATTTCCATCTTGTTTTCTGTGTGACAAATTGTTTTCTTCTTTTTTTTCTTCCTCCTGTTCTGCTTTTCACCAACCACAACTTCCTTGCACTTCTTCATGTTCTGTGACAGCTTCACTGCTTCAGAATCAAAACATTTCTTCTTTTCAGATGAAGACTTGGAAAGATGCAAAGTGTTGGTGATTTCTTGAAGTTTACCATCACTTCTTCCAACATTCCCACTAGACACATGAGACACCCTTTTCTTGCCAAGTTTCCCCTTCTCATCACACACTTTTTCCCTCTTGTTTTTCCTCAACTCACCTCTCTCTGATCGCACTTTCTGCTTCAATTCTGCACAACCCGGTTCTCTCTTTCTCCCATTGGACTTGAATTCTCTGCTCTCACCACCTCCACCTTCAAAACTAAGCTCCAAATACTTCTCACTTTCGTGCAAAAGAAAAGTTGGAGCCTCCCTAAAAGACAATGTGGACTTAACCCTCTTATGCAGAACCTCCTCCATTCCATTACAGTCTCCCAAATAGTCCACAGAATTCATGGATCTGCTACGCAAAAGTGCACTTGGTCTTGACCCACATGGTATCTCAATTGATTCCAAACCCATTAACCTTGCCACTATCCCAGGAGTAGTAGTAACAGAAGTAGTAGCAGTAGCAGTATCAGTATCAGTCTCAGCATTCTGCTTAGCCTTCAAGTTTTGATCTTTGTCACTCAAAGTTGAATCAAGTTCTCTAATTTGGTCTCTTGGAAGGCCATCAGAGCAAAGAATTTTGCGCAAGATAGCAGTGAGACACCCTGAAGTGGTGCTTTTGGAGGTGCACATAGTTGGGTCCAAACTTGTGGTGGATGAAGAAGATGGGGATGCATGAGAAGAAGTTGAGAGCTTCTTCATGTTTTGAATGATCTAGGAAACAAAAGAGAAACAAGTAAAGTGAAAAGAAAAGAAGAAAAAACTAAATTTTAAAACAAAAAAAGGAAAAGTGAATTGGATTGGGGTGTTGGAATCTCAAACTTCCAATGATAAAGGCATAGTTTCCAAAGAGAAAAGGGCAATGGGAAATTGGGAACAATCTAAGGTGGGATTTGAATTTTGCTACATCAAGGAACAAAAGGGTGGCGGGCTTTGCGTTTGAATGTGAGAAAGAAAGAGCAAGTTAAAAACAAAAAATGAGTTTGTGGTGTGAGTGAGTGTTTCTTTGCTTTTGCACATTGACATATATAGTTCAGTGGTTTGTCTACACGCGCGTTGTAAAGTCATTTTTTGTGCAAAATTTGTGCTGTGTTTCCCGGTTTTAAGCAAACAGTGACACGCTCTTGGGGCGCGTTAAGGTGACACTTTTGCCACCTTGTTTGAAGTTCAAAGTACTTCAAAATGCTAGAAAAGGAAAAGCATGTCTTGTGAGCAGTGAGGTTCTCCACTTGGATGTGGTTTTTAGCATTTCACTTTTGACAGAAACTGAGGGATGAGGATGAGGATTGAACCTCAAAACTCTAACCGAGGAAACTGATTATGTCGATTTGTCATTTTGTGTGGAGGGTGAGACATTGTTACTTTGTATCATGTTTTCTTTTGTTTTAGTCAGATCAGAATATGTAACTGGTGATGTCAGTGGCATTAGGTATAGGAAATTCTTTTGGGTTCTGCAGCCGAAGATACTGACTTATATGGTTGTGTTTGTTCCAACTACATTATGAAATCATAAACCAGAGATTTTATTTCTTTATGGATTACCAAATCATGTAAGAGTATTATTAATTTATTACTACTAGGTTGTACCAAAAGAAAATGATCTATGTACGAATTTATTCCTGTGATTTCTGTCAAATATGTGACTTTGCCTTTTCTTTGTTAACTCTCAGATAATTAATGAAAAGCGTGTACATGTTTTTTTTTTTTTTTTTTCCAGAATTTTCTTTTTCACATTATATAGCCGAACTCAAATCATTAATGTTTAAGAGAGTAAAAACGTAATCAAGCAAGATCTTTTTTATTTTTAGAGTATTTAAAATTTTCTCAAATGCTAAAAACTCGAAAGACTAATTGTGTGTTTGGATTCACTGTCGGCAGCAACGGTAATGCGTGTCGGCAGAACCAACTATTAGTTGCTTTGACGTTAATTTTGACTAAATCTTCACTCAAACTCAAATTGCAGATGGGCAATTAAATATGCACTAAGGATTTCAACAATTTATTACAATTCAAGCATAAACTAGTAATTACTTTTACGTTAATTTTGACTATATCTTCACTCGAACGCAAATCACATATGGGCAATTAAATATGCACTAACGACTTCAACAATTTATTACAATTCAAGTACCAACTACTAGTTGCTTTTACGTTAATTTTTGACTATATCCTCACTGGAACGCATATCACCGATGGGCAATTAAATATGCACTAAGAACTTCAACAATTTATTACAATTTAAACACCAACTACTAGTTGCTTTTACGTTAATTTTGACTATATGCTCACTTAAATGTAAATCGTGAATGGGTAATTAAATATGCACTAAAGACTTCAACAATTTATTACAATTCAAGCACCAACTATTAGTTGCTTTTACGTTAATTTTGACTATATCCTCACTCAAACGTAAATCATGGATGGACAATTAAATATGCACTAAGGACATTAACAATTCAAACACCAACTAGTAGTTGCTTTTATGTTTATTTTGACTATATCCTCACTTGAACACGAATCACAAATGGGTAATTAAATATGCACTAAGGATTTCAACAATGTATAACAATTCAAGCACCAACTATTTGTTGCTTTTACATTAATTTTGACTATATCCTCACTCAAACGCGGATTACCGATGGGTAGATAAATATGTGCTAAGGACTTCAACAATGTATAACAATTCAAATGAGATTTTTATAGCATGGGAGAGTAATCAGTGTGAGACCCACTTATCTATGGGTTGCTCATTGCCAAGTAGGGTTGTAAGCATGTTGGGATCACCCCGCAAACTCGATCAACTCAACTCAACCCAACTATATTTCAACGGGTTGGGTTGAGTTTATTTTGGCTGACCTAATTAGAATTGGGTTGAGTATCGGGTTAATGAGTTATTAACCCTATTAACTCGATCCAACAAGACCTTCATATTATATTGATAATAAAATAATTACTAGTATTGTTTGGGACATATATTTTTCTTGTGATAGTGTTGGATTTGGAAAACTAAACTTATATTTTATTAAAATTGTTATTTTCTGATTTTGGAACAAGTGATTCATTGTTTTTTTTCCTGATTTTTTTAATTTCCAAAATATTTTAATATTTTAACCAATCGACTCGACTATACAACCCAACCTGACTATGTTTCAATGGATTGGGTCTTAAGTTAGAGCAAACATAACCAAATACAAACTACTTTCACCCCTGTTGCATGGTTACTTTCAATTCCATGATTTTTTTTTTTTTTTGAAAGCATTCCATAATTTCTTTCAAACATAAGAAAATTTTTTCTTATTTTCTTTCCATGGTTTCTTTCAACCAAATATGTTATATATGCTAATCCAACTGTAATGTCAGATCAATTTGGATTAAAATTTTCATTGCCAATAACTACTTCCATTTATGTATTTAAAATTTTTAAGGAAAAATTTTATTTGATTAAAATGTAGTATATGTTTATTTATTATTTAATACTTGATATCAATATATATTAAATTGAAATTAAAATAAATAATAAAATATAAAAGATTACGATACATTGTGGAGTCCATTAATTAATAAACTTTGATGGATTTTTCTGTTGGAAAAAAATTGACTAAATTGCTTACAGTAGAAAAAAATAATATAGCATTATAGAAAAATATAAAAAATTATAAAATATTAAATATAGCAACTCATATAAATTCCTTTATTGGAGATGCACTAATACTAGTTAGTTGTTTGCAACACAATGGTCGCCCCACCAATTTACCTAGTCAACAACTTGTGCTTGTTGTTGGGATATCTAAATAAGGAATGATAAATTGATGATATTACTATTGGCTTTGTTCTTATATGAGTTCAAACAATTAATGTATAATTCCCATGGAAAAAACATATAATTCGTTATGAGTTGCATGTTATATATAATATATAAGTAAAATTAATAGAAAAAATAATAAAACTAAAATTAAAGTGATATTATTGAACTAATAATAAGAATTTTGTGAGAGATTCTCTAAAGGAAAAGTGTAATTAAAAAGTAAGTTATCATTCAAGATTGGCCACACTCGTTTATATATTGGAGAAATAAGTTTCTTCATTGTATTTTCTTTTTCACACTCTTTGGACATATATACACGTTGGGATGGAGGATAAAAATATAAATAGAAGAAAAAAAATAAAAAATGCATGATATGATGAAATAATTTTGAAAAAAAACAATTTAAAGAATTAATACCGTCAAACAAATTAATTTACATTTTGAGTATTTTTAAAAATGAATTTTATTTAAATAATAAAATAAGAATATTTTTCATGTATGAATATTAGTATGCTTTAAAAAATTTATGAGTTTTGCAATAATTAATTTTACTGACTTAAAAGTTTTACTTTTTAAAATACGAACATTATCATTTACTGTGCAAATGTATAACCTGTTTGGCTATTTTGTTTCATAATACAATGAACACAAAAAAAAAAAAAAAACGCGTTTCTTGAAATAAAATAACATTTTGTAGGAGTTTAACTCACTTAAGAATTGAGATAAATAAACTTTGAAGAGAAATAGAGAGAAAGGAGAAAAGGAACTTAAACAAGACAAATGGCACTATCCATCCACAGACATGCTAGAGTTTTGTTGAAACAACACTGGATAACAATAGAAAAGAACGAGAACAAGAATAATATATATATTTCCTAACGATTTAAAATAATGTAATAAAGCGATGGTAGAGAATGAAAAAAGATAAAATGATTGGTTTATCTTATTTTTATGTTTGATGTATATATAATTCAAGCTACAATAGAAAGTGAATAAAATAATAATGACGTAAGTAAAACTAGTAAGTAGTAATCACAATAGCAATGTCCGTAGAATGGTGATGATGATAGTACATAATAGGATGATAATGGCGATAGCGATAGTAAGGATGATTAGTGGCCAAATTAGAAGTTGATGAAATCTTATTTGTTGCGAATGATTTAAATTTATTATTTGATAAGTATTATTGTCCAAATGATTTGGAAATTAAGTTTTGGTTATTAAAAGAGAGGAAATATAGTTCTACTTCACATCATACAAACAAGACTTAAGATAGTATTTTTTTTATAACACCTGAAGTAAGAAAGTTATACATAAATATTAATGATATAAATCATTGTGTAAATTTTATTTTAATAAGAACACAAATAACAAGATTTTAATTATCAAACAAATCATTAACCTGTTATAAAAGTAATTTTTCATACAAAATAAGATGATAGCATGAGAGACATGAACAAATTTGTTTTACATTCCACATTATGTTTTATTTTATTTTTATTTATTTTTCAACTTTTCCTAACTCTAAACCTTGTATCATTTTCTTTTACTCTTGTCATATATAATTTCATTCAAAAGAGAGCAAACCCGGCCCATCAATTATTCAACCCAAAATTCTAATGTCTACATCCTAAACAGGTCCAAAGTATAAAATGACAACAGAAGAAGAAATCAACATAGCCCAATATCAAAACTAATATTATATACAACAAAAGATCAAAAATAAAAAGAATCATAATAATAAAATAAAATAAAATAAGTTGAATATGATAAGCAAATCACACCAGAGAGTGAGGTGATGTTAGTGTTGATAAGGAAGATAGAGTGTGAGGTTAGTGTACCCGAATTGGTGATACCAAATGAGAGCTTGCTATTGTGTATATTTATAATCTCTCTACGAATCACATGTGTAGATTGGTCGAGATTATGAAGATGTTATGGTCTTAAATTATATAATAATTTCTTTATTATCTGTTACCATATAATTTCTCCCAAAATAAGAGAGTTTGTTAGTGTGTGACCTGCTTAGTTTAAAAACCGAGTGAGGAAGTGCATATGAATATGATATGCGTGTGTAGAGCTGGGCATATGGGTAGTCTGTCAGTTTGAGTTCACACCCTAAAATCCACAACTCGCATAATCTGTCCTGTGAAGCCCGCAATTTAAATGAGCTTTGTTTTAGTGAGCCCACAACCGTACTGTTTAGCCCGTGAGCTAAACGGACCGGCCCGCGTCAAAAAAAAAATTTAAAAATTTGAAATTTAACTCATTTTTCAAACTCTTTTAAAAATAATTGTCTAAAAAAATCAAATTAAAAAAGTGACTAAAAATCAAATTAAAAATCCTTTTAAAAATCCTTTTTTATTATCATTTTATAATCCAATTAATCACTAGATGTCTGAGAATTATTCTTTACTAGAATTTAAATTATATATTTATATTTTGTATTTATATAAAAAATATATATGTACATTAATGAAATTAATTTTTAAAATATTTAGTAGTATATTAAATATAATTATGTTAAAATTGAGAAAGATAATTAATTATATATTTAGTTGAGGATATATTGCCTTAAAAAATATTAAGCATATTAAAATTTATTTCAATTTGTTCTTAATCCCAGTAATAATAGTAATGTAATACCTATATATATGAAATGTATAAATAAATTTGTAGTTATTTAAATTTGGATATACATTTTTGTTATTGTGAATACTATGTTTACATGTACTTGAATTTTTTGCGATTATAATTAATAATTTTTAAACTTTTTATTGTAAAAATTAAAATTTTATCAGTAATCGATGCAATTTAAATAGTTGAGAAGACAATAGTTTATACTCGTACTCAAAAATATTAAAAAAAAACTTTAAAAATATGAAATCATTGACCTTAAATTCTCAAACGAAAAAATAAAATTAGATTACTTGTCTATAGTCTACATTATTAAATCTATTTAATAAAATTATTATTATTATTATATCATACAATATTTATAAATAAAAACTAATATAAAATATTACAAAATAAAACAACATTTTATTATTTAATTGATCTGACAATTATTGACTAATTTTAGGGTAAACTAAATTTTTAGTCCCTAAACTTTTTTAAAATTCAGTTTTTAGTTTATAAACTTTAGTTTAACTGGTCAAGGTCCCTAAACTTTTTCAAAATTCGGTTTTTAGTCCCTAAACTTTAGTTTGACCGGTCAAGGTTCCTCAACTTTTTAAATATTCGATTTTTAGTCCCTAAATTTTTTAAAAATTTGACTTTTAGTCCCTGAAATCTCATTAATTCAGGGACTAAAAACTGAATTTTTAAAAAGTTTAGAAACTAAAAACCAAATTTTTAAAAAGTTTAGGAATTTTGACTGGTCAAAATTTTGTTTAGGGACTAAAAATCGAATTTTTAAAACTTTAGGAACCTTGACCAATCAAACTAAAGTTTAGGAACTAAAAACTTAGTTAACCCTTTATTTTATAAATTAAAATTTGACAAAATATTTTTATAAAAAATAAACATTTAACAAAAGAGAGTGCTTTTCATGTAACCAAAGAGATATTGTAATAAGTCAGTATTCACTACATATTTTCACACAAAAAAAAAAACCCTAAAAAATAGACATGTCCAAAAGAAAGCTACTATAGATTAGGCAAGAAAAAAATTTATGAGAGAATGACACTTATTGGTGAGGAAAAATTTTTTAGAAGGATAGATAGATAGATAGATAGATAGATAATAGAAATGAAAAAAAAAGTGAAAAATAATGAACACTAGACATGTGCAAAAAAAAACCCTTCTTTTATAAAATAGTTAATTAAGTTAATTAATAAAATAGATTAATAGATGGTTAAGCAATTAGGTGACTCAAATATAAGCCTTAAATTTTAGATAAAAAAAATAAATAAATCAACACTATAAATAAAAGATGAAAAAATGGATAAATAAATAAATAAAGAAGCGGCAAGAGCTTTGTGCCTTTGTTACTATTTTTCTTTTCTTTAACAAATCATCCGTACAAATCAAAGATTTAGAAGAATTGAAAAAAAAAAAAAAAAGAAAGAAAGAAGAGGCGGGAACACTGTTGCTATAATAACCAGATTTTATTATAGTGATGGATTAACCACACTTTCATTATGTCTAGACATGTACAACTGTGTAGTCTTTGCTGAGATGAATCTGGAAAACAAAGGAAGAGGTGTAGACTTGCAAATTATTCACCAAAAAGAAAACAACAACATTTAAAATGCACTATATTGTTAGCCTACAGATGTATCGAATCACTTCAAGGAACCAAAAACAACTTCATTCATTTAACTTATTAATCATATCTTAATTTTAGTATGAAGAAATATGAACTAACATTGATCAAATAAAGCATGTCTGTAATTTGAGGCTAAGCCAACCAATAGAAATTGGACTGCCTTTGCATTTCTTGTCACCAACTTGATGCAGATGCTTTTAATCTTTTAGATTCTGTTTGGGTAACAGAATCTTATAAGTTGGTTTTAATGTCATGGTTTGCTCTGATTTATATCTTATCACCATTTACCTCATACAAATAAAATTGAGCAAATAAAAGAAGTAAAAAAATACATTGCACTGGCCCATATGAAAGTGTTGCAAATAAAGAATGATATCATAGAAGAATGTTCTAAGAATGGATATATGGAATAATTGCCTTCATTTTATCTACTACAGCCTCAACAACCTCAATTCCTACTGGCCCATGCAGTAACTGTTTTGTACAGTTTGCTTGCAACAGTTGTAGCGCCATTGGTGATCCTTCCACCACAAACCCTGTACACTTGTGCGATTATTAATGTATATATCTTCATATTTTCTTTTTTTGAGAGAGGTGTTTCCTACATATATAAAACCAAAAAAAAAAAAATCAACTACCAGATTAATAAAAATCGAGCAATTCCATACTGAGTGTTCCTTTTATAATTCTACTTGTCAGCCAGAACATCAATGGCAAATCACATAGGAGTATAGTCAAACAGTTTCATCCCCACCAAAAACCTGTTTCGTCTCAATTTAACAAATTAATAAATCCCCACCATAATACCATGCCTTTCATAATTCTGCCAGCACAGTTATATTCTACTTGTTTTTCAGTTTGTCCCCAAAGAAGCTCCTTTGAAGCCCTTCTTGGGCCGCAATATTAAGTTAATGTGCATGAGTTGAAAGAAGTCTACCACACTGGAGGATTGTGTTTCCAAATTTAACCATCAAAAGGAAAGAAGCCAATGTGTTTTTGCTATTACCTTAATACAGGCAGTTATAGATGCATTTTTTCCTTGCTTCTTTTGATTATCTCATTTTTTTTATATGGAAGAGGTTGAGTGTAATAACTCATGTAAAAACTTTGACACACTAATCTAAACTGCTTAAGAGTAGAACCTGATATTTCTAAACTTATGAAAGGATTATGAGATGAAACAATATATATACCTCTGTCACTTTACAGGAAAGCTTCCACTCCACTATACACCCTAAACCTATAGAACTCCCCACTTGCATTTGTTCCTGTGCAAGCCTATGTTGTAAGAAAGATCCCTACATGAACAGAAATAGCATGTTATAGTGAGCTACATTTGAGTATTGAATCTTCCATTGCTTGTACGAAAGAATCTAAAAAAAGAAGTCTCGATCATTAGAGTAAATAAATTGTTAGGTAAATCAATTTATTCTACTATATTGAAGTGGAAAAGGGTTGAATTACAACTCAAATAGGTTCAATCGACTACTTTCATTAGGAACAAAATACTATTCCTGTATTAAAAAAGTCAAGTCAATCGAAAGAGTGTTACAACAAAAGCATGACATATAACCAACCCTCCATTTTTTGTGTTCTCTCTACCTGTAGTACATAAGTACATGTTTACAATAATGATAAAAGGGCTAACAACAGGTAAAAAATTCCAAAAGAAAGATGCTTCAAGTAAGTAAGAGCATAAGAGAACGTCACGTTTTGCAAGTGCTTAAAGCCCTCTTCAACGGATGTAGAAACACTTTCAATGTGGTAGTCAATTGTATCCACAATTGTTCACTGCAAGAATACCAGCATCTTAAATCACCCTTCATACTATAAATCCACCTGGTATATCACAACCACAAAGACAAAGAGATCCTTTTAGCTTTGTCATTTTGTAGAATTTAATGCTCCTTTTAAACTGTCAGCTTCATGCATGGTAAGGATAAAAATAGTTAGCTTAAGAGAAAAATTCCATCACAACCAAAATGAGCCTAATGAATCATACTAACCTTAATCCTATATTCAAATAAGTGATAAATATATCCACACTTTCATAAGTTCAAGAATTGATAAAGTGCTGTAAATAATATTAAGGGGTCGGTTTTTCTTTTTAGATACAAAGTAAATGAGTTTTATATACAAAATCCAGAACATATTACAGATTCTTTTTCGTTTGCTTTTATTGGGAGGGGAGGAGGTATAAAAAAATCAAGAGAACGAAACGAAAACAATGGTTTAAACATGTAATGAATAAATGAAAAATTACAATAATTAAAAAAAAAAAAAAAACACTAAAGTCTAGTCATAAAATATCAATATACTTTCTGGTGAGGGAAAAAACGAAGAAGGAACGTGTCACAGAAAGCAAGATATGCACTTTACATTCAAATATCAATATTTCACAATCTAGTCATAAAATCAAGGATGAGAATAGAATAGAATAGAATGAATAAAACGTAGAAGAAGCATGTCCAAACAAACCTTAGTCGTGAACGCTCACCATCTCCCGTGCGTGCTTTTGCGCAGTGTCGAAGTGATATGGCTCATTCCTCGCTAGCTGGGGCAGGAGAGCTCAAAGAGGCAAAGGGCGGCGGGGGAGAGTGGTCAAGGAGGAGGCAGAGGTGTGGAGGCGAAGCTTCCAGAGCAACACACTCGTAAAATATTTTGCGTTCTGTTTGTGCCTTTGTGGCTTAATTTTGGAGAAAATAATGAATAAAAAATAAAGAAAAAAAAATAAAAAACAACATGCGGGAACACTGTTAAGTATTAACCAGATTTTATTATATTATGGATGAGTTTTGATTTGGTGTTGACTATTTTGAAATGTATTTAATTTCAAGTAGAATGATCATAATTCTTTTATTTTATTAGTGGAGTTTTTATTTTTATTTTACTTTTACTAAATCATAAAAAATAATTTTTTTTAATTAAGGCATAAAAGCCCGTTGACTGTCCACGAAGTTCGCGGTCAAATCCGTTTAACCCGTGGGCTAAAAAAGTCCACAATTTAAATGGACTAAAAAAATTGAAGCCCATATACCATGTTAACTGCAGGTTATGCGGGTGGTCCGTGGGTCCAAACCCAAATATCCAGCTCTACACGTGTGTATTAGTTGTCAAAAATTAGCAAAGGCCACCAACACCAACATCATCCTCATTTTCCTTTCTTTTTTAAGATTTTATTATTATTATTATTATTATTATTATTATTATTATTATCTTTATGCTAAAATTTTCAACTTTTTTTCTATATTTTTTATTTATTTCAATTTTTATTGTTGGGTTCAATGGAAAAAAAATGTACGCAAGTACATTACAATGTTCTTTAATTTTGATTTTCTGAATTTTGTTTTATTTTTCATTTTTTATCCTTTCATTAATTGGCGAGGCTTAGAATGTACAACAGTATGAATTATTTATTATGTATAATAAATTTATTTTTATTTACCATTATTTTTTTAATTAGATAAAGAATAAAAAATCTCAAACAAAATTGAGTGTTGATAATAATTTAAGAAAAAATGAATTGAAACATTATAACCTTCCTATATAAAAAGAGTATATTTCGGAGAAATACAAGCATGTGGAAGACAAGAGTAAAGTTTTCATAATACAGTTTAGGGTTTACTATCTTTTTTATCTCTATTTTTTTTCCAGATTTTTTCTTTTAATTCTTAAGCTAAATTTTGACAAGTCAGCATCTATGAACTTTTTCTTCATTATCACTTTTAGTCAATGTTATCAAATAACAGTATTAACTGATGAGATAACAATAATGTTGACGGCTCAGTATCTTGTTACGCCATCAAAGACTTTGATGATATAACTACATATAATTTTTATTTAAACTGTATTTTTAATCCATCACCAATTAATCTAACGACATAACCACGTTCATGAGCATAATTAACAATAATTTGCAATGCCCAAGGATATTATTAATACATATATAGTGGAATTTCAGGACAATATAGAACACAAGCAAAAACAAAATCTCAAATAAAGAGATACGGATGTTGTTGATGAACAATTAAAGATGTTATTATTTCAACTTTTGTAATTACAAATAAATTCCACAACAGAATCATGGAAATTTTTGCATCTTATTTTGAATCATGAAAGGCTCAACTTTCTTTTATTATATATCATTCTGTATCAAACATTTCCACTGGGTGGAAGACAATTGCAAAGGCAACATCCATTGATGCAATACTTTTTGCAATCAGGGCGAAGGCATCGTAAATTTTTACAATCACTTGCACTCGGGGATTTGCACTTGTAGTTACACGCATTCACAAAACCTGTCAAATTTGTTAATTAATGGAAAAAAATAGTGTTTTATGACTGCAAATACTCATTTCATAAAATAAAACATAGAGGAATACCTGTTGCGGATGCTATGAGAAATAAAACTATCAAGCAAGGAAACAACATTGAAGCTTTTGCCATTGTGTATCTCTGTTGAAAGTGATTTTTGGAGTCTATTTTTTTTCCCTGACACTACAACACTGTGTTTATGAGAATTATTTATAATGATTATTAAGTGCATTAATTTTCATAATATGGCAAAATATTGGTCATAATAAAGGATTAATTGTTTTCTTTTTTGACAGAATAAAGGATTAATTGTTAAATATTTGGGGTGCATTGTTTGACTTTTTTTTTTGTATGAGATAGTTTTAAAGGAATAAAAATAAAAATAAAAATAAATGATGCATTTAATAAAAATAAATGACATCAGTGTATTTAATACGGTGAAATGCTACTACATGATGCATTTATTAGAAGCATAAAAAACTATTATATATATAGAGTTTGTTACCGAGCTTTAGAGTGTTAACACTAACAGATGTCAACACTAGGTTGGCTTAGTGGTGAAAAGTTAAAGTAGATACATGAGAATTTAAGTTTGATAATCATTATTACTATTGTACACTAAAAAAAATTAATAGACGTTGCATTGTTGTATTTTGCATATATATAATAATTTTTAAATAATAAAATTATTATAATGTTAACTTATAAATATTTTAATATTTAATATAATTTCATAATAAAGGATTAATTGTTAAATATTTGGGGTGGATTGTCTAACTCTTTTTTTTTTTGTATGAGATAGTTTTAATGGAATAAAAATAAATGACATAAAGTGTATTTGATTTGGGGAAACACTACACTACATGGTGCATTTATTAGAAGTATAAAAAGTCCCAAAATAAGTGTAGCAATTAAAAAAAATTATCTAAAAAATAAGTGTCATGTTAGTTTTTCAATGCAATATTAATTGCTTTTTTTTACTATTACCCCTAATAAGTATCACTTTAGTTTTTCAATGTAATATTAATACTAAGGTTAGTTTTGTAAAATTACTACTTTCTTTCATCTATTTATTAGTTTTTCTTGATCTATATAAAACAACCTTGGACGACACTTATTTTGGGCCACAGAGGGAGTATTTTTTTTTCGATAATAAAAAAGTTCAGGTGAGGTGGGTTTCGGGGACTCACCAGAGTTAAGGCAGACCTCAAGGCTCAATGAGCGCTTACAGAGGTACTTGTAGATTACCCACCAACAAGATCTTCACATCGGCAGTGGGAATCAAACCCACATCCTTGTGGGATGGAAGGAGTAGTATTACATACAGAGTTGTTGAGTGTAAACACTAACAAACGTTGCATTGTTGTAATATGCATATAATAATTTCTAAATAATAATACATTATTTTAATGTTAACTTATAAATATTTATATATTTAATATTATTTGCAAAATTTCAATTGTCTTTATCAGTAAATTTATTGATTCCTTTATTAAAAAAATAAAAATTTATTGATTCCTCGTTGTCATGTTATCTGAGTTATTCACATATTACATTAAAGAAGATTGTTAGGAATATATTTTCTGTAGTAAAAGAAAAAGAATATATTTTCTGACTGTGTTTCTAACACTGTTTTATTGAAAATTATAAAATAAGGAGAGAAATTCTTTTAAAAAATGTGGGAACTGCAAAAAATTACTATTTTCAATAAATTTCAATCAACAAAAGTATGTGTGTTCAAAAGAGTGTATTCGAGAGTATGTTCATAATATTTCTCTATATTAAATTATTATTTTAAATAAATAGTTAAATTAAATCATATAGATATTATATTTAAAATATAAGTTTTTATATTATTAAATAATACTTTTATGTTCATTATTACCAAATTCAATAATTCTTTACGGGCGTTTGTTTTATGAATTATTTGTTTATTCTTGTGAATATGGGCCATTTTTAGTTTAGTATTTCTCAATAATATTTTCTGTGCCGTTTTTAGTCTTTAGAAAATTTTGAAATCCTATTTTTAGTTCCTATAAGATTTTCACCTTTTGATTTTAGTCCCTGTAAAATTTTCATTCTTCAATTTTAGTCTCTAAAAAATTTAAATTCTAGTTTTTAGTCCTTATTTAATTTGTTGTCTTAATTTAGTCATTTTTAGAATATTTAATTGCTTCTTTATCCACATTCATATCACCAATATCGTCACATAATATCGTTCAAATCATTATTAGCAAATAATGACAAAGGTGGGAGTGGAACCATGTGACCCAAACATTAGCCCAACCAACTTGGACTCTCGCGAAATACCTTGAACACACATAACTTGTAATTCACTTAAATGAAAGCTTACTTCGGCAAATTTTTTGAAACATTAACACTATTTTTATTAGGAATACTCATTAATCGATTATGGTTAAATTTGAGCCCAAAAATTCTAAAGCGTGACAAACTGAATAAATTTGGACCCAAGTGAGCTTTCAGTTTAGGTAAATAAGAATTTAAATTCTAAAGTGGATGAAGAAGAGATTCTAAAATAATTGAATATAAAAGAAGGGGCTAGTTTCTTACTGGATGAATCAAGGTTCAAATATCTATTAGAAAATATGCCTACATTTAGTGTTCAATCATATCTCGAGTAGGACTATTTTTGAAAAAAAATACATATGAAAAAAGAAGAAGTCAAGTGTCTAGGAAATATAAGAAATGTTTACTGTACAGAAGTTTCTCTTTTTTAGAAGTTAATTAACCTTCATCAGAAATAAACTTATTCTTGGCAAATTTATTTTCAATTTAAGTTAAGAACAACCAACCACACACCAGTGGTGATCAATAACTGATTATTCATTTTGAACATAATCAATCAATTTTCTGGTTAATTGTTCTCGAACTGAAAATACTCTTGTATATTGTTTTTTAAACTTTATATTGAATATGCTAAATATATACCATATTTACATGGTATAGTGAAAGAATCAGCAAGATTTCAAATGTTTGTGGTTATCTGCCACAGGTACTTTGGTTGTGAGGTATTAGAGTTTCAGAGAGAAAGAATAAAATTGAGAGAGAAAATATCAAGTGTATTATTACTCACTTAACAAAGGGTTACAAAGGTGTATTTATATACTTAGCTGTCTTCATGACAGCTGTTATAACAGACTCATTAGCTGTCTTAATAGTTTACTAAGCTATATTAGATTGTAGTTGAATAATTGCATCTATTACATTATACTCTAATACCCCCCTCAAACTCAAGGTGGTTGAGGGTTTGGAAAAGCTTCAATCACATTGAGTTTGCTTCTAAGAAATAGAAATCTTTGTGGAGACAGTGCCTTTGTTAGAGCATCTGTCCATTGGTCAAGAGCAGGTATATGTTGAATAAGAAGCTGTTTAGCTAAAACTTTTTCCCGAACAAAAAATACATCAATTTTCATAAGTTTAGTCTTGGCATGTAGAACAGGATTGTGAGCTAAGGCTACTGCACTCTGATTGTCACAGAAAACCTGTGGAGTGGTGAATAGAACACCAAGTTCTGTTAACAGAGTTTGAACCCATAAAATTTCAGCTGTTGCTTGGGTAAGACTTCTGTACTTTGCCTCAGTACTTGAGCGAGCTACCACTTGTTGCTTGTGGGACCACCTGGAGACAAGATTTGGTCCGAAAAATTGCAAAGCTTATCTCAGGTCTAGTAATAGTGGTGTACTGTAAAGCTCCAACAATAAAACGGTACATAGTAGGGTCGAAGAACAGATTTGAGCCAGATTTGGTGAGTTTACAGGTTGAAGTCATAGGCGAAGAGATAGGTTGAGCTTTAAGCATTTTTGTTTTCTGAAGTAAATCTCTAATGCATTTCCCTTGAGTGAGGAGTAGAGAACCATCATTCATAGGTTTGACTTCAATTCCAAGGAAGTAATATAGCTTTCCAAGCTGTTTGAGAGAGAAGATAGAATGAAGTCTAGCTGTGAACTGCTGAATTAGTTCATTAGAACTGCCTGTGATGATGATATCATTAACATAAACCAAAAGATAAACAGTTTGAAAATTAGCTTTGTATACAAACAATGAAGGATCACATTTACTGGCTTTAAAGCCAAACTGAATCAATGTGGAATGTAGACGATCAAAACATTGTCTTGGTGCTTGTTTAAGCCCATAGAGAGCTTTATTGAGCTTGCATACTAGAGAAGTATCTGAACTTTCAAAACCTGGGGGTTGGGTCATATAAACTGTTTCAATGAGAAAGCCATAAAGAAAGGCATTGTTGACATCTAATTGAAACAAATCCCACTTATTTGTTAGGGAAAGAGTTAAGATAAGCCGAATAGTAACAAGTTTAATTATTGGAGAGAACGTTTCATGAAAATTAAACCCATGAACCTGATGAAAACCTTTTGCAACCAATCTGGCTTTATATCTATTAATAGACCCATATGCATTCTCTTTTATTCTAAACACCCATTTGCATCCAATAGCCTGTCGATCAGAAGGTAGAGGTACCAAATTCCAAGTATGATTTTTAATAAGAGCATTGTACTCTTGTTCCATAGCTGAAAGCCAGTTAGTATAAGACAAGGCATGCTTTACACTTTTAGGTTCACGGTGAGTTAAGAGCAGAGAAGGGTGTATTATAGGTTTATGTATACCAGACTTGGATCTAGTTTGCATAGGGTGAGTGTTCTATGGTCTAGGAGGAGAGTGAGTAGTATTCGAAGAAGAAAAGGGCTGATCATTGTTTGACTTAGGCTGAGAGGGTGCTGGATCATTGTTAGAGACATTGGGTGCAGAATTTTGAGTATCAGTTGACTGAGAAACAAGACTATGTGAATCAAGGGAGTTATTTGACTCATGAGAGATATTGAAATTAGGTGTAGCAGTGATCTATGGAGACAAAGGAGTAGGGGCAGTACGTTCAGCAGGCTGAATAACAGGTATAGAGGCTAAAGGGTGGCGGGGAAGAGTGGTCAAGGAGGAGGCAGAGGTGTGGAGGCGAAGCTTCCAGAGCAACACACTCGTAAAATATTTTGCGTTCTGTTTGTGCCTTTGTGGCTTAATTTTGGAGAAA
This sequence comes from Pueraria montana var. lobata, assembly GCA_026413185.1. Lineage (NCBI taxonomy): Eukaryota > Viridiplantae > Streptophyta > Magnoliopsida > Fabales > Fabaceae > Pueraria > Pueraria montana. Next base: position 52,558,382 of record CM048655.1, read on the forward strand.
ATAATGAATAAAAAAATAAAGACTTTGATGATATAACTACATATAATTTTTATTTAAACTGTATTTTTAATCCATCACCAATTAATCTAACGACATAACCACGTTCATGAGCATAATTAACAATAATTTGCAATGCCCAAGGATATTATTAATACATATATAGTGGAATTTCAGGACAATATAGAACACAAGCAAAAACAAAATCTCAAATAAAGAGATACGGATGTTGTTGATGAACAATTAAAGATGTTATTATTTCAACTTTTGTAATTACAAATAAATTCCACAACAGAATCATGGAAATTTTTGCATCTTATTTTGAATCATGAAAGGCTCAACTTTCTTTTATTATATATCATTCTGTATCAAACATTTCCACTGGGTGGAAGACAATTGCAAAGGCAACATCCATTGATGCAATACTTTTTGCAATCAGGGCGAAGGCATCGTAAATTTTTACAATCACTTGCACTCGGGGATTTGCACTTGTAGTTACACGCATTCACAAAACCTGTCAAATTTGTTAATTAATGGAAAAAAATAGTGTTTTATGACTGCAAATACTCATTTCATAAAATAAAACATAGAGGAATACCTGTTGCGGATGCTATGAGAAATAAAACTATCAAGCAAGAAAACAACATTGAAGCTTTTGCCATTGTGTATCTCTGTTGAAAGTGATTTTTGGAGTCTATTTTTTTTCCCTGACACTACAACACTGTGTTTATGAGAATTATTTATAATGATTATTAAGTGCATTAATTTTCATAATATGGCAAAATATTGGTCATAATAAAGGATTAATTGTTTTCTTTTTTGACAGAATAAAGGATTAATTGTTAAATATTTGGGGTGCATTGTTTGACTTTTTTTTTTGTATGAGATAGTTTTAAAGGAATAAAAATAAAAATAAAAATAAATGATGCATTTAATAAAAATAAATGACATCAGTGTATTTAATACGGTGAAATGCTACTACATGATGCATTTATTAGAAGCATAAAAAACTATTATATATATAGAGTTTGTTACCGAGCTTTAGAGTGTTAACACTAACAGATGTCAACACTAGGTTGGCTTAGTGGTGAAAAGTTAAAGTAGATACATGAGAATTTAAGTTTGATCCTCATTATTACTATTGTACACTAAAAAAAATTAATAGACGTTGCATTGTTGTATTTTGCATATATATAATAATTTTTAAATAATAAAATTATTATAATGTTAACTTAGAAAAATATTTTAATATTTAATATAATCTCATAATAAAGGATTAATTGTTAAATATTTGTGGTGGATTGTTTGACTTTTTTTTTTGTATGAGATAGTTTTAATGGAATAAAAATAAATGACATAAAGTGTATTTAATTTGGGGAAACACTACACTACATGATGCATTTATTAGAAGTATAAAAAAAACTACTTTCTCTGTCCAAAAATAAGTGTAACATTTAAAAAATATATCTAAAAAATAAGTGTCATGTTAGTTTTTCAATGCAATATTAATTGCTGCTTTTTTTCACTATTACCCCTAATAAGTATCACTTTAGTTTTTCAATGTAATATTAATAATAAGGCTAATTTTGTAAAATAACTATTTTCTTTCATCTATTTATTAGTTTTTCTTGATCTATATAAAACAACCTAGGACGACACTTATTTTGGGCCACCGAGGGAGTATTTTTTTTTCGATAATAAAAAAGTTTAGGTGAGTTGGATTTCGGGGGCTCACCAGAGTCAGGACAGACCTCAAGGCTTAATGAGCACTTACAAAGGTACTTATAGATTACCCACCAACAAGGTCTTCACATCGGCAGCGAGAATCAAACCCACATCCTAGTGGGATGGAAGGAGTAGTATTACATACAAAGTTGTTGAGTGTAAACACTAACAAACGTTGCATTGTTGTAATTTGCATATAATAATTTCTAAATAATAATACATTATTTTAATGTTAACTTATAAATATTTATATATTTAATATTATTTGCAAAATTTCAACTGTCTTTATCACTAAATTTATTGATTCCTTTATTAAAAAAAATAAAAATTTATTGATTCCTCGTTGTCATGTTATCTTTGAGTTATTCACATATTACATTAAAGAAGATTGTTAGGAATATATTTTCTGTAGTAAAAAAAAAAAAAGAATATATTTTCTGACAGTGTTTCTAACACACTATTTTATTGGCTAGAATTTATTGAAAATTATAAAATAAGGAGAGAAATTCTTTTAAAAAATGTGGGAACTGTAAAAAATTACTATTTTCAATAAATTTCAATCAACAAAAGTATGTTTGTTCAAAAGAGTGTATTCGAGAGTATGTTCATAATATTTCTCTATATTAAATTATTATTTTAAATAAATAGTTAAATTAAATCATATAGATATTATATTTAAAATATAAGTTTTTATATTATTAAATAATACTTTTATGTTCATTATTACCAAATTCAATAATTCTCTAGGGGCGTTTGTTTTATGAATTATTTGTTTATTCATGTGAATATGGGCCATTTTTAGTTTAGTATTTTTCAATAATATTTTCTGTGCCGTTTTTAGTCTTTAGAAATTTTTGAAATTCTATTTTTAGTTCCTATAAGATTCTCACCTTTCGATTTTAGTCCTTGTAAAATTTTCATTCTTCAATTTTAGTCTCTAAAAAATTTAAATTCTAGTTTTTAGTCCTTATTTAATTTGTTGTCTTAATTTAGTCATTTTTAGAATATTTAATTGCTTCTTTATCCACGTTCATATCACCAATATCGTCACATAATATCGTTCAAATCATTATTAGCGAATAATGACAAAGGTGGAAGTGGAACCATGTGACCCAAACATTAGCCCAACCAACTTCGACTCTCGCGAAATACCTTGAACACACAACTTGTAATTCACTTAAATGGAAGCTTTCTTCGGCAAATTTTTTGAAACATTAACACTATTTTTATTAGGAATACTCATTAATCGATTATGGTTAAATTTGGGCCCAAAAATTCTAAAGCGTGACAAACTGAATAAATTTGGACCCAAGTGAGCTTTCAGTTTAGGTAAACAAGAATTTCAATTCTAAAGTGGATGAAGAAGAGATTCTAAAATAATTGAATATAAAAGGAGCTAGTTTCTTACCGGATGAATCAAGGTTCAAATATCTATTAGAAAATATGCCTACATTTAGTGTTCAATCATATCTCGAGTAGGATTATTTTCGGAAAAAAAAATACCTATTAAAAAAAAAGAAGTCAAATGTCTAGGAAATATATGAAATGTTTACTATACAGAAGTTTCTCTTTTTTAGAAGTTAATTAACCTTCATTAGAAATAAACTTATTCTTGGCAAATTTATTTTCAATTTAAGTTAAGAACAACCAACCACACAACAATGGTGATCAATAATTGGTTATTCATTTTGAACATAATCAATCAATTTTCTGGTTAATTGTTCTCGAACTGAAAATACTCTTGTATATTGTTTTTTAAACTTTATTTTGAATATGCTAAACCATATTTACGGATGGTATAGTGAAAGAATTAGTAAGATTTCAAATGTTTGTGGTTATCTCCCACAGGTACTCTGGTTGTGAGGCATTAGAGTTTCAGAGAGAAAGAATAAAATTGAGAGAGAAAATATCAAGCGTATTATTACTCACTTAACAGAGGGTTACAAAGGTGTATTTATATACTTAGTTGTCTTCATGACAACTGTTATAACAGACTCACTAACTGTCGTAACAGTTTACTAAGCTAGTTATATTAGATTGCAGTTGAATAACTGCATCTATTACATTATACTCTAATACCCCCCTCAAACTCAAGATGGTTGAGGGTTTGGAAAAGCTTCAATCACATTGAGTTTGCTTCTGAGAAATAAAAATCTCTGTGGAGACAATGGCTTTGTTAGAGCATCTGCCCATTGGTCAAGAGTAGGTATATGTTGAATAAGAAGCTGTTTAGCTAAAACTTTTTCCCGGACAAAAAATACATCAATTTTCATATGTTTAGTCTTGGCATATAGAACAGGATTGTGAGCTGATAATTGCCTTATATTCCTACTTTTTGTAGTAGTTTAGGGGCAATTATTCGACATCTTTCATGCTTTTGAGCTTTGTTTATTCTTAATTTAGTTGAGTTTTGAATAAAAGTTTGTTTTAGTTAGAAATTTTAATTTTTACCCTTTTTACACTTGATATTTTGGTTGTTTAGTGTGTTTTTAGGAACTTTGTTGAAGCTTAAAGAAAGCTTTAGTGATGTCCCAAGAGGAATGATGCATCAAGGATCAATTGGGGTGAAGTTGAGAGCTTTGAAGGTCTTGCGGAAGCAAAATAAGCTTGTTGGAAGCCTTGGAACATGCTTGTGAAACCAAAATTATGCACCTGTGCAAAATCTAAAATTCTGAAGTTAGAACTTTGCACAACCGTGCAAATCTGTGTTTAAAAATTGCATAGCCTGTGCACGAGCAGCTGCGAGAAAAATTCCTATTTTTCTGTTTTGTTTTCTTCTGGGCTTTAACTCTTTTTGGCCCATAGTCTTAAATTGAGATTTTCTGTCCTAGTTCGGGGTCCTGATACGTGGTGCGTAGAGTGAAACAAGAGGTTCGACGACGGCTTAGAACGCGTTTGGCTCGGTTCTCCATGCTTTCATCATCTCTTGCTTCTTCCCCTATGGCTATGCATAGCTAAGTCCATTCTTCGTTGGGGTTTAATGTAATCGAGTCTACTTCCATGTAATTACTCTTTTATTATTCAATTAAACATCATTATTGTTCCTCTTCTATGCGTAATGCTTGTTTTTGGCTTGATCACTCGAATGCATGATTCTATATATTCAATTATAATTGGGAAATTTAATTGAATTGTGAACTGGAGAGAACACCCAATACTTTTTATGCCTAGGGATAGGATAAAATGGATTGGGCATCGTTAGAACCTCTATTCCTAATGCAAGTACTTTGGTTTCACTAATTCAAGGGATTGATAGTGGAATTAAAGGACTTAGGTTCTCTCACTTAAGGGATTAAGGTTTGAATAAATTTGTGGGTTGATGATAACAAAAGTTTATTTGAATAAGAAATTTTGTGATTGCATGTTAGGATGACTTGATGAAGTTAAACCCCGACGTAATTTATTCATTGATTTAAACCCAATTTTCTGCACACGCTACGTGTTTAGTGAATTTACCAAAATTCAAATTCTCTTCTTTTTCTAATTTAATTTATGCACTTATCTTAATTTTGTTTACCTAAATTTTCAATTTTCGTAGTCCATTTAATTTTGCTATTATTTACCCAATTATCGTACAAGTCCTTATGGATACAATACTTTACTTACCCTTTGTTACTTGAACGATTTGGTACATTTGCCAAAATTGTAACAAGTTTCTGGCGTTGTTGCCAAGGACTTGTGTCTCGGTAATTGGGCAAATTTTTAGTATTTTTGTGGACTTTAAACATTCTTTCATTCTTTTGCATTTTAATTTTGTTTTCTTTTATTTTCTTTTTCCTCATCCGGTGCTAACGGTCTTTCTAGTTGCTCTAGTTGTTTGTGATTTTGTGCATGCCAGGTACTATTGGTACAAGGAGCAAGACTAATCCTTAAAAGCTCCGTTTCATTCCAGAGATTGATAAGACTGCTAGGCTGATTAGCGGTCAAACTAAAATAGCAAAGCAACTAGCGAAGCAGTTGACATTGGAAGAGAGTTCTTCCTATCCTCACTCACTTTCCGAACATTCTTCTAGTTCAGAGGAGGAAGACATGGTAGAAGAAGAACAACCTACCAAGAGAACTTTGGCGGATCGTGTCACAAATAATGGTCCACGTCACTTCTCCAGTATTGCTAGGCTGACGGCTAACAATCATATGGCGGAGATAAATTTAGGCCTACTCACTCTCATTGGTGCTCACACCTTTGCCGGCCTAGACAACAAAGATCCCTACAACCACTTGACTACATTCTATGATCTATGTAGCACAACAGGGGTGGCCTAGAATGAAGAGGAGAATCTGTATATGAGGGTCTTCCATTTTTCCCTTATAGGAGATGCACTGAAGTGGCTCAATAATCTTCCATCTCAGAGTCTTACCACTTGGGGAGATGTTGAAAGCAAGTTCTTAGCCCGTTTCTTCCCAGAGACAAAAAGAAGCCAAGCCAAAACTGACATATTGGGCTTCCACCAAAGGCATGATGAACCACTCTTTGAAGCTCGGGAGAGACACAAGACTCTCTTGATGAAGTGCCCCAATCATGGAATTGAAGATATTGATCAGCTTTACATCTTCCTTGGAGGTGTGAGGGGGCAAACTAAGGTGATGCTTGATGCTGCAGCTGGTGGAGGAGTTATCAAGAACAAGACATTGGAAGAAGCCATAGAGTTGATTGAAAATATGGCAGCCAGTGATTTTGAAGCTCAACACAATAGAGCTCCACGTAGAGGGGTAATGGAGCTAAATTCTCATGATGCAATTCTGGCTCAGGTGGAAGCACTAAAGGTGCAAATGGGTAATCTTCCTCAACAATTGATGAAGGCTGCTTCTTCTCAGTTACATCACCAAGTGCTCAGTTGTGCAATTTGTGGAGGTAATCATCCTCTGGAGCAATGCCAATGTGCTTCCAACTCACAGGAAGAAGAGGTGAACTACATGGGAAGGCAAAATTATTATGGGTAGTCTGATAGGCCTCCTTAACAAAAGCTCAACCTCTATGACCACACGACAAAGTTGGAAGAGACTCTCATGAATTTTATGCAAGTCTCCATTTCTAATAAGAAGAACACTGATGCCTCTCTCAGAAACTTGGAGACTCAAGTTAGGTAGCTTGCAAAATAGTTGGCAGAATTGGCAGAGTACACTAAGAGTGGCTTCTCAGCCAAAACTCAGACCAACCCCAAGGGGAACTGCAATGCAATCTTTACCAAGAGTTGGTCAGAGTGTGATATGGTGAATGGAGTGGATGAAGTAGTGGAGGAAGTTGAAGTGAAGAAGGTTGAAGTTCGAAGCATAGATGGGGACTCAAAGATGAAGTGGGCTAGAGCTCAGAATGCCAAGGAAGAAAAGTTAAGAGCCAAAGCCTCTCTCACTACAAAGCTCCCTTATCCTAAAGCACCAACAAAAATTGATAAGGAGAGACAATTTGCTCGGTTCTTAGACATTCTCAAACACCTCTACATCAACATCTCATTCTCGAAAGCCTTGAAGCAAATTCAAATCTATGCTAAATTCTTGAAGGACTTCTTGACAAGGAAAAAGAAGTTCATTGAGAAGGATACCATTGAGTTGGAAGCGAAGTGTAGTGCTATAATTCAGAAGACATTGCCTGCCAAACATAAGGATCCTGGGAGCTTTACTATTCCCATCACCATTGGGAACCTGTCTTTGATAAAGCATTGCTTGATTTGGGGGCGAGCATCAATCTGATGCCCCTATCTATGCTAAAGAGAGTTGGAGATGTGGAGGTAAAGGCAACTCACATGACATTACAGCTTACTGATCGCTCCATTATATCCCCTCATGGGGTGGTGGAAAACATGCTGGTGAAGGTCGACAAATTCATAATTCCCGCTGATTTTGTTGTCATGGACATGGCGGAGGATTCACAGATTCCCATCATCTTGGGATGACCTTTTATGAAGACTGTTGATGCTCTAATTGATGTTGGCTAAGGAGAGTTTAAGCTTAAAGTGCAAGATGAAGAGGTGACTTTCAATGTATGTGACTCTGTGAGCCCCCCAGGGGGTTGGGGTTGACCACAACCATTCATTTTAGTGACCCTTAAGGTCACTCATCCGTCAAGCTAGTGATTTTAAAGAAGTGTTTACTGGGAGGCAATCCAGCTTTTTCTCTTTTTTCTCTCTTAATTTTGTCTTTATTTTAACTTCATTTTCTTTATTACGCTTATTCTATTTTATGTTTTGGTGTTTCTTTTGTGTTATTTCAGGTTGCTATGCACATGATGAAGATATTGGGAAATCATCCTTAAAAAAATAAAAAATAAAAAATTGACACAAGTTGCACAACCGTGCAATCTGAGTGCACACCTGTGCATCTTGCGCTAAAGGAGGCTCTACTTTTCGACGAAAGTTACACAACCGTGCAATCCGAGTGCACAACCTGTGCATTTGGCGTCGGAAAAAAAAGGGTCTCAAAAGGGGTGTGAATATCAAATAAAGAGGTTCAAAAAGCAAATTGTTAAAAAAAATAACAATAAACTCCCTCTCTTTCTTTATATTTATTCATCCCTTTAAGTTTAGGGTGTTGAGGTGGAGTTTGCGGCCCATGTTGATTGGCCAATGAGAGTTAGGGACCAACACAATCTTGGCCAAGGGGGTGAGGATAAGCCTGATAATGAGCAGTGAGGTAAGTTCTTGTTGTTGTTGTTGTTGTTGTTGTTGTTGTTGTTGTTGAATCTCTTGTTTGAATCTCTTGAATCTTGTTGCTTGCATGTTGCTTGGAAGTGATCAAGGCCATCTTTGCTATTTTAGCCATTGGCCTTTCTAGCTTACCTTTCATAATAAAATCCCTTGCACCTATCTTTGAGCCAAACAGGAAAATTCTTGATGCATGTATGAACCTTTAGCCAAAATGAAAAACAATTGTTTTCCCAATCTTAGGAATAGGAGAACAATTGAGAGATGAAGTCTTGCATTAAGTTTGGGGTGTCTTGTTAGACACCCAAAAAACAAATGAAAAGGTGCCCCAAGGGACTTTAGTGTCACAGTTAATTAACTGTCCAAAAAAAAAATTCAACATAAGAAAGTATTGACCACCCGTGTCCCACGGTGTTAATTGTTGTAAAAAAAAAAAGATAGAAAAGAAAAGAAAAATGTGCAAAGGAATAAAGTGGGACTTGGGTGGAGCTTAATAATTGGTTTGGGTTGTTGAAATAACTTGGGGCACAAATTGTGTGTTTGTTGAGCTAAGATTGAGTTCTCTCTCTTGTTCTCATACTCTTTAAGATATTGAATCTTAAGAAAAACCATTGTTGTTTGTTAGCCCAGCCACGTTACAAGCTCAAAAAGTCCTTAGTGATCCTTGTTGGCATGTTTGTGACATTGTACTTTGGGAGATGAAAAGCAAAACTAATATGTGCGGTGTTGACGTGTGATAGAGTGATACACTCACCTTGTCTTGTATGTTTGAGAGATACAGTTTGTGAGGACCAAGGAATGTTGGTTGTTTATTGCAATTGTGTTATTCATGTTGATCCCTTATTGAACTATTTCATAGATGCTTTGTGTGGGCACTACAACTTGTCTTAGATTGGAATTAACAAACTGAACTTGTGAGAAATGAAGCATGCCAAGTGGTGACGAATCTGTGAATACTTGAGTCATGTCTTGTTAGTTTTTTTTTATTAGGAATTGAGTCTAGGTTGTTTTCATGTTTTAATCGCATTAGGGATTTGTGTTACTTTTTGTTCTATGTTCTTGTTTTGTTGCTCGAGGACGAGCAAAGTTCTAAGTTTAGGGTGTTGATAATTGTCTTATATTCCTACTTTTTGTAGTAGTTTAGGGGCAATTATTTGACATCTTTCACGCTGTTGAGCTTTGTTTATCCTCAATTTAGTTGAGTTTTGAATAAAAGTTTGGTTTAGTTAGAAATTTTAATTTTTACCCTTTTTACACTTGATCTTTTGGTTGTTTAGTATGTTTTTAGGAACTTTGTTGAAGCTTGGAGAAAGCTTTAGTGATGTCCCAAGAGGAATGATGCATCAAGGATCAATTGGGGTGAAGTTGAGAGCTTTGAAGGTCTTGTGGGAGCAAAAGAAGCTTGTTGGAAGCCTTGGAACATGCTTGTGCAACCAAATTGTGCACCTGTGCAAAATCTAAAATTCTGAAGTTAGAACTTTGCACAACCGTGCAAATCTGTGTGTAAAAATTGCACAGCCTGTGCACGAGCAGCTGTGAGAAAAATCCCTATTTTTCTGTTTTGTTTTCTTTTGGGCTTTAACTTTTTTCGGCCCATAGTCTTAAATAGGGATTTTCTGTCCTAGTCCGGGGTCCCGATACATGGTGCGTAGAGTGAAACAAGAGGTCCGACGACGGCTTAGAACGCGTTTGGCTCGGTTCTCCATGCTTTCATCATCTCTTGCTTCTTCCCCTATAGCTATGCATAGCTAAGTCCATTCTTCGTTGGGGTTTAATGTAATCGAGTCTACTTCCATGTAATTACTCTTTAATTATTCAATTAAACATCGTTATTATTCCTCTTCTATGCGTAATGATTATTTTTGGCTTGATCACTCGAATGCATTATTCTATATATTCAATTATAATTGGAAAATTTAATTGAATTGCGAATTGGAGAGAACACCCAATACTTTTTATGCCTAGGGATAGGGTAAAAAGGATTGGGCATCGTTAGAACCTCTATTCCTAATGCAAGTACTTTGGTTTCACTAATTCAAGGGATTGATAGTGGAATTAAAGGACTTAGGTTCTCTAACTTAAGGGATTAAGATTTGAGTAAATTTGTGGGTTGATGATAACAAAAGTTTATTTGAATAAGAAAATTTGTGATTGCATGTTAGGATGACTTGATGAAGTTAAACCCCGACGTAATTTATTCATTGATTTAAACCCAATTTTCTGCGCACGCTACGTGTTTAGTGAATTTACCCAAATTCCAATCCTCTTCTTTTTCTCATTTAATTTATGCACTTATCTTAATTTTGTTTACCTAAATTTTCAATTTTCATAGTCCATTTAATTTTGCTATTATTTACCCAATTATCGTACAAGTCCCTGTGGATATGATACTTTACTTACCCTTTGTTACTTGAACGAATAGGTACACTTGCCAAAATTGCAACATGAGCTAAGGCTACTGCACTCTGATTGTCACAGAAAACCTGTGGAGTGGTGAATAGAACACCAAGTTCTATTAACAGAGTTTGAACCCATAAAATTTCAGCTGTTGCTTGGGCTAGACTTCTGTACTCTGCCTCAGTACTTGAGCGAGCTACCACTTGTTGCTTGTGGGACCACCTGGAGACAAGATTTGGTCCGAAAAATTGCAAAGCTTATCTTAGGTCTAGTAATAGTGGTGTACTGTAAAGCTCCAACAATAAAACGGTACATAGTAGGGTCGAAGAACAGATTTGAGCCAGATTTGGTGAGTTTACAGGTTGAAGTCATAGGCGAAGAGATAGGTTGAGCTTTAAGAATTTTTGTTTTCTGAAGTAAATCTCTAATGTATTTCCCTTTAGTGAGGAGTAGAGAACCATTATTCATAGGTTTGACTTCAATTCCAAGGAAGTAATCTAGCTTTCCAAGCTGTTTGAGAGAGAAGGTAGAATGAAGTCTGGCTGTGAGCTGCTGAATTAGTTCATTAGAACTGCCTGTGATGATGATATCATCAACATAAACCAAAAGATAAACAGTCTAAAAATTAGCTTTGTATACAAACAATGAAGGATCACATTTACTGGCTTTAAAGCCAAACTGAATCAATGTGGAATGTAGACGATCAAAACATTGTCTTGGTGCTTGTTTAAGCCCATAGAGAGCTTTATTGAGCTTGCATACTAGAGAAGTATCTGAACTTTCAAAACCTGGGGGTTGGGTCATATAAACTGTTTCAATGAGAAAGCCATAAAGAAAGGCATTGTTGACATCTAATTGAAACAAATCCCACTTATTTGTTAGGGAAAGAGTTAAGATAAGCCGAATAGTAACAGGTTTAATTATTGGAGAGAACGTTTCATGAAAATCAAACCCATGAACCTGATGAAAACCTTTTGCAACCAATCTGGCATTATATCTATTGATAGACCCATATGCATTCTCTTTTATTTTAAACACCCATTTGCATCAAATAGCCTGTCGATTAGAAGGTAGAGGTACCAAATCCCAAGTATGATTTTTAATAAGAGCATTGTACTCTTGTTCCATATCCGAAAGCTAGTTAGTATCAGACAAGGCTTGCTTTACACTTTTAGGTTCACAGTGAGTTAAGAGCAGAGAAGGATGTATTATGGGTTTATGTATACCAGACTTGGATCTAGTTTGCATAGGGTGAGTGTTTTGTGGTCTAAGAGAAGAGTGAGTAGTATTCGAAGAAGAAGAGGGTTGATCATTGTTTGACTCAGGCTGAGAGGGTGCTGGATTATTGTTAGAGACATTGGGTGCAGAATTTTGAGTATCAGTTGACTGAGAAACAAGACTATGTGAATCAAGGGAGTTATTTGACTCATGAGAGATATTAAAATTAGGTGTAGCAGTGATCTGTGGAGACAAAGGAACAGGGGCAGTAGGTTCAGCAGGTTGAGCAATAGGTATAGAGGCTAAAGGAAGGTTGACAGGTATAGGGGATGAAGAAGTAAGTGTAGGGGAGGAATTAAACAGGTCATTGTAGGGAAATTTATACTCATTAAAGACAACATCTTTTGAAATAAAAAGCTTCCCTGTGGGAGACAAACACTTGTAGCCTTTGTGTGATGTGGAATACCCCAAGAAAACACACTCATGTGATCTAAAATTCAATTTGTGACTATTATAGGGTTGGAGAAAAGGAAAACATGCACATCCAAAGGTCTTGAGAAAAGTGTAATCAGGACTTTGATTGAATAATACCATATATGGAATGGCAAAATTAAGAGAAGCTGTGGGAAGTCTATTAATGAGGTAAACAGCAGTGGTAAAGGCAAAATCCCAAAGCTTAAGAGGTAAAGATGCATGACTGAGCAATGTAAGACCAAGATCAACAATGTGTTTATGTTTTCTTTCAACAACACCATTTTGATGGTGTGTGTGAGGACAAATAATTCTATGACTAATACCTTGGCTGGCTAAAAAGGTAGCTAATGGTCTAAATTCACCTCCCCAATCTGTTTGTAAGCTTTTTATTTTTGCATTAAACTGAAGTTCAGCCATAGCCTTAAACTGCTGAAAAATAGTAAAGGTTTCTGATTTATTTTTAAGAAGATAAATCCATTTAAACCTGGAATATGCATCAATAAAGGTGATGTAATAGAGAAAGCCATTTGTGGAAGGAATATGTGAGGGGCCCCAAAGATCACTGTACACTAATTCCAAGGGAGAATGGTAAACAATATTAGATGAAGAAGAGGGTAATCTATGTAATTTTCCAGCACAACATGCAGAACAAAAATCAACAACATTTTTATTGATAACTGGTTTATTACAGTGTTGCAAGACAAGTTTAAGAACATGAAGATTAGGATGTCCAAGTCTAGCATGCCAAAGGGTGCTAGACTTATTACAAGTATTTACATCAGAATTTTCAGAACTAGAAACATTAGAAACATAGCATGAAGCTAAACCAGCAGCAGGAGCACTGCATAGCTTGAGGTTTGGGAAGTAGTAGAGACCATCAAGGCCAACACAGCCTTGCAGTAAGACTTCATTGGATCCCTATGATTTGACAACACAAGAATTTGGATGAAACTCAAAGTATACACCATTATCACTAGTAAATTTGCTAACCCTAATTAAATTCTTTGTTATATAAGGCACATGCAACAAATGATTAAGAGAAAAGGCAACTTTAGGATTATAGGGAGAAATAAATTTGGATGAACCAGAGGAGTGTATTTGCAGACCTTGGCCATTACCGACAAAAATTTGGTCAGGTCCTTCAAAAGGTCCTTGTTGCTGAATGTTCTGTGACTCTCCTGTCACATGAAAGGAAGCACCTGAATCTGGAATCCAGGTTGAAGATATGTTGGATTGAGAACCAGTGTTGGTTAACATAGCACTTGGCACCATTGAGGCACTAGAGAAATTCTGATACTGACTAGTATTAATTGGTTTTTGAGAAGTATTCATCCAAACATTATTAGGACGATAACCATTGTACTGTCCTGAAGTATTCTGAGAGGAAGACTGATACATTTGTTGATGTTGAGGTGGATGATTATGAGAAAATTGTTTACCAGAAGCTTCATGAAGAGTGAGGGATGGATTTGGTTGATACTGATCAAATCTATAGTAACAAAAAGCTGCAGTGTGTCCAAATTTGAGACATACTTGGCACTGAATATTTGAGAAACGACCTCTGTGGCCTCGACCTCCTCTGCGTCGGCCACCACGGCCAAAGCCATTTCCACGGCCGAAACCGCCACGAGAATTAGGGGAAAATTTATCTGACTCCGGTAGATGTGATGATTTGTTCATTGCTGCAATCTCAGAGGTTGTCGATTGAGAGGAGCTAGGGTTCGTTGTCGCTTGCGTCAAATTAATCGAGGGATTTGATTCAAAGATAAGTTTCTTATGAAACTTTTGAAGGCACGATTCATGCGTGAGAAACAACACTTCAATTTCTTCAATCGATAATGGTTCAAATCGACCTTCAATAAAAGAGATGACAGAGTTGAACTCTTGCGGAAGGCCTTCAAGAATCACATCTGCATGTTCTTGAGACGAAACAGGTTCGCCGACAGAAGCAAGAGCATCAACGAGAGCTTTGACTCGCAGTAAGAACTTACGCATCGGTTTATCATCAAGATTTGTGGCTCGTAACTCAGTCCGAAGCTGTCGAGCTTTGGCACGAGTTTGCTTGTGAAAATAATCGTGAATTTTCTCCTAAATTTGATAAGAATGAACCGATCCAAGTACACGAGACAAGAACGAAGAAGAAAGCGTCGATTGAAGCCATGTCATTAGAAGTTGATCTTGCTACTCCCAAGCCAAATACGCAGAGTTTTCATTTCCAGCTTTGCGATCTGCTTCAGTGAGAAAACACGGTGGAATCGAAGGATTAACTACAAATTGTTGAAGTCGGTGAGACTTGATGACTGGTTCGACTTGTTGCCGCCATAGAAGAAAGTTCGAATCATCGAGTTTTTCAGAAATTGAATGAGAAAAGGTTGGAGGAGTGGAAGAGGTGGGAAGATTGGCCATGATCGATTTTCACCGTGCTCTATGATACCATATTAGAGTTTCAGAGAGAAAGAATAAAATTGAGAGAGAAAATATCAAGTGTATTATTACTCACTTAACAGAGGGTTACAAAGGTGTATTTATATACTTAGTTGTCTTCATGACAACTGTTTTAACAATTTACTAAGCTAGCTATATTAGATTGCAGTTGAATAACTGCATCTATTACATTATACTCTAATATGAGGGAAGGTCTCATTGTGACAATGGCTGAGTCATTGACCCCAGCTTTAAGAGCAGCCTTTGCAACTTCCAGGAAATGAACTACGAACTACATATTAAATTTCTTAGTCACATTGTGTTGGGAAAAACAAATCCCTTCCCATTATAAATTTTTTAGACAAACTTAAAAAGCTCTATTTAAAATACCTCTCACACACAATAGAATTACCGACATGCTCAAGAAATTTTAGATGGAACATTCTATTGGGTGAAAAACACCACTAAGTTTTTATTTCTTGGCTCTATGTATAGAGCTAAACTGTAATGAAAAAAATAAAATCAAATACTATTAAAATTCTAATCTTAAATGAGAAAACAAATCTCTAAAATAAATTAAACAGATTGATAATATATTTAAATCTAAACAGTATCCAAAATATTTGAAACATACAAATAAAAATCCCTAAAAGATACCTCTTGAATTTCCATTCACTGCATTTATTTAGAATTTCGAATTGTTATCCCAACAAATTGTTGGTACAAACTTTTTCTGACATGCGTTCTTCTGATTTTTCTGAAATCAATGATGGCGCGCACTTTGCATGATTTTTTGGCTCTACCTGACCTGTTCTCCCTATATCAATAATTTACTTCGGATAAAATATGTTTTTATCTCTTATTTTATATAAATTTCTATTTTTAGTCTCTTATAAATTTTTTTTATGTTTTTAGTCCTTTAAAAATTATTTTCTTTTATTTTTAGTCTTCTGACATTAATTTTAACTGTTAAGTGATGTTGTGACGAGCATAATTTGTGCTTGAAAATTTTCTGTTTAAGTTTCTAGCGATTTTTAACTGCTGCAAATTTTCTGGCAAACTAAAACTGTCAGAAATGTTAAAAAAATAATAAAAAAAATCAAAACCTCGAACACCAGATTTTCTGAAATCACAAGAAATGTTACAAAAGTAAACATTTCTGACCGCCAAAAAATTTGTAGCAGTTAAAAGTCACTAGAAACTTAATTAGGAAATTTTCACACACACAGTTTATATCTACCATGTCATCACTTAACAGTTGAAATTAACGTCAGGGACTAAAAACAAAACAAAACAATTTATGAGGGACTAAAAACAAAACATAACAATTTATGAAGACTAAAAACAGTAAAAAAATTTATGAGGGACTAAAAACAGAAATGAAGATAAAATGAGGGACAAAAACATATTTCACTCATTTACTTTTGAGTAAATACAATATTTTTTTTAAACCTAAAAAATCCGTTCGTAACAAAATTTCATAAACATATAGTTAGCGTATATCTATCGTGCATGTTACTTAGATGAAAGAAAATGCAGCTTTACCACTATGAGTTGAAGCTCCAGCTAGCTATGCTGCAGAAGAGTCCTGATAACTCAATTCTAGTGCATTATTTAAGCCATGCATTAATTTGGTATGTATCTATGGCATTCTTCTCTACATGGGACATGTACCTACATCAGAAACTTACACACAGAAGTGGATGACTTATGCGAATAGCTATCTTAGTTATTGGTCAGGCTGTAATCAACAGGAGCCTAATTAATTAATCAATAAGCTATTAGTAATATAAATTTCTTATTCTAGGAGATGTATAAGAGTGCACATCATTTTAGCCTTTTTATATAGGTGGTTGAAGGTGCGCACCTCCAATATGGCAGGTATGGTGCACTTGTAAGGAAAGTTTATAATAAAAGTTAAGGATTGTATTATAGGTATATTAATGCTATATATGTATTTTGGACAAATGTGCTAAGCTCTGGAATGACATTCTTATTATATGCTTGCGTATTGTTAGGATAATTTTGCTTAAAGTAATGTGGAATTAACTAGAAAATAACTTATTTAGATGAATATCATTGTGAAAATTAAGTTAAGACAGTTAAAATGATCAGACTAGTAAAGGAATAAATAAATGATTTATATCCTTAGTATTATAGAATACACGTGTTCAGATGGTCATTGTTAAAACATATATGGTGTTCATATTTCGTGCTTAAGAAATTATATATTATAAATAGATATATAAAAAAAATTGTTTGAGAAAGTGTACTATATAAAATTATATGAGTGTTGCATCTTAATTAGATTCATGTTTGTTAGATTTTTTCTTAAAATTAACCAACATTAAGTGAAATTGTCCATCAGATATATAAGCTACACTTCAAGAATTAAGGTAGACAATGTGAAACCTTCCAACAATATTTAAAGTATAAACATTTTTTTTATACAATAATGGTAATAAGATTTGAACTTAGAATATTATGTAGGTTTAAATACTTTTTTAGTCCTTGTAATTTAGTGTTTTTTTACTTTTCATCCTTGTAAAATTATTTTTTTGATTTTAATCATTGTAAATTATGTTTGTTTTATTTTTTGTCCTTAAAGTGGTTTAGACAGCGCTTTGAATAGTGAAAAAAGCGCTATCTAAACTGCTATAAGGACGAAAAACAAAACAAACATAATTTGCAAGGACTAAAACAAAAAAAATAATTTTGTAATGACAAAAAGTAAAAAAACACTAAATTATAAGGACTAAAAAGGTATTTAAACCTATTATATATATATCAAACTGCAAGACACTAGATGGACTTTAGTAAATTTAGAATAAACAACTATTTCTAACTTCTTTTCATATTAATTAGGAACAAATTGAACTCGTGAACTCGAAACCAAACACACACCATTCCTATGTTCAATAAAGACTCTCTTATTGAATACTATGGTCTGTAGACTTCTGTCTTTTGCTCAAAGCCTCAACCAACCAACAGCAACATGTTCCGCATGAAATCACATACAGCAAAGGGCTAAAATTTGTGCCTAGATTTTTGTCGGAAAAACAGCCCACGTGTTCTTCACTAGAACCAATCCACTACTAATAGCTTCTAATATCTATATCCAAGTTACCTGCTTGCAATTTAAAACTAATTTCTAACTAGCTAGTTGTTACTAGTAGTAACTATTGGTAAGAACTAACTGAATATTAAATTTGGACGTTATTACCCTATGTTGTTTAATAAAGTTATTTGCAAGAAAAAAAAAAAAACGATGAAATTATCTTTAGCATAAGTGTTTTATTTTAGTGGCTTTTCTTCTTCCCTCTGTGTAAGAGTAGTATTAACTTCACATAACTACAAAAAGAAAGTAGGGTATCAGTCAGGATTCTCTCCAACGAGAGAGAATGGGTAAGTGGTCACACACTTTTTCTGTGTCCATACTCCATACCAGGAACTGAACTGATTCAAACTATCAACATTTATTTTTCTATTTTTTATATTAAAAAAAAATGAGGACACTGACAGCATGTTGAATCCCACCAAAGCATATATCCTTAATTAGTTCTGAACCTGTGATCTTTGTTTCATCCAAAATTGCAAGAATATATCATTAATTAGATCCTGACAACTAGGCCATTAATTAACATTAGCCTTGAGAGGACTATAAGTATAGTGGTAAATTTTTGGGTGAATACCCAAACTGAACCCTGAAAAAATAATTGGGACCTTTTATATCTAAAAGAATTAACTAATTAGTCCTTCTTTTTTATCTGTAGGAATCAAACTACGAAGATAGTACTGGAGAGTTTACAACACTCACACACCCTGCTTAACCAATTGAGTCAGACACTCTCAGTAGCTAATTAGTCCTTCAAGATTATAAATATAAGACATTTTAATTTAATACTATAAAAACCTAATTAATTTGATACTATTACTTAAAGTATCATTTAATTTATAGCACCCAAATATTTAAAGGATTATTTGATATTTTTTCTTCGAGAAATAAATTAGGTTGAATATATATTTGTTTTGGAAAAAATATTTATTCTAAATTTTTAAATAAGACATCAACATATGACAAGAAAAACAAAAAATATAAAAAATAAATGCAGATTAATTAATGAAATTTGGTTTGTTAGAGTAACTGTTCTTCTCCACTAATAGAATTTTTTTTTTTGGTTACAACTAATAGAATTACTTATGGTCCTGATTTTTTTTTTTTTTACAATGTGGCCATGAAACGTAAAACCATGCTGCTTTTTTTTTAACCATGAAATGAGAAAGGATGGAGGAGAGATAGAAAAATGCGTTACTTCCACCTTTTGGTATGTTTTTAAAAGGGAAGGATGGAAAGAAGGAAGAAAATCTGCTTTGCATAATAAAAAGACAATGTATTTATTGTTGTATATTTTTCTATTTTATTAGAGATATTTATATTATTTTATATACATTTGTTTTTTACTTTTTATACAATTAAATAAGAGAAAAAATTAACTTTTTTCTTATCAAATAATCTAAAAATTATCATACTCTGTTCTCATTTTCTTTTCTCTCTTTCTAACATTTTGATTCCTTTCCGGATGAATCAAACATAACAAAACATATACTTGGTATCCCAACCTTCAAGCACTTTGTGTGGTTGAAATAAAAGTGACATTGCTGTAACGTGATTCATGGCAGTGCTTGATGCAGACATGAAGTACTATGTTAGTTATAACGTCATCTCACAACCTATCTTTGTACTGTTAAAACGACAACGTCAATGGGTTGGGTTATGTATGGCTTTCCTTTGTTATTTTGCTTTTCAACTATGCTAACATTCTGATTCTGAACACCATCCAATTGGGAAAAAAATAAAATAAAATTGATTTCCAGTTTAATAAAGTCTTATGGGATTTGTGGTACCACCAAATCAAACACGCACTTAGACTTTTCTAAAGTGCAAG
This sequence comes from Pueraria montana var. lobata, assembly GCA_026413185.1. Taxonomy (NCBI): domain Eukaryota; kingdom Viridiplantae; phylum Streptophyta; class Magnoliopsida; order Fabales; family Fabaceae; genus Pueraria; species Pueraria montana. Next base: position 52,578,201 of record CM048655.1, read on the forward strand.
ATATATTTAAAGAGCAAAATTCTTACTAATAATTGTTACTTTCAAACGGTTCAAATTTTAATTTTATAATTTATTACGCATATACTATAATAATTTTAACTATTAATTATTCAACTAACAGTTATTATTCTGTACTTTTCTCTTTAAAATTCATTCTATAGAATTGGTTGAACCATCGTGAGAGGATTTTTGACGCGTGCAATTCTGACAAAGCACATAAAAGCTTATACAAGTCAACTACTAATTGATCTGGGTATTGAAAAATAGATCCATTTATGATATGAGCATAGCAAGCTTTGAAAAGTAAGTACATTTCTAGCATAGTTTATGAAAGCTTATACATGTCACCTAATTTATTTGAGTAGGTAACATATATTCTAAGGTACAGGAAATATATATTTAAGAGTGAACTAGGTCAATTTAGCATCAAAACTTTACTTAGACTTGGTCCAAGAATCTTTGTGGAGCTGGGGATCAGTCTGGTAGTACACAATGTCACCAGAGTCGCTAACGAAGTGATCCTGACTTATGCTGTGTAGCAAGTACTTTATTAGATGAAGTGGCAATGGCCCAGATTTCTGAGGTTCACGATAATACTTTCCTAGCACTGCCTTTGCTGCTTTAGTCTATTGTGTGAGGGGACAACAAAAAGAAAGAAAGAAAAAAAATTAAATAAAAGGAACAATTCAGGACCACAGAAGGAAATGCATGCATTTTTGAGATTATTGAGTGTGAAATATGAGAAATGATTATATGTAAGGTAGGAGATCGTGACATGTTTGTGGTCTCAGCCAATTTTCACACTTGACATGTAATTGACTTTTTTAATTTAAGGGAAAGAATTAATAAAATTCGATTACGTGTTACGTGTAAATTGACTAAGATCATGCAAACACGTAATGATTTTGAATCATACAATAATTTCCTTGTGAAACAAAGAATTAATACCGCTTCGACCAAATGATAATGTGGAATTTGAGGGAAAAGGTGATGGATAACATGGGTGCCGATGTCATGGTGAATGTTGTTAATCCAACCATAATCACGATCTACGGTTGTAAGACCACCCCTTAGATAAGTCCATTCCTGTCAAATTACATAGACAAAATAACAAGGAGTAAGTTCCTATCTTCTTTTGAAGGATGGCAAAAATGCACACAAATATGTTGTATGTTTGAAAATAACATAATTCATAAGATAATATATTTACTCCAAAAGGGGTTCTGTGTTTAAAGTGACCATGTGACAAATTGGACTATAAAGTCGGTGAAAATAGTGGATGATTTGGACATGGGAGGACAATATGGTCATGAATTTAACTTTAAGGCAAGTACAAGCGTAGATCTAACAACTTGCCTGGTATTTGATTAATTTTGAAAACTTATTATTTCTTTAAAAAAAAATCTCTCAAAAAGTTAATAAAATAAATTGCATTAAATGTGGTACCTGGCCACGGTACCACGGTAGCTTCTGCTTGTAACCATGATGATGCAAGTAGGTGACGAAATCCAGCCACATGACGAAGATCTACACATGTTCAAATAAGTGAATAACTATTGGATTGGACATGTCACATGTGTTAACCGATTAATTATATATAAAGAAAGTGTGAGAGTGGGATTACCAAATAGGGAACCCCATAGAGCTTGAGCATAAAAAGTGGACCCATTGTGAGGGAAAGATAGAGAAGCACAGAAAGCATGATGCCCCAACACAGAGTTGAAGTTAGCACATCTTTTCTCTCACCAGGGGAGAACAAGTTGCTGTTAGGGTTGAAATGTGATGATAAGGGTCAGGATCTGGGCTCCTTTCGAGTAGGAGTGACTCCAACAGAAAGAAGAGAGGGAGACAAAGGAATTTCTCAGGTAATGATTTTTCTACCCTTTCCTTCATTCATTCCTTACATATAATAACAAACTTCTGTCATAACCAATCACATCATCACACGTCACTATGATCTAACAGAAAAGGAATGCTCAAAACTATTCACTATTTCTTTTCTTATATTAAAAAAACAAGAAATACTATAGTATGTGGCAAAGTTAAAACTTCACGTAGTCCTTCATCCAAACCGAGGTGTTCTTCACGCGCTGAGGCCTCAGGTACTTGGGTTCTTCTTGTTTACTTGGCCCAACTTCAGTATTCAGACTTCCACTTGGGCCTTTGAGTCCATCTTTTGCTCCAGGATCACCTAAGATGTTTGTGCCCGTATCAATACCTCCCTCTTCGAAGACAACCTTGTCCTCAAGGTTGAAAGTGGGATATGACGTTAGGAACGTCTCTTTGTCTTCCCATGTTGCTTCCAGTTCCGAAAACCCTTCCCATCGAACCAAGAGCTGCTGCTTATTCCCCTTAGCAGTGAGTAATAGCCGGCCACGTAAAATTTCAGCGGGAACCAATGGTACAAGGGTGCCGGTAACAGAGGAAGCCAAGGGCGGAATGGATGACGGAGGAGTGCCATAAAAGGGCTTCAGCTTGGAAACATGAAATACTGGGTGTAGTCTTGCGTCTGCAGGCAGCTCCAATTGGTACGCAACAGTGCCAATGCGTTTGAGCACTTGATAGGGTCCGTAAAACTTTGGGGATAACTTAGCGGTACGACGACCTCTAATGGAAGTTTGTCGGAAAGGTTGGAGGCGCAACCAAACCCAATTCCCGACAGCATACTGGTGGTCCATTCGGTGAGCATCTGCTTGTGTGCGCATACGAACCTGAGCGGCGGCCATATTATCCTTGATGAGTTGCAATAAGTGATGACGCTGAGTAAGCGTGACATCCAAAGCGGCGACCCTGGTGGAACCTTCGACATACGCACGGAGAGAGGGTGGTTCTCTGCCATAGAGGGCAGCAAATGGCGACATCTTTATAGTAGATTGGTACGTTGTATTGTACCAATATTCGGCTAACGGCAGATATTGAACCCATTTGGACGGGGCATCACTAACGAAGCAGCGTAGGAAGGTTTCTAGGATTCGATTGGTGACCTCAGTTTGCCCATCAGACTGAGGGTGGTAGGCACTACTGAAAGCGAGAGTGGTCCCCTGCAATCGAAATAGGTCTCTCCAAAATTGGCTAATAAACACCCTGTCACGGTCACTTACTATGGTCTTTGGCATGCCATGTAAACGGTAAATTTCGGCCAAGAAAATTGGAGCAATAGTGGCAGCAGAGTACTGCGAAGGCAAGGGAATGAAGTGAGCGTACTTACTCAAACGATCAACCACAACCCAAATAACTGATTTTCCCTGCGACAATGGTAAGTGAGTGATGAAATCCATGGACAGGTCTTCCCAAACCTGTTGTGGAATTGGCAGAGGTTGTATAAGTCCATGTTGTTTATGTGTGGGGTACTTATGTTGCTGACAAATAGTGCAGGTGCGCACAAAGTTTCGAACCTCTCGAGCCATCTGCGGCCATGCAAAAGAAGATGCCAGTCTAGCTAATGTACCTTTAACACCCGAGTGACCACCAGCCGGCGTGGAATGGTATTCAATAAGAAGCTTGGGGCGCAATTCAGTTTCCAAGGGAATGAAAAGTCGATCACAAAAGTAGAGAAGCCCATCATGAAAGGTAAAGCCCTTCGATGTTGCATTCACCATTGTCTTTTGAACTAGTTGTTGACCAACCATGTGGTCCTTGTAAAAGGTGCGGAGCTGGTCAAGACACATAGGTTGACAGGTTGAGAATGCCAAGTACACAAGCTCAGGATTGTCAGGTATTCGAGACAAAGCATCAGCTACTACATTATCACGTCCAGGTGTATACAAAATTTCATAATCATAGCCAAGAAGTTTGGCCAACCATTTCTGTTGTGCTGGAGTCTGAATGGTTTGAGTCATTAATCCTCTCAAGCTCTGTTGGTCAGTGAATATTCTGAAATGACGACCTAACAAATAGTGGCGCCATTTTTTTACAGCTAAAGTAATGGCATACATCTCCCTTTCATAAGCAGAAGCTGCTTGCATCCTTTTGCTAAGTTTACGACTGAAAAAAGCAAGTGGGTGATAATTCTGAGACAAGACAGCACCCACTGCAATGCCTGAAGCATCCGTTGTCACATCAAAAGTAACATTAAAGTCTGGAATGCCTAACACTGGCAGGGAAAGCATGGCAGCTTTTAGCTCCTGAAAAGCTGCGGTAGCCTGATCTCCCCAACGAAAAGAATTTGCCTTGAGAAGCTCGGTCAAGGGTCCAGCAACTCGAGCATAATGCCTTACAAATCGTCGGTAATACCCGGTAAGCCCTAAAAAGGCTCTTAAGGATGTGACTGAATCAGGCTGGGGCCATTGAGCAATGGCTTGGAGTTTGTTAGGATCCGCAGCCACCCCTAAAGATGAAATAACATGGCCTAGGTAAGCAACCTCTGTGACCCCAAACTCACATTTGGTATACTTCACATATAAACGGTGTTGCTGTAACAACTCTAATACTTGTCTGAGGTGATCCAAATGTGTAGGCCAGTCTGGACTGTAAACCAAGATATCGTCAAAGAATACCAGGACAAATTTACGAAGGAAGTGGCGAAAGACTGAATTCATAGTAGCTTGGAAAGTGGAAGGAGCGTTGGTGAGCCCAAATGGCATAACCAAGAACTCGAAATGGCCATCAACTGTCCGAAAAGCTGTTTTGAATGTATCAGTAGGATTTAATAGCACTTGATGGTATCCTGACCGCAAATCCAGCTTCGAAAAGAAGGCAGCACCATGTAGTTCATCCAGAAGTTCATCTACAGTAGGTATGGGAAATCTATCCTTAACAGTCATTGCATTTAGTGTTCTGTAATCAACACAAAAACGCCATGTCCCATCTTTCTTCTTCACTAGCAAAACTGGAGAAGAGAAAGGACTAGTGCTGGGGCGTATTATGCCGTCTTGCAACATCTCCTCTATAAGTTCAGTCATAATGACTCTTTGATACTGTGGATAACGATATGGCTTAATGTTGACAGGTTGAGTTCCTGGTAAGAGATGGATGCAATGATCCTGCTCTCGGGAAGGAGGTAACCCTTGTGGTTTGGCAAACACGGGGGCAAATTGTTGTATGAGAGAGGCTAACTCATAGGGCAAGGTTGTTGTATCAAGTTCCAAGGTAGAATTACTTGAAGATGAGGACGTTTCCACTTCCATGAATGACACCGAGTGCATAGACTCAATAGAGTCAGTAAAGACAAATCGACAGAATTGAGAGTATGATGCAGGGGTAGGAGTGGCTCGTGCATTACCCACCAAGGTTACTGGACGATTTTGATAAGAGAACTGAATGGATGGAACTGAGAAATCAGACAAAAAGGGACCCAAGGTTTGCAACCATTGAACACCCAAAACTACATCAGCACCATGTATCGGAAGCACGTAAAAGGAGATGTGGAACATATTACCAGCCATCGTGATAGGAACATCAGAGCAATAGCCGTGGCACTGAATGGAGTTACCATTACCCACAACCACAGAGAAAGGCTTAATGGCTACAACAGGAAAACCCAAAAATTCAGCAACCCTTGGCTGAATGATGTTATGGGAACTCCCTGAATCCACGAGAACAGTGACATCCAATTCGTGAATGCGGCCTAGCACACGCAGGGTGCGGGGTGAAGGAGGTCCTGAAAACGCAGCTGAGGATAAGTGAAAGTGTTCACCCTCAGATGCAGGGTCCAACGACGTAGTAGTAGTGCCTGTGGAAGGATCCAATATCACTGGTCCAGGATCAAACGGAGGCGAAACAACTTCAGGTTCAATTACCTCATCACTGAGTAGCAACAAGAACTGCTTCTGCTGACAGCGATGGCCCGGGCTCCATTTGTCATCGCAGTTATAACAAAGACCCTTACGACGACGCTCCTGAATATCCACCGAAGATACTCGGCGAATAGGCAACAACGAAGTAGCGGAAGTCGATATGGGTGGAGGTCCCAAAATCGAAGGAGAGGTGGTCTGCGTAGTAGAAAAAGAACGGGGTTGACGTGGGCTCGACAAACGGGAATCACGCAACTTGTCCTCCACTAAACGAGCTAAACCCACTGCCTGAGCTAAGGAATGGGGTTGAAAAATAGCAAGCTCAGCCCGAATGTCAGATCGGAGACCGGAAATGAAGCAGTTAAGGAGAGAATCTGGGCTTAATCCCACCACACGATTGGATAGAGCCTCAAATTGTTGTTGATAATCCAGAACCGAACCTGTTTGCTGGAGTTTGAACAGGGCCGCTTGATGGTTCACGTAAGACGTGGGACCGAAACGCAACTCCAAATCACGCACAAAGGCTTCCCAAGTAGACAACTGGTTGTTGGCATGAAGCCATTTAAACCAAGCTAACGCAGGTCCTTGCAAGAAAAATGGAACCAGTGAAAGACGTTGTGCCGGTGAAATCTGAGTAAGCTCAAAGTATCGTTCCGCTTGAAAGATCCACTCAAGGGAATCGGAACCATCAAAGGTTTGTAAGCTAACCTTCGCCGCCTGAACGGGAATTGTGCGATGGCCCGAGGGGGAACTCACCGTGGACAATTGAACCTGCTCCCGAAACGTGGCCAACTCGTTTGACATGGCACTGTACTGTTGGTCCATTTGTAGTTGCAATTCCTTCATTTGCGCCAAGCATTGTTGAAGCAAGTCATCGTTGGGTTTTTCCGCTTTAGGCATGATGATGCAATGAAAGCACCAATGATAAGGGTCAGGATCTGGGCTCCTTTCGAGTAGGAGTGACTCCAACAGAAAGAAGAGAGGGAGACAAAGGAATTTCTCAGGTAATGATTTTTCTACCCTTTCCTTCATTCATTCCTTACATATAATAACAAACTTCTGTCATAACCAATCACATCATCACACGTCACTATGATCTAACAGAAAAGGAATGCTCAAAACTATTCACTATTTCTTTTCTTATATTAAAAAAACAAGAAATACTATAGTATGTGGCAAAGTTAAAACTTCACGTAGTCCTTCATCCAAACCGAGGTGTTCTTCACGCGCTGAGGCCTCAGGTACTTGGGTTCTTCTTGTTTACTTGGCCCAACTTCAGTATTCAGACTTCCACTTGGGCCTTTGAGTCCATCTTTTGCTCCAGGATCACCTAAGATGTTTGTGCCCGTATCATGATCCTTCTTTTCCTGGGCTTCTGCTCCACTGAAATATGGTTCATATCAAAAAGAGAGTTGAGATGCTAAAGCAATTGTGAATGGAATATTCCATGAGGGTCTCAAATTGTGAATTGAATATTCAATGACTAAAGAAATTCAATAAAAAAAAAATGAAGAATTCAAAGAATGGTTCAAAATTTAAGGTAAGATTAGTATATTAGATATTAGAAATAAAAAATTAAGAACTATAACTTTGTATATAGTAAAATAATGCTGTGATTCTGGAAAAGAGGGTCTCACCAAATAAAAGGGGTATGCAAAGATGGGAAAAGGAAGATTGAATCTCAGCATTCTTGTCATGTTGTCTAGATTCTTGTAAACCTTCTCTGTCAGCTGACATAAAGTCATAAAAACGCACAATCATGAACCGCCTCATGAAGTTCACACCTCTAGATTTCCCTTTTTCTTCTATTGGACCAACCAAATCTAACCACTGATTTAAATAAAGAAGAAAAAAAGGGTTGAAATTAAGCAAACTCATACCGGAACCCATGATTCATCCTTCTCAACATGGCCATGGTTCTGATGGTGAGTCCTATGGCTAATTCTCCTGCAAAATCCATGAGTTGTAAAATGGTTAGGTTGTCAAATCAGACCAAAGATTTAACAAACATAAAAAAATTTAAGGACAAAGTGAACATGAAAAGTTGCTAAAAGGAACCGACCACCCATGGTATGGTACAAGAATTGAGGAGTGCAAGATGTGGCCCACAAGGCTATTCAACTTGGGACTGTTTGAAAAACTTCCATGGCCACTGTTCAATGCATCAACCAAATTAGAACTCACCATGATAGAACAGATGAATAATCATGCATGCATAACCAAGTGAAATGCCTAAGCATTAATGAGAAAAGGCACAACAATAATATAGCACAATAATTTGTAATTAGTTACCAATCATGTCCAAGAACAAATAGGGCCCAAAACATTGTGCCTTGAGCAGGCCAATAGAGTGGCCAGAAGAACCAGCTATTGAAGCCAATTGCTGCAGCTACCAATGCACTCACTATTAAGACATCCCTGAGAACATAACTCAGAGATCTTAATGTGTTCTTCTCCCAGCAATGTTTGGGAATTGCTGCTCTGATATCTGCAATCTTGAATGGTGGTGGAGCACTTGGATCAAAAAAACTTTGATCTTCTTTCCCTTCCCCATTACCAACATGTTGCAGAGACTGTGCTTGAACCATTTTTGCTCAATGTTTCTCTGTTACAATGTTGTTTTGAAGAGGGGTTATAGCTATATATAAGATGAGTGTAGAGCCAGATGTTAGTGAATTCTCTCAGAAGGACACATGGGGTCACATTTATGTAGCAGCAAAAAGTAACAGTAATAATATTAATAATAATAATAATAATAGCATAATACTTTTATTAATTAATTTACTTTTATACCCTTTACTTGTATTGCTTTCGTGACTATGAGCATGAAAATCTCCTAATAACAGAGTTCAGCTACATGTCAACCTCAATGCATCGGTTATATCAGGACCAGTAGGACTAACCAGCAAGGATGTTAATATAATAATTATAGAAACATGGAAAACGAGAAGAAAATTTTTTTTATGGCTAAAATTTTAGATATATATATCCTTTGTTTAAGTCGTGATGATTTTAAATTTATCAAATTAGTTAGGTTATCATTTGACAATTGCGAAGTATTTATTAATTCTGCAGAAAATTTTGGTTAATCAGATTTAGTGAAGTATATTTTTTTAGCTACATTTTTTTATTTACAATACACAAATTCAAGATCTTATTTAAGAAATTTGAGTTTAGTATCACTCAAAGTCTCGAACTAATGCAATATTAGTATTTTGTTTATTACTTTGGAATTATATAGTAAAATCTAATTAAAAAGGACTTCAATTTTTATTTTAATTCCTTTTTTGTATAGGGCACTTCTTGTGCTCTGGTTGTTATTATTAATAAGAATTTGGCTTTTCAATTTTTTTTATAATTATTATACGATTTGTTTTTGAGTTTTTTATTACATGCTTAAATTTTCTATTTCATGACTCTTTGAATATGGTGATATGTGGTTTAAGGCAAATTGTAGAGGATTGATATTCTCGACATTTAATTTCTCTCATATAAATAGAGTAAATATTAATTTTTGAAAAGATACTTAGTTTTGGAATTATAAAAATTATACTTAAAATATATTGATATGTATTTATAAATAAATTTTCACAAATAAAATTAAAATTTATTTTCACTGACAAAATATATTTAAGGACTAATTTTACTAACTAGCTGTAAGGGTGTAAATTATATATAAACCACTATATACCTTGTTCAATGTATTAGTATAGATCTCGTAAGGGTGTAAATTATATGAGGAAAGCCCATTATAAAATTGTATTGTATTACTAACAATTTGAAAGAGCTAGCTAAGAAGTCAAATATAACTGAATTTGGAACAAAAGTGCATGTGCTCATTTATTGTGTTATTAAAAATAATAATATATCCGAAGTTCATTTATTTTACTTATTAAAAAAGACATGAAACGGAAGCAGAAAATGAGGTAAAGTTGCAAATAACATGTATGCGTGTTAGGAAGGAATAATTCACCATATATATATATATATATACTAAAAAAATGTTAATAACAATATTTTGTATACACTCTTTATTATTGGTTGAAATTTATTAAAATTTACAAATTTTATGGATTCCACTTGTTTAATTTTCTCAAAATTTTATAGTTTTCAATAAGAGTAAATGACCAACTTAATTCTTAAATTTGTATCTAGTTGTCATTTTTAATCTCTGAAACTAAGAAAAACTCAAATAAGCCTTTAAAATTATTTAGAATTTTATTTAAGTTCCTAAAATTAACTCCTTTTTCTCATTTTAGTCTCTTGTTTGAAGACTTAAGTGATAATAATAACATAAATTTAAGGACAAAAAAAGGGTCAATCTCAAGGACTTGAAACCTTAAAAAATTTCAAAGACTTATTTGAATTTTCTTTAATTTCAAGGACTAAAACGACAGATAGATACAAATTTAGAGACTAAATTAACCATTTACTCTTTCAATAAATTTCAACCAATAATAAAGTGTATTAAAAATAGTGTATTAAAGAATATGTTGCTAACACTATTATTGTATTTTCCTCAATTTTTATAGAGACACAATATACCATCATAAAAAACACTCATCATTGATGGGGGCTTATTTTATTTTAGAAAAATAATTTATATTTTCTAATAATATAATTTGGAAATATATGAGTCTATGAAAATCTTTTATAGAGTTCAGATATGTCACCTCAATGCCTTAGTTATATCTAGCATAAGTAGCACAAACCAACAAGGATGTAAATTTGCTAATTATAGAAACATGGAAAACGAGGAGAAATTGTTTTGGATGCTTAGAATTTTAGATATATATCCCTTGTTTAAGTCGTGATGATTTCAAATATATCAAATTAAACAGGAAATTCTACAAAGTACTTGATGTTATTTCTTAATCAAATATATCAAATAAAACAGAAAATTCTACAAAGTACTTGATGTTATTTCTTAATACCAAACAAAGAAAAAAAATATTTATTTTTTATTTTTTTAGCATCAGTCCTTAACAATATTTTAACTAACTAAAATTAAAAAGTTTCTTTTTTTTTTTTTAAGAATGAAAGCATTTAATATGATTTTATATTTTTTATGTAATATTTTTTTTACAATAATTTTTTATATTTTAAACTAAACTTAAGGATTGATGTTTACAGCGTTCTTTTTTTTATAAGACTCTTCTAAAATGAAAAAAAATCTTTAAGTATACAAGTTATATCCACTCTTAAGTTTGTAATAAAACACTTTAATTTAGATAAACGATTAATGCATAAACACTTGTAGAGATTGAATCACTTTGAAAGTGTTTTTCTCAATTTTCTTATTAAATCTCAAGCTACTGACTTATAATAGGAAATAATTTAAAACTCCAAGCTGGATTTTCTTAATTTGCTTTAATGACATAGAATTAATTGATAGCCAATTACTACCCAAAGAAATTATTTTTGTAAAATGGTAACAAATGTTACGAAAGAGTTGATGGGAGATAGATATCATCACAAGGATGCAATAAGAAATTGAAATAAAATACAACTTGCAAATTCTTTTTAGAGAATATTTTATACCAAAAGTGCAAAAACAAATTTATATAATTATTCATAGGCTTACCTAGCTAACTTCAGCAATAGCTTCACCTGTCAGCATTAATTGTTGTAACTTGTTGGATTGGCTTATGGGGTTTAGATCAACTCCACACATATATACTTGTTTGAAGTCAGGATCAATTGTTGTTTGTTTAAAGCTGAATTTAATCCCCAGAAGCCAATCCAACAAGTTACAACAATTAATGCAAACAGGTGAATGGTTTCGTGAAGTTAGTCTTAAAAATCAAATCGACCATTATCTACGGCGTTTAATGCATATCAACAAAGCTTTTCGTCAGTTCTGCTTAATAATTTTTTATTTTATTTTGTACACTCCACAAAGGATAGAGTTATGCTATATGTGGGTAAAACTTTTCACGCCAGAAGCATGATGCAAGAGATACACAGTTTAACAAATGCTCACGTAATTAAAACAATATAGATTTAACGATAATGAAATCGGAAAAAATATGTTACAACACATAAAAATTTTGTGCAACAATTTGTAAACAAGTTGTTGTCGTGCAAGGTGCAACAATTCACCACTTGGAACCAAAATTAAACGTAACCATATTTATAAGAATTAAAATATATTTGATCCCAAATAATTTTATTAAGAGTATAAGGGTCTTTTTGGTGTAAAAAGTAATACTATTAAGTTAGCAAAATTACATATTCTTAAACGCTATAATAAACTATTATTGTAAAGGATTTGATTTTTTTAAAAATAAGTAAAAATAAAGTAAATAATTTTAGTTATTAATAAAAATCAATGATTAATATTCTAACAAATGTATAATTTATTATGCATACGCACATAATATCAATATTTTTTTGAGTAAATTACACGGATCTCCCATGAATTTTACTTATATTACACCGACACTCTCTGTTTTTTTGAACCATACAAAAAAACCCCTATGTGTTGGTTCTAAATTACACGGACCCTCCCTGAAGTTTTACTTATATTACACGGACCCCCCTGAGTTTTACTTATATTACACCGACATCCCTCCTTTTTTGAACTACACGGGATCAAAAGTAATGTTTAAAAAAATAGGAAATGTCGGTGTAATATAGGTAAAACTCAGGGAGGTCCGTGTAATTTACTCTATTTTTTTTTATCAATGTTTAAAAATATTTATTTTATTTTATCTTCTAAAATGAATTACTCATTTTAGAAAAGTGAAATTCGATTGCGTAATACTACATTGAACCAAAAATCATTTGATCACTCTTTCGTATAAAGATTTCATATAGTTGAGAGGTGCAAATTCAACGATAGGTTACCTTGGTCTTGTCAATAAATAAAGGAGAATTATGTTTTTCTCAAATTGATTAGTCACACTTAATCAATAACTATAGAGTTAATTACACGGACCTTCCCCTAAGATTTACTTTTATTACATCTGGTATCTCTTCATTTTTTTTACATTACTTTGAGTACCCTAAGGGAGAGTTCGTATAAGATTTTTCAAACTTAAGAGGGGGGTCGGTATAATAATTTACACTTAAGAGGAAAGTGGTGTAACGAAAGCTAAAAAATTAGGAAATTTTCTGTAGAATTAAAAACGGAGGGGTATCAAGTGTAATAAAAACAAACCTCATGATGGATACGTGTAATTTACTCATACCTATAACAATATCACGCCTTCCTAGGTTTACTCTTTCAACAAGAGTCAGTTCCACTATATAAACTGAGAATTAGTTAGATATCAGTGTCAACAATTTAAGAAATTGGTGGACAAAAAACGTTAACTAGTCAAACCGATTAAGAATCGAACAAAAATAGTTTTTTTATTATAAAATATCTTTAAATAAATAAATGCTCATATATGAGTTTATATATGGATTACTATTATTAAATTATTTATAATATTTTTTTTTATCTTATATAACATATAATATAATTAATTTATGTTAATTTAAAATTTTGCCAATTTTCTTATATTTTAATATTAGTTTATTATTTTAGTCTAAACATTTCATGGGATAAATATTAATTTTTATATAATTAAAATTATAGCAAACAAATATGTTTATATATATATATTTGAAATAGTGTCTCAAAAAACACTATAAGTTACTTAAAAAAAAACTTGTTATCAAACATTATTTATAAGATCAAATAAATTTTTTAGCTAGTAAAAAAAACTAAAACCTAACTAAAATACCATATCAAACATAGTTATTAGTTTAATGATCGACAAGTTTGATTTTAAAAACAATGGTAATTAAACTACATCCCATAATCTATCGTCACACCAAAAACATGAGTATCACCAGCAGTAATCTTTATGTCAGGTAGGGTAGTTACCACTCCTTCTAAACTGAAACAACATATGAGCATATTATGTTATGGATGAAACACTTTGATGAGTTCGATGTAATTACAAGTCATGCAGATGGGTATGTTAACTCATGAACTCTCTAGAACTATTTTAAAACATTGAAGCCTTTATATATTTAATTTGATTCACATTGTATATAATTTAATACTAATATATGCGAGTTTAACTAACATATTACTTGTCTTTTGTGGACGAAATCTTTGGCAGTGGTGTCCCTAAAAATGGACAAGAGAACCAATCACGTAGGAGCCTTAATTTTGAATAAGTCTTTGCATTTATTGCAAAATGCTATATATGTTTCTTACGTGAAAGAATCATATATTTCATATGGTTGGTAAAAAGAAACAAAGACATTTATAAAGTCCATGCATGCATGTGACATGACAAACACGAAATAGTAGTGTGGAAATATGGGAGGAGACTTGGTCATATAAAAAATTGGTGATCTTGAGCGTTATTGAAAATGAATAAGAGCATGTTTGAATTTTCGGTGAGAGGATCCAAAAATACGTTTGAAAGTAAAATTATTTTAGGATTATGTTTTCTTATCCCTTAAAAGTATGTTTGAGAGTAAATTTTTAACTTGAAACTGAATTTGGGAGAAGTAAGACTTGTAATACTTTTACAAACTCAATTTGCAAATTTAAGTTTGATCCAAACTTAAGTTTGCAAACTTTAATCCAAACATGTACTAAGTTCATTCGTACTTCATGTATGTACTATAAACAAGGAGTGAAATTTGGTCACGGAAAATCTTTAAAAATCCATGCATTTAGTTTGGTTTCCATCCTTATGGTAAATGAAAAGTGTATGCGTGTCTTTCGTGGCGGACCTAGTTTTTTTTTGGGACCTAGATAGTAACGAGGGGTGCATGACTTTGTGGGAAATATAAGAATATATTTAGTATTGTTATTTTTTTTTCTTCCTATTTTATAATTTGATTTTATTGCCTTCAATTTTTTTTATTGACTAGTTTCTTTTTTATGTTTTGTTCCTTTTACGCTTTATTGGGTTAGATATTTCATTCTATTTTATAGGATAACATATATTTTTGATTCCTTTAAAATTTTTGAAGTTCAATTTTAGTCTCTCTAAATTTTTGTATCTATTTTTTGTCATTCTAATTTTGAAATGCATCACTTTTACTCCTTAACATGATTTAGATAGCGCTTTATAGAGGAATGAAAAGTTGTTTAAATAGTACTTTTCATGACCAAAAGTGGTGTATTTCAAGAATAAAGGGACGAACAACGGACAAAAAATTTTAGAGACTAAAACCGAATTTTAAAAATTTTAGAGGGACAAAAACGTATTTTATCCTATTATGATAATAAATATTATTAATTTTTTTAAAAAAATAATCCACCCTCACTTATTCTGAGTCCTAGATCCATCATTGTGTGTCTCGCATTTCGTGTCAAATATGTAAGAAGTGAAACAACAAACTTATGAATAAATTAAGGCTATGTTTTGTCCAAACTTTTTTTTTTAATATAAAATGTTATTTTAAAATCAAATCTAAAAATGAAAATTTCAAAAATAAAGTAAAAGTTATTCGAGAGTTTTCATTTCTTAAATTTAATTAGCTTAAAAAAGATAGTTTGACAATGAGTGACGAGAATGAGGAGAGAGAGAGAGCAAGAGAAGCAAGAGAAAGCAAAAAGAGTCAAAGTGTTTTTTATAGTGCTATTTTCATCATCTTCTTGCGCCATGAGAGTACCAGACACAATACTAAACATTAAGATGATGCATCAAACATACAGTACAAGAAAATCACATTTTAACATCAACCTAAATTGTAAAAGACGGGCACTAATTTGTTCTTAGTATTGGCTTTGCATTTGACGCTAAAATGTTGGAAGCCAAACATTTGGTTCTAATATTTAAATTTCTCGTAAACTAGTTTGACGTCATCAACTGTTCTTTTTTTTTATTTTAAAGATGCATCCTATGAGTAATTTAGTATATTCTTCCATTTTTTTTAAACAAAGTCCGGTTGTTTTAAAGTTTTAAAATTAAGTAAAATTAATTTAATAAAATTAACTTTAAATCGTTCAACATAATTAAAATATTTATTCAAATTAATATTTTAACCATAAATTTATATTTAAATATATGTTTTTCCATTAGAAAGTATAGGAATTAATTTTGTAATGGTAAAAAAACAGGACTCAGTATTGAATATTTTTATTTTATTTTACAGTTCATTGGTTACTCCAATTTAATAAAATCAGTATCCTTTTGGAGAATAAAGTGTCTTTAATTTGACACCTACCCTAAACTTGTCTTATCAGTTCTCACTTTATTTAATCGGTGTAGCCAGAAAGCAATACAAGTTTCTTTTATAACTTGTCCTGCGGCTGCTACCCTCTACAAGAGCAGTGTCCGTGTTTTCTTTCTTTTTTTTTTCTTTTTTCTTTTTTTCTAACTGTACTATATGCATTCATCCACAAAGTTAAGCAATGTATGGGTGCTAATGCCAAACTTTGTGGGGAGATTAACAGACCAAAACTATCTTTGTTTTCATTTTGTGACTTTGGGGGGTTGTATGTGCTTCTTACTTTTCCACATTATTTTTGCCTCAAGTTTTTATAATCATATTCATATCAACTCAACTCAGCTCATTGTTCACTTTTATGAGGGAAAGGAAGGTAATCAGAGCAAAGCAATCATCTTTTGCCCCTTTTACCTTTCCTTTTGTGTCCCTTTTGTAGCTTTTACCATCTCTTCGATAGAAAATTGCAAGGTATATGATTTTAACATTCACTAGTTTGTAATAATTGTGCATAGGATTTTCATTAGGTCTATTGTTTCACCGATAACAGTTGTTATAAAGGAGGGAAAGGGTCCTGAATGTTGTTTTATTATTTTATGTAAGAATTTTTAAAATCAAAACAATGTAAATAAGATAATAGTTCTATACTTAATAATAATAATAATAATAATAATAATAATAATAATAATAAAACAACTATTTTCTCAAAACAGACAAATCCTAAAGTGAAATGATGTGATTATTCATATATGAATAGACACTAATGAAAATGGAATGGCATTCACCAATAACTCTTCATATAAGAAACTAAATAAAATAGAATGGCATTCACCAATAAAATAAAATAAATAAAATAGTATGACTATTCATTAAATAAACACCACTTCAATTGGTGTGTCTTTTTATAAAATAACATCAATTGAATTTGTCTCTTATGAATAACTAGAGTAATAGTTTATAAGTAGCGGCATTCTCCATACACAATTCACTCTTAATTCCTATTTCATAACCATAATAAGAGGATTTAGAAAGACATTGAAGAAAAAAATTGTACTTAAATTTTGCTGACGTGACTTAAAATTAAGATATGAAATAGGTTAACATTACAATTTTACAACCCATACATACATATATAGATAATAAAGCAAGAAATTAAGAGTAGATGGTCTTATTTGTTTTGAAAGAGTTTTTAATAAAAAGAAGGTTATAATTCCATTTAAACTTTGTAGAGAAAGTGATTTTTTAGTTTTTTTTTTAATATAAGGAAAGAGGTGTGTTGTTTTTTAAGGATTTATTTAACTAAAGTGGGTGACCCGTGCCATGTACAGGATAAATAATGTTTATGAACATTTTTATAAAATATTTTAAAAATATAAATATTTTTTAATTTTATATTAGAAATTATTTACAATTAAAATATAATATTTTTAATTATTAATTATTGGTGTACATTATAGATATATATAGTTTGATTATATATCTAATAGACTATAATTTTAAAATTCAATAAATGATAGAAATAAAAATTAGTTGTGTTAGGTAACATAATAATTTAAATAATTATTGTGAAATAATATTTTAATCAATTTAAAGTAAGAGTTTGTAGTTACAATAAAGAAATCAAATTAATTTCTTTTATGAAATGACATTTTTAAGTATATATTTTTAAATCAAAACCTAAAGTCAAGCAACACGTGTCATGTACGACATATATGTTGATAAGGATGACAATAAGTAGGATCTGGATAAGGTACTATAGTACCCGTCCTCATACCGTCACTTTTAAAAACTCCTCATTTATGGACGCATACTCGCTGGATAGTAAAATAAATTGTGTAGTGAGTTTTAAATAAATAAAATTCAAATTTTTATAATGTTATATTTTTTGTAAATTTAATTTTTTTTATAATTTTTCAATCCTAGGTATAAATTTAAACACATTTAAGTACTTATATAAATTGATGTGTTATATTTTTTTAAGTCTTAAAAAGGCGTTTTTATATGAATATTGGGTAGATTTATACACATACATATATTAACATCATTTCAATATTGATATGGACAAAAAATATATGTAATTATATTTTGTAACCATTGGTTTTATCATTTAAAATTTTATTTTTATTGGATAATAATAATAATAATAAAAAGGAAAAAGAGATTTAACATTCATTTTTACTAAATATTTTTATGAGATTTAATTAACATTTTTACTTTATTTATTTAAGTTTAACATTTTTAGCAGAAATTAATATGAGTATAATTTAAATTAAATTAAATTAAAATATTATTTATTATTTATTAATCTGTTGTCATTAATTAATGATGCTAATAAAACATTTATTATGAATTAATAGTAACAATAACAATGTAATTTATTAATGGTAAAAACATAATGTGATAATTAAAGAATGTTAAAATTTAAATTGATGAGAAAAATAAAATTATGCTTAAATATGGAAATAATTTTTTTTATTGAAATATGGAAATAATTGAATAATGTAATATTAGTAATTATAAAAAGTGTGTTGAATGCGGGTTTTAAATTTAAATAAAGTAACAAAATTAAATTAGTTATATAATTTTCTCCTTGATTGTTTACCTATAATTAAACTAACAAAAATGATTATAAACAATATGCAGAATTTGAGTATTAATTACTCACGTTTAAGTTTGACCAAAATCAAGAATAATTACCTTAATTATATATATATTTATTAATTACACTAATTACTTTAATTTTATATTTTAGAATAAGATACTTACTTTTATTAAATAATTATATAATTTTTCCTCGATTGCTCACATATAATTAAAGAATAAAATAATTATAAAAAAATATGCCAAATTTAGATATTAATTATGCATATTTAAGTTTGACCGAAATCAATTCCAAAGAAGGTTATAATTCCATTTAAACTTTGTAGAGAAAGTGATTTTTTAGTTTTTTTTTAATATAAGGAAAGAGGTGTGTTGTTTTTTCAAGGATTTATTTAATGAAATTAAAAGGAAATGATGGGTTTCTTTTTGTAGAATTGAACAAAATTTAGGTAGTAATACGATATTAAATATCGTGTTGATTTCACAGAAAAAAGGACTTTTCTTAAGATTTTCTACTATATCAAATAAAAAGAAAGTGATGAAATTGTTTTCAAATGGTAATTGGTAAGAAAATGAGTAAGAGAAAAAATGTTTAATTGAAACATGAGGGTGTCAAGTCAACAAAATGTCAAGATGTTTTTTTTTTTTTTTTTTGACTGAAAATGTCAAGATGGTTAAAAGTTAAAACAATGTCAACAAAAACTTTGATATGGCAATAATTGACCCTGCTTCATAAATAATATATTGTGATATTTTTAAAAAATTTTCTTTCAAATACAGGGAAAAAAATGTGCTTCTATTCAAGGAATTTTGCTTATAAAAAAATCTATTCAAGGAATTTTTTATTTAATAAAAGGAAATGATAGATTTGTTTTTTTAATAGAACAAAATTTTAGCAGTAATATGCGATGAAATGTAGTGTAGTTTTGTAGAGAAAGAAAAGAAAATATTATAGAAGTCATATGTTAAGGTTAAAACTTAAAACTTCTCAGTATCGGTTTGCAACATTTATTGAACACTATCTAATCAACGTAATTGCCTTAATTGCTATATACATAGAGTACCAAGTTTATCCTGATCTAACGTGATCACAAACAAGCATATAGTATTTGTTAAATTTCTTCCTCCCTACGGCAACTCTTGCAAAATGAATGTTTACAACAATGACATTACATGGTTGACGTGTACAATCATTCTTGCCATTTAACTCTTTCTGACTTCTATACAAACAAAATAGGGAAATATTGTTGTTTGATTATACAATATTTGAGAACCTTTTTGCTATCTTCTAGCTCGAGTTTGACTTGATGTCTTTCCACTAACTCCTGATAACTGCTTTAAGAGGGTTAGAGCATCTTGAGCATGTTTCCTTGAGTTGGTATTCCCATGCTTAAAGGCTTCAACCAAAGCTCTCACAAGAGAATGATTGAGTGCATAACGATTGCTGATATTTTCCACTCTCAATATCTTTTCTATCATCCAAATTGTCTTCTCCTGAAGCTCCTCAGATCTAACTTCTGTAAAAAGAGTGATAAGAGAATCAATTGCACCCAGATGCTCAAGCTCATCCACAACTCTTTTGAAACTGTGAGATGTGTAATCTAGTACTAAAGTAGATAGTGCATCCACTGCAGCAAGCTGAACATCAGTGTCATTGTCATGGAGGATATCAACCAGGGGTTTGATACAGTTGCTCTTGAGGAGGCACAGCTGATTATCTTCCTCACACGGATGGTTGTGAATGGGGCATGTGGAAGGTTGACTAGCGGCTTTCCCACACATGAGCACCAGGGAAGAGCAGAACCCACTGGGAGATGGTGGTTTAGAGTCCCCAGCAGTAACTGGCCTTCCAAATTCTGACAAGTTTTTCAATCAAATGGCAGCAAGTCGTTTTACCTTTGGTTTTGAAGTATAATCCAGCTGCTCACAGAAAATGGCCATAAGGCGATTTTCTCTAACTATATTAAGAGTTTGTTGATCAAGGTTCCTTGTGAAGTGAAGCAACAGACCTATAAGACCTTCCTGCATGCCTGATGCAGTATGAGAAGGCCTTGCATTGGAAACACGTCGCTGGTTCTTGAGAGTAACAGCAGTCCATTCCACAAAATCACCTCCTAAAAGTGTCTGTATTTCACCTTCTGAGAGGGAAAGATTGGCAAGTATCTGTGCTGCATCTGATCTCTCATCACTTGTGGATTGGTTATTTAACAGTTTTTCTTTGAGTATTGTAAGTTTGTTTGAAAGTCTCAACTCATTTGCAATATATTGACTAAACCATTCAGAGAGTAGTCTTGTAAGCTTGAAAGCAAACACTCTATGTTCAACTTCTGGATGTTCAAGAAATGGTATCACCGTTCCAAAGCCACCCTTGGACGTGATGTGATTTGCTACTAACTCTGAATGAGATAAATGTAAAACATCATGCATTAGTATTTCAGTGTGAAGATGGATAATGGATCCTTCTATTGCACATAGCTACGGTAATACAAAATTGACTTTCCATCACAAAAGCAGGATGGCCATCACATAGTTTCACCTAAAACTATTTTGCTTAAGATTAAAGGCTAGATAAAATGTGACTAAAGAATTATTAAATAACCATCTAGAACAATAATTTCAAGAAACTAGAACTCTGGACTATAACTTCAGATATTTGCATTTGTCAAAAGTTGAAACTATTACTTTAGGTATAATGCAATTTGAGTTACTTGTAAATGCAAAATCTTTCAACCATAAAGATCTAATAATTCCTACAGTTATTTTGAATTTTGACATTAACAAATCAAAAGGAATAACATGTACCTATTAACTTAATGCTAGTTGATGGAAATTACCTGATGCCTGAGGAGACGATGTAATACCACAAAGAATGCGAAGAACTATCACTTGACACTGAGAGGGCAAACTGTTTAAAAGCCCCAAAAGTCTTAAAACAATAATTTCTGACTGCATTGGGTTTCCTTTCTTGTCAGCCGATGCTAATTCCCAATGCCCTGGCTTAGATACAATATTCGCAATTGTTGAAGCAGCTAATGACTTCAGCTCATATGATGGATCCAGCTCATCAAATAAAACTTCTATAAGAGATGGAAGGACTGAAGATTCGATAAGGATGGTTGCATTGCCATCCAATCCTGACAAGTTATACAATGCTTGCAGACTTGGTCCCCTTCCTTCTTGATTAGACAGAAGTTCGACAAATACTTTGGCACCTTGCCTTGCAATTTGTTCTTTACAGCTATTTGTCAAGGTCATCCTTCCCACCAGAGAAGCCATCTCTATCTTTACACCAACAGAACCTGCCCCAGAATTCAGCCAAATTACAATTTAATATATTTAATCTTAAATGCTTACCAAAAACCACGTTCAAACATCATCAACTTTCTATTTTGTGGCCCTATATTTAACCAATAGAAAAAGATAAATGTCTACAGAGAATCCTTCAACTGATATATTTTTAACATATAATCATCAGCATATACTCCATCTGGAAGAAGCAGAAGTGCTACATACCATCATGTAACCGTGAAATCAACGGTCCAAATCTTCCAGCTGCTGCCAAACATTGAACATTATCCTCTACCCTCTCCATCTGCCTTAAGACTTCCTCAGCTAAATTGGACAAGGATGGATACTCCAGATTTCCTGCTATACTCGAGAGAATAACTAATGCACCTTTTTCTGATGCAATTCTTATGCAACAATCTTCATCATTGCAGAACTCTAGTAATAACTTGATAGCATATTCTCTCTCTTTCTCAGAGTTCCCAATAAGACTATGTACGGCCAATCTAGTGATACCCCGTTCAAGCATTATTTTCTAGCAGTAAGTAAAAAATTGCATCAGGAACAGTAGTAGTACATGAGCCAGAGTATGTACCAAAAAAAGGCATATGTGCCAGAAACCAATCTTATATTCTATAAAATCCTTCAAATTTTATCAAATTTTCACTAAATTTGACTTCTAAACTTTTAATGTCATTTCATATCTCAAATCTGTTGAATAGCACCCAATATTTGAGTATAAAATAATAATTTGAGAGTTCAAGATAGAAAAAAAAAATGACAACAGAACCAAATTGTTTAATTTTAAAAATAGAAAACTTATTTAGCTAAAAAAATAAATTAAGAGACCAAAATTGCATTCAGTCCAAACTAAAGGATCAAATGAATAATTAAGCCTTTAATTTTTTATGCATGTTTGTACTTGAAAATAACATGCAGATGCCTAGATGGTTTGCGAATTGTAGACAGTGAGTGTTTTACATAACTTGATATGAAGTATGAGAATCTAAGGGAAAATACTCTGCCAAATTTAACAAACTTGTTTGCTTCAACACAAAGCATAATTTTAAAGCAATCAGAGTCTCTTGTAAAGAAAAAAAAAAAACTGCAGCAAGCAATTCTTTTTTGTATGTTTTGAACAAACCCATTAATTCACAGTTTTCCTATCCCTTGCCAGACCTCGACATGACACTTTGACATATTGTTGGTGAGACTTGCATAATCTTGTTTTGTTCATTTGTTGAGAAAATTAAAGATGCAAAAACTCGAAAATAAGCATAGAAAGATAAACAAAACTGACCCTGCTTTCTTCATCCTCGGCCAAGCTAAGTAAAGTCATTAGAGCTTTGCTTCTCAAACGTGATCCAATAGTTTTGGAGTTATTACTGAGCAAAGTCACTATCAACTGCACAACACCAGCATTCCTGATTATGTATCTTCTAGTGGGGTGCTCTTCAGAAACCTTATAAACATGATCCAGAGCACGCTCAACATGATCAACAGACAAGGGCTCCTCATTCAGATACTGAACTGCAGATTTGATTTGGTACTCAACAACCCTGCCAACCCACTCTTCAATTGCCCCAGCCAACCCAATGTTGGGCTTTAGCTCCAAGGACTTAAGAACCCTGCCGGTGACCGGACAAGTGGGGTCACGGCCATCCTGGATGCACCGTTCAAACCAGTACTCAATAGCAGTCCTCTCATAGGCCTGAGAGGACTCCAGAACAACCACAGGGTTCCTCATGACTTCCTTGGTCAAGGGGCAAAGGAAACTCTTAAATGGAAAAACAGGAGCAGCAGCATCTTCAGCAATTTCAAAGTCCCAATTGGGGCACACAGAGACAGGCTCCACAGACCAGTTACTAAGAATCCTCTCCAAGGACATCAATATCCTTCTTTCAGGCACAGAATGGGATCTAAAAGGATCACCTTTGAAGAGCTTCACTTGGTTACAAAACTCGGCACGATCGCCAGAGTCAAACCCCAAAGCACGAGCCAAATCCATGACAATACCACTCTGCACTGCTTTGCTGCTCTCTCTCCCTTCCCCTTCCTTTTCCAGCGTGCACCAAACCCTCTCTTCGTTCTCTGAGACCTATCATTAAACACCTTTAGCCACTAAAACAGAGTACAAACCAGAATAATACTCTACATTAATCCTTAAAATTCTAAGCACAAGTTAAAGTTAAATTTAATCCTTCACTGACATTACCATCCATCTGCTACTTTAATGTTTATATTTTTAATTTTAAAAATTGAAATGACCATCATTTAATAATATTAGGATAAATTAACAACAAAACATAGATACAAATCAAAATTAAATTTTCAGATAATATATGTAACAAAAATTTACATTAAAGGCATTTTTTAGATGAAACTTTTTTTAGGAGTCTAAGGTATCCCCAAGGACCAGGCACTAATCCTTGAGGTACAAACATCCATTTAAGGAATTGACTTCTGGCTGTGGGTCCTCTCCAAACTGATGTTCTTCCATACACATAGATCTGAAAATTGGACCTATAACAATATGCTAAAGGGACATGGTTATCTATCAAGCATACCACGATATGTTGATTTTAAAATGAAAATTTGATGCACTATTTTTAATAGTGTCATTCAACTATAAACTGTCATTTAATCATAAACTATTTTTAATTTGATGCACTATTGTTTGATAGAGTAAAAACTTTTACACTGGTAATACATGTCTGTTATACTTCAATTCTAGTTTAGAAAATAGCACTAAAATCACTTAGGGCCCTGTTTTTCAGTTTTTGATTTTAAAAACTGATTTCTAAACCAGTTTTATGTTACTCATAAGTTGATTTCTCACCTAAACTTTATCAAGTTTTGAAAATTATTGAAAACAAGTAGTAAAAAACAGAAATAGGTATGAGATGTTTCCAATTTCCAATTTATTTTATTTTATTTTTTTAAAGTTCGTTGCAGCTGGGAGCTGCTACTGCATAAGAGCATAACAGCTGGGAGCAAAACTCTTTTTATAAAGAGAAACAAACTAAAAGGCCCTTAAAAATTGCATCTAATTTTTGTTCATGTTATATTGCTTCAAAACTAAAATAATTATTCTGTAATTTTTTCTTGAGTTCAAGTTATATAAATAAGCAGCTGCATTAAATATTTGAGTTTTAAGTATGTAATTGCATAGAAGAAAAATTTTGTTATAAAATAGGATTATTTCTGGCGAAGAATATCGGTGGCTTGGTAAAAAAAAAAAAAAAAACACGTAGAGAAAGAGAAGGTACTTTGAACTGTGCGAGCTTCATGTCCCTGGCGAGGTCGGAGGCATTCTTGCGGAGGCCGTCATCTTCGCCGGCGGCGGGGAGGGCGGAAGCGAGGAGTGCGAGCCAGGCGGCGATGGCGACGGCGCGTTCCTGGAGGGCGGAAGAGAGGAATTTGCAGCTGAGGAGGACGAGTATCTTGCTGCCGTTGTTGTAGATGGAGACGGACTCGGCGGCCTTGGAGAGCTCGGCGGAGAGTCCCTTGAGGGCGGTGTGGACGGGCGGGGAGTGCGGGAGCGGGAGGAGGAGGAGGTGGGAGAGGCGGTGGGCGAAGGCGGCGAAGCGGCGGGGCGTGTCGAAGGGACGGTGGTCCGGCGGGGGAGTGGAGATGTCGGAGAGGGAGACGCGGATGGAGTCGAGGGTGGCCGGCGGGGGCGGGGAATAGTGGATGGACATTGTGTCATGGTTCTGTGAGAAGGTACACAGAATTTGAGGAAGAAGGAAGAAGAGTCAAGACTTGGACTAAATTACTTTCTTAGAGTTGACTTTTCTAAATTATGTTAAGATAAACAACCATTTTTGGTCTCATTGTCACTTAAATTAATAAAAATATTAAAATGTTTATCACTTTAATTCTGTCACTAATAAAATATTTGATACAGTGGAATGAAAATTTTGAAATGGAGCGTAAAAAAGTGGATTTTACCTTGTTTTTCTGTTTATTGGTTTGGATTTAAAATAAAATAGTAGAATCTAAATTGATTAAATTTAAGAGAAAAAAAAATATGCATTAATAGTGTAAAAAATTTTACGCAGTCATCAAATCACAACTCTTTGTGTAATATAAATTTGTTGATTTTTATAAAATTATTTTAAAAGTCATATTAACTATGATTTATAATTAGATGATAATGTAAAATTATTTTACACTGTTGGTATATCACCATTAAACTCTAAATTTAACTAGTTTGATTTAATTCAAGTCTTAATTTTTTTTTTATCAATCTAAATCGATCTAATGCCATAAAGATCAGGTTCCGGTAAGACAACAAAATTGTTAATTTCGAAGAAATGGTTGTGACTAAATTAACCACTCTCCAGGCAGTTGCTACGCATATGCAGGGAGACAAAACTGTCCTATTGGAAGTGGACACCGTTTCTGGTGTTTTCCAAACTTTTGGGATTAGTAAAACTGAAACCAACTAAATATGGCAAAGTGTTATATGGCAAGTTGCAAAATGCAAATTTGAAGATATCTAGGCGACGTGCATTGTGTTGGTTATGTTAGTTTATTAAGCTGGCCTTAAAAGGTGTACAATTTATTTTATTTTATTTTGAGAAGGCAATCTAGTAGCCTCCCAAGAAAAGAAGAAAATATAAACAGAACTGCGTGTTGAGCAATTCATTTGATCTTTCCTCCTTGTTTTTCCAATAAAAAGTAGTTTTCTTTCTTTAAAGTGACATCAATGCAAGATAGTATCAAAGAATTCAACCCTTTGGATCATAACGGCGTTTCAATAACTAGAAACTTGACACTCGATCAAAAGAAACACAAACAACATTTATGAATTATAATAATAGCTTCCATAATATACTACATACATCCAACATACGTAGGCAATGACATGTTCAATTTGTTAGACGAAACATTATTGAGGGAAAAAGATCCGAAATGAAAACCATTGGATGATTGCAATTGCACTTGCAATCACATGATTAAAGGCAAAATCATATCATATTTGTGCCCTTGTGTTTCCCTTAAAATCTTGCTTTAAGTGGATTCTCATCCCAAGAAATCCTTTCAGGAAAGGCTACCACATCTAAGGAATCAAAATTTAGATTTCTTATATTTTCTTATCCTTTTCTTCTAACCACAACTTGGGACCACAGCTACATCAGTTCTTTTTACCTGACTGAAATTCATAGTTCTTTTAGTTAGCTCTTAAAGTGGTGGCGCCATATATAGTTGAAGAACCACTGCTGAAAGGGAAAAAATTCCTTTTGAAAAAAATATGGGGGCTACTCAGAAGGAACTAAATTTATTAAAAAAAATTGTGAAGAGTAATTGAACATTTGAATGCAGAATTCTGCAGAAGATTTGCAATAGTTTTTTTTGGGGGAGGGAGCTAATATTCTTTACCTGAACTTTTTGCGACTATATAACACCTGGATCTTACTTGGACTGCTTCCAGATACAGAAAATTGAAAAATTAAGGGTCTATTTGGTTTCTTTCTCACTTTTTAATTTTTAAAATTGCTTTCTAAAACAATTTCACACTACTCAATAATCAATTTCTTATCTAAAATCTATTAAGTTTTGACAATTGTTTCTAAAGCAAGTATTTAAAAAAACAACAACTAGAAAATGTTTTCTTATTTTTTCCCTCCTGTTTTCATCTTATTCAACTTCTCTTTGGACTATATCTTGTACCATCCTCCACTGGTTATCTGAACAACCTTATTAAATTGCATTTTAAAAACCAAAAACAACTTTTAAAAGTAGAAATTCTTATCCTAGTTGCTATTGCTACAATCAATCTGGTATTAGCTCCTTGACAGCGCCTGGATGGTTGACAAACAGCCTTTGATACCTTCACAAATTCAAGCACTTTTTTTTTTTTTGTATGAACCGCACTGATATCTTTCACTAGAGGCAAGTCTGCTCTAGCAGAGTAGGACAAAACTCTTCTTTTGAATATTTAACGTAACTGCATACACAACATTCAAACTCAAAACCACTAATTAAGCTGAAATATACAATGCTAGTTGTTCTACACGCTAGTGGTTGCAAATTCACGCACTTAAGCATCTGGAAATAATTCTCCCCAGCAATATTTGCATAATGCCAAATAGCAATTTACATAGTATATGGATTAACGACAACCAATGTAGCAATATTCAAACCATGAAAAGGTACACAATCATGCGATTTTATCAGTGGCTTGATAATATTTTCCATGGTTATCAGACCCGGCTCGGACCGGCCGGGTCGACCCATTAACCTAAGAACCGGATACCCAATCGGTCCGAGTCATTATTTGGATCGGGTATGCATACGATCCGGCGGGTTTGGTGCTTGAACCGGTGACCTGGTGGGTCACAGTGACCCAGCTGGGTCATTTTTTTTAACCGAAACAATGCCCTTTTTTCCTAATTCCTAATTCCTACACTACGCGAACCCTTCTCTATCCCTCTCGTTCGCTGTTCTTTCTCTCATCTCCCTCACTCACGCTCACGCAACGCTTGACTGCGGCGTAGCCGCGCAGCCTCCATCCAGCACGCAGCGACTCGCCGGTGCAGCCTCCATCCCGCTCGCAGCGACCCTCGCCGATGCAGGCTCCGTCCCGCATGCAGCGACCCTCGCCGGCGCAGCCTCCTTAGCTGGCGCAGCTTCCCTCGCCGATGGCACCCCTGAAACGCGTTTTGCTTCCCTCACCGGCGCAATTGTCCTCGGAATCGCAACGCAGCAGTGGAGCACGGCAGGCAGCATTCTATAAGGCAGCACTATATTTGGAACTTATTGTTTGGAATTTTATTATGTTTGAAACTTATGTTTGAAACTTTCTTTTGTATGAAGACCTTGTCTTAGTAATGGATGGACTAGTGGAATTAGCATAAATTGTGTTATGAATGTTTTGAGATTTTTTAAGGTATGATTTGATTTTTATTATAATTTTTTTTAGTATAAAAAGTTTACAGGTTATGAATTTTTTATTATTTTTTAATACAGATCAGGTCATGCGGGTCAACTATTGACTCACCTTCCTGATCCAATGACCCAGTGCCCCGGCCGAGTCGATGACTGGACCGGGTCTGATAACATTGATATTTTCCATTGACCATACCAAAAAGTGTATAAATTAGATGCCTTTGGTTAGTCATCAACTGTTTTGAACCTACGAGATTTAAAAGTATAGTTTACAAAAAAAAAAAAAAATTACACGTCTCTCCTATCATATTCTTTGATGACATGGTAAGTCAATAATTGTTAACATCGTTGTTATGTTATTTGAGGCCGTTAGTTGATAATAAGACTAAAAAAAAATTTTTTAAAGAATTAGAGTATGTTTGGGACAGCTGAAAAAATTAGAATTTGTATTAAAATGGACACAGGTAATTTGGAGAAACATTTGTATAGGAGAAAGAAAAGCTTTTCTAAAATAATCAAACAGCTCAACATTCTTGATGCCAAAAACAGCTTTTTTTTTTTGAAAAAAAAAAAAAAAAGCTTTTTATAAATTTTATCTATTGTACCAAACATGCAGCTTATTTTCCAACAACTTTTTTCTTCACAAAACAGCTGAAATGGAAAAAAAATAAGCAGTCCCAAACATGCTCTTAAAATCAAAACAAAAATCTTTAAAAAAACTAAAATAAAAAAACTCCTTATTTTATATAGACCAAAAATTATTTAAGTCATTAAATAATTACCACCATAAAAAATACATACGAGTGCACGATTCTAGTAATATGCTAATATCAAATGTCCATAATAATTAAACTATGAAACGACTCATTTCTTTTCAATTTCTTTTTTTTTCTAAAAAAGTTAATTAGTTTTTTTAACAACATGATCACCGTGAATTTCAAGACAAAACGTACTAGATTCTTGAACGACAAAGCATGAAGAGAGCAGAATATGCAATGCAATTGTCATTGGAAAATAGGTAGGCAGAGTAAACATTCCATCATAGATGGACCGCACCTGTATTCCTATAAATATTCCAAAGGGTTAACTAAGTTTTTGGTCTCGTTTAAAATTTGGTTTTTAATCCCTAAACTTTAATTTGACTGGTCAAGGTCCATAAACTTTTTAAATATTCGGTTTTTAGTCCCTAAACTTTAGTTTGACTGGTCAAGGTCCTTAAACTTTTTAAATTTTTAAATATTCGGTTTTTAGTTCCTAAATTTTTTAAAAATTTGGGTTTTAGTCTCTGAAATCTCATTAATTCAGGGACTAAAAACTGAATTTTTAAAAAGTTTGGGGACTAAAAACCAAATTTTTAAAAAGTTTAGAGACTTTGACAAGTCAAAATTTTGTTCAGGACTAAAAATCGAATTTTTAAAAAGTTTAAGAACCTTGACCAGTCAAATTAAAGTTTAGAGACTAAAAACCAAATTTTGAAAAAGTTTAGGGACTAAAAACTTAGTTAACCCTATTCCAAATATGAAATTTAATGTAACATGGAAAGTTCCATCCATTTCACATAGAATTTTGTTTTGAAAATGGAGAATAAAATTGTGGGAAAACACTGTTATGTGAATGTGACTGTCACAAATGCATGAAACTGTCTATGTCTAAAAACATGAGACTCATTTCTGTGGGGAACCTGATTCCCTTGCCTTTCAACTCTTCCCCTCCATGGTGGATTCCATTTAGCTGCTTCTACATTGTCACCTGTCAAGCACAAATACATCTTTTTGTTTCCATAAACTTCTCTTAATCATTCCCCTAAACACACCCTTTTGCTGCCATAAATTCCTCTTGAGCCTTCCCTAGCTAACCACCATAACACTTGCACTTCAGGTTTCTCAATCCAACTTCTATAATTTGTGTCTATTCCCAAAGCACAAGAAGATGGTACTGCATGCTTAAAGCAGCTTTTGTTACACATAAATCAACTCTTTATTTTTTTTGTTGCATAGTATGTGTTCAACTACTTTTTTTTTTTGCCTTACTTTTCTAACACCTTTGAATTATATGGTGTTTTGAGTGCAGAGTTTTGAGGAGAAACCTGTATCAGTTGGACCATGGGGAGGCAGTGGAGGATACCGTTGGGATGATGGCGTATATTCAACAGTTAGGCAACTGGTTATAGTTCATGGGGAAGGAATTGACTCCATCCAGATTGAATATGACAAGCAAGGGAGTTCTATCTGGTCACTGAAGTACGGTGGAAGTGGAGGCTATAAAATTGACAAGGTAAATTTTCCATGCCCTTAGCTGTTCTTGTTGAAAGTAGAACTATGCTAATTGACACCTAGAAACGTGACATGTATATGATACAACATGGACATGGGGATACAACAAATTCTATGGCTATAATACAAAGTATAAAATTAACTTAAGACACAAATCTTAAATCAAAAGAAAGAATTTTGAAGCATAAAGCGAGTTTAATAGGCATGCACTCTTAGAGTAAAAGTTTTTATACTGTCAACCAACAAGAAATTATCTTTAGTCTGACTTTTAAGATAGTTCTTATAAAAGTCAACTAACTTAATATACATGGAGAATTGAGATTGAATGATAGTGTAAAAAATTGTTACACTGTCATGTACTGTTTTCTCAAAGTAAACTTA
This sequence comes from Pueraria montana var. lobata, assembly GCA_026413185.1. Taxonomy (NCBI): domain Eukaryota; kingdom Viridiplantae; phylum Streptophyta; class Magnoliopsida; order Fabales; family Fabaceae; genus Pueraria; species Pueraria montana. The sequence continues at coordinate 52,609,552 of CM048655.1, forward strand.
AAAATTGTAAAACATGGTTAAGAGTATTCAAAGTGTTTGTAGTCCGTAGAGTGTCCAACATAGATACATATCTAACATGTTAAAACACATCGCATTTACAATCATGAAGTGTTTGTGCTTCTTTGCTTGCTACTTATCAAACTCGTGCATCATATCAATTAAATATTTATGATTGTGCTGCAGATCAAGCTTGATTACCCAGATGAGTTCCTAACATCAATTGATGGGTACTATGGTAGCTTAAGTCAATGGGGACCAATCTTCATTCGGTCTCTGAGTTTTGAGAGTAACAAGAAACTCTATGGACCATTTGGTGTTGAACAAGGGACATATTTTTCGTTGCCAATGACTGGTGGCAAGATTGTTGGGTTCCATGGCAGGTATGGTTGGCACCTCGATGCCATTGGAGTCAATCTAAAGTCCTCTCTGCAACCAAAGCCTTCCAAAGCTTTGTCTTATTCACAGAGCTACATGACTAACACCACTGACAATGGTAGTTATTCTGTAATACAAGGAAGTGTTGGCCAAGGCTATGATATTGTTCTTGCTTTAAAACAGAAAGATGATTTTGGAAAAACTCCAACCGTGCAGATTTCTAACTTCAAAGAACCAAACAACATTGAACCAAAAGAAAAGGTAAGATAAAGTGAGCCTTCATGAATATTGTCTATTTGAAGTGTTACTTAATTTTCTTCTCAACTTTAGCCATGTTTATATATCTAATGGTGAGTAAAATGGAATGGAACGAGATAGAATGTAATATATTAGAGTGGCATGGAACAAAGTTTAATGCTATTCTCCAATCAGAATTAGAGTTCTACCTTGGTATCGTATACTAACTTTTAATAAAAATCTTTATTACACATGTTGCTTAAGTGAAACTCTAATTTTAATTGAAGAACAACACCAAAGAACTTTATCTGAGTTTTGTTCTTTCATTGTCTGGAGATTTTTATGATGGACAGAGAAAAAAGAATGATTCCATGAATCCATCTAATACATTCCCAGTTGGAGGGAAAGACTCGAGGAGTATTAGATGGAATGGGATGAAATGCATTCCATCAGGTTTTTCTTCATTTCATTCTATTTTAAACAATCTAAACAATGAAACCTAGTATCATTCCATTCCATTTCATTCCACTCTATTTGATAGCTTTTCCATCAATCAAAACATAGCTGGCATTTGCATCAAATGAAACTAAGAATCTTTATTCACTTCAGATAGTTTTCGTGGAGAAGGCACCATCAATGGTTGAAGGTGTAGTGACATACGGACCTTGGGGTGGCACTGGTGGATATGTATTTGATGATGGACCCTACACAGGAGTTAGGCAAATTGACTTGTCCCGCAATGTTGGAATTGTATGGCTTAGAGCTTTGTATGATCTGGATGGGGAGGCTGTATGGGGATACAAACATGGAGGGGCAGGAGGATTCAAACATGACAAGGTAAACTAAGACTTAAAAAGCCTTTATAGTCTACTTTTACCTAATAAACTAGACAATAGGATTGATTTTTTGTTTTCTTTTTACCATTTTTTTGTGAATCATGTTGCAGATAATCTTTGATTTTCCATATGAAGTCCTGACACATATATCTGGCTACTGTGGATCTCTGATGTACATGGGGCCTGCTGTTATAAGGTCTCTTACTTTCCACACCACCAAAAGGTCCTATGGACCATTTGGAGATGAATATGGAACTTATTTCACAACAAAGCTGAGAGAGGGGAAGGTTGTTGGTATTCATGGTAGAAGTGGCTTATTTCTAGATTCTCTTGGTGTGCATGCTATAGAAGGAAAAGTAATAGTGCCAGTGGTAACATCTCCTTCCATGGAAATCATCTCAAGTGAACCAAGTATTTCTGAAATAGACAATCCTCAATGGCCAGTTGTTGCCAAACCAGCCCCAATTGAACAGGTATTCCTTGAATCATTTTGTATTTTATTTTAAACTATTCATTTAGTCCCTATATACTTGTCCCAGTTTTAGTCCCTAGACAATTTTTTGCAGCGGATTATCACCACCAAAAATTTTTCTCTAATATTAATGACAGGGACCAAAACTTAACTTTTATGCATATGTTGAGACTAAAACTTACAATTTTTTCATGTAGGAACTAAAACTTAAAATGAAAACAACTACAGAGATCAAGTGAATATTTTAATCTATATTTTACTTTTTGATGCATCACCTTTTAGCATTATATTGAAAACGATATTCTATTCACTTTTGCTCCCTATTTCACATCACAGGTTTCTCGTTGTGTGATTAAAGAACCAGCTCCATGTGGACCAGGTCCATGGGGTGGGGATGGAGGTAGACCCTGGGATGATGGAGTCTTTTCTGGGATTAAGCAGATTTATTTGACTAAAGCACCTGAAGGCATTTTCTCAATTCAAATTGAGTACGATAGAAATAAGCAATCTGTATGGTCTGTAAAGCATGGTGGTAATGGAGGAAATACCATGCATCGGGTATGAATATGAATTGATTCTCATTTTTCTCACTTTGTTTTAGAGTAAATAGTATATGCACATAGTGTAAAGAGATTTTATACTGTCATCCATTCACAAATTGCTATGTATAGTTTGTTGACTTTTATAATAATTATCATGATTTCTGATTGGTTGACAATATAAATATTTTTACACTGAGAGTGCATACAGGAGCAGACCTATAGTGTAGCCCCCCCCCCCCCCCCCTAATTTTTTTATTTAATTTTTTTAATATATATTAATTAATTAATATTAAGATAATTATTTTATTTTAAATTAAATAATGATATTTAAGTTATATTTTATTCTTATTTTTATAAATCTTTCATTCTCCCTTTATAGTCTTTATTATGAAGATTATAATATTTTATCTTTTTAGATAAATATTTTATTTTTCATTTATTGTTTTTTTTTTAGATAATTATATTATTTTCTCTTTTTAGTAAAAAAAATTAAATATTATTTATTTTCCTTTTGTCATCCGATATTTATATTTTAAAACTTATAAATAATTACATTTACAATATTTTATTAGTCTCCCCCTATATTGATTTGATTATAAATTATTTAAGAATTAAAAGTTATTTATTAACGCTTATCAATGGAATAAGCTTAATTATAAACACTAAATATATGGGTTTGACAATTTAAACTTTAAAGTTTGAGATACACTAACAAATATTTTCTTTCTCCAATCAATTCTTTGCACATGTTTTTTTCCTCCTCTTATCTTTATTTTTTTAGAGCTTAAATGTGTTTTTAATTCCTCAAATTTAGGGATCCATCTTTTTTAGTTCTCCAAATTAATTTTTTTTTAGTTCCTCAAATTCACAATAGGCTTTTTTTTGTTGCCAATTTTTGACCGTAGGAGATCCCTAAAAAAGATAAACCCCTAAATTTGAGGGATTAAAAATATATTTAAGCTTGTTTTTTAGTATTGTTTTTTAGACTCTAATTCTAACATTAAGTGTGTTGGCCCCCCTTAGCATCCATGTCTGGGTCCACCCCTGAGTGCATAGATATTAAACTTATGTTTTAACCACATTCCTTTTGTTTCATACTTGTCATTCATTTTCTTGGACCATGCATGATTGCTAACACAAAAATGGACTAGACTATGCATTCTTAGTCTTACTCATGCCTATTGTGATTGTAGATAAAACTGGAGTACCCAAATGAGGTTCTCACTTGCATATCTGGCTATTATGGTTCAATCACTGCTGATGAACAACCTATAATCATAAAGTCACTCACATTCCATACTAGTCGAGGACAGTATGGTCCATTTGGTGTTGAAGTAGGGAAATATTTCACTTCAACCACAACAGAGGGCAAGGTTGTCGGCTTGCATGGGAGGAGTAGCATGTATTTGGATGCCATTGGGGTCCATATGCAACACTGGCTAGGAGGAAATCAGAAACCTTCAAAGTTATCCTTCTTCAAGCTATTTTGATTTGTGAAGAACAATAATGAATGTGCAGAGTGATGAGATGATATAGCTGATTACTTGTATACTATCTAAATAATGTTTGGTGAATGTTCTAACCAACAGTAAGATTTGTTATACAATTTGAATAATGTTGGTGTTAATTTCTTACACCTCAAGGTTTGGTTTCATTTAATATATTTTCAATATAAATACTAAGGGTACTGATTAAGAAATTAAAAGAAAACAAATTTTAGTAAAAAATGTTATTAATGTATCTCACCATGATTTTAATACATGGCAATGTGATTTTCAATAATAATAATAAAAAAACTCTATTGTTAATTTCTTAAACAATACCCTTTCAATTGCTACATCAATGTCTCTGCCCTCTCACTGTCTTGCAAGCAGAGTTATATAAAGGAAACTAACAACACTGTTACACGCGCGCACACAACTAATTTATTTGAAACCAAGCATGCTTAATCAATACTATTGCATTTCATAATTTCATGACATTGACTCTTAAAAGTAGATTAGTAGTTAGTCTCTGTTAGATTCTTTTCAGCGTTACGTTGAAAAAGTAAGCCTCCTTCCGCTTCTGGTAAACACTTCAAATCATGTTTGGATTGAGTTAAATCATATACATCACTTTACTAGTCCGTTCAAGTGTAAGTGAAAGAGCTCTAGTCTAAACTTCAAGTGTTATCCAATACTACAACCAAGAATCAATAAGGCACTTGCACTTGTAGGGACTAGCACCAATTGCAAGAATGACTTGTGGCAATTTAATTTTTCCATTTCAATAATCTACTGATAGAAAAGAGATCATGAACATTTAAGTAACTGAACTAATATTATTGTGACCACACGTTTCATGAACTGTATATGAACATGAAAATTGATTTCTTTGTTTCAATATGTACAAAATGACTTGGGATGGCTTGATTTCTGATTGATGAGATGCTACAAGAAAAAAAATGTGTGCACAAAATAATCTGCATTGGTTTCAAGATGCAAGTTTCATTGCCTTGTCCTTCAGGCTCGTTCCTCAATATCCTCTTTTATCTGCCACTGTTTTTATCAAATGGAGCATGCGGCAAATGTCATGAACTAGTGCAGTTCCATGCTGTCCAAGTCCATTCTCCAGTAAACTGAAATTCATCTCATGATAGTTACTTGTTTCTTTGAAGAACCCTCAATGATACCAAGCAAAAGTATTATCACATAAAGATCCTACCAACAATTCCAAGCCCCATAAAACTACATAAAACCTTGGGGAACAACTCTTAATCATGCTGAAAGTGATTACCTTAAGATTTTCATAATCTGCTTATATCGCGGCCAAATACAACAGTTGTTATCCAGTTGACAAATACATAGAATCTGTTCCTCCAGCTGATAACACGTGTGATATATGCCGAGCGCCAAATAAAAAAACTCAGAAATCCTGCAAGAGCTAACCCTTTTGCCTCCTGCAAGAGCTTGGTAAGTGAATCACACTAAGTTTTTGAAGCACCAACAACAGTATCTCAGGAATGATAAACATTACCTTGCTCTGTCTAAGGTCAACAAGGGCCTTGTGTCTACCAATAGTTGCCATGCTTCCAAGGTGCTTGTAAACAAATGGATCCCCAAATTCTATTTCTTTTGCACTGTTTGCATGGCCTGCACCTGCTTTACCAATTTTGTTTAATAGAGATGCCAAATATTTACCTTGCCTCTCTGCCACCTGTGGAATTCAAATGGCAATGTATCAAATGGCCAATAACAAGCTTTCTGGCAAAGATGACACTACTTCACTGATGAACCATTACAAATAAGAATAAAAGAAACAAAGTCACTATGAATGAAATGTATCATATCAGACCTTAGCCTAAAACCAAAACTACAAATTGCTAGAATTTAAGGAATCAAGGAGTGTACAAGAGAAACTAATGAATCTAATATCACTTACTTGGGCTAATGCAGGAAGTGTTGGTCTTCCAGTACTTTCAACAAATCCACTGCAGTCTCCTATTGAGAACACATCTTGTACTGAAGGAACACGAAGCCACTCATCAACACCAATCCTATGGAACAAAAACATTCAGAAGCTTTCCTTATATACCTGATCTAGATTTCCTTTTATGACAAAAAAAATTCTATATCTATCCACAAATCAGCTTCTAATTTGTGACTTTGCCAAGGTTTGTCACTGGGAATGAATGCAACAATGTTGAGTAACAGGACTAACCTTCCACCAGGAGCTTTTGGGAGATCCAAAGATTGAATAATAGGCAATGGACCAACACCAGTGGACCATACCAACAACCCATATGGAACCTCAGAACCATCATTAAGGACAATCTTCTGAGCTTTAACATCTTTCACAATGCCACGAACAAGACGAACTCCTGACTGAGAGATACTACAACATTGGCAAAATATAATGAAACTAATACAGAAAAGTTTTAAAAACTAGCTAGCTTGTCAACCAGTTTCAGACAGTACTACAATGATGAAGAGTGTCATCTAGTATATGTAGGATTCCAAATTAATGCTGTAATGCCTTTGCATCAATATGTAACTCACCTTTGTCAATTGCTTGGTAGCATAGCGCCTAAGCCGGTCATCAAAGGAAGACAATATCTCATTTGCCTAACAAGGCATGAATAAATTTGTTAACAACATAAACTACCTTTATAGACAAGTTAGGCTTCCATAAGTTCACATATCACATATCTGATGGTACTTATAGCATACCTCAATTAAAGTGACACGGATGCAATCCTTCACATGGGCATATCTTAGACGAACATCTTTCATGATAAAATCACTAAGCTCACCACTAAATTCAACTCCAGTAGGACCACCCCCCACAACCACACAGTGCAAAAGCCTTTGTTTCTCCTCTTCTGAAATCCCTGCAAACAAATAAAGCACAAACATAAACATAATAAAAGAGTTTAATTTCTGCACTGTCAGTGTCAAAATTTTTACTCTATCAACTAATAAAAAATCATCATTAGTATAATTTTTAAAATAATTATTATAAAAGTTAACAAATTTATTATATATAACAATTTACAATTAGATAACAATATAAAAACCCTTTATACTATCAGTGTATATACTATTTCCTCTAAATAGATTGTGATGATTCAATATTTGCCTAACATAGTAAAACTATTGTTTAGCAAACCTGGAACATCAGACAGCATCAAGTTTAGGAGCAGCTTCCTACGAATTTCCTGTGCATGGTGAACTTCACGTAGAAAAGTGGCATGTTCTTTGACTCCTTGAATTCCAAAAGTGGAAGGCTGTGATCCTAATGCAATTACTAGCTTATCATACGAGATTGTGAATTTCCAGGGAGCTATTGTCTCTACTCCTTCAGTTACAGTCTCACAGTGCACCTTCAAAACCAAGCACCAAATTCTCCATAACTAAGCCACACTGCTATGGTACCAATCTTCCAAGTCCAACCAATTAATAATAGTATCAAATTGTATTTTCATTCGGGCTAATAGACACTGCCTTGGAAAGTTTGGGTCCCAAATTCCAATATAAATGGCACAAAAAATTTAAATCTAGCAAGTGACAAACTCTTCATCACTTAAGATACTCCAGACATTCCATATTCCGTACATCCTAAAGTCTTCTGACTTTTTCATTTTTAGTAAATTTCTAGATAACAAAAATTATGAAGTTCCTTGTTAAAAGTAGTTAGTGTGTACAGTCAGCCAAAAAAAAAAGTAGTGTGTAGTTCACACTACTAGTCACTAAGTTGTAACATACAAGTTGGTAACTTGGCATGAACAAAAAAAATATTGGCCAAACATGTCCACTCCAAAGTCATCAAATTACGTAACCTTTAATTTCAGGAAAAGGAGAAACACTCCAAATAAAATCATTCATCAACCCCCCCCCCCCCCCCCAAAAAAAGAAAAAGTCTTTTATTTTTTTGAGGAACATGAATCCAATAAAAATTGTAATTAAATCATACGTTAACATTTCCAACAGAGGAGTGTGCACATGGCCTTCACGTGCAAACTTAGAAAATTGGATAATATTTTAGTGCTAGAAAACACTTGTAACGAAAGAAAACTAGTTAACACTTAACACACACACACACACACACACCATATGGTTATGTGCATCAATTTGAGTACAATTGGCGAGGAAGAAATAAGAACCAGGCTCTCTAGAAATAGCTGGTTGGATCCTCCCAATGGGTTCAGCAACGGATCTAAACTCAAGAGTTCCAACACACGTGGAGGCCAACAGTGGGGTGAAGACCATGTGGTTGCGGGGTGAGACACAAACAATGTCATACACATGAGGGTCCAGGCCCTTCATGAGCCTGCACCCAGCCCACCCTGAACCCAGCACCACCACACGTGGCTTCTCATGGGGCCTTGTTGGCTCCAAGCCCGAATACTCAACAGGCTTCACACAAGGCTTCTCCACAACCGGGTTGGAGCTGAAGTGGGAGAGAAAAGTGAAGGAGGGTAGAAGACAAAATGGGTCAGTGTTTTTGGGTCTTTGAGATGATGATGATGCTCTCATGGTGGCAAACTTGGAGAGGTTTCTTAACCAAGCCATGATTTTTGTTGTTAGTTTGGTCTAAACCTCAAATGGGTTTCAGTGGATTTTGTGTTTGTGAGAATATATAAGCTAAGTAGATATGCATCACAAAATTTAGATTGGGGCAGAAAGTGAAATAAGTGTAAGAAAGTTCCATACATCTAACTTGATGTAAGGTGGGACAGGTTTGTGTGTTGATGTTTGGATTTAGTTGCAGCAGTAAGATGGCATTGGCACCTCATGTTATTGACAAATGTCTTCATGTGATTTTTCGTGAAGGATAATATGATTTATCTACACGAAAATTCTTATATACACAAGAGAGTTAAATTGTAATACACAATTGTTTTGAAATCAAAATGAATAAGTTAAAAAAAAAAAGTATACATATAAAAATAAAATGAGGATAATTTGAGATAATTGAAAGACATATGTGTTAGCTATTTGTGGGGATAATACGTAAAATGCACTTTTCAATGAGAAAAGATAGAAAGTATTAAGGGAGTTATATATCATTTTATATTTAGCTAATTTATTATAAATTAAGAAAAATATTGTAAAATTAAATCTTATCATTTATCGGCTTTTTAATTTATATAGTCAAGCCTGCAAGTTGGATTTGTTATATATCATTATCGTTTTATTTTTTCAAGAATGAATTGGATGATTTTATTCGAGAGTGTTGGCTAATGCCTTAACATCCTAATCAATGAAAGGAAGAATATGGTTGGGAACATATCCATTCAATACATTTCATTAAGAACATCTACAATACATGATTGCTTATGTGAGTTGCTTATCATGAATTTATGAGTCCTACAAGGCCACATAGATTTAAGATCTTTACACAAAAATTTACTTCAATACTAAAATTGTTAGAGTTTTTTTTTTTTTTAATCAGCAAACATAAAATATATATTAATTAATGGTACAAGGGGTACCAAAACCCAAATACAAAAGTTATCACATAAAATCCTTCCCACTATATCCATGGTTATATCCTATTTATGTTTATTAACTAAATAAAAGATAACCATGGTTTCAAAAATTAAAATACTCCATTAATGTCTTCACAGTACTACTGTGCAATACAATATATTTACCAAATCACAAGAAATGTTCCCAATCCCAAAACGAAACCCACCCATCCATGATGGTGCCGCACCAAATGCAGAAGCCACGTCCCACACATCACGACCAACGCACCAAGACATTTACCACCAAAACAAAAACACATACCTTTATGAATTTAACTACCCTTCATGCCAACATGTTTAATCAATGCCATAAGCAGACTTATACCATTGAAAACAATACTAGTCTGTCATGAATTCAGTTCATATCATTTTGTTTCCCAGCTAGCAATATTAACTCTGTCATACCGATACCACACTTTCACACTAACTTCACACCAAATCCACACCAGCTTTAAATATGCATGCACCTGGAGGTGACATCCACAAGATAAATGAAAAGTCAAATAACTTGTCTTTAGCTTTCAACCATGACCATGTCATAAATGTCACTTCCTCCAACATCCTTTGTTGATCAAGCGTCTGTCCCCTAAAAATACAATTATTCCTCCATTTCCATATTACCCAAATCACAGAGACCCACACCACCTTCCACTTTTCATTCTCATACTTACCTCCCAGTGGACAATAATGTTGCCAAAAATGCATTGATGCGTCATTTGGTAGAACCACTTCTAAGCCAAGCCATCCATACACTTGGTTCCACAACCATTCAACTTTCCTGCAACCAAAGAAAATGTGATTGACAGATTCATCGCATTCCAAACAGAACGGACACCTGTAGTCATTCAAACTAAGTTGTACATTTCTATTCTTCAAATTCAGTTTAGTTGGGATCCTATTTTTAAAGACCTTCCATATGAGGCATGCTGCTTTGGATGGTATGCACATCTTCCATAGACACATAAAAAGTTGTTGATGTGGTGATCCCCTTCTCAAGCTAAAGATTGAATTGTATGCCGACTTCACTGAGTATTGACTTGAATTATCTGTCATTCACATCCAGCTATCCGACACCCCTTCTTGTAATGTAATTGACTGTAAGAACTCCTCCAGCCGTGCTACATCTTGTTCTTCCCACACAAACCACCTCCTTCTCCATTTGCACTCCCACCTCCAAGAATGATTCTCCCATTTTCCCATATTTTCGAGAGTCTCCTCTTGTTGTTGAGAATTCAAGTAAAGTCTAGGGTGAGTATGTGCAAGACACTCTTGTCCTCCCCAATTGTCTAACCAAAACTTAATATGTCTTCCATCACCCACCTTCCACTTAACCAACTTATCAAACCAATTGTCTTCACTCATACTACCACTTACTTTTCTCACATCTCTCCACCAAATAGATACATGATTGTTTTCTACATCTTCTAATAGTCCCCTCCAACCACCATACTTATCTTCAAGCACTCTTACCCATAAGGCCTCCTTTTGATAAAAAAAAGTCCCCATCTCCACTTTAAATTGTTAGAGTTGTTAGAGTAACTGTTTAACTTGAGTCACATTAAATTTGTGATTGAGAAAATGATTTTTTTTTTAAGAATCAATTAAGCAATGATTGTTTATATAAGCAACTCACTTAAGCAACCTATTGTCATATCATATGCTCCAATAAAAAAAATTTATTAAGTAAAGTTGCTTAACTTTGAACAATTTGATAAGCACCCGTATTGAAGATGTTTTAAATGATAATGCTAATTTTGCTAATTTATCAGTTGCGGAAGCGTTTTGTGAAAGAGAGGTTGCAATAAGTAAGTTAACTCATACCGTCAAAGGAAATCAAACCCACGTATAAGAAAGATGAAAGTTAAATCATACTGTTATAATTAATGTTAGCCAGTGGTTCATACACGTGACATGCAGACAAAGACGCGTATGGATAGTAGTAATTAAATTTATTTTTATATAATCCCTTATTATTGTATTGTCATGACTGTCCCTATAGTTTCTTTCGATACAAATACAATAGGACAGGGAACATGACTTTTATTTTTTGATGATCAAGATATATAAACTTTCTTTTTCTTTCCATTCTTCCAGAGTAATTTTACTCTTCATCTGAAAAGTACATATATGTTTATAATATAAATGGTTAAATATTGCATTGACTGCATATATTGAGAAAAATAAATATTGCATTAATTGACTGCATTAACTGAAATAATGTAAACTACTATTACATTGGAAAATAATCTCTCAGCTAGCCTTTTCGCCCTGCATTACCTCCCCAACTGGCCCCCTTCCATGGATCGTGCCCACGATTTGCAGTTGGTTCATCATAGTCTTGAAGGTTTATTACCTCCTTCAATGACCTCCCCACCATGCTCGACGCTTCATCATCTGTGTGTAATAATTCCAAGTAAAACAATATTTTGCTTATAAAAAAAATGAAAAGAGATATGAATATAATCACATTGATGTTTATCATTTCTCATAAATAAACAACATTAAAATTGTCATGTAAGATAAGATTAATTGTTCAATTTTAAAGGTATCATATAAGATGACTTCTAATTAGCCAACCATAAATTATTCATAATTTCAAGTAATAATCTAGATACCCCCTCTAAAAATAAAAAAATCGATAAAATTATACTTCATTACACTTCACGCTCCAAATTTTTTATGATTCAATCATTCTTCTTTTGGGGGTGAAAGAGAGGATATCTTGATAGGAGGAGAAAACAGGTAAATTCCATATGACTTACTATATCTAACAAGTCGCACTATATATCAACCCAAGATGCATCTTCTTCCCCAAGGTTTCGAAAAGGTACTCTTGGAATACCAATGGGCATAAAATGGAGAAATAATAAAATCATATATCTAACTTTAGTGTGAAAACGTATTAGTTCACAGTATAAAGAATTATACTCTTAACAATGTATGAAAAATAAAATTTTAAAAGGAACTAAATCCACACAATTAATATTAAAATTTAATTGAGTTTGGACTTTAACAAAGCAAAGATTTCTTATAATGTAATCTACTGCATCTTATAATGTAATCTAAATTGTCATATAATAGAAAAGTTTAGACTTTGGTAATAATTACTTTAAAATTCATATTCAATATATTTTTAACTGGTTGATATGAAGTAAATAATTTACACTAAGAGAAACTCTTATAATATATAATTTTTTGTCTCTTAGCAAAAAGTCAAGGAGACATAATCTATCACTCGGAAATGAGAGATCATAAATCATAGCAACACGAACACGAAGCCAGTCCAGCTTTCAAGATATAGATAGCATATACACTCCTATTAAGTAATAACAACCTACCTTCTGATTTCATCTTTAAACGTGATTGTAATAATAAACGTACGTAAAGCTTAAGAAATCCCTTTAAATTTTTCTCTTTTTATACATTCCAAATTTAGCAAAAACCAGTCTGGTAACTTTCATCCATAAAATTTCTATCTATTCGAAAGATTATTGTATTGTATGAATTGCTTATTAAGGAAAAGAGAGAACACAACTAAAGTTGTCAAAGAGAAAGAAAAGGGGCAGCCATAACAAGAGAAGTTTGTGTGCTTTGGTTTAATTTCTTTCCTTTAAATCTATCCTTTCAAAAGCTACATATGCTCCAACGAGACTTTAATTAGTTTTTAAAACTGAATAATTAACAACCACAAAAAAAAAAAGGATAATGAACAATATATCAAACTCAAAATCTTCCTTTTAACTAAATAATGTTGGCCATTTCTCTCCTAGACAAATTAAAGGGAGATATAGAAAATAAGATGAAATGAAAAGGAAACTCACTTGAGAAGAAAATAGGGTTCCGAGCAGTGGCAGAACATATTACCAAGAAAGTTATAAAAAAGAAGAAGGAGAAGCACACGCCATTGTGAGCTCCAAATGCCATTTTTTCCAACCTCTCTATCTTATTAGGTCAACTAGGGGTGAAGGTAGTACTAGTCCAAGGTTGTATTTGACTATTTATAGAGGAGAGAGAACTATGTCTAAAGTCTCAGGGACACGTGTATGTATACTATTGGAGGAGGAAGTTGACTCTTCTAAATGCGAATTACAATGTGCAAGTTGCGTTGCGTTGGGTTCATAAACCACCAAACATGACAATATCACAGGACGTTCACGTAAGGTCAACGGGCTCGCCAACGCACGTAAGGTGCATTCCTGTTCAGAAAATACTTTTTAACGTTAAAGTGTGATAATAAAAAGTTAGTTTAAATTTAAAAATATATTTTTAAAATATGTATGTAAAAAATAAAAAAATAAAAAGTAAGAAATAATATATATAGTGAATATGTATTAAGATTTATTTCTTAATAAAATTCTAGCACTTCTTGCATTTTTATTTTCTAAATGTGAGGGTTTGATATTTTTGGTGTGATTCTTGCCTATATTAATATATATAGTGAATATGTATTATCTATTATGATCATATGATGATATTAAAAATAGAGTAAATTACATGGACCATTCCTGTATTTTTGAACCCTACAAAAATCTTCCTAATTTTTTAACTTTCGTTACACTGACCCATCTCTTAAGATTAAATTGTTACACCGACCCCCCCTCTTAGGTTTGAAAAATCTTACACTAAACCCTCCTTAGAGGTATTCAAAGTAATGTAAAAAAAATGAAGGAATATTAGATGCAATAAGAATAAACCTAAGGGGGTTCGTGTAATTAACTCTTAAAAATATGATCTTTTTATCTTATACACTAGGTACATAATAAATTAAGATAATTTAAATATATTATTTTAAATATTTTGAATTTTGATCATTAAAATATTAAAAAAATTTATATGCAAAATATTTTATAAATAAATTCTATTTTAATTTCTGCAACTTACGTAAAATTATTAAAAATAAATATTAAAATGAGAAACAATAAAACTCGCATAAGTAAGTTATGCATCTGACTCTTCCAAAGTAAGCTACTTACTTTAGAAAATAAAATACATAATGTCAGTGATAAAAAAATTAATAATCAATATTATATATATATATATATATATATATATATATATATATATATATATATTGAGAGATCAATATTACAGATATAAACATAACAAATCATACATATATTAGAATAATAATCGTTGACATTTTCCATCAACGACGTAAATTTATTTTACTTTTACTCGATTTTGAGAAGTTAAATCCAAATTTCAAAATATACATACCTAATCGAAAAGAAATTATTTATTCTGTCATTGGATACGAATTTATCTCAAATTGAATTTGGACTTCAACTTATACAGTTGGGTCCAACTAGCTGATCAATAAAAAAATATATATACATTTAGTAGTCTTAATTACTTCTTCCGCTCAATTGAAAGATTTTCTTAATATTTTTACTCAAACCCCGTGAGTTGAATAAAACCCGACACCAGATATCTGATTATTTTTTTAATTATTGATTATTGAATATGTGATGCGAACTGTCTAATTAGTAGGTCAACACTGTAACTCCATTTCGACATAGGCTTTATTCTCTTTTATTTTACAATTTGACTAATTGTTTTAAAATAAAATTACTTTTTCATTTTAAATCGTTTAACTTTTTATATCAAAGAAGCACGAATTACCACATTGCTTTGCTTAGAAAATTGGTCTGGCACCTACTAGTTAGAAATGACTGTCTTTCGGTTTGGATCCTTAATTTACCACAAATATTTAGCTTAATTGCCTTTTTCATTTTTTATTATTATAACAAATTTTGTATTTAGTTCACCTATTGATCCAGAATTTAATTGATTTTTCACAATTTTAATTATGTAATTTTGGTTCATTTATTAACTTAAAATCTAATATTTAACGAGAATACAAATAGAATATTCTGTTACATAATCACGTCAGTGTCACCATGATTAAGAGAAGGAAATAATTCCTGGATGTATAGAAAAGGATTTCTAAGAACAGTAGGATGGGTTTTAATTAATGCCGTAAGTGTTCGGTACGTGGCATGGTTTCAACATCTCATGTAATTTTCTGCCTTACATTGGGCACAACTTGTGCACCGTTTAAGCTTCATCAATAAAAAAAATTTCTTATAAAAAAAAAAGAGAAAAGAACAATAGTTCTTCATTGCATTGCATCTCCCCCATGCTAAACTTGTCAAGTATTTTTTTGAAATATTACCTTTGTTCCTATATATAAGAAATAAATATCTAATTCATTAAGACCAATAAAAATAGTTAAATTAATTTTTTGTAATTAATATTGTCAAAAATTTAAATTTTACTCCAAAAATATCCATAATATTAATTGGTTTAAGTGATGGTTAGATATAATGACACTACTCATAATGTGATTTTTCAACCAATAAATATGAGTTATATTGCTAATAGTTCAGTAAATACATCCACTTTCATGTGAAATGAGTGGCATCTCATTAATAGATTTCACAATAAATTAAGGGTATAAAAAGAAATTAGCCATTAATTTATTTGAAAGTAGTCATATATATGTTTCTTATAATTAAGAAAAAAAATACTTGCATTTGTTTCTTATATATAAAAACAGAGGTAATACTTCCTTTGACACAAATGAATACATTGAAGGCTTATTTGGAGGACAAAATATGATAGGATAGGATAACTATCATCTCATGCTGTAATTAATAATTTGGTGTACCAAGACGATATGATTTGCTTATATATCTTATTGTCTATCCTATCTTATTGGTGTAGTGTATTTTTTTTTTATTCTGAGAGATGAGTTGAGTTAGAAAGTAACAAGATAGTTTGTTCTTGCTCTCACTACCACCGCCATCATTGCCACCTTTAATATCACTATCGTCATCATCATTGTCGTCACCCACCACCACCACGGCACCATCCTTGTCACCGTCGACATTTTTGTCATCACCATTGGTGTTACCGTCATTGCCATCTCCGTCATAGCAACCACCACCATTATCACTATCACCACCACTCTCACCATCGACATTTTCGTCATCACCATGGCCTTTGAGGTCATATATATATTTGATGGTCTAATCTTCATGCATAGTTCAAACACAATATTTCATTCAACACATAATAGCTTCCCTGCGGTGTTATTTTCAAATGGAACATCTGGCTGAACTTGAGAGTCTGTTGTTCGGCATCAACTCGGAGGTTTCCGGTGATGAAGACGACGAGCATGTCGCGGTTGACGCCGAAGGGCTGGCAGTCGATGGTGGAGATGGAGTGGTGGCACTGGGCAACGATGTTGGAAGCACCTTGGATCTTCATGCCTTCGAAAGAGAGCATAGAATCTTCCTCATAGAAATTCGCTAAGCCTCCTCTGTTAGTGTCAAAGGTGGCATAGTAGTGCTCTACAAATGCCTTTGGTTCCAAAGTAGAAAGTATTTCAATGCTTTTTGCAGCCAACAGGTGTGCGTACGTCATGATCTGTGTCAAGTAAAACAATTTGTTGCTTTTGAGGGGGGGGGGGGGGGGGGAATGAAAAATAAAGGGAAACTCACTTGAGAAGAAAATAGGAATCCGATCAGTGGTAGAACATAGTATCAAGAAAGTTATAAAAAAGAAGAAGGATCGAGAAGCACACGCCAACACGAGCGCCAAATTCCATTTTTATTAGGTCGGCTGAGGACACTCAGGTGAAGGTGGTACTACTAGTACAAGCTAGGTTGTATTTATATACGAGAGAAGACTATGCTTAAAGAATAAAGACTATTGGAGGAGGAAGTTGTGAAGCCGTGGACTAAAGCCACTTTTGTGGCGTGCAAGTAAAAAATGAAGGGATGAAAATTTTAACTCTACTTAGCTAGGCTTGTAAAATTGGTTGGAGGGTAGAAAATTGTTGCAAAGCATTAAATGCTTAAGCTCCCATCTTTGCCTATAAATAGCAAGCCATTTTGCTCATCTTTGTATCCCATTACAATTGTAGTAATCTTAGAGAGAGAGGTAGCAATACTAGTAGTGTGTTTGTTCTCCTATTGTAAGAGAGAGTGTAATTGTTCTCTCCTTATAGTTAGAGAAATGTTGTAATTTTCTTTCACTTAGTAAAAATATTTCTCTGGTCTTGCCCGTGATTTTTTCCTTATTCGTTGAGGATTTTCCACGTTAAAATATTGAGTGTCAATTCTTATTTTTCTCATATCTTATTTTAGTTGCAAGTTATTATTTTGTTACTCTGGTACCCAACAGTGGTATCAGAGCCAATAGGTTCTGATATTGTTCCGCTGCGATACACGCTGGTATGCTGGTATAGTGCCGGAGAAAATTCTTAGTATGCTCTATGGTTGCGGTATAGTCTGATCTACCACATCAGAAAAGAATTATTCTTGTTACTGGATATAGAGTGAGGTAGTGTGAAAGTGCATGTCTAGGAAAGTTCTGGCTAAGGAAAGACTTGGTATTTAAGCATGTCCGTTGGTGACCCACCTCTCTTTCCTGGGAACTTACCTGGTGCACTGGTTCACGGTCTACAGTGACTGTTCCAGTAAGCGGTACTATATACGGTGGAAGTTGTGTAAATCGGTTCTTTAGTGTGAAACCATGGCAGCAAAATACGATATTGAGAAGTTCAACGGGAATAATTTCTCCCTGTGGAAATTGAGGATAAAGGCAATTTTGAGGAAGGACAATTGTCAAGATGCAATTGAAGGCAGACCTACGGAGATCACTGATGAAAGGTGGAAAGAGATGGATGACAATGTCGTTGCCAATTTGCACTTAGCAATGGCAGATTCGGTTTTGTCCAGTGTTGCAGAGAAAAAGACCGCGAAGGAGATTTGGGATACTCTCCACAAATTGTACGAGATCAAGTCACTTCACACCAGAATATTCTTGAAGAGTAAACTCTACACTCTTCGAATGAGTGAGTCCACTTCAGTGATGGACCACATCAACAATCTGAATACTCTATTCGCTCAACTTTCTGCGTCAGATTTCAACGTAGAAGAAAATGAGCGGGCGAAACTTCTACTTCAGAGTTTACCAGATTCGTATGATTAACTCATCATCAACATAACGAACAATAATATTGTCGACCGTCTAACCTTTGATGATGTTGCTGGAGCTATTCTTGAAGAAGAATCCAGGCGAAAGAATAAGGAAGATAGGCTAGAAAATTCCAAGCAACCAGAAGCTTTAACGATGACGAGAGGCAGATCAACGGAACGTGGCTCTAGTGAGAGTCAAAATCATGGTAGATCAAAGTCTAGAAGAAGGAAGAACATCAAATGCTATAATTGTGGCATGAGAGGACACTTGAAGAAAGATTGTTGGCACAAGAAGAATGGAGGAAATAATTCTGAAGCATCAACCTCTTAAGGTTGCGTTGCAAGTACCTCAGATAATGGAGAAATCTTGTATAGTGAAGCAGCAATTAGTTCTAAAGGCAGAAGACAACTTCATGATTGTTGGATATTGGATTCGGGTGCAACCTGGCACATGACTCCACGTCGATATTGGTTTTGCACTTATGAGCCTATCTCCGAAGGATCCGTGTTCATGGGAAATGATCATGCCTTAGAAATTGCTGGAGTCGGTACTATCAAATTAAAAATGTACGATGGTATTGTTCGCACACTTCAAAGGGTACGACATGTGAAGGGCTTGAAGAAGAACTTATTGTCCGTTGGGCAATTGGATGATCTCGGGTGCAAGATCCATACTGAAGGTGGGATCTTAAAGGTAGTGAAAGGCAATCTTGTAGTGATGAAAGCTGAGAAGATCACAGCTAATCTATACATGCTTTTGGGAGATACGTTGCAAGAAGCAGATGCATCAGTTGCAACAGCAAGTCAAGAAGAAGCACGATGATGTGGCAACGTAGACTTGGACATATGTCAGAACGAGGCCTGAAAGTCCTTGCGGAATGTAATCTCCTGCTTGGGCTCAAAACGGTCAATTTACCGTTTGGTGAGCATTGTGTGATAAGTAAGCAACATAGGTTGAAGTTTGCTAAAGTAACTACTAGAAGCAAACACATACTAGACTTGGTCTATTCGGATGTGTGGGAATCACCAGAAGTATCCCTGGGAGGAGCAAAGTATTTTGTATCATTCATTGATGATTATTCCAGGAGATTATGGGTGTACCCAATTAAGAAGAAGCCATATGTGTTTCCAGTATTCAAGGAATTCAAAGCACAAGTGGAGCTTGAAACTGAAAAAAGAATTAAGTGCTTGAGGACAGACAATGGAGGAGAATATGTAGATGGTGACTTTTTAGCATTCTGCAAAGAAGAGGGTATTTTAAGACAATTCATAGTTCCACATACACCTCAGCAGAATGGTGTGGCAGAGCGGATGAACAGAACTCTCCTAGATAGAACAAGAGCTATGCTGAGAACAACAGAAGTAGTCAAATCTTTCTGGGCAGAAGCAGTTAAAATTGCCTGTTTTGTGATAAATCAATCACCATCAACAGCGATTGGTTTAAAGACGCTGATGGAGATGTGGAAAGGCAAACCAGCTGATTATTCTTCCTTACATGTGTTTGGATGTCCTGTGTACATGATGTACAACTCCCAAGAAAGAACAAAGTTGAATCCAAAATCCAGGAAATGTATATTCTTGGGTTATGCTGACAATGTTAAGGGGTATCACTTGTGGGATCCCACTGCTCGCAAGGTTGTTGTTAGCAGAGATGTAGTTTTTGGAGAAAATGAATTGCAAAGTGAGCAGAAAAATGACAGCACTACCAAAGACACTACTATAGTGCAGATAGAGAAGATGTCTAGAGAAGATGACTTTTCTGAAGTAGAACATGAGCATGAAGAACAAGAGCCAAATGAGGTCAATGACGGAGGAGGTCTTAGACGATCAACAAGACAAAAATCTAAACCAAGTTGGCACTCATAGTTTGTCATGGCAAGCCATGATGCGTACTGTCTTCTAACTGAAGAAGGAGAACCATCAACCTTTCAAGAGGCCGAGAGTAGTTCGGATGCTTCTCAATAGATGGCAGCAATGCATGAAGAAATGGAAGCCTTGCATAGAAACAAGACATGGGAACTTGTTGAACTTCCAAAGGGTCGAAAAGCCATCGAAAACAAATGGGTATACAAGATCAAACGAGATGGCAATGATCAAGTGGAACGATATCGTGCAAGATTGGTGGTCAAAGGATATGCTCAGAAAGAAGGTATTGATTTCAATGAGATATTCTCGCCAGTTGTTCAATTGACAACAATTAGAGTTGTTTTGTCTATGTGTGCTGCATTTGATTTACATCTTGAGCAACTTGATGTAAAGACTGCTTTTCTCCATGGAAAACTTGAAGAGGAGATATATATGCTCCAACCGGAAGGCTTTAAAGAACAAGGAAAAGAAAACTTGGTTTGTAGGTTGACCAAATCTCTGTACGGTCTAAAGCAGGCGCCAAGATGTTGGTACAAGAGATTTGATTCCTTCATTATTAGCCTTGGTTACAACAGACTGAGTTCAGACCATTGTACCTACTACAATAGGTTTGATGATAATGATTTCATCATTGTGCTGTTGTATGTGGATGACATGTTGGTGGTAGGCCCCAACAAAGATCGAATCCAAGAATTGAAGGCAGAGTTGGCTAGGGAGTTTGATATGAAGGACTTGGGACCCGCAAACAAGATTTTAGGGATGCAAATTCATCGAGACAAAAAAGATAAGAAGCTTTGGCTTTCTCAGAAGAATTACTTATAGAAGGTCTTGCGGTGCTTCAACATGCAAGATTATAAGCCAATTTCTACCCCATTTCCTGTCAATTATAAGTTATCCTCAAGTATGAGTCCTAGCAATGAAGCAGAGAGGATGGAAATGTCTCGAGTACAGTATGCATCAGCGGTGGGAAGCCTTATGTACACCATGATTTGTACAAGACCAGACATTGCACAAGCAGTGGGAGCGGTTAGTAGGTTCATGGCAGATCCTGGTAGAGAGCACTGGAATGCTGTTAAGAGGACCCTTAGGTACATCAAAGGATCCTCGAATGTTGCATTATGTTTTGAAGGATCAGAATTTATTGTCAGGGGCTATGTTGATGCAGATTTTGCAGGTGGTCTTGATAAAAGAAAGTCTACTACTGGCTATGTGTTTACACTTGCAGGAGGGGCAGTGAGCTGGTTATCCAAATTACAGATTGTTGCAGCTTTGTCTACTACAGAAGCTGAGTACATGGCAGCTACCCAGGCATGCAAGGAAGCTATTTGGATTTAAAGGCTATTGGAAGAACTTGGGCACAAGCAGCAGAAGACTACTGTGTATTGTGACAGTCAAAGTGCCTTGGACATTGCAAGGAATCCAGCCTTTCATTCCAGGACAAAGCACATAGGTGTTCAATATCACTTTGTTAGAGAAGTAGTAGAGGAAGGAAGTGTGGACATGTAGAAGATTCACACTAAAGATTACCTAGCAGATGTGATGACGAAGCCTATCAATACAAACAAGTTTGTATGGTGTCGATCCTTATTTGGCCTATCAGAAACGTAAGCAGCAAGGAAATGGCAAGATAAAGAGATATTTGAAAACTCACAAAAGTAGCTTTAAGTGGGAGATTGTGAAGCCGTGGACTAAAGCCACTTTTGTGGCATGCAAGTCAAAAATGAAGGGATGAAAATTTTAGCTCTACTTAGCTAGGCATATAAAATTGGTTGGAGGGTAGAAAATTGTTGCAATGCATTAAATGCTTGAGCTCCCATCTTTGCCTATAAATAGCAAGCCATTTTGCTCATCTTTGTATCCCACTACAATTGTAGTAATCTTAGAGAGAGAGGTAGCAACACTAGTAGTGTGTGTGTTCTCCTATTGTAAGAGAGAGTGTAATTGTTCTCTCATTATAGTTAGAGAGAGGTTGTAATTTTCTTCCACTTAGTAAAAATATTTCTCTGGTCTTGCCCGTGGTTTTTTCCTTACTCGTCGAGGGTTTTTCATGTTAAAATATTGAGTGTCAATTCTTATTTTTTTCATCTCTTATTTTAGTTAGAAGTTATTATTTTGTTACTCTGGTACCCAACAGAAGTTGACTCTTCAAAATGCAAATTACAATGTGTCGCAACCGGGGTCGCGGCGGGACGACGAAAAATATAAATAAAATCAGAAGAGTCGCCACCATAGTTTATTAAGGAAAACTACGGAAAAACCTTTAAAAGAAAATGGTCTCGAAACCAGATTTCGGGTTCGGGAGTTAATTACGCGTAGGGAAGGTGTTAGCACCCTACAACGTCCGTCCTAAGACGGTTACCTCTAATTAATTAAGCAAATTTTTTATAACTTTTAAAAAAATTTATCTCACCCCAAACTAATTAAAAAAAAGTAAAACTATGGCAAAAAGTTATTTTATTTATTTTTGATGAAGATCAATTTTATTATTATTATTAACAAAAAAAGGAAGAGTTAATATTTTTTTATTATCTTTTTTAGCTCGACAGGAGTGTTCCCCTACTCCTACGTATCTCCAGGTGCAATGGAGAATTCAGAGTTACGTAGTTCTTTTGTAGAAAATATTTATGTGTTGGTGTTTTTAATTTTGTTATTAATTTTTTATGTTGTTTTTTTTTCTGAAACTTTTATTTTTGTAGCAAATTAATTTGATTTTATAGTGCCAATTTAGAGAGAAGTTTTAAAACATCAAGTCGTCACGTCTTGTGTCTCAAAACCTCAGGATTAAGAAGATGTCACATCCCATTAATCCTTTCTCTAATAATCATTTTTTGTTATCATTAATACATTATTATAAACTACTAGGATTGTATTATTATTATTGAAGCGTAAGAATTTGGATTTAACCGTGCCATTTTAGAGAGAAATTTTAAAACATCAAGCCAATACGGCTTGTATCTTAAAACTTCAGGATTAAAAAGATGTCACATCCAATTAACCATTTCTCTAATGAAGATTGTGTTATTATTATAAATTAGAATTAATCAAGGGAGAAATTTGTGTATACCAAGTTGTCACAACTTGTATCTTCAAAATTTCGGAAGGTCAAAAAGATGTACATCCAATCAACCTCCTTTTTCACCTTAACAAATTCATTTACTTTGTTATTTTTCCTTGTTAAATTATAACTACTTATAATCAAAATCTGAATGCTGTGATAAAGCATTTTCTTTTATGATATTTCAAGATTTTATTTTTGTTATTTACCTAATCTAACAAATTTTGCCCACATAAAAAGATTCAACTACAAATTTTTTAAAGAAAAGAACTTTAACTACGTCATTTAAACATAACTAATAACTATAAAACAAGTACATAAATAATAGACTTCATTTCATGGAAAAAAAGGGTTACGTGCAGAGGGAAACATTTGATATAAACATTGAAACTTGAAAAACCATTATTCACACGATAAAAGAGATTCAATAAAAAAAAAAAAAAAAAAAAAAAAAAAAAAAAAAAAAAAGTCCATCAATATGAGACCGAGACACTGTCAAATGCAAACAGAAAAGATACGCACAAGTCCAAATATTATGGTAACAAATATAATGTCTAAAAAAGGGAAATGAGGACTTCTAACTCAAGAAAGTTGTGATACAGCAAACATTGAGAAGGAGGGAACTTTACTTTGCTGCAGCAGCCGGCTTTCGCTTCGGTGCATACGAGGACAGTGGTGTTTTGGGGTTGGCTTGCTGGTGAGATTTGTGTGTGTTGGCTTGTTGGTTTCTGTGTGTGTTTGTGAGTGACAAATGAAAACAAAAGTCTGTCTATATGTGAGGATGAAGGTGTGCTGATATGAGTGTAAGAGGGAAACGAGACAGTTAAGGACTATGCGTGAGAGAAAATATGAGTAAGTGAGTGAGTGAGAGCTAAAATAGCAAGTGAGTGGTGAGTAATTATATGTGTGCAGTGTTTGTGGGTTACAGATGTTGAGAGATGGTTTGTAGCTGGTCTGCTATGGAGGCTCGAAGGGGAACATAATGAGAGAAAGCTAGAGACTCAGAGAGTGATCTGTTTTGGTTAGAGGGATGTGTCTATGAGAATGTTGAGAGAATGTGAAGGGTTAGAAAATGAGAGTGCAAAGGCTTTGTGTGTATTGTCGTTGTTTTTGGTTCTGTGTTGTGTGTGTAGAGAGAAAGAGAGTGAGTGAAAGAGAAAGAGCAGGTGTGTGTGCTGCGTGAAGGTTAGGAATGCGTGATGAGGGTGAGAGATAACAGTGATAGTGATCTGTGTGTTAGAGCTGAGAGTGCCAAGGCCCTTTTTTGTGTGTTCAGTTAGAGTGTGGTGAGAAGGTGTTGGAACGAGAGAATGTGAGTGAATTAGAAGTGGTCAGTCCTGTTGAATGGATGGTTTTATAAAAGAGTGATGGTGAGGTGAGGTTGATTCCACCAAGGAGCAAGCACCGTTGTTGTGTGTGAGACCAAACACAAACAGCCAAAATTTCAGAATAAGGACGATGCAAAACACATTACACATGATAGAGCAGAATGCATGCACCAGCAGCTTTATGATTTGCAAGGAAAGTATTTAAAAGAGATAAAAGAAGATCAAGAAAGAAGATTGGTTGTTTTCTACAACCACACTACAAGGTCTATCTTCCCTCTCTTTATATTCACAACTTTTTGTTTGTCATGGTGCAGATCAGAGACGTGATTAGTGGCTCAGGGGAAGGTGCTTGAAAAGTTGAAATGTCTAGGCCAAAATAGGAAGAAGGCAGGGGACAAGCAAAAAAGAATTTGGAACAAACCACAAATGACATGCATGCATGATGCTCCAACGTTTACTGTCTAATTTTCTCTTTTCTTTTCTTTTTTATTTGTTTTGCATTGTGTCAGTACCCTTTTTTTTTTGTATTTTCTACTATTTGATTTTTTTTCTGTTTTTATTTCTTTTCGTTCCTTTTTCTTTCTCTTTTACTCATTCTGGTTATTTTTTGTATTTTTGATTTTTTTATATTTTTTTTATTTTCTATTTTTTTTAAAAGAAAACTAATTAAGTTGCAAATTGGGCATGAAAAAGAAACAAGAATAGATTTTGAATTTCATTGTGATAAAGCAAAATTGAATGATTAATTTATTTTGTTAATTTTTAATTAATTTTTTTGTTATTTTTGTTTGCTCTATTTTCTTTTTAAATTTTCTCATTTTTTCCTTTATTTTTAGGTTGTCCGGACAAAATTGGGGATCTACACAATGTACAAGTTGTTGCATTGCTGTTGGCTAAGGGTTCATCAACCAGACAACCACCAAACAAAACAATATCACAGATCATTCACGTGAGGTCAACGGGCAAAAAAAAATGTTAATTTTGTATGTTTAAATAATAAAAATGTTCTTGCACTTACTTGCATTTTTATTCTCTAATTAGTATTAATTTTAATTTGTACAATGTACATGATAAATATTTATTTTATATAATTAAATGTGTAATAAATAAATATTTTTGAATATATAAATTTAATTTTAAATTTATGATAAATAATTTATACTGTGATACAAGATTATTTTTAATTGTTGATATAACTTCTTCTAAAAAAATATTAAAATTTAATTTAGAAATAAAGATGAAAATAATAGATTGAATGAGATAAGATGTTAAGAAAAAATTCTTAAAACCGTTTCCGTTGAAGAAAAACTCTTCAAAATACTCTAGTTGAACAGGAAAATTGTCGCAATGGACATAGACCTCACACACTCTTTCTTTCTGTTCAAGTTCTTGTGACTCAATTAATAGATTCAATGGTATATTTTTAATCTTGTTGAGTATAGGTTAAAAACATGAAAATATTTTGTAAATAAGGTCTAGCTGACGCATGAATTGGAATTACTCTCCTATTTAACATAAAATTGCCGATGTTATGATAGTCAAGAAGATAATATTCAGGGTGTGTCGTTAATTATTTATTAATTTTTAGTTGTAAAAAAAATTAAAAGTCTATTAAATATAACAAATAACCAATGGAATGCTCCACTCAGTAATATTTTTATCTAGAATTAGATGGGTATTGTATCAAACTTTAAAGCAGCATTCGAGAAAGAAATTCAGAGTTGTGCCACTAATTTGTCTCCAAATCACAATTTACAAGGTACTTTTGGCATAACCTTCCTTCTCCTTTTACCAATGATTTAGGAAAATGACAAGAAGCAACTTGAATTATTCTTTGTGTTGCTATGCTAAGTATTTCTAGATTTTCACTCCCCCAATTTGGTCACTAAGCAAAATCCCTTTTTGGATTATCACGCAAAAGGTTTTCCATTTGATGCTAAGAATAATAATTTAAAAATAAAAAAAACTAAACTAAACTTTGGAGAAGTCATAATATCTATTGATGAAATATTTGAGCAACTATTTTGGGTTATATATCAGTAGAAGGAAAAGGAAGAGAGGGGAAGTTGATGGTGAAGATGAAGAGACAGAGGAGAATTGGAAGAGATAGTAAAGAGGAGAAAGACAGACTGAGTGAGTTGCCTGACTATGTTCTGCTTCATACAATGAAATTTATGGACACAAAAGATGCTATTCGGACTTGTGTCTTGTCTAAACGATGGAAGGACCTTTGGAAACGTCTCACTAATCTCACATTCAATTCTTCATGCTTCAGTACCCTAAACAACTTTAGCAAATTTGTGTCTTGGGTTCTGTCTAGTCGAGATGGTTCAATTTCCCTGCTTAGTCTTGATTTCAAGCGCCATGGTTCGGTTGAGCCCAAACTCCTAAGTAGGGTCATGAAATATGCTTTGCTGCACAATGTCCAGCAGTTGACAATCGATGCAAAGTTAAGTTTCAGAACCAAATTTGAGTTTCCTCCTAACATCTTTTCCTCTCCATCTTTGACAGTTCTTAAGCTTTCCATTGAGTGTGATGCTTCAATGAAAAAACTTCCCAAATCTCTACAGTTGCCAGCATTAAAAAGCTTGCATCTTGCGTATTTCACTTTCACTGCAAGTGACAATGACTGCGCTGAGCCGTTTTCAACCTGTAACATGTTGAGTACTTTGGTCATTGGAAGTTGTTCTTTGCATAGTGATGCAAAACTACTCTGCATATCTAATTCCAACCTTTCTAGTTTGACCATACTCAATGCCTTTGGAAGAAAAGATTGCGATATTGCACTGTCTACTCCAAATCTTATTTCGCTCAATATCATAGGTTTTTCTAATCGCAACCTCTCCTCCACATGCAATCTTTCTTTCCTTGAAAAAGTACACATTGAAGTGTTTCAGAACAGTGACTTAGCTAATGTAAGCTGGCTGCAAGTGATTGCTAATGTAAAGACAATGACACTCTCTCCGAGTACCCTTGGAATATTGCTGAAAGTAAGGTTCATATATAATAGGCTTAATTGCAATTTTGGTCCCTCTATTTTGCACAATCCGCAATTTTAGTCCCCCTATTTTAAAATAAAGACATTTAGTCCCTTTATTTTGCACAATCCTTAATTTTGGTCCCTCTATTTTAAAATAGAGACATTTAGTCCCCCAATTTTGTAAAATCCGCAATTTTGATCCCTCTATTTTAAAATAGAGACATTTAGTCCCTCTATTCTAAATGTCTCTATTTTAAAATAGAGAGACTAAAATTGCGGATTGTGTAAAATAGAGGGACCAAAATTGCATTTAAGCCTATATAATATGTCTGCATTTTTTTTGTTAATTTTTTTTTTTCCAATACTCAATATTGAATTCAAGAATATCCATTAAATTATATCTCCAATTCACTCCAATTGTGCAGGTTCTCCCAATTCCTGGTTTAACTAAACCTCCTTGCTTTGTTAGATTGGAGTCATTGAAAGGGAGAATGATACCAGGCGCGAACATACCTGATGAGGAAGTAAAGAGGACAGTGCAGTACTTACTTCAAAACTCTTCACAGGACACAGTTGATATCATAAATTACTGAAGTGATATCCAAAGCCTAACTCTTAAGGTACAATTTTTTAAGAATTATTCAGTTTTCACTTCATTTGTACTTCCTTTGTGAGTGTAATGTTTATAGAATCATTATGGATGTTTTCTTATTTTCTATTGATTGAAGAAATATTTTAAAATTACGAAATTATCACTATGGAGAACAATGTGTCTGAAGCATAAGAAGTTTTTACCCTTTCGACATTGAAGAATGATAGTAAGTAAAATCTATGTCTACAACTGAATTGATGATGCATAAAAAACCAGTTCAACCTGTATGAAGTGTCCATCCAATTATGCCAAATGAATCCAAAAAGTCAATGCGTTGATCTAATGCCATCAAGCTCAATTGCAGGTCCATAAGACCCAACATATTAAAGGGATATTTATACTTTTTTTATTATAATTATTAACTATACAATGCACAAATCATCATAGTAATTTGTTCTCATATATGACTTATTCTTTTTAAACATGCTGATAATCTAACACCACTATCACTCCATCAGTCATGACTATAACACAATGAGAATCTGCGATTGAACTCAATGAAATCTTGACAGTTCTAAAGTTCTAAGACAGAGTCTTCACTCATCAAATGGGGGAGGAGAAGGGAACGGATCATGTTTAGGGTTAGGCCCTGTTCCTGCGTAATCTTCCTCACTGATCTGCATCTTTCGCTTCCCTATAAAATGAACACCCATATTACACCACACTTTTATTACCTTGTGACTTAAGTATTAAAAAATTAACCAAAACAATTGAAGAGAAAGAATACAATGCTCTTAGTTTTCTATAAATATCTTTCTTAAAAGAAAATTCTACTTTAATATAATTGAAAACAAAATATGAACACCCCTCTTAAATAGAGATTTCAATTGTGATATATATACTTTCAATATTTAGAATTCAACGAGTGTCTTTAGAGTCATCTATTAAAAATACAAAGATATAGAGATTACTAACCTTGACATTTTTACGTTCAAAAAAAAAAAACTTGGCATTTTACTTTTGATAAAAGGATCAGTATTTTTGTTTAGAAACTAGTAGTAACTTTGTATTTAAGGAATTTTCGTAAGTTGAAATTATCAAGTTTAATTAAAAAAACAAGATAGTAGAGACTTGTTTTAATATAGAACTAGCATTCCTTATTTTAATTGATAGAGAATTTGACTATTTTTCAAAACTAGCATTCTCATTAAATAAATATCATTAAAACAGGACAAAAAGATAGAATAATTCTAAATTTTCTTATAAAAGTTTTTCATAATCCTTCTACTTATTAGATAAAAAATTATTAAATATTTAAGTTTGTGAAATATTAAATGTATTTAATTTTTGAAAAATATTAAAACTATTTATAGGGAATATAACATTTCTCAAAAATAATGTAATGACTATTAAGATTTTTTTTTTTGTTGACCAAGGTATTGGTACGGACTGTGAGCACATACAAGATAAATATTCTCCTCCTAATATGATTTATTCCATATTCAAGGTCAAGATTCAAACTCGCCGCTACCAATGTCAATAAATGTTAGTTGACTATTAAGATCCTCGTCTTGATATATAAAATATTAAAAAGATTATGTAAAAAAATTGGGTCTAACATTATATTACTAGTCTTTAATTTATTTATTTATTTAACAAGCTGGGAACATTAACATTTATAAGATATTTTGACTTAAAAATCTAAATATATTAAATGTGGGATTTAATTAAAATATATATTTTAAAAAATAAAATAACTACTCACCTGGACGTGGTGGTGGACGAGGAATACGAGGATCGTGTCTTGGATTGGCCCCTGGATAGTCATAATCATCTATGTTGTGGTGGCTATTTAGGTCCCCTGTTTCAAATTAAAATCTTTTCAACTTCTGTTAGATTCTTTAAAAACAGAAAACATTTTAAAAATAAGATAACAGGTTTATAAATTAAAAATAAAAACAGAAGTAAACAAACCTTAATTTATAATAAAGATTAGAAATAGGATGTCAAACCAACAAGTGGTTAGTATGAGCAGTAAATGGGTCTATCCTTACTACTATAGGGAAAAAAATAATTGGAAGGAGACAATTCACTTTTGAATAAATTCAAATCTTATAAAGAAGATTAGTCTCGTTGAACTATCTCAAATATTCTTTACAATTGTATGCATACCAAAAAAAAAAAAAAAAAGAAACAGGATGCCTAACAGCAGTAATAGAACAGAACAAAATGTAAAATTTGACCTTGATCCTCTTTTTCCTTGATCTGTGCAGCAGTAACATTCAATTTGAATTGTGAAAATAAATTATTATAATTATGAGAAAATTATTTCTTATTAACCTTTAATTTAACTTGGAAGGATATCAAGCATCACAAAACAGATAACACCAATACATTTTTCATAAACAAGAGAAAAAACTAAAAACACTTTCCATAAAGTTATATATGTTTTCACTTGTTTATGTAAAGAACTAAAGAAACTCATCAGAAATTACCTTTGGGGTCGTTCCTTGCAAAACACAAGACTTCAGAGGTGAGCAAAAGGAAGAGCAAGCACACCCGTGCGATAAAAGCCATTTCTCTCAAACTCTAAAGTCAAATTTTGTTGTATGACTGACTGTAAAGACTACAAAATTGTTCTACAATTTATAGAGTAAAAAATGAGTTATTGCATTTATTATTATTTTTATTTTGTCATCAATGCTTTAATGAGTTTCCAAGTATTTATTCATGAAGCTTTGGAATCCATTACAATTCATGTTTGTAACCACTCTCCATTGATTTTCATATCTTAATGTAGTCAAAGTAGTTTATAAACTAGTCAAAGGAGTTTATAAACTCCCCAAAAACCTTACCAAACACATTCTTAATGGATTTTTTTTAGAGAATAGATTTAAATTTAAACATTCAGCTTAGAAAAAAAAAAATACACTCCCTTCCTCAAAGATATGAGTATTACAATGTTTTATTCTTCTTATGTTAGAATATAAAATTTAGTCTATGTAACATAACAATGTTAAATTATTCTCCTCCTCCAAAATATGCAAGTATTACATAGTCCTCTTTTTCTAAAAGTGTGTGAGTATTATAGAGTTTCCTCTTATGTTAAAATATAGAATAAATTATGCATTCTTTTATAAGAGACAATGAGTATTATATTGTTCTTCATTCTTATAATAAAATATATAATTTACATAATTTAATTTAACACTATTAAAAAATATTCTTTAAATGAATCTAAAATATATATTAAATATATAAGTATTAAATGTTTTAATAATTATATTTATTTAATAATATATTTTTAATATATATAGATTCATTTAAAAAATTATACATTTAAAATACACATATTATCATTAAATTTATTAAAATTAATAAATATAATAATTAATATTTATATTTATTCATTAAATAATAATAAATTAATTAATTAATTATATTTCATAAGTATAATAATTAATATTATATAAGAAAATATCAGTTTGTTTATATATATTTATATAATATTGCATTAATAACATTGACTAAATACTACCTTAATATTTGTATTTAATTCTATTGTACTTATATATATATATATATATATATATATATATATATATATATATAGCACTTATTTTAATTTGATTATTTTAAAATATATTGAGTAATATTACAATGTCATCCCCTGTTTTGTTAAAATATACAGTTTAGTCCATTTAACTTAACACTATTAGAATCAGTTACTTTCTCTTTCCCTAAGAGAAATACGAATAATACATTGTCTTCTCCTCTTATGTTAAAATATAGAGTAAATTGCATTACCCTCCCTTGAGAGATACATATATTACATTGTCCTCCTCTCTTAGGTTGAAATACACAGTTTAGTCTATTGAACTTAACATCGTTAAAGAATATTCATCATAAGATTTTAATTAAAATGTATGGTAAGATATTTTAAATTTACTAAACTATCATTCACTCATTCGATAATTTTTTAAAATATAATTAAATTTAAAATAATTTACTAAATTGATAATTATATATATGTCAATTTGTATATATTATATTAAATTTGTAATGATTATATTTTATTTAATAATAGATTTTTAATATTAATATATTCATTTAAAAATTTGTACTTTCAATGTGCATATATTAGCATTATATTTATTAAATTCAATAAACGTATTATATTTTATAAATATAGTATATAGTAATGTTCATTTGAATACATTTGTCTTAAACGTATTATATTTCTTATATAATACGTATTACTCAAATTCAATAAACGTCAATAAATATAATAATTAATACTATATAAGAAATATACCAATTTATTTAAATATTTATAAAATATTATATTAATAAAATCAATTAAATATTATCTTAATACTTGTGTTTAATTTTACTTTATATATATATATATATATATATATATATATTGGAGGAGGAGGATAAGTTACTCAAAGAGTAACTCTTTTAGAGTTTCTTCTCATCCTCATTATTCATTTTTTTTAAATCTAATGGTTTTATAAACAACTAATCATAACTATTAGATTTCAAGAAAATGAACGGTAAATATTAGAATTACTCTCAGAGTATGTGTGTGTGCGCGCGCAATTGAATAAAATGTTAAACATAAATTTTACAAACTTTTTTTAAATAATAATAATAATAATAATAATAATAATAATAATATTTTGCAATTGTTAAGAGAGGAAAGTGTTAGTTTATCCTAGGGAAAGAGGGCGTTGTAATAATTGCATCTTTGAAGGGGTGGTAGTGTAGATGATGTTTTAGAAATAATTTTTTTTTTCTTTTTTTTACTTTAAAAAAAAGAAATAATTTTCTTTTAATGGAAGTTAATAGAAGTTTAACAGAATTTTTTTTTTAAAAAAGAGAGAAAGAGAGAGAGTAAAGTGTCATGTATTTGAATCTAACATGAAGGAGAGTGTAATTTTAAACTTAAGAGGGAAGACTATTGTAATATTCATATTCATCAAGAGAGAAAAATATAATTTACTCAAATATATTTTATGAAAAAGCTTAAATAATATTTTAGTGCATATAAATAGAAGATTTAATATTTTAGTTCTTTAAAAAAATTTGTTTTAATTTTAATCCATTTTGCAATTCCTATAGAAAATCTCTTCTTATTTGTAAAATCCATGCAAAGCAGTCAAAACCCCAATTATCATAAGTATGTTATGAATATTAAATAAACGTTTTCAAATTTTCAAACAACATTTTTTAAATGTTTAAATATATTTTTAGTCCCAGGAGTTTTCTTGTTTTAATCCCCTAAATTAAAAGTTATTTTTTTTAGTTATCTAAATTTGAAAAATGTTTTTTTAGTTCTTGACACAAACAACATTAGTTATGTCAAACATGATATATTAAATTTGTAATTTGTGACAATTTTTTACTGTTAGAATTTGATTTTTAATATAAATTTTAAAACACAATTTCTGAGAGTTAAAAATTGTCACAAACTGCAAGAAAAAATTTAAAAAAAAATGGCAAGAATTAGATTCATCTTCTTTTGTCCGTTCTCTTCCTACCATCCATTTTTTTTTAACCACAAACACAATTCAAACCGCGGAATGAGCGAAGAAATATAACATAATTTATGCTTGAATCCTTGTACTGGAGTATAAATATTCTTGAAAAGATAAGACACTACAAAAATCTGACCATGAGATTTGTTAAAAGTTCCTTACATCCTACACTTATAGTTCATATCTACCTTCCACAAATTAATGGTACATTTCGAAACCCCAACATTGCCGTAGAAATCCAAAAATAAGCACTTGAACATTTTGGAAACAACAGGAACAAACAGCCGCATGAAAGACCACCGCTGAGAGGAAAACATAAAACAACAGTACAATTTAACAATGAATAAATCCTTCACTTCCAATTGATATATCTGATCTCAAATTCCTCTTTCATAAAATTTCCTTCAGTTGACATCTGTCTCACCTGAGCCTCAATAGCATGTCAGACCTGTTAATTTTTCTAACCACCACCTGTTTGATTTATGTCCTACACGAACATACATTCGCTCTCCTTCTTGAGCTGCTTTGCAAGCGCCGCGGACTCGTAGCGAAAGGGTGGGCGCGTTTTTTCTTTTTGGCTTTCTGATCTTGGTACTGGTTACAAGATGTTGGCTCTAGATTTTTGGCTTAGTGTTAACTATAAATTGTTTTTGGATTTTGTGTGGTTCAAAGTTTATGGTGTTTACGCTTTAAGATTTTTTTTTTATCTTTTTGCAAATTGTGGCAGCTTTTATCTGTCACAAATTGAAAATTTTATATTCTTTGTTTAATTATATCATGACTAAAAATATATTTAAGTTTTTTTTTTTTAAAAACTAACTTAAAAAAGCCCTTTAATTATACCCCGTTGCCTCAAGCCACAGAATCAACAAAAAGAAAATCACAATAATACCCTGCAAGGAAAAGAAACTCCAGCACAGAACTATCTTCCATCAGGAGATAACCTACTTCAGACCCAAATCAATTCATCGATGTAGGAACAAATATACGATAATTTATCTAAAATCAAGATAGTTGATATTTCAACATAATTTTGGATTCTCAATGTGAATCCAAACATACCCTGAATCCTTGCTCTTAAACCAGTGTTTAGTCTTGTTATGAGTTAAACAACCCACACACCGTTACTAAGGTCTAAGGAACAGAATGATTCATCCTGCACCAGGTGAGAAAAGAAAATAACGGAAAATTGCCCCTCAACAAGCACAAAAGCTAGCCGGATTTCAATGTTGACATTTCTTCAGGCCATTCATTTTAATAATCCAAAACCAGCTACGAATACCACACGATGTTCAATTTGATACCTTCCATAATGGCTAATTCTTTGATCAGTAGCAAACTAGTCAAGCATTTATATCATAATTGTACCATAAAAAAGTTTACGAGCTCAAGGTTTCACATCCTATGGTTCTTTCCGAACAATACACATACAAAAAGTTTTGGAGAAATACAAATGCCTTAGTAATCTAGCTTCATCATCTCTTCTTAAAACCATACTTTTTGCGTTCATAAAATAAATCAGTTTTGGCACTCCCTAAATTAACAATTTTGGGGCAACCATCTCTATCTTTCTCCTGCTGTGTGCATTCCTTGCAGTAGTAGGCATCAGATATTCCAACTCCTCCACATATGACACATCGACCCTGAAATGATCCGTAGTTGCATTCGTCACAAACACGGACAAGCGTACAAGGACGCACATACGAGTCACAGATCACACACTTGCCGTCACATTTCTCGCACAGTCGTCCAATGGCAATCCCTGGCTGCTTCCGGCACATAATCAAATCAGGATGATGCTTGGCCATATTTTCAACAACCTGCTAAATGTTGAACATACATATATAACCAGTAAGTACTGTCTACATTTGAAAGTTGAACAAAATATAAAGTAAATCACTGGTAGGAACTCATGCTAGACCATGTGGAAAATATGAGTAAGGGACAGGGGAGAGAATTTGGTTGTAACAACCTTGCTTATGTGGCAATGGGGGAAGGGGAAACAGTTAGAGGGAAGGATAAAGGGTGGGAAAGATAGGGGACAAGGAGGCAATCATTTGGGTAGTTTTTAGTGGCTGTGCCACAGGGCAGAGAAGGTGCCCTTCCCTGATATTTTCTTTCTTTTTCTACATTTTCCTGCATTTTGGTACTAAAAATAGAGCTCTGATCTCTGAATTTTACTATAATTTATATAGAGAATTCCAGTTCCTATCACAGTAAAACACGCATTCTTGCAAAAAGAGTTATAACACAAAATTTCACAACATATATTGAATAGCTTCATTGTAAGCTTAACAAGTAATATTTCAATGCAAATAAGCAAAATGCCCAAATCATAACAAATTATAAAACCTTCAATTTTCCAGTTGATGTCACACTGCATAATAAAGTAGCACTGCTAGTATTGAATGATATTGTCTCTTACCAAAATGCCCATTAGATCATACAAGGCCAATCCAAAATGACACACATACCATCTCCATTATAGGTTCCAGAATCTTGTTTTGTCTATCCTCCTTGGACAAATATCATAAAACCATAGGAAGTGAGAAGGGTAAGGTAATGACTAATGTTGCAGTCCTAGCATACTTGGAAACCTTGAACTCCAACACCCATGAACTGGTCAACTAAGCTTTGCCTCATAACAATACTATAGCTTACAGTTACACCATATATCTCACACCCAGAGGCAGATGTTAAATCCTAAAAACATTTACTAGTTCTTTATGTAGTTTGAATTTGAAACATGTCTTATGCATAGGCTAAAGGCCCACTAGTTTAATCCATGTAATTTCCCACTCTTTGTCGTTTAATGCATACCCCAGAAACCTCACAATAGTATGATATTACTAACTCCTACCAAAATCTTTCACAACACCAACATGCTCTAGCTTTGAGAAGTATTTTTTTATATATATTCTCTACCATCCACGCAGTTGTGATTTCTATAGCACGATCCCAAAACACACAGTTGCTTTTATTTGGAATCGGAACTTCACCTTATAGAACTTACTCATCCTTCTGAACTCCCTCATATTGTAAAACACTTTGTTATAGGACTAGAGCATTATTAAGTGATATATGAAAAACCAACTCCAAGTCATAACTCATAAGACTAAAAGGAAATAACAAAAGCAAGTTCCAAGTTTAATTTGGTGTTCATTTGGTGAATTCGAGTTTAGGAGAGATTAATTTCAGAATCCTGCACAAGATTACGATACAAAGGATACAAATCATCCAACACTGAACATCCATGCAAAATCAGAATCTATTCAAGAACATAAACACACATCTATTCAAGCACATAAACACGTCACATAAACACAGAATCTATTCATGATTTAGGATATTGAGAAAACAAACCATTCAAGTACAGTAAATCTATCCAAAATCAAAATATATTCGTTAATCGTTAATATATATTAAAATTAATCCAAAGACAAAAAGGAAATTGGGAGACAACAAAAACTAAAACCTAGAGTTACAAATCCTGAAGAAAATAAATGAACAATCACCAAACAACGAAAACTAAAACCTAGAGTTGCAGTACAAGAGTGAAATTCGGAAACTGTGCCGAGAGAGAGAAAGAAGAAGATGAAGGAAAAGGGTCAGCTAACCTGTACTGAGAAGAAGCAGAGTAAAACGGTGTCGCTTCGCTGAACAGAGAACAACGAGTGTTATGTTATGTTGCGGTGGAAGCGAAAGAAAGAGAAAAGTTGAGATAGAAAAAATGAAATATAAAAGGAGAGAAGGGAACGGGAACTTTTGCGAACAATCCAGAGCCGAAAAGCCCAAGCCCAATACATAAAGATTTGTTGGGGGGTCACTTTGTAACGGGCCATGGCCCTATAAATTTTTAACTTCCTAATTTATATTTTAAACCTTTTTCAACCTTGAGTGTATGTTAAAAATCAATTTGATTCATATTGAAAATATCACAATCAAATTATAATGTTTATACAAAAAAGGTAATTATTTATAAATTAAAAAAAAATCATAGGAAAATCATCCATTAATTGTAATAAATTGTGTATTTAATCAAATTAAATAAAATAATATGAATAATAATAATGATTTTGATAATCATAATAATAAAAAAAAAAATAATTTATTATCTATTATAAAAAATTTGTTTTTCAATTTTCATATTATATATGCATCATTAATATTTTCTCCTAAAAAAATGTATTTATACATATTTATAAAGTTAATTATTTATTAAAAAAATACATGTTTTAAAAACATAAAAAATATAACATATTAAGATTTAAATATCATGATTACAATAAAGTGAATATAATCATAATTACAAGATTTTATCATTAAAATGGTATGTATTTGTACATATTTTAATATCATAAAAATATCATGACAATTATAAAAAAAAAAATGGAAAGATTTTAATGTCACAATACAATTTTAATACCGTGGTTACAAAAACAAAGTAAAAAAATCATGAATAATGAACAAGTTAAAA
The DNA here is from genome assembly GCA_026413185.1 of Pueraria montana var. lobata. Taxonomy (NCBI): domain Eukaryota; kingdom Viridiplantae; phylum Streptophyta; class Magnoliopsida; order Fabales; family Fabaceae; genus Pueraria; species Pueraria montana. The sequence continues at coordinate 52,647,851 of CM048655.1, forward strand.
ACTAAAAAAGCTTAAATAATAATTTGGTGCTTAACGTTAATTGATGACATAACAATTATGTTTAAAAATGTAAGATAATCACGTGTAATATTTTTTTAAGTAAAATATGTTTTTAATCTTTCATCAACTAATCACGTCATAATTGACTCAAGAAGGAGGCATAATTAAGGGTGGGTCGTGAGAGACACAGGAGATTTACATAAATTTCTTTATTAATTTATTTTTAAAATAATATATTTATTATTTCGTTTCATATTATTTATTTCATTCATATATAACGCACTACATTTTTTTTCTGAAGAGATAACGCACTACATATTATTCACTGTTAATCGATCTATTTTAAAATTAATAGTCAATGCTTTATTATGTTTAAATTCTAAAAGAATCCCATCATGGAATGAAAACGAGAGGTGGGTACGTTGGGGTTTTACAGGAAAATATTTATTTATGTACGGTGGAATTGGGAATGCAACTGTCCCAACTTGATTGATGAAAGTAAAAACGTGAGAATAACCTTCAAAAATATTCCTAGGAATAAATTTTATCCAGGAATATTTTTTCATAACTTAAAAATAAAACGTAGGAATGTTTCGTTCGGGAATATATAAAAGTAAAGCTTCAAGCAAACGCCTTCTTATTGGTATAAGATGGAATTTTATCCATCAACAGTAAATATATAAAGAATTCTGAATGAAATTAAAATTAATTCAAGACTCAATCATAAACTTGACCGATTCATAAATTAAATGAGTTGAATTAGAACTTCAAATTGACCTCATTGATTGAATGAGTTTAACTTGAATCAAATATAATTTGATTCATTTAGTTCATGAACTAGCTAGCTTACTATATACAGACATAAAGTGTGTAAAATATGTATATAAAGTATGTAAATATATGAATATGAATTATTTTATTTATGTAAATTACTTTATTCTGACTTTTGGTTGTCTAATTTAAACCTGTGAGTTGATCCAAATAATTTGTAAACTTAAATTGAATGGAACTTAAAATAAAAAATGATGGCTAATGTCAAATCTCTAAATCAAGTTCAAATTGAACTGTTGTCAAGTCTTAGTTGAAAGAGATTTATCTCCATTTCCAACTTTATTGTTTATAAAAAGAAAATCTCATAACCAATGATGGACCTAAAATAACTTACAAATCTGATAAATTCGAACTAATCCAACCTATTAGGTTGGTTCTGGTCACTATATCAATTCAAATTTAAAATCTGAACCAATGTCCAGTGAAATCTGAACCAATTTTTAATCAGTTCAAACTTAAGACATTCAATTTAGGTATTATAAATTTCATAAATCAATGTTCAGTGAAATCTGAACCAAAATAAGCATATCTTTGACTTCTTTAAAGTTTGTTTTCAGTTAATTTATTTTCATTTTCAAAGTTTCGATTACTAACGTTGGTTCAATTAATTTATTTTCATTTTCAAAGTTTCGATCACTAATGTTACAATGGTCTAAGTAGAATTGGGTCTAGTACTTTTAAATAAGATTTCAAATTCGATATTTGTGAATGAAAAATATATAATTAAAAATAAAGATTATACTAAAATTAATCAATCAGATTTTCCGATAGAATTTATCAATTAAACTAGTTAATACTTTGCATCTATAAAATAATTTGACTCTAATCCACATTCATTCTTTCCATTACTATTGTTGATCTATTATAAAAAATATCTCACATGAGTCACATCATTTATCGTTGTTTGATCCTTCTTTTCAACTTTCTCCTCATGCTCCGTTAGTGATCTCCGAGTACTATCCTATTTGAAGATATTTTGTATTGTCTTTCTTGCTAGAATAATAGATCTAAAAATTCTTTTAGATCTTTTTATCTCAATATTTTAGGAATAAAATAGGAAACTCTTTTGTTATTCTGTTTTATTTGTGATCTTTTACAAATTTTCAAAGATTTTTAGGACTGATTTGTAATTTAAGTCTTTAGTCTCACTTTTATAGAATTTTGTTTTATTTTCCCTATTTTTTATGATATCTTAATAGAAGAAAAAAAAAACTAAATTCTCAACCAAAACTTACTTGTATTCTGAAAATTTCGTATCTGCAAACTACAACATTTTTGCACCTATCAATACATGCAGCTAAAAGAATTATTAAAACGAATTTAAATGGAAGGGAACAAAATTAGTTGACATTTGACAATGAATTCCAATTTGTTGAGTAGTACTTATCAAATATTGTTCTATAACATGGTTTGTCACATTTGGTCTTGTAGTCCAATTAATTCCATGCCTTGATATATTCGGAATAACGTGACCACTTCCCGTGATTTCCATGTGGGTTTGACTACACTACATTGCTTACGACAATAATTTCAGGTAGAATAGTAGAACGTATAAGACAAACGAATTGAAGGAGATGCAGCTTTACTTGTAGTTTCGGAGAAAGCACAAGCTGTGTAACAAGCAGTGGCATGTGACTTGAGTCATATATTTCTTAATATGAAACCTAATTCAATGTGTATAAATTATATTATAATATATGATATGATAGGTTAAGCTTAAATGACAACAAAGGCAATTAAAGGCATACCTCGTAGAACATATTCTAAATTTTTTCTGATCTTTCCAACACATGTTATGCCTTTTACTGATTAGTGATATTCTTCTGTCCATGGAATAGTAAATAGTTGTCATGATATTGTCTGATTAGAATAACGTTGCAGTTACTCTCGATCTTGTCTCAACTTCAAGGTGGTTCTTATACTTCTATATATTCGATTTTCTGCAATAATTAAAGCAAAGATCGAATATATTCAACCAAGAAAATAAAGTGATTAGGAAGTGTCATCACTCATGGCTGCATAGCAAAAGGTGGAAAATCACTTTTAATTCGCTTTCTCACTACAGAATCACTCATCGCTGGCAAACCTTCCCCCTGCTTTAATGGGTTTCAAACTTTCAGCACTTGACATATTACATGTACCTTATACAGAAAACTAGCATTCCTGCTTGAACCAGATAAGATCATTATGTGCAATAAAGTTTTTCTCTAAACATTTAATGCAACTACATATATAAAACTCAACTTCAAAATCATTTAAGTTAGAATATTTTTTGTGTCAACTGATCCACACGTTCTGTTGTTAACAGGTTTCAGCACTTTGTTCAGCATTATTTACAATTTCCTCTTGCATAGCCCTATAATACTCCACGCTAGCAAAAGTTAAATAAAATAAATCAGCTCATTTGTTGCAGATGTTTTGCTTGTATTTTTAAAAATTATTTTATAGGAGCTTATTTTTAGAAAATAGAAGTGAGGGAAGAAGATATGAAAAACTGAAAGTATAAGGAAAAACATAAATGATAGAAAATTGAAAAAAATCAAAATAACTTAGAAATATTGTGGTTACGTAGCTTTAAAAACTGAAAAAATAATGTCAGTTTTGAAAGTAGTTTTCAAAATCTAATCTTAACAAACAAATCTTTTTGTTTTCCTGCTTTTCTTTATTGCTGTTTTCAAGCTTTTAAAAACAGAAAACAATTTTAAAAAACAAGAAACAAACATAAACAAAAACGTGGAATATTAAAAAAAATGATTATGTTGCATAATGAGTTTAATTTTCATGGATTGTGAGTGTAAAAATTTTTAAATTATCAAGCAATTAAAAATATTAAAAATGATTGATTGAATGAAATAAAAAATTAAGAAAAATTCATAAAAACTTTATTGTCAAAGAAAAATAACTAAAAATACTCTTATTAAATAATAATAAAATATTATCATTTAATATAATTATTCTAATTTATACCGAGAGAAGTACGTGAAATAAAACCAGAATACCAATAAGTACAAAGATATGACAGAAAATTACTCTTTCCAAAATAGCTTTGCTCACCTGATGCCTTTCTTGCCACTTGGGGAAAGACATCATTTACCAAAAGTTGAAATAGATGATCAGTCATCTCATCATTGGTAACAATTAAGCCTTTAAATTTTATAGCTGGGTACAACTAGCACCTGAAGCTAAGATTAGTATATGAAACCATTTCTCTACCGCACAATTTCATATATTCCAAGTCCAACTTCATCAATCTATAATGCGATTCCAACAACACAAATGTGCATTGTACTCCCTTGATTCTATTTTAGTTGATGTTTAATTTTTTTTTTTTTAAGCAAATGAAGAAAAAAACAAGTATTCGTTAAAATATCAATAATTTCGAACGGAGTAGAAGTTTTTTTTTGTTATATTATTATATTATTAGTTGATGTGAAATTTTTAACACAATTGACTACCAATATGATAAAAAATTAAAGTATATGAGTAGTAAAATTCTAAGACAAGAATATCAATAGTGGCCAACTGCACCACACAGCATTTACACATTCCAATATCATTTTCCAATGGTTGTATGAACACCTTCTCATTTCCCCTTATCCAACCAACAGTGAGGAACAGAAACAAATATAGTATAGCAGACTCTAGGTTCCTTTACAAATGTAGCCAAATCATAAGCAACCAATTTAACCACTGTTTAAAAACTTAGTTCCATATAGGATCAATGATGAGTACAACCTGGTGATGAGTAGAACCAGTCGAACTTGAACATGCACCCTCCTTCCTAGTTCTCCCAGGTTTAACCTGTTTTTACACATTGTTTTCTGACATAAAATAGAGTGCTTTTAATTTTACTGAAATAAAAATCAAAAACAGAAAAGCACTGGCTTATTATACAGACAAACAAAATAATGTCATGCAGTACACTGCAATGCATTTTTTGGCTGAGTTGGGTCCTCAAACTTTAACTCACCCCCACATATATAGCGTGAAATTCCTCAAGAGGTCATTTTTTGGCAGTAAATTTTTTTCACATATCCATACGCCTTAACCAAGAAGGTGCATGCATATTCAAAAGACATGACATGGGGCGGCGTTGATATGATATATAGCATCTGATTTGTTCATTTCTTCACCATTCTTTTTGATTTTTGAACACCTTGGAAGAGAAGGTTGGGGACCAATCCATAGAGTACATACAATGGTCCCACTACCAACTATACATCTTTGGATTGAATAGGTTGTGTTAATGGTTAAGTCTATATGTTTAGGTTAAAGTGTACAAATTTATATTTGAATTAACTTAAGTTTATAAATTGAGTCTGCAAAAATAATCAAGTCTTACTTTTACAAAAATAAAATTTTAATATGCAAATGTAGTTTTAAAAATAATTAAACATATTGAGTGAGTTTACTCTCAAAAATATGTTCAACATCTAAAAATACTTTTTGAATGGTTACTGAAACATGTCGTGACTAGATTTTAATCCATATGCATCTTAAGTAAGAAGGTGCATACATGTTGGAGTGGTATCCAAACACATGGGTCGGTGGTGATACATACATGATAGCATCTGATTTGCTCATTTGTTTACCATCCCTTTGGAATACGGAAGAGGAAGGGAGGGCAGGGGGGGACCAATCCATACTGCGTACAGTAGTGGGCCCCACGACCAACACTGGACAACTCCCCTTTGTTTGGACCTTTGCACAGAGGGGTCGCATGGACACTTGTCGAGTTGCATCTAATTTTGGTCCCCCAACCAACCATTGCAGAATCGTGTAGAATCACATTATATTTTCTACTCAAAACAAAACACTCTTCATAATTTCTAATTTGCAGGTATCCGTTTTTCTTCTTCAAATTAATCCAATTATATCTTGTAGATAACATATTGACTATTTAAAAGACTTGACTAGTTTGATGGAATACCACTATGGATGTTTGAATTTTGTTGATAGATAATTTGTGAATACTTTTTGAGTCTTGAGATTTGTATCATCTTAATAAGTTTGAGATTCAACTCGCTTGAATTTCTTTTATATTGATGGTGTGAATATATTATATTTATTTAATCATAATTCGTTATGTACAATAAGATTATTTATTTTTATAATAATTATATCTAAAATATTATAATGTAAAAAAAATATGTTGAAAATATATGAAAATGAATTAACTTCCATTATGGATACGAGTTCAAATTTTTCTTTTTAATTTTTTTTAAAGTTGTTGAAATTTTACTTAGTAGACAACTCTTTTTAAGAAGAATTTCTAATATTCAGGATTAAATATTTTTTTTAAGTTGTTTATGCTTTATACTTGTGTTGTATTAGTCATCTTTTAAGTGAACCTCTGTTGGCAACATCAGCATGCAACTGACACCCATCTAGTAGTATTAGTCATAGTTATAAAAATTGGACCGGTTCGACTGGAAACAAGTGACCTGACCGGTTCAGTTCAGCTATCGAACCGGATATGCAATCGACCTAGTTTGATCCAGATCAGCCCGGTTTGACCCGGCCGGATTTTGGCAAAAAACGAGTGACCCGGTTCAGCTGAGTTTTTTATTTTACAATTCTTGTAAACAATATAGTTATTTGGAATTCTTTCTATAGTACCATTTGAAATCCATGGCAAAAGTTAATTGCTAAATAGTATAATATAATAATATGCTCCTATAACATTTTAATTAAATTGTTAATAGCTAATTGCTTAATAGTATATAATAATATGTTCCTATAATATTATTTTGATGTTGACAATAATATATAATAGCTAATTATTATTATCTTGATCTTGATATGATTTAATATTTATGTGTTTTATACATCTTCATCATACTTGCTATAATGGTCCTTTGACAACTTTTATACTTAGCCGTGAAAAATAACAAGAGTTTCTTTAGTAATTTAATGATAATACCCAACAAAATAATTTATAGTAATAAATGATTATGTAATATTTATAGTTTGATCATGATTGATTTTAATTTTAGAGTATGAATTATGGATTGATCACATTTTGTTAGCTATATTATATATATTTTTTAATTTTTTAACATATACTAAGTCAAACCGGATCAATTAGTGATCCACCGATTCGACCACTGATCCATCAACCTAATGTCTCGATCAGGTCAATGATCGGTCCGATTTTTACAACACTGGTATATTAGTGGGCGTGTCTGCCCATTTTACTAAACATATACTACTATATAAAAAGTGTAGGTTAAAACAATGAGGCACTATCATTTCTCTATCATGGCTAGCCTTTTATTATATTATTATATGGTTTGAGGGCATCGCCACCAATCTCATCCAGTGTTAAAATCACAACGTGCATTCATCACACACAACACAACCTATTTTCATTTCTCAACCTCATTAAAGAACAACACCACAAGATAGATTTATTATATATATCAAACCTTCCAAACAACAACAACATGAACAACTTAGAGTCCTATCCTCCGGTTCTCCGCCACCTAGACCAGCAGCAACACCCACCAAACCCTGACCCGGATGGAGAGGGTCATCATCATCATCATGACCCGATCCAAGATCCGGATCCTGTACCCACCATAGATCTCTCATGCTTAGACCATGACAACAACAACAACAAGAAGTTGTTGGAGGAAGCTTGCAAGGATTGGGGCTTGTTTCGGTTGGTCAACCATGGGGTTCCATTGACCCTTTTGAAGCAGCTTCAAGAGGTGGCCAAGGAACTCTTCTCTTTGTCCTTTGAGGCCAAAGAAGGTGCATGCAGTGCCAGCCCAGTGACATACTTTTGGGGCACCCCTGCCCTAACGCCATCTGGGACAGCTCTAACGAGAGGCCCCCAAAACATCAATTGGGTTGAAGGCTTTGATGTACCATTGAGTCAACTCCCACACTTCAACCCTCAACTTCCCACGCTTGAGTCCATCAGGTAACAACAATTTTGCCAACCAACAACTTGCATTATTATTGTTATTGTTTGTCTTCTTCGACATTTTTCTATGCGTTTTGTTTCCCTTTGGTTTTTGTTTCTTTCATGCCACGCCCCTCGGGTCTATCTTTTTGGACTTTGTGTGTATGTATGTGTTTGTGTTGAAAAAAATAATTCTAAATCTTTTTATAATGTTATCTTATTAATTTTCTCAATTATTAATTAAATAAAAAAAATAATCTATGTGTTGACAATATAAAGTTAATTGATTTTTAAAATAATTATTTTAAAATTTATATTAATAATAAATTTTAATTAATTAACAATATAAAAAAAAAATTATACTAATCGTTAAATTCTAAAGAAAATACTAGTAACAATGGATGGTAATTTAGGATTGATTGGTAGGGTAAATATTTTTATGTTTTCGAGATGTTGAATTGATGTATTGTATTAAATATTAATTAATTGTTTATTTTTATAAAATAATAGGGAAATATTATTAAAATATAACTCAGTGTTGAAAATAGGGATCATGGTCATGGCCTCATGGTTTTGGTTGTGGGGTACCCCCGTACCCGTCACCTTTTTGAGATTATGACACTTGATGGCACTGCATGAACGGGTGTTTCGACCAGTAATTTCATGGAGAAAGATTATCAGATTTGATAGTCGTGTTTAACGTATAATTTCCTTAATTAGATATGGGAGACCATCAAAATTAGAAAACATGAACAAAATGAAGAGACGTATATTACTAGCAATGACATCTGTTCTTATATTTGCAATTGAAAGCAATTTAAATTATGGGGGGGAAAAAATTAAACGTAGTTCCTTACATGTTTCTATGATGTTTTTTTAATTAGAATTGAAGCTTTTTTTTCAATAATTAATATAAGAAAAGTTTGCGTTGAAAATAAACATAAGCTACCAAAGTAAAATTTTAATTTTAATTAAAAACAACATAAAAAATATTTAATATTTTTGCATCTAAGTTTTGTCCTTAAATAATTATATTGATCTCATCACTTAGATTCTTACGCACTTAGGCACAAATATGCTACCGCATGTGTAGAGAGAGAAGTGTGTGATTGAAAAACTTTTTGAAATAATCTACAAGTGATTGCCTAATCTATTTGGTCCCAAACCTAATAAATTATGAGACGGAAACAATTAAAGGAAAGAGAGAGACCTATCGATTGGGTGCTTTACTTTTTCTTATTAGGTATATATAAAAATTGATAGGATGAGGTTGAATCTTATTATATGTTTCGCCCCAAGTTTGGATCATAACATAAAACTACCCGGGGTCAATTAGTTTAATGAAAACGCCTAATAAGATAACATCTTTACGAAAAAGTGCTTTGACAATAAGTGCATGATCATTGCATATGTCCTTAATGATATAATCACAAAAAAAAATATTGGAATATCAATAAAACCTCACATAATAATAAAGGTTTTCAAATCTAGGCTCAAGGGGTCCTCATAAAAATACCTTGCGTGTTATGGTTGAACAATTTAAAATGTGCTTATCAATATCCATCAATGGTGGAAGCCTGGGTTAGTTGTTGGGATTTCGATGATTGAATCTTTTTGTTTATATATAAGTAAAATGATATATAAATAATTAATAAATGAAACTATATGAGAGTACATGGAGTCCTGTAACCGATTACAAGATCCATAATTACATAAATCTTAAAAAAGTACACAAAGCTGGTTCTATAATTGAGAAAACAAGATAGAATTTCCTTGCTTTGCTGAAATCCAAGCCCAGGATCTAGATTTTGTAACCAATATATAGTCATTAAATTAAAATGGTTTCGTTTCTGTGAACTCATAAATGGACGTAGTTATTAAAAAAAATATTGTAGTAAATAAGTTATCATCCATAACCCTTTTAACTCCCATCAGTACGAGGACAAAGCATTAAATCCCAGCTAAGAGTGTATATGAGACCGTACCTGTGCAGAAAGTGTGCATGAGAAAAAAAAAAAAAGGTGATTGATGGATTCCTCGTGAACATCATATATATAGTAGACAGAGAGAAATATGAGGTTCAAAACTAATGTTCTTCTGGTGGGAATTCTAAGCAAGTGAAAATCTGAAACTTAAGTGGACCAATGCATCTTCTTGAAAATAGATGATACATCCACTGTAATGGGAAGATCAGCATCTGACTGATATTATAACAAGAACCTGTAGGGCTGATTTTATAGAAAAGAGACCGTTTACACTGTCATAGACTCATAGACTATCCTCCAAATTAAGTCACTTCCCCATCTAGTAAAAGATGAATGAATCTAATTAGGAGTCTACATGGGTTGAGTTTACCTAAACTCGTTAAGTACCTAACACAAACAAAATACTTTAGTTTAAGTTGGGACGAATCTATGGACGCAGGCTATTTTGGGAGAGCCGATTAAGTCCTCCACCGTGCGTAACTTATATTAGCCGTTGAATTTGTAAATTTTTTGAGATTGATGTGGGACTACCGTACAACCGTCCACACTAGATTTTTTTTTATTTAAAAAAGGGATTTTTTTTTTGTTTAAGTTTTTTTTTTAAAAAAAAATGACCATTCTTCTCCGTTATTGCTTTGCTTCTGCCTCTCTTCCCATTTTTTTGTCCGTCATTTTATCTTAATTTTTATTTTTAGTCCCTCATAAATTTTTTTTATTATTTTTAGTCCCTCATAAATTGTTCTGGTCTGTTCTATTTTTAGTCAATTATAAATTGTTTTGTTCTGTTTTTAGTTCCTAACATTAATTTCAACTGTTAAGTGATGACATAAACTGTGTGTGTGAAAATTTCCTAATTAAGTTTCTAGTGACTTTTAATCGCTGCAAATTTTTTGGTGGTCATAAATGTTTATTTTTGTAACATTTTTTGTGATTTCAGAAAATCTAGTGTTCGAGATTTTGATTTTTGATTTTATTTTTTTAACATTTCTGACAGTTTCAGTTTGCCAAAAAATTTGCGGTAGTTAAAAACCACTAGAAACTTAAACAGAAGAAGAAGGATCCCTTTTTTAAAATAAAAAAAAATCTAATGTAAGCAGTTGTATGGTAGTCCCACATCAATAAGCAACAACGGAGAAGAAGGGTCTTTTTTTTATAAAAAAAAAAACTTAAACAGAAAAAAAAATCCCTTTTTAAAAATAAAAAAAAATCTAGTGTGGGCGGTTGTACGGTAGTCCCACATCAATCTCAAAAAATTTACAAATCCAATGGCTAATATAAGTTACGCACGGTGGGGGACATTATCCAATCCCCCAAAATAGTCTGCGCCGCCCGAATCTATGTATCTTTTCTGTCAAACTTGAACAAAACCAACCTTGTTAATGACAGGTCGAGTCGGGTCAATCAAGTCCAAAAAAAACTTAGCTGTTGTTTTACATTTTAAAAAAATATTGTAAATAATAAATAAATAAATACAAAAAACATATAAATAACAATTAGAAAAAAAATATCACATCTATGGTCAGGTCATTGGATTCACAGAGTTGTAAAATAAAATTTATTACCCAAACCAAAAGTAATTTAGTTTAAATGGATTAGGTTGAACCTAACTCAAACAACATCAAAATCCAAACTAGTGTGTTTGGATCAGTTCTGTTCGGATTTGTGGAGTATCCAAACCCATGAACACCCCTAAATCTAATGATCCATAAACCTTACATGAGTTACAAAAAAATATTATTTGATTAGAAAGCTTAGTGACAAGAATATATATATATATAAGGTCTCTAAAAAAAAAAAGAATATATATATGGACTAAGTTTTGTTTTACTTGAAATGCAAAATAAAGCCATACAAAAAGCTAAAGGTCTTAGAATCATGGAAGTGAATTATTTCTATCCTTTTCTATTTGAAGCCAATCTTTTATTAATTTGTGCTGAGAGTTAATTAACCAAATGCATGTATGTTTGCTTTGCAAGACTTCTGCTAAAGGACTATGAAACCCATCTATCAAGAATCGCCACAACTTTATTTGAAGCTATGGCGAAGAACCTTGACTTGAATCTAGAACCCTCAAAGCCATACTTAGAAGAAAACACTGGAATGGTGCGTGTGTATCGCTACCCAAATTGCTCTGATACAAATGTTGGTTGGGGCATGGAGGCGCATACAGATAGCTCAGTCTTGTCCATATTGAACCAAGATGATGAAGTCAGTGGACTTCAGGTGCTCAAAGATGATCAATGGCTAACTGTAAAACCCATTTCCAACACATTGATTGTCAACCTTGGAGACATGATGCAGGTCCAAATTTTTACTCATTTTTATGCAGATATACTTTATATAAACAATGATAAATTACATGCTTAATTTATACTATCAAATGCGTTATAATTATATTTTTTTATCCCTAAAAATATTTTTATTTTACTCCCTATTTAAATTTTATTTATTTTTAATTCCTATATCTACTAAAATAATATATTTTTAATCCTTTGCTAGGAAAGAAAAATATATAATTTTTAAAGACTAAAAACAGATGAATAATTTTAATAGAAACAACTAATTTGAAATAAAAAACGTCATATTTTTAAATAGCAATTAACAATATATTTAATGAAATTATATTTTGAAGTTACTCTTGATATTAATGGCTGTTTTGGTTTGGTTTAGGCAATTAGCGAGGACAGATACAAGAGTGTGACACACAGAGTGAGTATAAACAAACACAAAGAGAGGATTTCAATATGCTACTTTGTTTTCCCCGGTGAAGACGTTGTGATTGAGAGCTCCAAGTACAAGCCCTTTACTTACAATGAGTTCAGAGCACAAGTGCAACAAGACATCAAGGCCCTAGGCTATAAGGTTGGGCTTGCAACATTTCAGCACAACCAGGAATGCTAAGCTTTATTGGTTTGACTCATAAATTTGAGTTCACTCTTGTTTGTCATATTATATCTTCATTCTTCAGCAAGTTTAGGATTGGATAATCTCTTAATTAGTTTGTAGAAAATCAAGACAAGTGAAAGTGGAACTCACCATGTGGTTAGCGATTCCTGATCAGTGTGACAAAAAGAGTCTCATGCCTATAAATAATTCAAAATGTTCTATTAGTTTGTAATTTGTAAAAGTATTCTACTTTGATCAATCACCCGAAAATATTAGCAATGTTAGTAATTTCAAAGCAAAGTGAAACAAATGACATTTTCTATTTTTACGTTTAAATATTTTTTTTAGCTTTTATATTTAATTTTTAATTTTATGTTTCTTATTGTACTTTATAAAATTATTTTTTCATAATAATTCCTATCACTAATTAATGATAACAATACTGACATTGTTCTAGTTCCTAAGAAAGATAATCCTTTGTCTATGCTTGACTTAAGGCCTATATCCTTGTGCAACGTTTTATATAAAATTATTTCCAAGGTGCTTGCTAATAGGCTTAAAAAACTTCTTCCAAAATGTATTTCTCAAGAACAGTCCGCATTTGTTGAGGGACGATCCATCCTGGATAATGTTTTAGTGGCAATTGAAATTATCCACCTTATGAAATGCAAAATAAATGGTACGGTGGGTGAATTAGCCTTGAAAATTGATATTAGTAAGGCATTTGACAAAGTGGAGTGGAATTACTTATTTGCTCTTATGTTGAAGATGGGCTTTGATTCTAAATGGATTGGTTGGATAAGGATGTGCGTGGAGTCCGTGGACTTTAATATTATGATAAATGATGATGTTGTTGGTTCTATTCTTCCGGGCAGGGGTCTTAGGCAAGGAGACCCACTTTCTTCTTATCTATTTATTATTTGTATGGAAGGTCTTACATCACTTCTTCAGAAAGCTGAAAGAAGGGGTGATATCCATGGTATTAAAGTGTGTAGAGATGCCCCCACCCTCTCACACTTGTTATTTGCTGATGACTGTTTCATTTTTTGCAGGGCTATTGATAATGAGACTCAGACTTTACAGACTATTCTTTCATCTTTTGAGAAGTCTTCGGGTCTTGCAATTAATTTCCAAAAATCTGAGATATTTTTTAGCAAGAATACTTCCCCAAATGTTAGAGATGATATTTCTAATCTCCTAGGTGTTTCTGAATGCTTGGGAATTGGAAAATATCTTGGTATGCCATCCATGATTGGGAGAAAGAAGAAAGTTATATTTAATTATCTTAGAGATAGAGTCTGGAAGAAGATAAACCATTGGTCAAGTAAGCATCTTTCAAAAGTTGGAAGGTAAGTTCTCATCAAATCTGTAGCTCAAGCAATTCCGTCTTATTGCATGAGTACATTCCTGCTTCCTACAACATTGGGGGATGAAATTCAACGTATGCTCAACTCCTTCTGGTGGGGAACAAATAGAAATTCTGGGAAAGGAATCAATTGGCTAAATTGGGAAAAATTATCCATGAGAAAAGAGCACGGTGGTATGGGGTTCCGTCATCTATATGGCTTTAATTTAGCCATGCTAGGGAAGCAAGGTTGGAAATTTATTTCCAACCAAGATGCTATAGTAACAAAAGTTTTCAAAGCCAAATATTTTCCTATGGAAGATTTTTTACAAGCTAGATTGGGTCACAATCCAAGCTTCACATGGCGTAGCATCTATTCTTCACAAGCGGTGGTTAAACAAGGCATTAGGTGGTCTCTTGGAAATGGAAATAATATCTATGTTTGGAATGATCCGTGGTTAAGACATGATAATAATCCCTACATTCAAAGTCTGCCAATTACAGGACTTGAAGATCTGAAGGTAAGTGAGCTAATTGACTCTTCTACTAATTCTTGGCGGCATAATATCATTCAGGATATTTTCAATGACCGTGACAGCCAGCTTGTCCTATCTATGCCATTGCACTCATGCACGTTTCCGGACAAATTAATTTGGAATTTGAGTAGGGATGGTAATTATTCTGTCAAGTCTGCTTATTATTATGCTATGGAGCACCTGATTGATAATACAACCTTGCGAGTAGATGGAGATTGGCATGCTGTATAGAAATTACATGTTCTGTAAAAAATAAAAATATACTTGTGGAGAATCTTACGAGACTGTCTTCCCACTAGAACACGGCTGACTACAAAGGGTGTTTAATGTCCAATTATTTGTCCTCTTTGTGCTTCCAATCCTGAATCTTTGTGGCATATTATCTTTGGATGTCCTCAATCAATTGAAGTATGGATGCACTCAGGTTGTTGGAATTATGTCAGACCCAAGGTAGAAACGGCTGAGAGCTTAAATGAATGTATTTTCTCTCTTCTTAATCTCCTGAATCTTGATCAACAGCTGGATTTTATTTCGGTGTTATGGTGTTTATGGAAACGGCAGAATGAGAAAGTGTGGGAAGATATACAAAAGCCAATATCCATTTCTTTTAATGTTGCAAGAGACTACATTCGGCATTGGAGATCTGTAAGATGCATTATTCCTGATCATACAAGACATCCACGGCCTGCCATTATTCCATGCTCTTCATGATGGACCAAACCAAGTTCTGGGTTCTTGAAATGCAACACTGATGCCTCTCTATTCGCGGACACTACTTCTTTTGGAGTGGGAGCTTGTATTCGTAATGAGGATGGCGAATTTGTAGCAGCTAGATTCTCCCATCATGCAGGGATTTTACCAGTCCATGAAGTTGAATCTTATGCACTCTATGCAGCTATAATTTGGGTCATTGATATGCAACTTCACAATGTCATCTTTGAGCTAGACTGCAAGCAAGCATATGAAATCATGAAGACATCATCTTGTACGTCCACAGAATCTGGTTTTCTGTTATCTTTATGTAAACAGAAACTTTGTTTCATTAACAACTCTTCAGTGAGTTTGATTCGTAGACAAGCTAATCTAGTTGCTCATTCCCTAGCAAGGGCATCTAGATTTTGTGTTAGTCCACAGATCTTTTTGAGTATTCCTGATTGTATTCATACTACTATCTTTAATGAAATGATATGATCATCTTGCAGTAAAAAAAAATACATATTTTTGTTTGAAATATTATGTGACGTGACATGTTTACATGCAAGTTATATCATCATTAAGTGATGATGATGATCATTTTAAAAAATTTAAAATTAATAGGCACTAAATTTTAAAAAAAAGATAAATCACATTGAATGTGTAGATCAATTAATATAAAATTGTTTCAACTTGATCAGAAGTCTCGAGTTTGAGTCCCAAATATAAAGTTGCGTTCAATATTAGGATATTGCCTCCAACAAAGGATACATGTGGTCTCTACCAAAAAAATATTTAAAAAAATGAAAGATGAATTAAATTTAAGAGGATCAAACCAAATTTTACGCAAGGATGAATTATTCAAGACTAGATTATTATCTTGCAACCAGGAGTGAAAATATGTCAAGCCAAGCAACAAGGGTTTATGACCTAGTCTATATCAAGTCAAATTAGACTTTTTTAGGAAATAAATTAAGTCAATGTTTTTATAAAAGTCTATTTAGCTAAACATGTCAAAGCTTTAAGTTATTTAAAAAGTCTGGTTATGGCCTTTCCTAGAAATAAAGGTAACAGATGTAGCAGTTGATGTTTTTAACACTGGGCAATTTGGTCAAGTAGAAATGCCTGGATTTTCAATGGTAGAAATGCAGATTTTAGAAAAACATTGGCCAAAGCAGTTGCACAAAGGATTGATAAAAAAACAAAAGCAGAATAATTGTGATCTTGCCACAGTAGTATGGAGATGCCCACACCTATGAATGTTGTTAAGATCAATTTTGATGCATCAATAGTGAAAGGTAAAGGATCAGGTTGGGGCTTCATAGCAAGAAATCATCATGGTGAAGTAGTGGCTTTTGCTACAAAACTGTCACAAAAAATTTATGAGTCTGAAATAGCTAAAGCACTAGGTTTTCGCTGGGCACTACAAGTTGCTGCAAACATGTGTTTATTTGGAGTTGTCTTTGAGACTGATTGCAAAGGCCTGTTTAATGCTTGGTTCAGCAGGACATTATCTAATAGAAGCTTGTAATTGAAGACTGCAGAGTCATGAGTAGAAGTGTTGGATCAATTGGTATGACTTTTACAATGTATATAAGGCAACAAGGCAGCACACAATCTTGCTTCTATGTCTTTTAATTCTTAGGATATGTACTGGTTTGATGAAGTGCCTCATGGCATGAACTCTGTTGTTGCCAAAGATGTAAATGATTCTTTTTTCTTTAGTTGAATGAAATCCAGTACTTTGATGTAAAAAATAAAAAATAAAAAATAAATTACTGCTTGTACTATCTGGTTTCACAGTCAAAGATATCCCACGTTGATAAATGACCCAATTTTTTTAGCTTTTGGTTCCTAACTATATGTCTGGTATGAAAATGGATTAGTAAATTTATTTCTTATTGGTTTTCTATGGTCCTTTGTATCACTCTCTCATTTCTGGTACTTATTTGGCTGCTGTTAAAAGTTTTACCAAGGTGTGGAGAGACTTGTTTGTTCCTAGTGTGCAAGAAACATGAACAGAGTCTTTGGGCTTTTCAACTTCATCTTCAACCAGAAGATGGCACAGTTGGAGGAAAGATATCTGGATTCTGAATATTTTCTGATGGATTAAGAGGAACATCTGAAAGATGACAGTCAACTGTAGGATCAATTATACTCTGATCATTTTGGAGCTGCAAGGAGATCATGTTGGGGTCTTTGTTCAATGAGTGAAAGTTAAAACATTATTTGACCACTCAATTTTCCATCCAAGACATACAAGATGTTTTTGTAACGTTTAACAACAATTTCAGAGGTTTCAATAGTTGGACCTTAAATGAGTTGAGGATGTATTTTCTCTACTTTCTTCAAAACAGAAAGCACCTGAAACTACTTTAGATAAGTAGTCATTAACTAATAAGAAAAAGGAGACAAGTAAATAAGTTTGTTCCACACAAAGAGGATTAAAACTTTGATGTTGTTTCCTTTTGCAGAGTCACAACCAAAATTTGATGTTTCCTTCCGCTTTTGGACTAATAATTGGTCTTGGGCTTAGTCCCACCTAAAGTTCATCACTCATTTTCAAACATATATTATGAGGGAATCAAACTTCAAGGTTTTCCCCCACAAACTCAATGTGAGTTACGAACTAAGTTATACCCATTGGATGAGTCTATACCAAGTAGAAGAGATTGATGAAGGAAGCATGATGGATCAACAAATGGAAGAGTAAGTAATACTTCTGTCTATTTAATCTTAAGGGGACGTTTGTTTAAGGTATGAAATTTCATTCCCGGGAATCACATTCCCAGGAAATATTATGCCTGAAAATATTATTCCCATGAACATGTTTGTTTGACCATAGGAATTTCAGAAAAAATAAAATTTATTCGATTAAAAAATAAAAAGTAAAAAAAAGAAATGTAGGAGAAAGAGGTGGAGATAGGTAATTATTGTAGAAAATAACTTTTATTTCCATGGAAATCCAATATACCCACCCTTCTCCATGAGAATAAGAAGCAACATAATTGTGAGTAATTTACATTCCTGGGAATCAATTATTCCTAGGAATATTTTTACTAGTAATATACCAAGTATTAAACTTTTACATTTATATTACTTCATAATTTTTTATAAAATATTATGGAAATTAGGAACTTCAGTTGCTATCAAAGTTCATCTTCCCGTGGCAGTTCATTTTTAAGATTATTTTGTTTGGTTCATAACTCATACTATGATAATGTTCTTGTGATTTATTTGGAGACATAACACGTATATGATGCACATGTTAAACCATTAATACTTAAACTAGGTCTCAATAATATGATTAATGTCTTAGTGGATATGTCTTAGAGTTTGTGTTTGATAACATATGCCAAAGTTTTTGAGAATGTATGTGCTTCCTCATATCTTTTTCCAAAATTATTTTAGGCTTTTTTAGGGTAGTGTCTTTTTTTTTTTCAACCTGATGCATTTTTTTTTTTTAAAATATGTTTTGGGTCCCTGTAAAATATGCAAAATATTAATTTTGTCCCTTAAAAATTTTTCGTATTAATTTGGTCCTCTAAAATTGAAACCTATTTTTGTAGGTTTGTATGAATACCAATAGTTGAATTTTATTTTTTTTAACTTTCTAAATTTACAATAACAAAACATGGAAATTTGATAAATATAAAATTTATAATTTATTTCTACGTGTAAATCCGTAGCCACGTCAGATTACCATTTAACGAAGTTACCAACAAGAACATACAAAAATAGGTTTCAATTTTAGAGGGACCAAATTAATATGAAAAAAATTTTAGGATGAAATTAATATTTTGCATATTTTATAGAGACCCAAAATATAGTTTACCCTTTTATTAAACAATCTATAAAATTTCACTTTTATTTTCTTTCACTTTTTATTTTCTATCACTTTCTTTTTTCCTACTTTCTTTCTTAAATCAAATATACCAGTAAAAAAATATAAAACTGTGCAATAGGGCATTATATCAATAAATGTGGAAACAACACATTACTATTACATCAATACATGATGTAACATTTAATGATATTATTTTAACATTAAATATTTTATCAATTAATTGTCTTTTATGATATTAAAAAAAATTCTATGTTATTAATAACATTTCTTGTGTTTTTTTTTTTTTACAACTTTATATCTTGTCTGCTAGCAAATTAAAAAATTAAAAAAATACCCGTAACATTTATGAAAAAAATCTAAGAAACATTAAGTTTTTTTTTATACTAAACAAAATTTGTATGAGAATATGAAAAAAATATAAATTTTTAATGAATTTTTCAACAAATTTAACAAAGTAATCATGTTTTTCCAAAATTATAGATAAATTTCTATAAAAGCTCACAAAAAAAAAATGTATAAAAAATCTATAAGAAGACGTTTGAATGTTCAAGTCAATATTGTATATACTTTCTTATACCAGAATGAAGATATAGAAATCATAGAAAAATAGGTTTTAAAAAAAAGTATTTTATTATGACAAGGCAATTAATGAATTTTTTTTTACAGAAATAATGAAATAGTTAATGTATAAAAAAATTATCATTAAATCAATCACAAGGGTTGATGTTATACAAAACAAAAACTTAAAATGTATTATTAACATAAATTTGTCTATAAAAATAACAATAATAAAAAAATGATTAATGATTACATTCTTTATGCCCTTTCAATATGTAAAAAATTGAAAATTAAAATTATATATGCTATTTCAATTACTTAAAATCATTAATAATTGAGAAATAAGTAATTTTAAAGAATATTTCAAAAATTTATAGGAGACATATATAGTGGGAGGAGTACTTTTATATGATTGTGAGAGGAGAAATAATGTGACTTTTAAAAAACTCACATGATTTATATGTTTTAATCTTGATCATTCATATGATAAAATTTAATGACCAATATTTATTCTTCTTACTCTCACACAAAATGACCCTTTTAATACATGTTGTGTGAAGAATATGATAAAAGCTTTTGCTATAATTTTGACAAAAATATGGTTAATTCTTTAAATTTGATGAAAAAATTATAGTTTTTTTGTATATTTTAATACAAATTTTCTTTTCTATAAAAATGTTTAATGTTTCTTGCAAATATTTTATAAAATATATAGATAGATTTTCTAATTTTTTGATTTAGTAACAGATAAAGTATAAAAGTCGTAAAAAAAATTGGAGAGTGTTATTAATAAAATAAAAAACATATTTTAATATTATAAAATATAATTAGTTAAAAAATAATTAATATTTAAATAATATAATTAAATAATTAAAATTATATCTAAGAGATAATATTTAGCTTATATATTTATTTTGGTCGTTTCAAATCTTTTTTTTCAAGTTTCCGTCAATGGTCTCTAGTTGACGTGGTCCAATATATGATTTAATCTTTTACCATTAGTGTGCTGTTAGTTCATATCATAGTGTTGTATACTTGGGGCCCAAGTTTCCATATCACGTAGTATGTTCTGTTTCGTGCCACATTTTTTCAAAACCCTCTCGGCTCTCTCTTTCAGGGTTATTTAGTGGCATTATTCGAAATTAGAAACTGTAAACGGTGATGGAGGTCGTCGATAATTCTCCCAACAGGAAGCGAAAACGAGGGTTTTCGAGAAAGCTTGGAGTCAATGAAAAAGTGGAGGTAATATCAATTTTTTTTCCCCCTTTTTATTGGTATTTCTGGGGTCGTTTGAAAAAGAATAAAAAAAAATTGTGGGGTACCGTACCCTGTTGTCGCACCCTTTTTTCGTGTTAATTTTTATTGGCTTTCTATGTTTGTGCATGTGTTTCTGTTCATTTTTCTCGATTGGGTCTTATGTTGTTTGATAGTTTTTAGGTACATTACCTATGCTATTGTCGTTTTCGTTATTTAATTCCTTTTCTCGCGGTTTGATGTGCATGGGAAGTGTTTTTATGCTAACGTAACATGGTGTCGTTTTTGGTTTTCAAAGTTTCGATGTTTTGCCTTATGATCATTTGCTTTGGTAGAGTGAGCATGAGTGGGTGATTTTTTTTATCTGGGATTTTTTTTTTTTTTTTTTTTGAGTTTTGAAATTTTGCAGGTGAGGAGTATGGATTGGGGGTTTCAAGGATCATGGCACCCTGGGACAGTTATCCAGTGTGAGAAGCTGAAGCGGCATGTCAGATATGAAAATGTTTTGGATGATGATGGGGTGAATCATCTTGAGGAGGTAGTGAGTGTTTCAGAAGCTTTGGATGGTGATATTGGAAATGCAGACTGCTGTGGGCGTGGGTCCATTAGGCCATTGCCTCCTTTCGTTGAGTTTGAGAGAGGGGACCTTAAGTTTGGTCTGTGTGTTGATGTGAACCACGAGGAAGCTTGGTGGGAAGGTGTTATATTCGATCACTGTGACGGAATGGAGGAGAGGAATGTGTTTTTCCCTGATTTGGGTGATGAAATGCAAGTTGGAATTCATCAGTTGCGGATTACTCAGGACTGGTATGAAGTTACCGAGGACTGGGAGCAGCGGGGGAACTGGGTGTTTCTTGATTTGGTTGAGGAGCAGAAGAGGAAATTGTTTGTTGCAGTTTCAGCTAAGCAGATTTGGTATGATGTACGCATAAAAAGGGGATTTGAGACGATTAGAGAGTGGACATGTAATGTGAAGTACTTGTGGAGAAATCTGGTAATGGAGGTAGTTAATGACTACTTATCTCTTACGGTAAAAGAAGTTATCTCAGTCTTAAACCTTCCATGGAGTTTATTAAATGAAGCACAAGAGCTGGAATCTATTGAAGCTATGGCTACTGTTGACTTAAGCTTGACCTTGCCTGTTCCTCCTGTTAAAGAGAACTTACCTGAGTTGCAAGGTACTTTCTGTTTTGAAGAAAGTAGAGAAAATACATCCTCAACTCATTTAAGGTCCAACTATTGGAAACCTCTGAAGTTGTCTGAAGTTGAATTATGTCCTGATGCTGTTAGGGAATATCTACTTGCTTCCAAAGCAGATAGGCCATTATGGAAGGAAAAATTACAAAAACATCTTGTATGTCTTGGATGGAAAATTCAGTGGTCAAATAAAAATAATGTTAAACGTTACAGGTACACTGTTCCTGATATGCAGGGCAAAAAGTTTTACCTTTCACTCGTTGAAGTTTGTAGAGTTATGAAAAAGGATCCCAACATAATTGATCCTACGGTTGACTCTGATCTTTCAGATGTGCCTCTTAATCCATCAGGAAATGTTCAGAATCAAGATACCTTTCCTCCAACCGTGCCATCTTCTCTGGTTGAAGATGAAGTTGAAGATGTACCAGAAAATGTTCAGAATCAAGATACCTTTTCTCCAACTATGCCATCTTCTCTGGATGAAGTTGAAGATGTACCTGAAGATGTACCTGAGTTTTGTCCTGAGACTGCTGTTGAAGTTTGTAGAGTTATGAAAAAGGACCCCAACATGAATTCTTTGCATCTCCAAAATGATCAAAGTATAATTGATCCTACAGTTGACTGTCATCTTTCAGATGTGCCTCTTAATCCTACGGTTGAGGATGAAGTTGAAGATATACCTGTGTTTTGTCCTGAGGCTGTTGAGCAGTATTACTCCTCGTATATATCCAATAAGAGTCGGGCTGCTAAAAAAATATGGATATCAAAAGCAAAGAAGCATCTGTTAGCAGTTGGATGGAAGTTTGACTATCCACCTCCAACTAATAAGAAAAGGGGAATAATATACATGTCTCCACAAAATCGGAGATTCTCAACACTCCATGCAGCATGCAAATTTTGTATGGAAAAAGGTATTTCTAAATTGGCTGTGTCTGACATGAAACCTTTAAATGTCTCAAGCATGAATGAAAAAAATGTTGATCAGTTTTGGAGTGGGGAACTAGTTTGTAGACCATCCCAGTTGCTTCCAAAGGTCCCTGACTTGCAGACTATGGATGGTGGTGCTGCTAGTAGATCAGCTGGGGAACTAGTTTGTAGACCATCCCAGTTGCTTCCGAAGGTCCCTGACTTGCAGACTATGGATGGTGGTGCTGCTAGTAGATCAGCTGGGGAACTAGTTTGTAGACCATCCCAGTTGCTTCCAAAGGTCCCTGACTTGCAGACTATGGATGGTGGTGCTGCTAGTAGATCAGCTGGGGAACTAGTTTGTAGACCATCCCAGTTGCTTCCAAAGGTCCCTGACTTGCAGACTATGGATGGAGGTGCTGCTAGTAGATCAGCTGGAAATCGAAAGCGGAAAAGCTTGAGGGATTCAGAGGCCAACATACCCAAGTGCCAAAGTAATGGATTGCCTTTACGGGTGCTAAGATCCAAAAAGAGGGTGCAAAAGGTGTCTGCCCCTTCTCTTTTACATCATAAACCTCTGAATGTTCTGTCTTGCTTGATAGACAACAACATCATCTTACCGAGGTCTAAGGTTTATTATAAGGTGAAAGGCAGGCACCGTAAAGTCCGTACTTTGGCTGATGGGAAAATAACTCGCGATGGAATCAAGTGTAACTGTTGCCTGGCAATATACAGTTTTGTTGGCTTTGAAAATCATGCTAGTGGCAGTAGTACCTGCAGACCCTCTGCTAGTATCTTTTTGGAAAATGGTAAATCACTCTTAGATTGCCAGATACAAATGATGAACGATCATAAGACAAGGGAAACTAGTGGAAAATCATTCAGTGGTTTGTCTCCAGCTGAGAATGACTACATGTGTTCTGTTTGCCACTATGGTGGTGAACTTATTTTATGTGATAAATGTCCGTCTTCATTTCATAAGACGTGTCTTGGTTTGCAGGTAGATTAACCATTTTCCTTCTCAATCATGCTATATTTAGTGCTATCTTGTTTTTACTTATTATATGACATCATTTCGGTACTTTGATACCATTAATTGGTATTGGATCTGAGCTGTTTCCTTCGGCATGTTTTATTTCTTTTTTTGTATAGGATATCCCTAATGGTGACTGGTTTTGTCCATCATGTCGTTGCGGGATTTGTGGCCGAAGGAAAATTGATGGAGATGAGGTTGGACATTTCCTTACTTGCTTTCAGTGTGAACATAAATGTAAGTAAGATACTCTCTTTTTTTACTTTAATATTTTATCCATGCCTGAGTATCTTGAGTATGTATTTGTCTGCATATGTAAATCTGGTGTCATCTTTGTCAAACTTGTGTAGATCATGTTAGGTGCCTGGAAAATGGAGCTGCAGATATATCAACAAGATATCTTGGAAACTGGTTCTGTGGAAAAGACTGTAAAAAGGTACATTAAATCCAACTCCTTTATTTCTTCTCGTTTTAGAAAAATTCAGCCGTAATGTGCATGAAAAATTGCTTGTTCCTATTTGTTTACCTTCAAGCTTTTTGTTTGTGATTTGATGAAAAATGGGAGTCTCCATGATCATTTGTTTGGTTCTAATGGGGTGAAACTCAGTTGGCCAATCCATCAGCAGATTTGGCATTGCTAGGGGGTTGGCTTATTTGCATTATAAGGCTCAGCCTGCCATCTTCCATTTTTGATTCAGGAGATTGGGTGAGTGCAAACAACAGGGTTAGTTTTTGGTTTTTATTCAGGAACCATGACTGTTAGCAGTGATAGGAGCAGCATTATCATTTTCATTTTAGCTTGAGAACTATCTAGCTTCAAGAGATGCTCTTTTTTTTTAACTTCAGTTTAAAAGTAACTTGTAAGCCGCAAAAAAGCCGGGCCAAATGCACATTTATTCTTCTTACATTCATTGGAAGCATTATTTTACATTTTTAATGCCTGTTCACTTAAGCAAAATTATGTCTAGTGTCAATACTTCTGCATGCGATTTTGGTCACCAGTACTTATTCAATTTCATAGAATTAGTGATGTTTGATTTTGTGATGTTACTTGTTATGTTATGATTTGCCAAACAGATGAAATTTAAGTTTAGTGCCAGAGAAACATTTTTAGGTTGTGTCTTCATTGAGGGTCTATTTTTTGTAGATATATGAGGCCCTTCATAAATCATTAGGAGAGCCAGTTTCAGTGGGTGTGGACAATCTAACTTGGACATTGGTGAAGTTTATCAACCCTGACAGTTGTGAACTTGGTAGTAGTAAAAGCGACTTATTGGCAGAAAGTTACAGCAAGCTCAATCTTGCTCTTTCGGTGATGCATGAATGTTTTGAGCCCCTAAAGGAATCCTTCACAGGCAGAGATCTTGTGGAAGATGTTATATTCAGCAGATGGTCAGAAATTGTTATCCTTCAAGATATGGTCATTATGTTTTATGTTGCTTGTTGTATTTGTGTTATATACATCGATAACATTTACTTATGGATTTGTTTACATCTACTTTATTTACTTTGTCCATGATCATGATATCTGCCTCTAAATTGTGCTACATTATTGTTACATCTGTTGCCCTATACCTGATATCTGTACTTTGGAACTTGGCAGGTCAGGGCTAAACCGATTGAATTTCCAGGGTTTCTATACTGTGCTACTTGAGAGAAATGAAGAACTGATTAGTGTGGCAACTGTTAGGTGAGTATAGGATCTTTTACTCTCAAGTATTATGATTTGTTTGATTGTATGTCTGCATGTTTTATTTGTGTTGTTTTTTATGCTTTGTCATGTTATGGTCATATTTCATTTGCTATGTCAATTTTTTAGGGTCTATGGGAAGAAGGTTGCTGAAGTACCTCTTGTTGGTACCAGATTACAATATCGTCGGCATGGAATGTGTCGCATTTTAATAAAAGAGCTTGAAAAGGTAATCCACAAAACACACATTTGCCCTTTTTATTGTCTTTTACCTTAATTGGAAGCTCTTTTTTGCCAGGATTAAGTGGTATAGTATAACTGCACTGCGTCATTTTCTGAAGGCACTCAAATAAATGGTATAGTATAACTGCACTGTGTAATATACCATAAAGCACAAACACCTTTGCAGAATGGTGTGTCAGTGTGTCGGACACTTTTCGGACACAACACTTGTCGAACACACCCTGGATACGTGTCAGACACCCCTTTGCTGTGTCGCAATTAATAAATGATTTTTTTTTTGCTCAAACACCTCTTCAACATGGCTTGGACACCTCTCTAACACAGCTTGGACATGGGCCAAGAGAGTGAGCCGACACCCACTCTTGGCTAAACACTTCTCACACATTCCTATCATAAATTTATAAAATATATATATATATATATAAAGAAAGTCAACTTATAAATTTTGCAAGACTCATAATATTTTTTCATTTTCATAGGGCTTAACTAGTTGTTTTAACTTTTAAGAGATATGATTCATCTTCTTATCTTGAGATTTCTATTGTAAAGATTGCATTGTAAAATGATCCCTCTTAGTATTCTATTGGTGATATGAAAATTGTAAAGTTTAACTTTGTTTTTAGGTGAACAAATTTTTGTCATGCTGATTATATGTGTGTGTGTGTGGTGTCTTGGTATCCTATGTTTTGGACATTAACCGTGTCACGGTGTTCGTGTCCAGTGTCCATGCCAGGGTCGGTGATTCATAGGTTATATACATACACCAACTTCTCATCATTCCAATATACATACTTTGGGCAATGATTCGAATGCTCAAGACTCTACTTTTAAATTATGGCAAGGCATATGGAGTGGAGTAACTCAAAGGATATTTTGATTATTCTCCTATCATACAAAATTATATGCACTTTTTGTTCCCTCCAACAAACCTTGATGTCTTAAAAACATTCTCCCTTAGGGTTTCAACTATTGGTAAAGTAGTTCCTTTGCCTATGTGAGAACTTGATCTAGCAGCTCTTTCCAAAAGATGCAAATGCAAATAAAATACATCTCCTGGATAAGCTTCGCAACATGGCGAACAGACATTTTGCAACAAGGCTATGCTTGTTTGGAGGGATCATGATAAATGATTAAAGGGTGACATCCTCAAGACATGAAATATTAAGCCAAAGGTGCTCAAGGGACGAGGCATTGTAATGTAGCTAGAGGATCTGCTGCCGTTGTAGCTACTACAATAGTGTATTCCTCTGCTCCTATTTCTTGTAAGGTAGTCACCACTTGGTCACAAAAGATGCTTTTTGACCAACAGCTAGATAAACACACATTACATTTTGTTCTATTGATTGAGAATCATATTTGTGGCAACTGTTGTTTTACCCGTTTGTCTCCAATAATTAATTCTTGTTGGCCGCGTCCTACAGGGATTATCAAATCAATAGCACTAGCACTAAGAGAGGCTCATATACAAATGTCTCGAGGCAATACCAGAGCAAGAGAGATTTGATTAATCGAGATTCCAAAGCTAAAAATTCCTCAACCGTCAATGTGTTTTGTAAGGGCATTTACAACACAACCCACATAAGTCTGCCTCACGTATTGGTATATGAGCAATTCCTCTCGTTGCTTTTACCAAAATGCCATCTTGGATCATCAAATCATCACCCATTGATACATTTTTTTTTTAATTTCAAATTCAAAACAATGTCTATAGCACCCTCTTTAAATTCCACCAATTTACTCGCCATTACTTCATCACGACGGTAACCATAAATACGAGCAGTACCATTGCCTACTTCAGGTATGGTACTTGTAATTATAATTTTTATTTTAGTATTATATTGCAATGTGTTCGTAGATAATTTTACTAATTTCATCTGCACGAATTGTTTCAGTGAAAATTTCTTATTTTATTATTTTTAGAAGAAAAAAATAATGCTACGCTCTATATTATAATAGAAGGACTAATCATTTTTTTTCTTTCATCCCTCTAAACATGTCAATATTAGCATTGTTGGTATGTAAATGTAATTCGTTGTTCAAGGGGTTATTTAGAGTTCCTAGTGCTTCATGTAAGGTTTGTTGTAAAACCCATTGTGATTTTTGTAATTTTCTAATTGTTTCTAAGTTGTATGAATTGAATTAATTAAATTAAAATTTTCTTGTTTTATCTCAAAATAGCTATTCAGTCAAAACCAATCCACAAATGGATTCGTTTTTATACGTTTGAAGAGAAGAATTGAAGGAAACATTCATTGGGGCAACCGGCAGCACTAATTCTTTTGAAGCTTTTATTGTAAATCATTCCTTTAAAGCATCCCAATGCTCTTCATATAAGTAACCCACTTGATGTCACCTCAATTTTAAGCAACCCAATCAATTTTCCTCCCAATGGGAGTTCCTAATAACAAGTTGCTTCACTCACAAATATCCTCTCTCTCTTCATTCCATATTCTCCTATTTAACACAAACGTTAAGCAACTCATAAGGAATAGTTGCTTATATAAGCAACACTTTCTAATCTTAAGCAACCCGAAATCACACGAGGCACACCAAAATAATATTTTATTGATAAGCAACCCATGCATTGTAGCTAAGCAACATCCATCGTAGATGCTCTTCGGTGTATGGTTGAAAACCATTAAAAAATTATAGTATGGTGTCTGTAAAAAGATAGTGAGATGTGTCTAATGATAACAACTTTTCCATTCGTATTGATTTGAAAACAATCCTCAACTAATCCTTTTTTTTTAAAGCAATAAGCATCAGTACATCTTTGTCATGATATATTATGTAACATGTGTATTTATTGACTATAAAACTCATATTCTTACTTTAATCAATTCATATGATGACTATATTATATTAGGATAAGAGTAAATACTGATGTCTGCTTGTACTATTTTGTTTCACAATCAAACATATCCCAGGTTGATGAATGGTCCAAATTTTACCTTTTGGTTCCTAATTAAAGCTACATTTGACTTTTATTGAACATTAATTATTTTATCAAACTTTACATGTCTGGTATGAAAATGCATTGGTAAATTTGTTTCTTATTGGTTTTCTATGATCCTTTGTATCAAACTCTCATTTTGGTACCTCATTTGTCTGCTTTTAGAAGGTTTAACAACTTATCTAATATGGCCAGCTGTATGATCTGGCTATAGTAACTAGTGATTTTTGAAATGGTGTGTATTCAATTCTGATATTGAATTTGTGTGTAAGTGGTGAGGCTGGATAAAAGTTGTGGCAATAATTAAAATATTATAAAAAAATTTAAGATAAAGTCCTATAGTTACAATCATTTGAAGTTATCACTTTCTAACTTGTACTTTCTTTCTTCAGGTACTCACGCAGTTAGGGGTGGAGAGGCTTGTTTTGCCTGCTGTTCCTAGTGTGCTAGAAACATGGACCCACTCTTTTGGCTTTGCAAAGATGACTAATTGTGAGAGATCTCAATTTCTGGACTATACTTTCCTAGATTTTCAGGGTGCCATCATGTGCCAAAAGCTATTGACTAATAATCCATCTCCAGATCAAATATTGTTAATAGGTGTGCAATTTTTTATAATTCCTCTTTTTGTAAAAGAGGAAACAAGTAAAATAAGTTTGTGCCTCACAAAGACAATTACAACTTTGATGTTTCCTTTTGCAGAGTCACGACGACCAAAATGTGATGTTTCTTCTGGAAGTTGCTGTGTTAACTTCAGTAAGTCTAGTCCAATATGTGAACTGTACCAAGTAGAAGAGATTGATGAAGGAGGGATGAAGGATCAACAAATGGAGGAGTAAGTCTTACTTCTGTCTATTTAATCTTAACCATATGAGAAAACAAAATTATAATGTCATTAAATGCTTCCTATATATATATGGGACAGGATTAATTTATACTGAGTAAACTATTAATAATTAAACTAGGTCTTGATAATATGAATAATGTCTTAGGGATTATGCGTATGCTACATATGCCAAAGTTTTTGGGAATGTATGTGCTCCCTCAGATCTTTTTGCAAAATTATTTTTGGGTTTCTGCCAAATGCTTTTGTAGGCTAGTGTTTTTTTCAACACGATGCTTTCTTTTCTAATCTATTTCAGAGTTACCATACTTGTACACTAGCAGTCCACATTTATATCTATTTCCTTGAGAAAAGCTAGCATCACACTCTATAAAACCCTCCTTCCAACAGATTCTTCATTACTGGGTGAAATTCATGTTGGTCCTACTAAATAATAAATGGGGATCATTAAATAGCGGGTAGGACTCATTAAAGGGTGATGCATTATTCACAAATAAACAATTCAAAATATATTTCCATTCTCATCATATGCAAGTGTCACACTTAATCAATCTCAGTAAAATATTATCGATATTTTCGCCTTTTGTCAACATGTTCAGAGGTTTTATATTGGAAAGTGATGAAGGCATTGTATCTAACAGACCGTGATATTTTTTTCCAGTACTTGTGCTGGCAACAATGATCAAGTTATTGGTGCTGCTGACTCGGTCACCATGACCATGGTACTTTCTTC
Source organism: Pueraria montana var. lobata (assembly GCA_026413185.1). Lineage (NCBI taxonomy): Eukaryota > Viridiplantae > Streptophyta > Magnoliopsida > Fabales > Fabaceae > Pueraria > Pueraria montana. Next base: position 52,678,295 of record CM048655.1, read on the forward strand.
TCCTAACTGTTTTAATGAGTCACGCTTTGTTCATCTCTTGTTACCTTGTTTCTTTTAGTGTGATTTCTTGTTTCAGTTAAAACTGATAATTTATTGGTTCTTAGGTGGAGCAACCGATTCCTGTGGATCAACAGTGCCAGAATGGAACAACCAGCGCAGAGTGCTCTATTGATAAACAAGTTGACAGGAATAATGGCCTGTGTAAGTTCTACACGCGAAGGAAAGTCAGAAAGACATGTGAAGAATTTAGCATGCCATCATGAGCTTGCATTACAGGGAATTGAATCAGTAAAGTACAAGGAAGATGATCAATTCTCCATCTGTCCACACTAACTTCAGAAGTAGAGTTTTTGCACAAAGTAATAATAACCAACCTTGTACAAAAACTCTACTTTTCTTACAATCTTGCACAACTTCACTTTTGCATACCATGCATGGTGTTATAACCTTGCACCACTGCACTTTTGCCTTCATCTGAGTTTGTGAAGTAGAAATGGTAAATTTGACTGAGGTCGCTTGTATTAACATTACTTTTCTTACTTTAAAAGAGAGACAATAGTTACACATGGGACATTATCTAAGATTATTGTTGGTTAAGAGTAGTCGTCCCCCGACTTAGAATCTAAAAGCTGTGTGTGTGCCCTCATCTTATTTCATTTTCCAACAGACTTAGGTATCTAGCCATTCCATTTATTTAACTTGTGAATTTCGCACTAGATGTTTCATACCATATGGCCAAAAGATTTGTAGTTATTTCCCAAATTACATAATTCATCTACAAACAACAAAGCGAAGAATGGAATGGAAATGGAAATTATAAATATTTCACAGGTCTTAAAAGAATTTAATTAACATGTCTAAATAAAAATATTAAAATTTTAATTAAATTATGTGTATAAAGTAAAAGAATACATCTAAATATTATTAATGCATATAAAAAAACTATTTCATGTCATTTTTTATATAAGTATACTCTCTGAAATTATAGATATATGTTATACATACATTGTGTAGGTATATGTTTAACATTTTTAACCATATATTATTTTTAAGATGTTTTAACTATGCAATATTGTTAAAAATAAATTAGTTTAAATATACACTAAATATTATTTTTCATAAAGTAACCCTAAATATTTAGGTTTAAATATTTTTTTAGTTCTTGCAATTTAGTTTTTTTTTGTTTTTCATCCTTGCAAAATTATTTTTTTGGTTTTAGTTCTTGCAAATTATGTTTGTTTTATTTTTCATCCTTATAGCGGTTTAGATAGCGTTTTTTTCACTATTCAAAGCACTATCTAAATCACAAGGACGAAAAATAAAACAAACATAATTTACAAAGACTAAAACCAAAAAAATAATTTTGCAAGGACGAAAAGCAAAAAAACGCTAAATTGTAAGGACTAAAAAAGTATTTAAGAAATATTTAATTTGAATAACCCTAAACAATACATAATCCTAGTCTTTTCAGAAGATTAAAATTACAACTGGAGGTACTTGAGCTTGAGCATTTGGCTTTACACACAAGGATTTTAAACTCTTCTGGCGCAAGTTAGTTCGCTCCAATGAAACTTAGTTTATAGTTATAATTTTTATATATATTAATTAGTTTTTGTTCATTTTATTTAAAGTATTCGCTGCAATTAGTATAATATGTTAACTAATGGTAATGACAATGTCGATTATGATTTAGGCTATCCCCTTAAATTTTCATCAAGAGACCAGGGCGATATGATAGTTCTGTTTCTGTGAATATGAGCTAAGAAAAGCAAAGAACATATGCTTTAACAAAATTGACCTCTTTCATGGGAAGGGGCAAAAGGTTCTTTCCTAGAAAGGGGCAAACCAACCTTTTGGGTTTTGGCCCATGTATGTATGCTCTCATAGTGCAAGTATTCTCACGACTCCATTTCCAAATACAAGTTAGGATTCTTAGACATTAGAGATACTACTCCACCAACACAATGCCACCAAGTTCTAATTGGGAAGGGAAGCATCCACAAATCTCTCCCTGTCAACCACCTCTAGGGAGAATAGCTTCCAAGGTTTTGCTTCACAATGTGTTGTTCATCTAAGATTATTTAATTATATAGTATACTCACATTGTAAATGTTTTTTTTTTTTTTTTTACAATAATCTAATTACATATTGATATCTAATTAAAAATTGTTAACTTTTGTAATAATCATTTTTAAAAGAGCTTAATTTTGATACACTATTAATATAAATTTTTTTACATTGTCAACCAATAAAAAAATATAGTTATGACTTTTAAAATAATTATTACAAAAATTAATAATTTCTAATTATATAATAATTCATGATTAGATAAAAATGTAAAAAGATAATTTGTGGCGTTGTGATTTTTGTGATAGTTAAAATTCGCCCTCATTTTGTAATTTATATTTTGTAATCAATAATTCACATTTTGTAATGGTGTTTGACTGTCAAAAATTAAATTACCGTTAACACTAGTTAACGGAGTCAGTAACTGGATTCAATTGTGACAAGATTTTATAAAATAAGAGATTAAAAAGCAATGATTTAAAGTAAAGAAACTAAAAATAAACTTTTTAATATTTTTAGGGATTAAAAATATATTTGACCCTATTTTTAAAAAGACTTAATTGTAATTTTTACTTCCAACAAATTAATTTGGCGTATTTTATCTCCAACCTTTTTAAAAAGTTACAAATTTTACCCTCCACAGTTTTGATGACACAGCATGCTAAAATAGTTGTAGTTTTTACCCTCAATTTTTTTACTTTTTGGTAAATTTTATCCTTAACTTTTTACTTTTTGGTGAATTTTACCCTCATTTTTTTATGATTATGTCAGCATGTTACGTCATCAAAACTATGGAAGGTAAAATTTGTAACTTTTTTAAAAAGTTTGGAGTAAAATGCGTTAAATTAATTTGTTGGGAGTAAAATTTGTCAAAAATTAAAAAGTTTGGAGTAAAAATTACAATTAAGCCTTTTAAAAATTAATATTGGGTAACAAACTTATGGGAATAATTGATTAGGAAAATTTAAAATTATTTATGAATAACCACGTTTAATAATTGTCTGCAATGAATACACTTCCTTCCTTGTGTTCTATCTCTCCTGGGCCTCAAGAAACCTCCAATGACAACTTTGTAGGACCCCCCAAATGGCCTTTCCTTGACTCGTTTTCCTCATTAAAGAATCTTACATCTGACATAAAAAGTAAGTGACTTTTTGAAAAAATAAAATAAAAACAACAACTACATACAGTGTTCATATTATGTAGACAGATGCAAAACACTCCCTCTCTCCTTTCTACCCATGCTTGGAAGAATGTTTGTTTTAGACTTGGAGGTCCAAATTCAGCCACCCAAATATCAGATCCGGATATGCATTTACAAATTCACCCAGCAATGAATTGGTAACATTGAATGAAAATCACAGTTCAAATTTCAAACGTTTGTTTTAAATCTGTTTTATTCAGATGAAATATGAGGATTTTTTTATTTAACAATTCCAATTAATTAATTGTTGAATGCATCAAATTTCTAACTACAGGAATCTAGATCCTCAAATACCATCATTTCACCGTGATCTGAGTCATTTTTTTCCCATACTCTTCTAAAGAGCAATTGATTGTAGAATGTAAAGTAATAAACTTGAAACCAACAAGTTATTTGTCCAAATTAAACTAATTCAGACTTCTTAAACAAGCATCAATATTATGGTGATAAAAATAATAATAAATTTGAATTGTTGATGATAAAATTAACAGTTAATATTAGGTACACATACCTAATATATTATAAATTTATTGAAGATAAATGTTAATAACATATTTTTTAACATTTTTTTTAAATAATTCTTTATTATTCTCTGTGTATCATATTGGGTTCCCTTTGGACATATAGTGGACTCTCACCTTCCAATTGGGGTCGAATAGATGTCATCCCCCTTAATACATATCAACATGAAAGAGGTATAACTTGGTTTAATATAACCTAATCATTATTAAGGTATTATTATCAGCTAATCTTGAATTAATTAATATTCCTTTCATCAGGTCAGACCTGTGGACTCTATGGCCCATAAATATGTGTATATAAAGGGATTAAATTCGAGGTAATACAATATTAATTCTTGTTTATTATTCTCATTTATCATATTTGGTATGCTACTAACTTGGGTGTCGAAATACCTTTATAGATACTCATCCCTATCGGCATTCTATAAACAAGAGGTTTATTAGATAAAGACGAAATGGTTCCTATGTAGCTAAAGAGAAAATGATCTAAGTATCCGATGTAGGTATAATCCGAAAATTATTAGAAATTACAAATTTATGTTTCTTACTTAACGAGTCTCTTTTGATTTTATAATTTTTAATAAATTTAAGCAGTGTTTGTTGGAAAAAATATGTTAAAATACATTACTATCCCTCCTCATATATTGAAATATACTGTCCATTTTCTCATCAACAGCTAAAATTAGATGCTAATACTAGTAGCCCAATTTTATTTTTTTTTTACCTCACTTTCACCACTTTAATCTACCTTCTTCACATGTACACAACCAAACAAAACTCCCACCATTGTTCTAACATTTTTTTCCCAGACACCAAAAATCCCCATCCTTTATATATTCACATTTTTTCCAAACAGTCCAAACATCCTTCTTCCCTCTCCCCCCCCCATCTTTCCCTGTCCCTTTTTGTCTCCAACCTTTCCTCTCTCTCTCTCTCTCTCTTTCTCCCCATCAGATTCTCCAATGGCACTTCTCCACTCCCAGCCTCCCTCTGCTGCCTTACCACACCTCTTTGCTCTTCTCTTCCTTCTTTCCCTTCACCACCACACAGACATAGCCTCTTGTGCCCTCCTACTAAGCTTGAGACACCACCACAACACTCTCCACCAGCAGAGGCCCATGATCCATGCCAACCAAACCAACTGTGCACTGTTTGTGGGAACTTGGGTTCAAGATGACTCATACCCTCTCTACCAATCCTCCAGCTGCCCCATCATAGATCCACAGTTCAACTGCAAAATGTTTGGCCGCCCAGATTCTGATTACCTCAGATACAGATGGAGGCCCCTCAACTGTGACCTCCCAAGGTACCCCCTAAGCTCAAAACCAAGACTTGTCTCATAAAGATGGCATTTTTGTTATTTACAAAAACAGTGCAATTTTCTTCACAAAATGGGGTGTTATAGGATGTTTGGTTTTTGTTTTCAGAAACTATTTTTGGTTTTTAAGATGTAACTAAACGAGGTTGTTCAAATAGCTGATAAATATTTCCTAGTTGTCTATGTTTTTTGGTTTTTTCAAACCACTTGTTTTAGAAATAATTTTCAAAATTTATTAGATTTTGGATGGGAAATTGATTGTTGAATAGTGTGGAATTGTTTAAGAAACAGTTTTTAAAACCAAAAAATAGAAGTGAATAAAAAAGACCTCAGTATCCTATGTATGCCTCTAAATGGTTGTGTAGCATGTTCTTGGTAGGTTCGATGGGGAGCAGTTTCTGCTGCAAATGAAGGGCAAAACTGTGATGTTTGTAGGTGATTCACTGGGGCGCAACCAATGGCAGTCACTGATTTGCATGATATATGCTGCAGTTCCTCAGACACAAACACAATTGGTCAGAGGGGAACCACTCTCAACCTTCAGATTCTTGGTTAGTGTGAACACATTAATTTCTTCTGAGCAATCATAATGTTTGTTTACCCACTTGACATTTTCTCACAACTTTTATTTTCCATTGAGATTTTAGATTTAGGCCATGATGTTGTCAATTAATTACCTTGCCCCTATTATTTTTCTGGGCAAGGTTTTTCAATTTTTGGTTCAAAGGGAAAAAGGAAAGTAAGCACAGTGGTTTTGCAACAGCAGAACAGTATGTGTTATGTCCCTCTTTGTTAGGCTTCATTCAGAATCAGAGGGAGTAGGTTCAGGATATTTTCAATAGGACAAAATATCTGTTGCAAAAGGGGCTGTGAGGGGGACCCAAATGTACTATTTAAGCCATTATGTTTTGGGCTAGTAGATGCAAACTGGAACACTAAATTATGCTCATGCTTTTGTTTGTATAAAGTAGACTTGTATAAAAGCAGAATTTTACAGCTGCAAAAGATCGTCCTGACTGGGTTTTGATATGGTTTGTGCAGGACTACGGTGTGACAATTTCTTTTTACAGGGCTCCTTATTTGGTAGAGATTGATGTGATCCAAGGGAAGAGAATTTTGAGGCTGGAGGAGGTTGATGGGAATGGTGACGCATGGAGGAGTGCTGATGTGCTGTCTTTTAACACTGGTCATTGGTGGGATCATCAAGGATCTCTTCAAGGGTAGGCAACTATCTCTTCCCTTTTATTATAAACTTAATTAACAAAATATTAGAAAAGGGTTTTTATAAACTATGATAATTTATCATGTATGGTAAGTTTGTTGATTATTTTCACAACGACTTTAAAGGTTACATTGATGATGATTTCTGATTAGTTGACTGTGTACTAAAATGAGAACTTCCCTTTTCCTTTTTTTTGTTTTTTTATTTTTTTTAAATTATGCTGTAAACTTTGAAGTAATTTGGTATTTGGGATGTTAAGTGCAGGTGGGATTATATGGAATTAGGAGGCAAATACTACCAAGATATGGATCGTTTAGCTGCTTTGGAAAGAGGTATGAAAACATGGGCTAATTGGGTGGACTCCAATATTGATAGAAGCAGGACCAAAGTGTTCTTTCTGGGAATTTCTCCTTCACATACCAAGTATGGACTCTGACTCTGTCTTTCTCTCTCTTACATTATTGTACTATAACATAGTGTGGTATGTCTAGGCTTCATCATTGTGTTTGTTCAGTTGGAATAGCATATCCAAAACGTATAAATTTTCCTCTATCTGATGAGTTAAGGGCTGGGACTAGGAGCCCCCTTCTTTGACCCATTACAATTTACGAGTCTTGACTCTTGAGTTATCTATCTTAGAAGCTGAAATTCATGGGCTTGTGTTAGTCCTTTGTCCTATCTCTATCAGTCTAGCAGACACATTTGCATTCTATGATAGTTACCTTAATCTGGTGGTGCCCCTTATTTTGTGACTAGTCATTTATAATTCATTAGCTAACCAATAATTTTCCTCAAGTTTTGAATAATGCAGTCAGTACTGTTAGTCACAGATTTAACTCCTCTAAAATAAATAAGAATAAAATAAGTAATTTCATTTGTTAACGAGAAAATCAATTATTAATATTTCAATACATTTATGGTTCGTTATGTATATGCACGTAATATCAATTATTGATCTTCTCATCAATGATTGAAATTACGAGTTGCTCATTTTAGTGGAGCTGGATCCGTAAAAGAATGCACTCTGCTGGCTAAAGATTTGTAGTTTGCTGGTTAATATCATGTGGATGCTTGATAATATACACTATAGTGACAATACATAAGAATGCCTTTTTGTTGTTTGATCATTGATGTGTGATTAGTATTGTTCAATTTTACTTTAGTTTGTAGAGGAGTGCTAGCAACACAATCTTTCTAACACTCTTTTTTATTGGTTAGAATTTATTAAAAATTACAAAATCAGGAAAGAGAATAATTAAATATAATATGGGACTCAAAATTGTGATTTTCAATAAATTTTAATTAATAAGAGAAAGTGTGTTCAAAAGAGTCTATTTTAATATTTATCTAGTTTGTATATTATATGTATGTATGTAAATGTACACGTATTTTAAAATAGTAAAAATGAAAAAATGGAGCTATACAATTTGTGCAAAGGCACCTTTTTGTCACTTTCGTGAGCACTCATGCTCACATGAAGTGCAGCTGGCACTTTTATTACCCTTCCACAATCCGATATTCCGATTCAATTTTGAGAAAGTTAGATGACGGTGATGCATGTCCTGAGAAAATTTCCATTTTTTTCTTTGTGTGTCGGTGAAATAAAATACATGCATCATCCTATTATAATCGCCTACTAAATACGTTTTGTACAGAAGAGCAAAGACTACATTTATTTGTGGGCCCATTTCATACATTTTGTTCTTTTGTTGAACTTCTCATTCAACATATGTTTAAATGTCATAGGATGATAGGGACTTGGTGGATGTGTTTTGCACCACCTTTTTTTTGTTAAATGGCATCATTTCTTGTTTTCTAATTGTCATTTAAATTTTCCCTTATTTAAATAAAATGAGTATGTCATTTTTTAAATTTTAATTTCAAATGTATTGATTTTTTTTTAATGAAAATTTTTAATTCCAAAAGTTTATAATTTCTCTTTCAAAAATTTTAAAATAATAGTTAAAAAATAAAGGATAGTGGCATATTGCCATTAAAAGAAAAAGTGATGTAAAAAGTAAGAATCTAGAGACTTTATGTATTTTAACTTGGCAAGGCCACATTTAGTCCATTAAGATGGTCTTGATCTGAGCCCAATACAGATTTTGTACTTTTGTTGGCTTAACTATCACACAACTTTTTGGGACCCAAAAAGGAAAAAAAAAAATCACACAACTACTTGACCAATATGGCTAGTATTGTCCTTACACAAGTTTTATCTAAAACTTCAAAAATTTTAGTGGCATTGATATGTGGTACAAAGTAAAAAGAGTGATTTGTGTTTCACAAATGTTACATTTTACATATTGTAAAATCTTCATTAATTTGGTTAGCCTAGTCTGTCTTTAATTTTTGTACAAATTTCACTATAAACTGTAGTAAAACTCTATGGCATTGCTATGCAGCCCAAATGAATGGAACTCTGGAGTGACAGCAGGACTGACTACAAAGAACTGCTATGGTGAAACTACCCCAATTATTAGCACTGGCACAGCATACCCTGGTGTATACCCTGAGCAGATGAGGGTTGTGGATATGGTAATTAGAGAAATGAGCAACCCTGCTTATCTTATGGACATCACAATGCTATCAGCATTTAGGAAGGATGCACATCCTTCCATTTATAGTGGTGATTTGAATCCTCAACAAAGAGCTAACCCTGACTACTCAGCTGATTGTAGCCACTGGTGTCTTCCTGGATTGCCAGATACTTGGAATGAACTATTCTATACTACTTTATTCTACTAGATTTTGTTTTGCTAACTAATTAACACAGTTCCTCTTCACTGGTTTTATGAGTATTAGTAGGTAATGCATTTATTGAGAGGGTTGCATGATATAGCTGCAACTGATTCATATGTAAAGATATGCTAATGAAATGAAAGAATTTTTTATTTATTTTAAAAAATTTAGAAGGTAAGAAAAGTCTACCTTATCAAATGCAACCTATCAAAAATTAACTATGAAAGCTCCACTTGGGCAATCCCTTGAGATTAGAAAAGGAGTTGTCTTTGTTCTATTAATGTAAGCAGTAAATTTTAGTCTACATTTGACATTTCCAAAGTAAAAGAAGAAGTTAAGTATACCTGTGCATTTTGGAAATTTATTATGTTTGTGTTATGGACCACTATTAAGCCTACTTTGATCCACACAACCAAATAAGACAAGCAAAGCAAATATTGATCCAGAGACTCCGAGGTCCAATACATAAAATCTGCCGACATTAGTCCCACATCCTTTCCTACTCGAGAGTCTAATCAGATCTATAGATTTGAGAGATACACATCAATCTATAAATAAATAAATAAACTCACTTTATATTTTAAACAAACCAATAATTTATAGTCTAATTCCCTGCCACGAGATTATCAATAATTAAACATCTTTCAAGAAGGAAATGTTTTTATTTTTTTGTTATACGAGAATAATGTATTGAGATTAATTTTATATCAATGAGTGAGTTTTTGAAGATGATGGATATGAGTGATTAGTAATTTTCTTTTTATAATAATAATAATAATAATAAGGCTTAATTGCACTTTTACCTCCCAATTTTTAACTTTTCGGCGAATTTTATCCCCCAACAAACTAATTTGCCATATTTTACCCCCAATTTAAAAAACTTGCAAATTTTATCTTCTGTCGTTGAGCTTACCTGGCAGACTAAAATAATTGTACTTTTTATCCTTAATTTTTTACTTTTTAGCAAATTTTACTCCCAACTTTTTCACTTGTTGGTGAATTTTATCCCAAATTTTTTAACTTTATGGCAAATTTTACCTCCAACTTTTACGCTGCCACATCAGCTCAACTACGAAAGGTAAAATTTGTAAGATTTTAAAAAAGTTGGGGGTAAATGCGTCAAATTAATTTATTGGGAGTATAATTCGTCAAAAAGATAAAAATTGGGGGTAAAAAGTGCAATTAAACCTAATAATAATAATAATATATTTCAATCAATTAGGACTAGGTGAGTTTCTTTTTAGTCTTGTGTGGGCTGGGTTGACTGAGTTTCTTTTTAGTTTGGGCCGAAACATATTGGGTCAAAGTAAAAATAAAAATATAAAACGAAAACGAAAAATAATAATAAAACTAATAATACCAACTAGTATATCAAGTCAGTTAAATTTTCATTTTTCTATTTTAAAGGAAAAATAAATATTTTGAGATTATTTAATTCACACAATTTAGAACTATCTTTTTACGAATATATCAAGGGTGTAATTGAATTAATATTCCACTACTTGTACATAAATAGACCCTTAAATCTAATTTGATTGGTTGCTTAATCTTTTAGTTTTTCTAATTTTTCTTAATTAAATAAAATTGGCAATTGCCTACATAAGGCCTATTTTGAGCATATGTTCTTTGTGTTGGGCTTTGTTATAAGGTTATAAGAAGTTCTACAATCATTTGTAGAAGTTAGCATATAAATCTTCATACTTGCTATGTCACTTTCCTTTTTATATTTTTGTCCGGTATGGCATGAATAATATGCTTTCAGTTCAGCTAGTTAAAAATTTTGGTTGAAAATTTGAAATAGTGAAGCTTGCATTCAAATTTAACTGACAAAAGAAACCCAAGTAAACAACATTTTCTTAGAAATTAACCCAGTAGTACATTATGATAGTGTTCAGGTGACATAAATTGAAAATAAAGACAAGATGTGGATAGCACAACACTTAAGACAGCTAGATAGAGAGCCTTATCTATTATATAGCATTGCCTGGACAAAATACACAGCAGGCAAAATTTTCATTTATGTTATGTTGACTAGTATTAATATATGTTGGTTCTAGGGCAACTAGTCCTTGCTATGGCTCATACTAGCTCTATATGGCAACTCCTAAGGGAGAAACTTCCATCTTGGGTATGATCTTCTCTGGTTCTACAGCTTTAACCTGGTTGCCATAAGCGGATGCATGCACTCCAAGTGCTGCTCTACCAGAAGGGTCAAGGTTGTTTGACCAGGCAGCATCCCACTCAACAGCTTTGGCTGTGCTACATGCAACACTTGGTCCTCCAGGAACAGTGAGCCTGGCTGAGTTCTACAAAACCAAATTAAGGGACACACAGATTTGGATCAGCCCTTGTTCAATCAACAAGAATTAATGAATTATGTTGTTCCTTGGTTCCATATCTAGGCATGATTGATTAAATTTACCTGAGGGAAGAACCTCTCAAATATCATTCTATAGTAGTATGCTTCTTTGGAGGTTGGTGTGTTAAAGGGGAAAATGTTGGCAGCATTGAGCATCATTCTGTCAGTCACCTATAGGAAATTTTCAAGGACCAATAATTAGCAATATGAAATTTGTCATGCCATGCATGAAAACAAGAGAAAAAATGGGATTAGAGAGAAAAAAGTTTCATTCAAGTTTTACATGTTTCTCAGCATGAGCTTTAAGGCCATCAATCCAACCATAGCCAACTCCATCACTGAATTGTTCTTTCTGTCTGTATAAAATGTGCTGGCATAAAATTAAACTCTAACATGTTAGTTCAACAAATTAATTTTGCAAATTTGTACAGACATTGCTGCAAATCATATTAGTACCTTTGGCAGATAAGGATGCTCTTCATCATCAAAGGCCCTCCTCAGTACCCATTTCTCAATTCTTCCTTCTTCTGGTTTTATCTGAACAGATTAAATAGTAAACCACTTAATAAAATGTAACATTTTTAAGTGATGGTGCATTGCAACATTCTGTACCCATACCATTTTATGCTCGGGATCAATGTTCATTGCAACTCTGATAAACTCTTTGTCCAAAAATGGTACTCTGGCTTCTAGACCCCAAGCAAAGGTGGATTTATTGGCTCGCAAGCAATCATATTTGTGGAGTGCTTTAATCTACATTAAAGAGAAAAAAAGAAAGCATCTATTAATCCGTTTGCTTAACATTCCAACCACTTATATTGTTTTTATAAGCATGATAACTCTATGACCTTGCGGCACGTTTCTTGGTGAAACTCTTCTTTGTTGGGTGCCTTGTGGAAATATAAATACCCTCCAAAGATCTCATCAGATCCTTCTCCAGAGATAACCCATTTGACTCCTAGTGACTTGATCTTACGAGACATAAGAAACATGGGAATGCTTGATCTAATTGTTGTCACATCATATGTTTCAATGTGATAGATCACATCCTCAATGGCATCTATGCCATCCTGCATACACCATATATAAAACATTTACTAATTATGATTTTGTACATCAAAATGCCCCCAAATGTTGAGCAGTAAAATACTATCCCATGTAAATATACCTGAACACTGTAGTGAAATTCATGATGGACAGTTCCTATGTAGTCTGCTACTTCCTTTGCAGCCTTCAAGTCTGGTGCACCCTACTCAATATAAGATGACTAAAGATTAAGACAAATTTCATGATTTCCTTCTTATATTAAACAAATCCACTACAAATTCAAGAATAGGTACACACACACCTCAAGGCCTACACAGAAAGAGTGTAATTTAGTTCCCCATTGCTTGGCAGCGTTTGTGCCTGCCAGGTAGCGAGCCGTGACGGCTGCAACCAATGAAGAGTCCAAACCTCCAGAGAGTAAAACACCAAAAGGCACATCAGTCATCAACCTTTTTATCACAGCCTGCAATAACACTCACCATATCAGCTATATTGTAGTAAAGGTTTTTATGCAAAGGACGCATTTGGATAAACAACTTAATCAATTACTTATTTAAAGAGGTTTATCACCTGAAAGCTTATTTAGAAACTTCATAGTGAAGCTTATTAGAATAAGTTAAAATAGCTTATTTTGACAAGCTTCATGATGAAGCTTATTGGAATAAGCTTAAAAAAGATTATAAGAAGGTTACAAGCTACTCTTATAAGTCCAAATAAGCTGTGCTTTTGGATAAACTTTAAATTACAATGATGTGTTGAGTCATATGTGAATCTTACCTTCTCAAAGGCATGCCTCAAAGCAAGAGGATCATAAGGGGCTGATGGAATAGCCTCAGAGAACCATAGAGGATTGTACCATCTGCGGAACGCTCTCTCTTTGCTAGAGTACAAGTGGCCAGGTGGAAAAGACTCGAAATGTTCGCAATCATCATTCAGCACCTTCAATTCTGAGGAAATCCAGACAGAGCCTGAACAGAAAGTATGCCAAACTTTGTCACCATTTATTCAATTCAAATATGTTATTTTAGTTCAAATAGAACACATGAATTCAATTCAATTCAAAAGCAGGGCATATAGTATAAGTGTATAACATTACCGTCTAGTCCCCAACCAATGTATAAGGAAGTGACCCCAATAGCATCCCGTGCCACTATAAAACTGTTGTCACGCGTATCCAGCAGAACAAATGAAAATATACCATCAAGCATGTCCACAAAGTTTTCTCCGTGCTCCTCATACTAAAATAACACCAACAACAAAGAGGTGATAAGAACAAGAATTCCAATCATTAGTAACAGCCATATTCTATATCATAAAAAAGTATGGAAATTTTGATCAAAACTTAGAATAAGAATAATTAATGAATAAAACAAAGTTTCTAAATCTTTTGGTTTTTATGTATATATGATCAGGTTAAAATATGTTGCAAAATATACATAAAGAAAACTAACCAGGTGAGCAATAACATCACAGTCACTTCCTGTACTGAAGGTGTGATTAGGCAATTGTTTCCTGAGTTCTTCATGATTGTAGATCTCTCCATTCACCTGGTTTTCAGTGGATGATATTTTTCACATGAGTCATAGTTTATCGCAGTTAAATTGGTGAGATTAGTAAATAAAGTCAACAAAAAAGTATATGTTATTAAGGGATAAATTCCAGTTTTGTATGTTACAACTTATGTATTACTATTACCGTACCATAAAAGTACAATTGTAAATAAATCATTGAATATCACAAGGCTTACCGTAACAGCAACAGTTTTGTCTTCATTGAAGAGGGGTTGATCACCAGAAGCTGGATCAACTATGGCTAACCGTTGATGAGCCAAATAGCAATCACCATATTGGTGGAGCCCACTCCAGTCAGGACCACGGTGCTTCAATCTGTGACATCAACAAACACAAAACAATAAATAAATGGTAAATTGTTAACTACCTATTCAAACTGCACTTTCTTAACTGACGACCCTTGAAATTTTCCTTTACAATTTCAAGACAAATTAACGCCTTTTTTTAACTACTAGTTTCCAACCGTTGTTCTTTTGTTGTACTTTGTACTTTTTCACCACAAAGTTACCAATAATTTCACATCAAGGTGGACCCCACATGCCACTTGTTTATCTCAATAAGTTAGAAATCTGACCGGAATACTTGTTTATTCTAGAATCCACTTAACTCGTCAAAGTCCAAACATCTAAAAGATGGGTACCGGGCCCCAATATAAAGCAATAATTATAATTTTAACTCTTACTTATGTTTAAGTCGTTCCCTTTAAAATATTGAATGAACTAGGCAGTTGAAGATGGAATGATAAAATATACACACTTTCACCTATCATATATTTCATCTAACACTTATTATTATTATTTTTTTTTTTTTATCACATCATATTATTTATTACACGTATAAATTTTTTATCACATCATATTATTTTGTCTCTTTTTTCTCTAAGTGTTAACTAAAGATTAGTGTCCACCAATTTTTTTTCCTAGAAGACACCACCATGACAGTTAAAACAAGGAAACAGATTATAAGCCCCACCGTTTTGATGGTTTTTCCGGTCTCCTTTTAGTGTACAAAAATATAATAATAATTTTTTACAACTAGTTAATCATATTTCAGTATATTAGTTACTAAAATAACTGTTACCATCATGCTGAATTTTCCACTTTCCATTCCCCCATCAACACTCAATTCTAAATATTAGCATTAAAAAACTCTAGTAGGGGAGAGTTTGAGCAGGGAAAACATGCAAAAACAAGAAACTTTGAATGCAAACATCAAAGTTAAGTAAAGGGTATTTGAAAAGAAAGCAATTCAAGATTCTTTTTCTTTCTTCCTTTCATATTGGTACGTGTGTGTGTGTGTGTATAAGAAGACAAACAAAGAGAGAATCATTGCCTGCGAGAAAGCTCAAGGACGCGGACCCTTTTGGCTTGAGATGAATCAGAGCAACCAAGCACAGCAAGTATGCCACACATTGTGATATGGTATTGTTATATGTGAAGTGTTGTGAACTATGATATTAAGAAGAGAAAAGAGCTTTGGTAGCAAAACTTGAGAGAGAGAGAGAGAAAAAAAAAAGTGTAATGAGAAAAATGAGAAGATAAAGAAAGAAAGAAGGAAATGATTTAAGAAACGGAGATGAAGGAGTAAGAGAGGGAATGGGCAACACGTAGAAGGGTTCCAAGTTGAAAGAGTTAAGTGATCCACATAACAACGTACACGTATTTATATGCAAAGGGTGGAGGCCAAACGGTGTCGTTTCGTCTCATGTCGCTTTCCACGATGCCGTGGGAAGGCTTTACCGGCTACCGGGTGGTCCCGGTCACTCACACCGGGACCACCGCCTCTTTCGTCTTGCCTACCGCCACGTGGTGTGACGTGGTTTGCTATGGGATATTTTTGTCACTTCATTTAATTATTATTGTATTATAGTTTTATTTTTATTTTATTATTTGATTCCTTTTCTCTTTTGAGCTGAGCGATTTGCTGCTTCCCGTTTTGTCTTGTCTCCAGATCAAGAGAGAGATGTTTATCACTTTATCCTTATTCCTTAAATAATTTTATCTTTGGTTAAATTCTTTGAGAGTTTATTAGAATCAATCAAGTGTTACGTCAGATTGTTTTCTGTTTTTCAGATGTAGTGATTAAATAGTTGGAGAGTGAAGAAAATGATTCTTTTCTTTGGTATAAATTATGTGAAGCCGTAAGCCACTCTTGTGGCATAAGTAAAAAAAAAAAAGGTTTGAAGTAAAAAATTCTAACTCTATTATAGTAGATATGCAAAATTGGTAAGATGGAGAAAAATATTGTAATACATTAAATGTTTGAGCTCCCATTTTTGCCTATAAATAACAAGTCATTTTGCTCATTTTGACATCCCACTACAATTGTAGTAATCTTAGAGAGTTAACAACACTAGTGATGTGTGTGTTTTCCTATTATAAGAGATAATGTAATTATTCTCTCCTTATAGTTAGAGATGTTGTAATTTTCTTCCACTTAGTAAAAATATTTCTCTAGTCTTGTCCGTGGTTTTTTCCTTATTCGTTGAGGGTTTTCCACATTAAAATATTGTGTGTCAATTCCTAATTTTCTCATATCTTATTTTAGTTGTGAGTTATTATTTTGTTACTCTGGTACCCAACCGTGGTATCAGAGCCAATAGGTTCTGATATTGTTCCGCTGCGATACACGCTGGTACGCTGGTATAGTGCCGGAGAAAAATTCTTAGTATGCTCTGTGGTTGCGGTATAGTCTGATCTATCACATCAAAAAATAATTATTCTTGTTACTGGATATAGAGTGAGGTAGTGTGAAAGTGCATGTCTAGGAAAGTTCTGGCTAAGGAAAGATTTGGTATTTAAGCGTGTCCATTGGTGACCCACCTCTCTTTCCTGGGAACTTACCTGGTGCACTGGTTCACGGTCTACAGTCACTGTTCCAGTAGGCGGTACTATATACGGTGGAAGTTGTGTAAATCGGTTCTTTAGTGTGAAACCATGGCAGCAAAATACGAGATTGAGAAGTTCAACGGGAATAATTTCTCGCTGTGGAAATTGAGGATAAAGGCAATTTTGAGGAAGGACAATTGTCAAGATGCAATTGAAGGCAGACCTACGGAGATCACTAATGAAAGGTGGAAAGAGATGGATGACAAAGTTGTTGCCAATTTGCACTTAGCAATGGCGGATTCGATTTTGTCCAATGTTGCAGAGAAAAAGACCGCGAAGGAGATTTGGGATACTCTCCACAAATTGTACTAAATCAAGTCACTTCACACCAGAATATTCTTGAAGAGGAAACTCTACACTCTTCGAATGAGTAAGTCCACTTCGGTGACGGACCACATTAACAATCTGAATACTCTATTCGCTCAACTTTCTGTGTCAGATTTCAATGTAGAAGAAAATGAGCGGGCGAAACTTCTACTTCAGAGTTTACCAGATTCTTATGATCAACTCATCATCAACATAACGAATAATAATATTGTCGGCCGTTTAACCTTTGATGATGTTGTCGGAGCTATTCTTGAAGAAGAATCCAGGCGAAAGAATAAGGAAGATAGGCTGGAAAATTCCAAGCAAGCAGAAGCTTTAACAATGAAGAGAGCTAGATCAACGGAACGTGGCTCCGGTGGGAGTCAAAATCATGGTAAATCAAAGTCTAGAAGAAGGAAGAACACCAAATACTACAATTGTGGCATGAGAGGGCACTTGAAGAAAGATTGTTGGCACAAGAAGAATGGAGGAAAGAATTCTGAAGCATTAACCTCTCAAGGTTGCGCTGCAAGTGCCTCAGATAATGGAGAAATCTTGTATAGTGAAGCAGCAATTAGTTCTAAAGGCGGAAGACAACTTCATGATTGTTGGATATTGGATTTGGGTGCAACCTGGCACATGACTCCACGTCGAGATTGGTTTTGCACTTATGAGCTATCTCGGAAGGATCTGTGTTCATGGGAAATGATCATGCCTTGAAAATTGCTGGAGTTGGTACTGTCAAATTAAAAATGTACGATGGTATTGTTCGCACACTTCAAGGGGTACAAGATGTGAAGGGCTTGAAGAAGAACTTATTGTCCGTTAGGCAATTAGATGATCTCGGGTGCAAGATCCATACTGAAGGTGGGATCTTAAAGGTAGTGAAAGGTAATCTTATAGTAATGAAAGCTGAGAAGATCACAGCTAATCTATACATGCTTTTGGGAGATACGTTGCAAGAAGAAGATGCATCAGTTGCAGTAGCAAGTTAAGAAGAAGCAACGATGATGTGGCATCGTAGACTTGGACATATGTCAGAGCGAGGCCTGTAAGTCCTTGCAGAACGTAATCTCCTGTTTGGGCTCAAAATGGTCAATTTACCGTTTTGTGAGCATTGTGTGATAAGTAAGCAACATAGATTGAAGTTTGCTAAAGTAACTACTAGAAGCAAACACATACTAGACTTGGTCCATTCAGATGTGTGGGAATCACCAGAAGTATCCCTAGGAGGAGCAAAGTATTTTGTATCATTCATTGATGATTATTCCAGGAAATTGTGGGTGTACCCAATTAAGAAGAAGTCAGATGTGTTTCCAGTATTCAAGGAATTCAAAGCACAAGTGGAGCTTGAAACTGGAAAAAGAATTAAGTGCTTGAGGACAGACAATGGATGTAACACCCTAAGGATATTACCGTAACTACGCTTAATATTTCTAAAGACGCAAAAATTAAAAACATTTACACAACCATCTCATTACAACTTATTTCTTGTAACATTTACATCATGCAACATATAAGAAAATTACATAGAAATATAAAATAACTAAGCTACATCTTCTATGACGAGGCTCCATGCTCCAACGACACGCGCCATCACCTGCTTCCTGAAAGGAGGGAACTTAAAGGGGTGAGACATAAGGTCTCAGTGAGTGCTCTAAGACTCTACGGCTGGGTTAAACCCTTCTACCCAAACAATTCATCTATTAGTCTTTATGAATTTACCCTCTCCGAGCCTTTATAAAACTCTATTATTTCTATAGTTAGTCCACATCCATCGATCATAAAAACTTTCCTATAACACATCTCTCATGCTCACTCTACTACGCTAGTTCACCATCATCAGTATCTTAGTATTTATTCTTTAACTAGCAAGTTACTTCCATTACTCCCTCTACGTTAACTTCACTTTCCATGCTCGTATTCTACTATCTAACACTTTCTTTGCATCAATCTATTTCTTAATAGTAAAATACATCATGACCTATACTCACATAGTGTCGTTCTAGGTACATCTCTCTCTATGCCCACTAAGAGTCACATCCTATCCCATTCCATTACAAGTCTAGATATATATACATTCACAACATATTATGATTATGGATAGAATCATTCACACATCACATGGCATCCACTTCATAAACCACACAAGTCAGACAAAACTTACAATAATGCACGTATGCAATGCGATGTTCCATTCTCTTTTCTCATATGCATGTGGTACCAGTAAAACATTCTTGTGAAAGTAGCCTGGGAGTACGTGCGAGTCGACGAATAGCCACACCATGGGCATCCGACACTAACAGTCTCAACCAGGATGATACCCCTAGCGGCTCGTCAGGGTTACCCAGTCTTGCAAGGATACTCTAACCCATGGGATCAGCATGAGTTTAAAGGAGATTCCAAACCAGATAACACCCCCAAGGTCAGAACTCATCGAGTTCTTCACGACCTCCCCAGTTAGGTTCATAAACAACTTTCAAAAACACATATATATCATGTTATGATGCATGATTCACATAGATGTTCATGACTTCATTAAAACTCACATCAAACATAGTGAACCCATTCTCGCCCCACATGGGCTAGGTCACTCACGGTCAAAATATCACTTGGGTCCATTCTCACCCCATATAGGCTAGATCACCCATCTCAATGGCATCTAACATCACCTCTTAACTCACAAATTCAAAGACATTTAATACTCATACATTACAATTCACACTTTAGGGATAATGTAAAGCATTCAATGATTGCACAACACTCACAAATCACCATTCAAGTTATAACAACAACACATGTATTCAATCTCATTATTCAATCAAGTCAAGTACCTGAAATACATCTTAACCCTATGCCATACATCAATTGTAGAATCTATCTACTTTGTATTATGATTGGTATAACGTCCTTTAAGTTTTTAGTATTACTTCTATCATTTTATGTTGTGCATCTATGACCTTTCTGAGGTATAAACATGATATCTAGAGTTATACTAATCATATCAAGTTGAATTTTATCTTGTTTTAAAGTTAAGACAATTATCTACAACTCGTATGTTTACCTCAAGATCTATTATTATGATCTACTATGCCTAAAATTAAGAACAACATAGACTTATCGCGGAATCCTGACAGCTTGACCTTTGCTCACTAATTGGGTGATATCTAGAGTTCTAGAATTCCGATTGGGATGAAACCAAAGCCATTAGTTATCTAACATCTAGGGTTACACCTCTTATGAAGACACCTAAGCCTAATTCGGTCATATTCACCACTCGTTTTTCACATTAAAATCACGTTCCTGTTTACTCTCTTTATATCTCTTAATTTCCACATCATTTTCCTAAACTACGATGAGATATCTGGGTCATAAGATAATATACTTAAATATCTACAATTCAAACATGATCGAATCCTAAGGTGAGATGTCTACAATTCAAACATAATCAATTCATCATCGCATTAAAGAAAACATAATGCTTCGGGGTATTCACAACCCGTCCAATTAAAATCTAAAAGCGAAGGGTAGGGGAAAACACTCACTGGGGAAGCACAAAGATGATCTCCGACTGACCCAGGAGAGCTTGGTGGCGTTGTCCATCATGACCACCGCAACAACTCTTACTATGGCTAAAACTTGGGTGTGAAAAAAAACACGAAGTTTAAATAATTTGCATTAGATCATCAGTTCAAAAATATTCTATTATACTCCGAGCCGGTTCATTTTATTAGTTTTATATTACAAGACATCATCATTCTGTGTGTTATCAATGTTATCTTCAATTTCATATATTGTGACATTAAATTTGATGGATATATTTATATTTTAATATTTCGTTTTGTCTTCTTTCCCACACATCACATTCAATCAACTCTTTGTCCATTCAATGTGTATTTGCCGCGTTTCCACATGTGGAAGGGGATAAGAACCTTAGCCAATTGGACTCATCTACTTTTTCTTTCAAAGGAATTATGAGGAATAAGTTAAATTTGAATAATGAAACCAAAAAATTACCAAACGCGAAAGTCCCTTTCGTGGAAAGGTCAAGCTGGATAGTACCATACGCATAAGAATTCTCACCCATTATCTTCTTTTGTGGGCAGATGCTACAATACAAGCTTTGAAAACTCCAATTAACATTTAAAAAAAAAGTTTCTTTAATTTACAGGTAAGAAATTCATTATTATTATTATTCCAGAACAGGAAAAAAAAGTAAAAAGTACAAATTTATTCCTTCTGCAAAATTTTATGAAGATTTTACGTTAATAAAGATAATGTTTAGACAGTTTTTCATATTTCTATTTTGATTAGAGCTGTCAAAATTGGCCCGGTCCGACGGGCTGGCCCGATGGCCCGTCAGGCCAGGCCGGGCCAGGCTAAAAAAATTTGACCTAAAAAAAATATAGGCTATTTTGGCCCGGCCTAACGGACCAAACGGGCCAGGCCGGGCCTAAAAATTTTGGCCCGAATACCTTTCGGGCCTATTTGGCCCGACCTTTTTTTATTTTTTTTTAATTTTTTTCTTTTAAAATTAGGTTAATTTAAGCAAAAAAAAAATGGGCCAATTAGGCCCGGCCTAACGGGCCAAACGGGCCAGGCCGAGCCTAAAAAAATTTGGCCTACAATACATTCGGGCCGGGCCGGGCCAGCCCGTTTCAGCAACTTGACCCGACGGGCCGGGCCGGGCCGGGCCGACCCGGCCCGGCCCATTTGACACCTCTAATTGTGATATGCAAAAATTCTACATTGACCGTTTAACGTTTAAATTTTAGTATATTTAATTCATTATAAATTAAAATATGTATCTACTTTTTCAACAAAACTCAGTTTCCTTGGTTCATTTGGGGCATTCTAGATGCCAAATTATGTCACAATTAACTATCCTTTCAACCTGTTTCACTTTTTTTTTTTAATATGATATGATATTTGATACGAACTTTATATTTAGTGGAAAATTTTAATATATTGCTTAAATTAATTTATTTTAGTTTAAAAATCACTTATAATCAAATCATCTAGAGAGAATTTTAGGGCTAAAAGACAAAAAGGGGCAAAAAAAAACTAATTACGAAAAAAGTGTGAAAAAAAAAACAATTTACCTGCAGGGGTTATTTTTGACACGTTGCACTGGGAGGTGCCAACCGAGTTGGCATCTCCTGAATTTTTTTTTGTCTCGTAGCGGGAGGCGCCATTTCAAGATGCACCTCCTGAATCTTTAAATTTTTTTTTTTTTTTTTGAAATGTCAAAGGTTGCTACACTTGAAATAGCGCCTCCCGCTACAGGACAAAAAAAAATTCAGGAGACGCCAACTGAGTTGGCGCCTCCCCGTGCAACGTGTCAAAAACAATCCCTGCAGGTAAATTATTTTTTTTTCACACTTTTTTCGTAATTAGTTATTATTTTTTATCCTGTTTTGTCTTTTAGCCGAATTTTAGGCTGAACTTTCTTTAGCAAGATAAATAAATTAAAGCATACTTTTAATATTATAATGTATAAAATATTTTTATACTCTGAATTTAATAATTATATGTCTTAATTTTATTTTATTTATTATCGTGATATTTACCTTTCAGCTTGTAAGTTTATAATTTATCGATTAATTATTTTAGAGTAACGTGTTAAAACTTTAACGATTAACTAAAACTATTATAAGCTGCTGTCAAATAAAAAAACTAAAACTATTATAAGCTAATTATGGATGGTCGATTATTAAATAGTCAATTAATTGATATACATTCAAGGTCAATTCCCAAATACAAAATTAAACACAACAAGACAATCCTAAATCCTAATGAAAAGGAAATATGTGCAATAACATTAAAAATTGGAAAAATCCACAATCAACTCTCAAGATCTATCATGTATAGGGTTTGTTTGCTACAACTTTTTTCGCAAAAGAATTACTTCTTTTTAAAAATAATTACTTTTTTCTTAATTTTTCATGTGTTTATTTTAGTTTTTCAAAATAATCTGAAGCTGAAAATTATATAAAATCTGTTTAAAATTATAAGCTATTTTGAATAGCTTCTCAAAAAATTAACCGCTTCTTTAAAAAATAATTATGATTGAAAATAAACATAAATTAACTTTTATTTTTTTAAATCTCTAGAAAAATCACTAACTTATTTTATATTAAAATCACTTTTTTTGTTTTAATTTAGAACAAAATACACCGAGGGTATCTAGTTCAGTTGGTTGAGCAGGATGCGTGAATTATTATAAACTCCTTGGTATCGTGTTCGATTCCTACGGATAAAAAAAATTTAGAACAAAATACTCATAGTTTATGTATTTATTTCTAAATAATAAAAAAAAAATCAAATGTGAAACCAATATTCATAATCAAAATCATAATCCCGTTGCGTTCACATGAGGGGGAACGATTTGTTTAGCGGGAGAACCCTCGTTCGATTTTCTCCGTATGCAAAATTCTCTTGGGCCAGCGGCAGTCACGCACCACGAGCGAGATTAGTTTTTGACCCAGTAGGTTAGGAGACACCCGTGATCTCTGACCAAAAACAAAATAATAATAATAATAATCAAAATCATAAAAGATCTTTTCGTGTACAATGACGACTCCAATATTTGAATCTAAAACTTCGTGCAAACTATTAAAATCACCACCACTATATTGATACTAATGGATTATCATAAAAAATATCTAAAGAACAAAAGAAGTAAAATCCCTTCAAGAGGTTGTAAATCCTCGTTGTCATTTTTGGTCCCTTTAAAAAAATTTATTTGATTTCATCTTTACAAAATTTGAAATCATTGTATTTTTTTATCTTTAACATTCATTTTAAGGTAAATAAATAACATTTATTTTAGGAATCTGGAAAAAATTTAGAGGTGTCATATGTTGATATGGTAATATAAACTCTAGTGAGTGTCACTTAGGATGATTATTTGACCTTCTATTAAATATATAAGCAATTGATGGGTGTCAAATTATAGAAGGGACCAAAAATAATTATTGTAAATTTTTAAGAAATGAAAACTATTTTTTTTTACAAATACCAAATTCAAAATTTGCTCATTTTATAAGGATATTTAAACCAATATTACTTTTTTTTTTTTTTACAGAATCCAATATTACTTCAAGTATACTAATATCATGCACGTTAATTTATATTACGATGCAAATCAATAAATAATGAAAGTATTGAATTTTACTTGAATAATTAGAATACTAATAATTGTTTAGCATTTCTTTACAAATTAAATTTATAATAAATCCAACATGATATAGAAGAGGGATTAAATTATAGATAAAGTTGTTGAAGTGTGACATATTTATAAAATATGATTTGTGTACATGTTAAAAATAAAATAATTTTGTACAAAAAGTTTAAAGTAGAAGTTAGGTAATTTAGTCAATAAATAAAAATGTTATTAATAACATTTATTGAAGTTGATATCAATTTTACGATAATATGTAAATTAATCAATTCTGATATTTCTTATGCATTTTTCCCCTCTTGCTTTCTCACTTTTCTATTGTCAAAGAATATTTATTAATTTTAACATTTTTGTTTGCGTACAGGCGGACGTGTTTTTGTTTAGCCTTTTGTCTTAAGTCTTAACCGTGATTATGTGGACTTAAACTTAAATTCAGTTTGGGATTAGTTAATGCTTAACGAATGGATGTCACTTAATTATTTTTTGTTAATTAACTATCGCTACTTGATGAGTAGTGGAAGTAGGTTGAAATTTGAAAGCATGACAAAAATATTCCTTTTACATCATGTGAGTGCTAAAATATAACAAGTTGGTTTTAATTTCATTTTATAGATGATTGATGTAATTTATAACTCATATTATAAATTTACTTTTCTAATGATTGAAGATGAAATGGTTCTATTTATCCATGCAATGTATCTTTTTCTTCCGGTCGGTATCACCAAAAGATACAAACATATGTCACACTAAAAACTAAAAGAAATAAGATAAAAATACATGCATCTGTAATAAATTAAAAAGAAAAAGAAAAACCTTTAAGACCGATTTAATTTGATTAGATTTAGTGGCTCTTAGACATCTATTAGGGTTCATTTCTATGTAAGTATATACACGCATGGTTACTGTAGATATATGCGAGACTTGTTTATAATGACTTTTGATTAATTTGGAGGTCATAATTGAGTGATATATATTTTGGTATTTTGTTTTCTTGGCCAAGAGGGTAAAAAATAATAGAAAAAGAAAAAGAAAAGAAAGGAAAAAACTAAAACTTCATGTCATTGTCCATAGAAGTCATCTATATATGGTGGAAACAATCGCTTCACAAAACAATGTCGTTATTTTGCATCCAAATCTTACTGACTTTTAGAGGTTACAAAGAGTTCCTTTTTGTAATTAGTGGCACTGTATATGGCAACCCTTTTAAGTATATAGTTTATGACTTTTGGTATCTCCGTTAGGTCGTGCTTTCAATTTTGTTTTTTTTCGTTATTTCCTGATTCACATAAGTGTGAAAAAATTTGATTGATGACGACTTTTTAGTAAAATAATTTAAAATATTATTATCTATAAATTTTATAAGTAAGATCACTAAATATTTAAATTAAATCAACAGTAAATATGTTTGTATTTATTCACTTTAAAAGAGTTTTGTCTCTTTCTTTTTCTCTTCTTGTATTTATAACACTATTTTTTAGTTGTTTTTACTTTTTCTAATTAGTCAGAGTGCTATGAAAATTACTTGTTAACTAAACAAAACTAATTTTCTAGTATAATATATACATATGCATTATTAAAACATTATATTCTCGAACTAAGTCGAAGTAGTATTTTATTTCGTGTCGTAATACGTTTATCATTATTGTTACTTCTAAACTTGTTTAATTAAACTATTGAATACTCCCTCCGTTTTTTTTATATGTTGTTTAAATATTTATATGTTGTTTAAAGTTTATTTGTAGAAATCAAGGAATACATTAAATTTTCTTGATTCTAATAAACTAATTATGGGATTTCCTATTTTACTTTCTTTTCATTTCTATTCAATAATAAATGCATGGGTAAATTCATTAAAGATTAGGAGAGAAGTAAGGGTATAATTGATAAAAGAGTAATTAATGTGATCTTGAACTTTGCAAAACGATGGATAAATAGAAACAACTTTTTTTCAAAAATCCGACACTTAACAAGAAACAGAAGAAGTATACAATTAGATTCTAACGATAAACCGGATAATATATAACTGAGAAACTTGTTGTGAGACCAATAAATTATTGCCTCATTGCGTGAAATAAAATTATTCAATTTGCGATGATCCTACTAATTATTGAAGCTAATTAGACAACGCTATGCTATGTTTGCTAAATTAAGACGCATTAATTATTTTAATGAATCGCGTAAACTTCGCCTAAATAAATATACACAATCCCAATATGTTCAATAAAAGCAGCTACAACATATATAAGTGAATGCATAGTTAACAACTATATATTCTTTCTATTTTATTTTATTTTATAGTATATTGTACTAATATTGTAATTATGTAAGTACAGAAGCAGAAGAAGATACCGATGACGGCACTGTTGGCCAAACCCCCAACACTGGGAGCTGAGAGAAATAGCACACTTCATGGGAAACATGCACTTTCATTAGTCGGTGATTATTTTTTCTGTGTTTTATTTATTTTTTATCAATATGTATACTAACTTGTAAAAATATGTTAGAGCCAATATAATATATAGATATTGCAGTGCTACTGCTATACCTTCATTTAAATTTGAATTGAACGTAAGAAAGATAGATAATAATCATATGGTGACTTATCGCTTATAATCGTATCAATCCTCAATGTGTAACATCCTAAGTTTTGAGTATTAGGAATATAGTTTAAAGAGAATTCTTATTAGGACTCTTTTGTTATTTATTTTTTCTATAAATCCTTGTTATTATTATTTGTATATCATTGATTTTGTCCGAAGCATGTATCTATGTTGTGATAGTATTTGTGTTTTTTTATGCGTGTATGTCCTGTGTATTTTATTGTTGTTGTTGTTGTTATTTGTAATCTTATTATATTGGTGTGGATATTAGATTATTATTATTATCTTTATTATATTATATTATGTTGTTATAGTTATTATATCTGGTGTTAGAGGAGTGTTAGATTAAGTTCTTATAATTAGAATGCTTGAAAAATGTCTAAGTCTAGTAATGAGTGTAACACCCCGATTTTTCTTTTATAAATATAAAAATATATTAGTTATTATTCAATATTCTATTTTGTTAGTTTTAATTAAAATAAATAATTTGGGAATATATTTTGGTTTTAGAATTTAGAAGAAAGAAAAAGGGATTTTAGAAAATAAAATGATTTTATGAGCTGATGATTTGATTTTTTTAAGTCATGTATTAGGTTTTAGACTCCATAAGTCCAACTTGTCTCTAAAACTTGTTAAGTTTCTTTTTAAAACCTAGTCTTCCCTCACGTTGCCTTTTTGCTCTCTCTTTGGGAACTGTGCTGTCAGAATCACGAATGGAGGAGTGAAAGGAAAATCACGAAGAACCGTCATCACTTGCACTCTTGCCGCGGAACTGCATCTTTCGAGGTAAGGGGGAGTGAGACTATCTCGCTCATATGGATATGACTATGGTCGGGGGTAGCAGGGTTGGCCCTAGACCCCAATTGCTTGTGTATTTTATGTTCTAATTTCAATTGGATGGATTGCGAATACTTCCGAAGCATTTTATTGTTATTGTGATTTTGTGTTTGTTTCTCTTTTTGTGTCATTTAGGGATCTTGATAATTAAATTTGAGATTAATAGATTATTATTGAACTATATTTGAATTTATATGTATACTGAGTATAATTTTATTCCTCTGAATATTTTGCTGTGAATGTGTTTGATTTTCCTTGCATAATTTGGTTATACTGGTTCATTCACGTTGACGGTGCTGCTGGAAAGAGATATGCGTGCCTGCAGTTTTTTTCTGAAACTTGGCCAAATAATTCTATGAATTTATTCAAAAAGCTATATCAATTAGCCAAATGGCTTTTATGCGTGCCTGTAGTTATTTCAATTTGACCTGCACATGTCCCTTGAATTATATTACGTGTTTAAGCTTCCTTGAACACATATATTGTTTCAATTTGATATATATATATTATATATATATATATATATATATATATATATATATATATATGTGCATATAATCATCAAAGTATTTATACGTGTTTCAAGCTTAGATTTTATACTAGTATTATTTTATATTATAATGATAATGTGTAGCATCAGATTTCATTATTCCAAGTACATAATATATATATATATATATATATATTAATATGTTTAGTTATTATATGTATTCACGTAAATATTGTCTACAAATGCTTTGAAATCAAATTGTGGGTCACAATTTCAGGATGTCAGGTGATTCGTGTTTTGCGCCTTGCGTTTAAATATGTATACATTTATTTATTTAATTATATATTTATTTATATATATAATGTTGTTCTAATTGATGTTTATGATTTCAAAGTGTTGCTATACATGATTCTGGAAATTATTATTGTATTAGAATTTGGATATATATTGGTTTGAGTTTGTGCATATGTGTATGTTGTGTCATGTGAACATTACTATAAATGTATAATATGATACGTTTGATACAAGTGAAGTATGCGTGCTTAAGATGCCATGGTGTATTGTTGGTATGAAATAAATGAGGACCAAGCTTATGTGAGACATGATCCTTCATGTGATAAGTTGAATGAAATCATGAGTATCTGCATGAACCATGCATCATAACATGATATATATGTGTTTTCGAAAGTAGTTTATGAACCTAACTGGGGAGGCCGTGAAGAGCTCGTTGAGTTCTGGCCTTGGGGGTGTTATCTGGTTTGGAATCTCCTTTAAGTTCATGCTGATCCCATGGGTTGGAGTATCTTTGCAAGACTGGGTAACCCTGACGAGCTGCTAGGGGTATCATCCTGGTTGAGACTGTTAGTGTCGAATGCCCATTGTGAGGCTATTCGTCGACTGCACGTACTCCTAGACTACTTTCACAAAAGAGTTTTTAATGGTACCACATGCATATAAAACTAAGAGCATAAAACACATTACATTAACTGATTGTGAATGTGCTTGACATATGTGAATGCTAAGAGATAATTGTTATGTGTGTTTGTGTTGCTACCTGTCTCCATTTTCATACAATGAGCATGTAGTGAGATGTATCTCACTCCCTTTGTTTTGTGTTTTTCTTGTGTGTGTGTTGGTGACAGGTGATGTCCAGTAGGACCAAGAGGATGCCGTTAGAGATGAGGCATAGGCCTCTATTTTTGTATTTTATTTACATTTAATTTGGGTTTGTAAAACTTGTTAGGTTCTAAGACCTTGGACGATATCCAACCCCTCCTATTCGGTTTTGATGATAATAACTAAAGGATAAATTTTGAAGTATCTAATGATCTAGTTTGAGTGTTATAGGATTTACATCGTTCAATCCCGCAATGGTATTGTATCTCTCAAACCTGGACTCTATGTTTTAATAATGTGAGCATCCAATTGTGTTTTATAAGAAACATACAGGCAGCGTCCAATGCTCCTTTGAGAACAAGCGTCCAACGCTTGAGTAACACTCACTGTGGTTACTATCTTTAAAATACGCTTTCTATAATATAAGGCAACGTTCACTATATCATATTTTAACATGCCATGATCTTTTCGAAAAGTATTGAACAGGAAAAGAAGAAGCTTCTCTCTGCAGAGAAAGTACAAGTAGGAGAGAGGCGCTACGAGTATGGCTGTCACATCCATCATTTCACTCTAAGTCAAAATGTGACAACGGCAATAAGCTACAGAAAGAATCGCTCTTGGAAAAGGAACAGAATCCTCAACGGATATCTTTCAACAAACTTCCTATATATAGAAGGATGAGCTCACGTATCAAAAAGACGAGAATTTGAAAAAGAGCAGAAACCCTGTCAAAACGACTGGACGACCATAAGCGAAAAAGAGCATTTATCTTAGCTTTGCTAAGCAAGTCTATACACTCATTCTTATTGTAATATCCTCTCATTGAGAGTTAAATTTTATTTACAATATCAAACAATACTGTTTGGAAAGCCAGGAGTGGCTTAGTGTTAAAAAATACTTGGTTTTTGTGTTTAATCTCAAGGGGAGATTAAGGGTGTGCCAGAAGTGGCCTAGAGAATACTTGTAGCCAGAAGTGGCAAAGTTAAGAATACTTGAGTGTAATCAGTTTTGATTAGTAGAACCCTTCAAAAGTTTTTGAAGGAGAACTGGACGTAGCTCAGTTGAGTGAACCAGTATAAAACTACGTATTCTATTCACTCAACTTCTAGCTTACTTGCATTTCTTTTAAACTATCTCTTCAGCATATTACGAAAAAGTTTCTATACACCTTTTTATCCAAGTTTATCCATTACGTGTATTTAAACGAAAAAGAAGAAGAGTAGTTTCTTTGGACGGTTATTTTTAATCGACTGGACGATAGCTTATTTTTTCTGTTTTACTAAACTTCGGTAAAACGAAAAGATACACTATCTTCATTCTAGCTAAAGTTTTCCAAAGAAAATTTAAATACACTATTCAACCCCCCTTCTAGTGTATTTCTCTACATTTCAGTTGGTATCAGAGCTCGACCTCTTGGGTTGAGTTCTTAACAGAACAGAGGAAAGATCCTGAGAAAGATGGAAAACGAAGGACAAGCTGTGAACAGACCACCACTCTTCAAGGGTGTCAAATATGACTACTGGAAACAAAGAATGATAGCATTCTTTGAATCTAGCCATATTGACATGTGGGAAGTTGTGGAGATGGACGATTATATTCCGCTTGATGAAAGCCTCAACGAAATCCCAAAGGCTAGATGGACGGAAGAGCAAAAACAAAGATTTTATCTCAACTCCAGAGCCAGAAACATCATCATGTGTGCACTAAGCGAACAAGAATACAACAAGGTGCACAGTCTCAAAAGCGCAAAACAAATGTGGGACACTCTTGCATTAACATATGAGGGTTCCACTCAGGTAAAACGTAACAAACTCAGTCTCCTTACTCGTCAATATGAGTTGTTTAGTATGGAAGAAAACGAGGACATACAAAGTATGTTTGGACGGTTTCAAACCATATTAACTGAACTTAGAGCACATGGTAAAGATTATAATAACTATGAACATATTGACAAAATTCTAAGAAGTTTGCCTAGGAAATGGAGACCACAGGTTACAACTTTGAGAACAAAGAAGGAACTGGACGATATGTCCTTAGAAGAACTTGTGGGAACCCTCAAGGTGCATGAACTAGAACTGCATCAAGATAATGATGGTAAGAAAAATAAGTCTCTGGCGCTCAGCGTCCAGAAGCCAAGGAAAGCATCATCATCCAAAGCCATGCAAGCTGAAACATCATCAGACGAACAATATGAAGATGATGACTCAGACGAAAATGATGAACTATCCTTTATATCCAAAAGGATACATTCTATGTGGAAAAAGAATGGTGGATCCAGATGGAGAAACCTGAAGAGGAAAGACTTCAAAGAAAAGAAGGAGAAGAGTCCAATTATATGCTACGAATGCAAAAAGCCAGGACACTTCAAATCAGAGTGCCCAGATCTTGACAAAAGCAAGGACAAGAAGAAGAAATTCTTCAGCAAAGGAAAGGGCAAGAAAGTTCTGATGTCCACATGGGAAGATCTGGACGATGACTCATCATCGGACGAGGGAGAAGAGGAGGAAGCACACATATGTCTGATGGCGGACACCTCAACTGACTCTTCAGAGCCAGAAGAAGAAGATGAGGTAGATTTTAATGACTTAGATTCAATTCAAGAAGCTTATCATGAATTACTTTCAAATTCTTCTATCTTGTCAAAAGCCTATAGAACTTTAAAGAAATCATCCAAATCACTTTCAAAAGAAAAAGAAGCTGATGCGTAAAAATGCGTTCGCAAAGGGCAAGCGTACCCTACGCAGTAGTAACAGTGGACTCTAGGAGTCCGGATATCGAACCCAAAGGACCAGTCGCGTTCCCAAATAATTAATCTCGCAAATAACTAAGCAATCCATAATATAAAAATCAAATTGAGAAGAATGTTGGTCAATTATTCTTTTCAAAAGAAAGAGAATCGGAGCAGAAAGATTACTGTGAGAACAATTATGATAAAGAAGCCTAGGATTGTGATTTCACATGTACCCCCTTTTTCCCCCAATTCTAATCTTAATAAAATCCCTAAATGTGTTACTTGCCAGCTACCTCTTAAATTCGTTAATTAACAATTGATCATAGTTAATAACGCTATTTCCCCTAATTTAATTCCCAATTGATCATAGGTGAATTAATTTAGAGCAAATGATAAATCTCAGAGAGGTTGATTAACAGGTGAATCTACTGGAAATTCATACAATAAGTTTGATCATGCAAATTGTACAAATCCAATCACTTCACAGTTCAGTTAATCGCAAGCAATTGATCATAGACAAGAGATTAACTTATGTTTAGACTGATCGGTCCTAAAAGCAATAAAAGTAGTGAAGAGATACAAATAACTTAATAACATCGAGGTTTTATTAAAATTAGAACCGGGGTACAAGGGTACAGCTACATCACAATCCGGGGCTAAGAGAAACTAGCCACTCATGTTCATGATTAAGCCAGAAAACTCAAAAGAAGACATAAAGATTACAAAAGGGAAGAAACTTTACAGTGATGATCCCCAATGGTGTTCTCTACGTCCTCCCGCAGCTCAGAGTCTCTCACAGGACCTCTTTCTCCCCCACAACCCTCAGTTTTCGAAATAGAACAAAAGATAAAGATAAAAGGGTTTCCTATCCTATTTATAATAATTCAAAATTTAAATGGCTGACAGCGCAACTTACCACGGCCGTGGTAAAATGACCACGGCCGTGGTCCTTGCATAAAAGTCCAATTCTACTACGCAACCAGCATGGCCATGGTAAATTTACCATGGCCATGGTAATTTACCATGGCCATGGTCCTTGCGTTACTTCAATTCTGGCCTTTTTTCTTGGTCCTATAGACAGTGGCATTTTTGCTCCAAAAAATGCAATTTTCAACTCTTTTCCTCATGAAGCCACCTGTCTTGCACCAACTAACACCAAACAGTGAGTTTTGCCAATAAAATATATTCAAAATGTATGAAAATGGCATCTAAACTCACATCAAAATACAATCAAAGTCCGGTTTATCAGAAGCTTTAGAAGAAAATGTTAGACAACTGAAAAGTGAAAAGGAAGATTTACAAGAAAAGTTTGCAGAGCTCTCAAGGCAAAATGAAACTACAAATATGGAGAGGCGAGCTCTCTGGAATGATGCTGCTCAAGCCTATGAATCCTATGAGGATTCAAGGGATAGAGAAAGGAATCTTTCCATAGAGGTTCGAAATCTCAATGCAGAAAACAAAAGGCTAGTTGAGAAGCTTCTGAAAGTTGAAGCAGATACTTCCTTAAGAGGTCAACCACATGATGTTGTAAAACTTCATGAAGAGATTGACAGCCTAAAGAAGGATCTGTCAAACTTTGTCAAGGGCTCGGACAACCTAAAAAAACTTTTAAAATATGAAGGTTGTAAGAGACCAAATGACAGGTCAGGACATGGATACAAGGGAAAGAAATATATTCATGATGAAGAAACAGATGTTTGCTACTTATGTGGGAAACCTGGACATATAACGTCCAAATGCAGACACCTGCCTAAGAGGGGAACATTCAACACCCTTCGAGCTAACAAAAAAGGACCCAAGTCAATCTGGGTACCTAAGGATAAAATTGTTTCTGTTGCAGACATGCTTAACAGCAGGAAAGAAACTCCAATCATGGTACCTGGACAGTGGGTGCTCACATCACATGACGGGAGAAATGTGTATGTTCCAAAGCCTCCTACCCAAGACTGGTGGGACAGTCACTTTTGGAGGGAATCAGAAAGGGATGATAGCTGGCGTAGGTAAGATTGGTATACCACCCTATCCCTGTATTGATAACGTTCTTTATGTTAAAGGTCTTAAACATAATCTACTTAGCATAAGTCAATTATGTGACAGTGGATATGATGTTGCCTTTAACAAAGGTGAATGTACAGTCAAAAACTCTGATGGATCCCTTCTCTTTACTGCAAAGAGACAAGGCAATCTGTATAAGATTAAACTTGGGGAACTATCAAGTCAAAATGTATCTTGCCTAGTTTCTGTACAAGAAAATCATTGGTTATGGCATAAAAAACTTGGTCATGCAAGCTTGAGGTTAATCTCAAAGCTGAACAGGCACAGCCTCGTAAGAGGACTACCAAGTATGTCATATAAAGATGATCTTCTTTGTGAAGCTTGTCAGAAAGGGAAACAAGTGAAAAATTCTTTTCAAAGTAAAAACATTATTTCCACTTCTAGACCACTAGAGCTGTTACATATTGATCTGTTTGGACCCACAAGAACAGCCTCGGTAAGTGGTAAAAGATATGGGTTAGTTATAGTGGACGACTATACTAGATGGACATGGGTCTTATTCCTATCCCACAAAGATGAGTCCTTTAAGGCCTTTTATAATCTCTGCAAAAGAGTTCAAAATGAAAAAGGAGTATGCATTGCTTCAATCAGAAGTGATCACGGGGGTGAATTCGAAAACGAAAGTTTTCAAAGGTTCTGTGAGGATAATGGTATCCTTCACAACTTCTCAACACCTAGAACACCACAACAGAATGGTGTAGTTGAGAGGAAAAATAGGTCACTTCAGGAGATGGCCAGAACCATGTTAAATGATAATTCAACCCCTAAACACTTCTGGGCTGAAGCAGTGAATACTGCCTGTTACTTACAAAACAGAATCTATATAAGACCGATATTGAAAAAGACTCCATATGAATTGTGGAAGGGTAGAAGACCCAACATATCTTACTTCCATCCATTTGGATGTCAATGTTTCATTCTGAACACTAAGGATAACCTGGGAAAATTTGATTCTAAGTGTGATGAAGGAACATTGCTTGGGTATTCTGAAACTTCAAAGGCGTACAGAGTCTATAACTCTAGAACCTTAGTTGTTGAAGAAGCTATCCATGTGAAGTTTAATGACAACAAGCCTGATAAGGAATTATCAGAGCTAGACAAATCATTTGCATATATCAGACTGGACGATGCAAGTAAGTCATCAGATTCGTCCAAACATGATGTCTCAGTTGAAGAATCAAATACACTACTGGACCGTCCAGTCGAAGAACAAAGAGAACCAACTGGACGCAACTGGCAAATGAAGAAACATCATCCACAGGAGCAAATCATTGGGGATCCAGAAGACAGAGTCAAAACCAGATCTTCACTTCAACGACAGCAAAGTCATGCAGCATTCATATCTCAAATAGAACCTAAGACTGTGGACGATGCCTTAGAAGATGAAGGATGGGTCAAAGCAATGCAAGAAGAACTTGACCAATTTCAAAAGAACAATGTCTGGAAGCTAGTAGAACTCCCCAACGACAAAGAAGCTGTAGGAGCAAAGTGGGTGTTCAGAAACAAGCTGGACGAAGAAGGTAATGTTGTGAGAAACAAAGCAAGGTTGGTAGCAAAAGGTTACTCACAACAAGAAGGTATAGATTATACTGAAACTTATGCTCCTGTTGCACGTCTGGAGGCAATTCGCATTTTACTGTCATTTGCAGCTCATAGCAATATGAAGCTATACCAAATGGACGTAAAAAGTGCATTCCTCAATGGACTCATAAAAGAAGAAGTATATGTGGAACAACCCCCAGGATTTGAAAGTGATACTTTTCCAAACCATGTTTTTAAACTCAACAAAGCACTATATGGGTTGAAACAAGCTCCTAGAGCTTGGTATGAAAAACTCAGCACATTTCTGTCAGAAAATGGTTTTTCAAGAGGAAAAGTAGACACTACGTTGTTTCGCAAAGACTACTCTTCTGATTTTATTATTGCACAAGTATATGTTGATGATATCATATTTGGTGCCACTAATGAATCTCTCTGTGAAGATTTTGCCAAGTTAATGCAAACAGAGTTCGAAATGAGCATGATGGGTGAGCTGAAATTCTTCCTTGGACTCCAAATCAAACAAACTGAAAAGGGAATATATATACATCAGACTAAGTATGTCAAAGAGCTACTAAAGAAGTACAAACTGGACGATGCAAAACCAATGAAAACTCCTATGCATCCAACAACAGCTCTTGGACTGGACGACAACTCAAGGAAAGTAGATAATACTCTATACAGAGGTATGATAGGATCTCTCCTGTACCTCACTGCGTCCAGACCTGACACAATGTTCAGCGTATGCCTATGTGGCAGATTTCAATCTGATCCAAGGGAAGTTCACTTAACTGCTGTTAAAAGAATCTTTCGATATCTTGCTGGAACCACTAACCTTGGGTTACATTTCAAAAGAGAGAAAGATTTCAGGCTAATAGGATATTGTGATGCTGATTATGCTGGAGATCGCATTGAAAGAAAAAGCACTAGTGGAGGATGTCACTTCATCGGTGATAACCTAGTCTCCTGGATATGCAAGAAGCAAGGAACAATTGCACTGTCCACTGCTGAAGCAGAGTATATCTCAGCTGCAAAATGCTGCTCTCAAATCTTGTGGATCAAGCATCAACTTGAGGACTACAACATATATGAGAGTAACATTCCTATCTTCTGTGATAGTAAAGCTGCCATAAATCTCTCTAAAAATCCCATATTGCATTCAAGGGCTAAACATATAGAAATTAAACATCACTTTATAAGAGACCATGTCCAAAAGGGAACTGTGGAATTACACTTTGTAACCACAGATAATCAGCTTGCTGATATATTCACCAAACCCCTTACTGAAGACAAGTTAATCCTTCTGAGGGACAAACTTGGCATGGCCTCTGTAAAGGAATGATTAACATCTACATGATGCGTCCAATAACTTCATAGCGTCCAAAGGACATGTCGTCCAAGGAACACTAGAGTCATGCATATATATATTACATACGTTTCACTTAAAGTCCAACATATGGACGACGTCGTTCTATCTTAGTCTTTTCTTCTGATTCAAATTAATAAAACGGATCGTTTTAAGGATAAGTATGAGCTAATACTCTATGCTGAGTCACCTAAATGGCGGTAACCATACACAATTACCCACATCCTCTGCACGTCTCATCATGGCGGGTTTTATGGCGTCAGTTACTTTTTTTTCAAATATTCAAAAATAAAAACAAAACCGCTTCATATTCTCCAAACAAAGCCCAAACACCACCTTATCAAATCCTCACCGGAGAAAACCTAAACACCCATCAAACCTAAACACTCTCTCTCTCTCAGAAACCCCAAAAACCCTCTCAGAAAACCTAAAAATCCAAGCTTTACAAGAATGGCAATCTCTACAAACTCAAGCAACTCAGAACTCGACGTCCTGACCTACCCTGAGACTACGGTTGTGCACCAAGGAGCTGCTACAATGCACATTGAGCACTTCTTTGACATTGAAGCGCTCGAGAAGCTAGGACTAAATCTGAACGAGAGCCTACTGAAGTGTGGAATCAGAGGCTACTTCAATGAGAACCAGAAAATTTATCCCGAGTTGATCAGAATGTTTTGGAGGAATGCCAAGTTTCAGAGCCGAAGGGAGCTCGTGGCCAAGATTCTTGGACGAGAAGTGACGCTGTCCACCGAGGCCATAGCAAAGGTAACTGGTTGCATCAGGGAGCAGAACCAGTACAAAACCAACTGGGCAGAGCAGTACGGCGACCTCGTTGCGACTGTGCTTTGCAAGTCCAAAACCCCTGAGTCGGTGAAGATTGAATACAAGAATCTATGCGAGGAAGCTAAAATATGGCAGCAGGTGTGCAACAAGAGCATCCTGCACAAAGCTGGGTCTAAGGACTCAGTCACAGACTTACACAAGTTTGTGATATTCCATCTGATGGAAGGCATTCCCTTCAATCTCCCTCACATCATCTACATCAATATCGTGAGGATGATGAAGTCCGTGGGTGGGAATGATGACATCTTCTACGCCGCCCTGTTGAACAGGATCTTCTGGGATCAGAAGCTCTATCAACGCTTCTATGATGAATTGGATGAGGAAGACCATGAAGCCATAGTGAAGAAAGGGCCAATAGTGGCAACACAACAGTTGTTTGGTGAGCCCAACATAAGGCCAATGAAGATCAAGCTAACAGCCAAGGTCTTAAGGGACCTGGACGAGGACACCATCAACAAGCAAAGGCATGAGCAGAGTAAGATCATCTCTAATGATGAAGAAGAAGAGATTGATCTACTGGGCATTGGTAGAAAAATCAAAAGGCTGATGGAAGAACAGCAAGGCAGAAAGATCACACGCCAAGCATCTCAAATGCATGAGGAAGACGCTGAGAAGGAAAGAAGAACAAAGAAAAGGCATGCTGAGACATTTGTTGCTCAGTCCCCAGCAGTGAAGCGTCCAAGGACTGAAACGTCCAAACCTGTACAAGACGAGAAGCGTCCAAAGGCAGCACCAGTGAAGGTTGCCCCAGAAAAGCAAAGGGTACGAAAGCTTCAATTACTGGACGACTCTGAAGATGACGACCAGATCCCAATTGGTCGAATCATGAAGAAGGCAGAAGAGACAGAGGGTCCTCAGCAAAAGAAGCAAAAGGCACAACCTGCTAAAACACCTCCTTTTCTTGCTAATGTGCCACGAAGAAGAGTGAAGACTCAGGCAAAAAGGGCAAAAAGGACTGAAGTGCTACCATCATCCTCTCAAGACACCGAAAATGTGTCCACCAGCACCCTTCTACCAGCAATATCAGGTGCTCCTTCCACATCAACAAGCCAGCAACCACCTCTTCGCTTGGACCTGTCCAAGTTTGTGCGTCCAAGAGATGCATGGAGGCATACATGGTCCCCATGGACAATCCCCCCAAGCAGAAAACAAAAGAAGAGAAAGACAGAGAACGCTTTCCAGTTGCATTCCTCACATGCAATGAGCAGAATTTCTGTAATGAAGGTGATGTGATCCAGAGGCCTCTGCAAGAGCCTCTGAAGCGGCATTATACAACTGCCTCAGCACCTGAGTGGACGAGGTATGTTTGCACTGAATCTTTGTCAGCTGCTTATAATGCCATGCCCAAAGGAACGATCATCAGCAATCCTCTGCCTAGTTGGACGAGAGAAGTGTATCCACACTTAGTACGCATGCCTTATCCTTACATCTGTCCAACTGGAACTCAGCAGAGAGTGCGTCCAGCAGCTATAAATCTGCAGAAGCCAGAGGTTGAAATTGCCTCTCATTTCACCAAGACGGTTGCGGAGCAGAAAGGGAAGGCTCCAAAGAAAAAGAAGGCACCGTCCAAGAAGTCTTCTGCTAACAAAGATAGTGAGCTGGATGCAGAATTGCAATTAGCAATTAAAGAAAGTCTGGACCAGTCAGTAACGCAGCAGCGTCCAGACGCAGAGTGGGTCAGGGATGTTCAAATCTAGACTCCAATCACAAAGTTCCTGCCACTACCAGCTGGAACTCCAGTGCTAAACTTCCAGCCTGGCGACTTTGATGATCTTGGAAAGCTTCTGCAACAGATGTACATTCCAAACCAAGCAATCGCCTACCCACCAAACATGCACATAAGCCGAGCGACGGAAATAAAGTTTGTACCAAACAGAGTATGTCCTAGACTGCCTGTCTATGATGCTGGTCGCAAGAAAGGCTTCAAATTCTATGGCATTGAGATGCCCAGCAGGGAGGAGAAAGTTGAAATCCTGCAAAAATCTTCTTACACCTGGGGTCATTTATTTGATAAGTCTGGTAAGCTCACGCGTGAACTTGGAACCTCTGATTCCATAACCTTTTGGCGCCAGATTCTATGGAACGATTCCCAGCAAGCCTCATCCTCAGGCTGTTCCAAGGATGATT
This sequence comes from Pueraria montana var. lobata, assembly GCA_026413185.1. Classification (NCBI taxonomy): domain Eukaryota; kingdom Viridiplantae; phylum Streptophyta; class Magnoliopsida; order Fabales; family Fabaceae; genus Pueraria; species Pueraria montana. The sequence goes on from CM048655.1 coordinate 52,718,427, forward strand.
TTGTTCATCCCCCTCATGGGATAGAAGTGCTGCGTCCAGTCAAGACTCATCATTTCTCAGACACATTTGCCTGCTTTCTGAAGGATTCAGATGATTATCTGGAGTTGATGAAGACTCTGCCAACAATCAGAAGCAACAAGGTGTTTGACCTCAGAACACTGGATCGCACGGAGTTTGTGGAGGAACTCCAAACTCTCCATGAGGAGTACCTTGCAGAAGAAGCCACCGCAGCAGTGGAACAAGCTCGTGTTGAGCAGCTGGCTTTTGAGGAAGCTGAAACAGCAACCATGGAAAAGGAAGATATGGTTGCTAAATCAAAGGCTACACAGGCAGAACTGGATGAAGCCTCTGCCAAGGTGACAAAGGTGCTAGCTCATCTTGACCTGGACCCATCAGTACCAGTGGACGTAGAACACTTTGTCACGTCACATGAAGAAGCTACCGTCCAGTCTGATAGATCCGAGGATGATAGAGAGCTCGTTGTTGAAGCGTCCAAGCAAATGGAAGCCTCTGCAGCACAGCCTATTGCTGAAGATGTCACAAGCCTCCCCATTGTTGAGGCTTCTGCTGAAGCACATTCAGGCACACATCAACTGGTTCCAACTGGATCTTCAAGTCCAAGGGGCATCAATCCCCTGCGATTTGCTGAACCACAAGGAGTCTCAGAAGATCGTGTTCATGAAATTGTGCAACAGGCTCTGAGGCAGCAACAGCTGGAGACTGAGGCCGCATTTCAAGCTTTTCAGCAAAGACAACAGGCTGAAGCTGAACAACATCGTCTAGTGCTGCAAAATGCAATTACTGAGCAGTTCATGAGTCTCTCACAGACACTTGTGAACCAGATTCAACATACAGCAGCCACCTTACTTGGTCACGTTGCTCATCCAGTACCACAAGTCCAACCTCAACCTCCACAACCAGCACCACCAAACCAAGCACCACCAGAACAACCACCACCACATGAACCACCTCCTCAGCCATAAGGTGACCATGATGGCCACATCATTTTTTTTTCCATCTTTCAAACCTTTTTGTTAATGACAAAGGGGGAGAAATTGGAAGTTTTGATGAGAATAAATAGTTAAACATTTGTATTCAAATGTTTGAATATATACATACTGATTCCTTTATCAAAACATGAGGTGTTTATATTCATATATTCCGCATCCATATCATTGATATGTTTTTCACTCTGATATCTGTTATACTTACCTTTATATCTATCTGTTATTTGATGCATAAGAAATGTTGAACTCAGGGGGAGTACTTCATTTCACTTTTATACTCTAGTATAACATAATCATCTCTGACTTGACTCATTGTATTCTTATATGATTATGTGTCTGTTAACATCAAAATTTACCATTATTTGTCATCATCAAAAAGGGGGAGATTGTTAGGTTCTAAGACCTTGGACGATATCCAACCCCTCCTATTCGGTTTTGATGATAATAACTAAAGGATAAATTTTGAAGTATCTAATGATCTAGTTTGAGTGTTATAGGATTTACATCGTCCAATCCCGCAATGGTATTGTATCTCTCAAACCTGGACTCTATGTTTTAATAATGTGAGCGTCCAATTGTGTTTTATAAGAAACATACAGGCAGCGTCCAATGCTCCTTTGAGAACAAGCGTCCAACGCTTGAGTAACACTCACTGTGGTTACTATCTTTAAAATACGCTTTCTATAATATAAGGCAACGTTCACTATATCATATTTTAACATGCCATGATCTTTTCGAAAAGTATTGAACAGGAAAAGAAGAAGCTTCTCTCTGCAGAGAAAGTACAAGTAGGAGAGAGGCGCTACGAGTATGGCTGTCACATCCATCATTTCACTCTAAGTCAAAATGTGACAACGGCAATAAGCTACAGAAAGAATCGCTCTTGGAAAAGGAACAGAATCCTCAACGGATATCTTTCAACAAACTTCCTATATATAGAAGGATGAGCTCACGTATCAAAAAGACGAGAATTTGAAAAAGAGCAGAAACCCTGTCAAAACGACTGGACGACCATAAGCGAAAAAGAGCATTTATCTTAGCTTTGCTAAGCAAGTCTATACACTCATTCTTATTGTAATATCCTCTCATTGAGAGTTAAATTTTATTTACAATATCAAACAATACTGTTTGGAAAGCCAGGAGTGGCTTAGTGTTAAAAAATACTTGGTTTTTGTGTTTAATCTCAAGGGGAGATTAAGGGTGTGCCAGAAGTGGCCTAGAGAATACTTGTAGCCAGAAGTGGCAAAGTTAAGAATACTTGAGTGTAATCAGTTTTGATTAGTAGAACCCTTCAAAAGTTTTTGAAGGAGAACTGGACGTAGCTCAGTTGAGTGAACCAGTATAAAACTACGTATTCTATTCACTCAACTTCTAGCTTACTTGCATTTCTTTTAAACTATCTCTTCAGCATATTACGAAAAAGTTTCTATACACCTTTTTATCCAAGTTTATCCATTACGTGTATTTAAACGAAAAAGAAGAAGAGTAGTTTCTTTGGACGGTTATTTTTAATCGACTGGACGATAGCTTGTTTTTTCTGTTTTACTAAACTTCGGTAAAACGAAAAGATACACTATCTTCATTCTAGCTAAAGTTTTCCAAAGAAAATTTAAATACACTATTCAACCCCCCTTCTAGTGTATTTCTCTACATTTCAAAACTTTGATAGGTTGTGACATCGGGAATGGATTAATGTTATTAGTTATTAAGTTTAGTTTTATTTTTATGTAACCATTTGTATGGCCTTTGGAGTGCCAAAATAGTTTTGATTTAAATAAATATTTTAAGGTTTATTGTGTGTATTGTTTAAGAATGTGATATTCTTTACTTGCGAAAAGTTTTTATAAAAATTGTCTTTCTTTTCCATAACGTAATATTTGTTATATTTATGCTATTAGGGTAAAGGGTGTCACAATGAGTTTTATGATGAAAATCCTAGAAAGACTATGTCATATCTTGAGTTGTACTTGTCCGTTTGAGGTGTCGTTTGAGTCATTGAAAAGTTTGCTGAAAAAGCTACAATTCATCCCTACACCTTAGAAACCAAAATCGGCTTCTATCTTGGATAAAATTGACCCCAGAGTAGGCCACTTGATCATGAAAATCACTCTAAGTCCCACATTGGGCAAAATAATCTCATAAACCCCTTATGTCCTATAGGAGACCACCAAGCCTTAGGAGCACCAAAGAATAAAGTGGGCTTAGTGTTAAGCGCGGAGCCCCTAATAGTTAATATTTTCATCTTTCCCTTAGAGTTTTCAAACTCGGAGCATATAAGCGGCTTGGGATCATGTTTTTAAATCACACTCAAGTTTTAGCCATAGTAAGAGTTGTTGCGGGGGTCATGGTGGACAGCGCCACCAAGCTCGCCCGGGTCAATCGGAGATCATCTTCGTGCTTCCCAAGTGAGTGATTTCCCCTATCCTTCCTAAGTTATTGCCTTCTTTAGTTGTTGGTATATGCTTTATATTTTAATTGGATGGATTGTGAATAATACCTTGAAGCATTATGTCTTCTATTATGGGATAATAAATTAATTATATTTGAATTGTAGACATCTCATCTTAGGATTCGATCATGTTTGAATTGTAGATATTTAAGTATCTTATCATAGGACCTACATATCTCATTGTAGTTTAGGAAAATGATGTGGAAATTGAGATGTGAAGAGAGTAAACAGGAACGAGATTTTAATGTGAAAAACGAGTTGTAAAGATGACCGAATTAGGCTTAGGTGTCTTCATAAGAGATGTAGACCTAGATGTTAGCTAACTAATGGCTTTGGTTTCACCCCAATCGGAATTCTAGAACTCTAGATATCATCTAATTAGTGAGCAAAGGTCAAGCTATCAGGATTTTGCGATAAGTAGTCTATGTTGTTCTTAATTTTAGGCATACTAGATCATAAAACTAGATATTGAGGTCAACATACAAGTTGTAGATAATTGTCTTAACTTTAAAACAAGATAAAATGAAACTTGATATGATTAGTATAACTCTAGATATCATGTTTATACCTCAGAAAGGTCATAGACTTGCAACATGATAGAAGTAATACTCAACTTACAGGATGTTATACAAATCATAATACAAAGTAGATAGATGCTATAATTGATGTATGGCATAGGGTTAAGATGTATTTCGGGTACTTCACTTGATTGAATAATGATATTGAATACCTGTGTTGATGTTATAACTTGAATGGTGAATTATGAGTGTTATGCAATCATTGAATGCTTTACATTATCCCTAAAGTGTGAATTGTGATGTATGAGTATTAAGTGTCTTTGACTTTGAGTTAAGAGGTGATGTTAGATGCCATTGAGATGGGTGACCTAGCCTATGTGGGGCAAGAATCGGTCCAGGTGATATTTTGACCGTGAGTGACCTAGCCTATGTGGGGCAAGAATGGGCCCAGGTGATATTTTGACCGTGAGTGACCTAGCCCATGTGGGGGCGAGAATGGGCTCATTATGTTTGATGTAAGGTTTAATGAAGTCATGAACATCTATGTGAATCATGCATCATAACATGATATATATGTGTTTTCGAAAGTTGTTTATGAACCTAACTGGGGAGGTCGTAAAGAGCTCGTTGAGTTCTGACCTTAGGGGTGTTATCTAGTTTGGAATCTCCTTGAAGCTCATGTTGATCCCATGTGTTGGAGTATCCTTGCAAGACTGGGTAACCCTGACGAGCCGCTAAGGGTATCATCTTGGTTGAGACTGTTAGTATCGGATGTCCATGGTGTGGCTATTCGTCGACTCGCACGTACTTCCAGGCTACTTTCACAAGAGTGTTTTACTGGTACCACATGCATATAAGAAAAGAGAATGAAACATCGCATTGCATACGTGCATTATTGTAAGTTTTGTCTGACTTGTGTGGTTTATGAGGTGGATGCCATGTATACCTTGTGTTGTACTTATGTGATGTGTGAATGATTCTATTCATAATCGTAATATGTTGTGAATGTATATGTATCTAGACTTGTAATGGAATGGGATAGGATGTGACTCTTTATGGGCATAGGGAGAGATGCACCTAGAACGACACTATGTGAGTATAGGTCATGATGTATTTTCTATTAAGAAATAGACTGATGGAAAATGAGTGTTAGAGAGTAGAATACGAGCACGGAAAATGAAGTTAACGTGAGAGAGACTAATGGAAGTAACTTGCTAGTTAAAGGATAAATCCTAAGATACCAAAGAGGGTGAACCAGCGTAGTAGAGTGAGCACGAGAGATGTGTTACAGGAAAGTGTTTATAATCGATGGATGTAGACCAACTTATCTGTTAGGGTAGAAGGGTTTAACCCAGCTGTAGAGTCTTAGAGCACTTACTAAGACCTTATGTCTCACCCCTTTAAGTTCCCTCATTTCAGGAAATAAGTGATGGCGCGTGTCGTTGGAGCATGGAGCCTCGTCATGGAAGATGTAGCTTAGTTATTTTATATTTCTATGTAATTTTCTTATATATTATATGATGTAAATGTTACGAGAAATAAGTTGTAATTTATATGTTTATATGTTACGAGAAATAAGATGTAAATGTTTACATGAGATTGTTGTGTAAATGTTTTTAATTTTTGCATCTCTAGAAATCTTAAGTGTAATTACGGTAATATCCTTAGGGTGTTATACAATGTACCTCTATTTTCTGAATAAATAATTTTTGTTTAGGATTTTGACTCCAATTTAAAACGAGAATATGGATTTTAGAAAATAAAGTGTACTAACAATTGATTAGAAATTAACAATAGAAAATTATGATAAGATCAAATACATATATAATAAAATCTAAAACTAATTAAAATTTTAATTTTTAATTTTTTAATTAATAGTTATTATTGCAACTTATTTTCTAAAGTGTATCTCCTTATTATAGAAGAACGAAATAATTTAATTTATGTTTATTGTTGTTATGCACATTCTCTAAAGATCATATGATTATCTTAATTTTCATCAATTATACATATAAAAAAGGTTGTGTAATAGTAAAAAATATTCACGATGTATCCAAAAAATCCTTTTATTCTTAGGAAAAAGTGTTTTTTTTTTCAGAAAAGACCCCTTATTGATTTGGGTTCCAAAAATTTTACACGAAAAAGTCAAGAAAATGCAAAAGAAAATATTATACAAAATGTAAATTTATACACTCTTTTTTAAATGTTGCACAATATTATTAACTGAATTATTTGAAGATAAATTTGTCAAAATAAGTTACAATTCCTAATTCACTTTAACTCATAATCAAATTATTTATGTTTTGAAAACTAGACTAGATCAATCACTAGAACTAGACAATTAGTGAACTTGTTTAATATCCGATCTAAATACATCACAAAATTGGTTTTCAGAAAAAAAATAATGGTAAAAAAAATAAAATTAGGAAAATTAAGAAAAAAAATCAGTTAATTGAAAGTTGGTAAAAAAACAATATTTTTAAAATCGGACCGATCATTGAACAGGTTGAACCGGTATTAATAAAATAATAATAATTAAATAATTTATATAATAATATTAAATAAATATATATCACATAACTTTAAAACAATAAAAACTAAATTAAAACCTAAAAAATCATTTTACAAGTTTTTAATATTCAAAATATATATAAAAGTCTAATCAAATATACCATAATACTTAAGTTCAAATTTTAATAAAATACAATAATGTTTCATTAACAATAACAAGTTTACATTTAGAATAAGCCAAAAAAATGACAAATTAATAAAATATAAAATTATCAAAAATCAAGATATAATTTTTTTAAAATAAATATAAATGAGCAAATTATATGTTTTACAAGAAAAAATTTAATAATAATTGATAAAAATAATTTGTATCTATTTCAAATATTTATTAAATATGTGTTTTTATTTATCTTTAAAATATTTTATATTAAATTTAAAATTTTCAAAGAAAATAAAAATAAAAAAAATACTGGTTCAAACCGATTTTTAGCACCGGTTCTTGATTGATTTTGGCCTGTTTTATACCGATTTGACCGGTTCTCACTGGTTCTGAAATCCTTCGATTTATAGAGTATTTGGATCGATCACTAGACCAGTTTTCGATTGAACTGGTCGAACCGGCCGGTCTGATCCGATTTTGATAACATTAGTAAAAAATGTTTAATATAATTTTATTTTGATTTTATTTATTAAAAAATGAAAAATCAAACTAATTTTCATTTTTTATTATATTTTAAATGTGTTGGTTATTGTCAAAGGACATTGTTGTGTATTATTAAAAGGGTAAAATATGTTTTTGGTCCCTCATTTTTTCTTGATTTCTATTTCTAGTCCCTCATAATTTTTTTTTACTATTTTTAGTCCTTCATAAATTGTTCTATTCTTTTTTTAGTCCCTCATAAATTGTTTTGTTCTGTTTTTAGTCCCTGACGTTAATTTCAACTATTAAGTGATGACATGACAGACATAAATTGTGTGTGTGAAAATTTTCTAATTAAGTTTCTAGTGACTTTTAACCGCTAGAAATTTTTTGGCGGTCAAAAATGTTTACTTTTGTAACATTTCTTGTGCTTTCAGAAAATCTGGTGTTCGAGGTTTTGATTTTTTTTTCTAACATTTTTAACAGTTTTAGTTTGATAGAAAATTTGCAGTAGTTAAAAATCGCTAGAAACTTAAACATAAATTTTTCAAGCACAAATTATACTCGTCACGACATCACTTAATAGTTAAAATTAATGTCAGGGACTAAAAATAAAAGAATATAATTTTTGAGGGACTAAAAATACAGAAAAAATTTATGAGAGACTAAAAATAGAAATTTAGATAAAATGAGGAACAAAAAACATATTTTACCCTTATTAAAACTTAGATTTAAGTATTATAATATATTTAATTTAATTTTTTTTGCATATTTTAAATATTAAAAATCTATAAAATGCTATTTTGTATTAATTATAAAAAGTGAGTCAAGTTCAAAAAATAAATTTTGTTAACAATTATTTTAAATTTTTTTAACTCGATCATATATATATGAATTTGTTTTATTTTTAAAATTTATTTTTAAATAATACTTAAAATTAAATGTAAGAAAATTTTAGATGTTTATTTTTATTATATTATTTTTTAAAAATTAATTTTTTACTTTTCAATTTTTTTGTTTCTTAATTTTTTTAATTCAATTAATCAACCCATTACGTTACCAAAAAAAAAACCCATTAAATTCAGGAATTGAGTGAATTGACGTTTTCATAACTAACTTAATTGAGTCAAGTGATGTGATTTGACATCTGTATTTTAGGTGGCAAGGGAAAAACATTTTATCCTAATCCTTTTTAAATGGATATACACTGTTCCCCCTTTTTTTGATTCGTGATAATTGAACTGATGAACTCTGGTCTTACACGATTTTCCACACAAATGACAAAAACTAGTACTTTTGCATTTATTCGATAGAAATACACCCAGTCCAAGAATCATGGTTCCGGTTCGTTCCAACTGGCACGTTGTCAGCTAAAAGAAAAAATAGGGTTAAAAGAAAAACCTATTTATATAATAAATGTAAAAAAAAAAAAAATTATCTGTAAGAATTATTTTTGACATATGTATCATGAGATGTCAACTGAGTTGACATCTTCTGAATTTATTTTTGTTTATTAGCATGAGGTGCCAATCCATAGTGCACTTTCCAAAAAATAGTCCAACAGAAGGCATTAAACGATTTGACGCCTCTTGCTAGCAAATAAAAAAAATTCAGGAGACGCCTCATGGTACCACGTATCAAAAATAACTTCTACAGATAAATTGTTTTTTTTTTATAATTATTATGTAAATAGTTTTTCTTTTTAATCCTGTTTTTTTTTTTTAGCCCACGTTGTCTTACTCTTATCCCAATTCACGGGTATTAACTTCTTTTTTTTTTACTCAAAAAAAAAAAACTTTGTATTTGGTTAGTTTTTTTAAAAGAAAATATTATTTTGTTTATTTTAAGGAGAATTAAAAAAAAAAAGGAACTATTTTTTTAAGGTTTATAATTTTTAACATGCATTTGCAGGCGAGTAGATGCAGATTTGAGTTTAAACAAATATTACATTTAGTTTACTTTGTAACATACTTTATTATGCGTACAGATATGTTATGCTGTAAAAAAGTAAAAGAAATAAAGAAAAGAAAAAATCATATCCTATTGAAATATCAAACAATTATGGGTTAATTAAGTTTTTAGTCACTAAACTGTTTCAAAATTTGATTTTCAGTCCCTAAACTTTAATTTGACTGGTTAAGATTCCTAAACTTTTTAAAAATTTCATTTTTAGTCCCTAAACTTTAATTTGACTGGTCAAGATCCCTAAACTTTTTAAAACTTTGATTTTTAGTCCCTGAAATCTCATTAATTCAAGGACAAAAAACTGAATTTTTAAAAAGTTTATGGATTAAAAATCAAATTTTTAAAAAATTTAGGGACTTTGACCAGTCAAAATTTTGTTCAGGGACTAAAAACCTAATTTTAAAAAAGTTTAGGAACCTTGATTAGTCAAATTAAAGTTTAGGGACTAAAAATCGAATTTTGAAAAAGTTTAGGGACGAGAAACTTAGTTAACCCAACAATTAATTATAGTAGGATATACTACCTCCATCCATAAACATAAGACTCTTTTAACTAATTCACACCCTCTAAAAAAGTTGATTAATTTAGTTAATAATATTAAATTTATTAACAATTTGTATTATTTTTTCAAAATTACCCTTACAATTATTGAGACTATCATTTCTCTCTTTTCACTTAATTACTTTCTACCTAATTAATTAATTAGTGCTAATCATTTTCTCCAATCCTCATAAGAGAGAGAATTACTTATCTTATTAATTTATAACATTCATTGTAAAGTGATTAAGGGTATTTTGGTCAAAAAATAATTAATGCAAGAGACAACTTGAAAAGAGTCTTATAAAATGAAACAATTTTTTTTTTTAAAAAAGAATCTTATATTTAGGAACGGAAATAGTAATAGTTATCTTATCATATCATATCTTAACCACTAAACAAATCCTAAACCTCTCATCATTCTATCACTTTTTGTATAAAAATAAATATTTCTTTTAATCTATAACATTTTGAGTCCCATCTTTATCCATTTCACTCTTATGTCCTAAAATAATGAGCAAAATGCAATATGTAGCTAGCCTCATCAATTCGTTGTCCTCAAGAAGGACACGTGATACATTTAGATAGGGAGGGACACCTAGTTTTGTGGGGCATATTTTGTTTGTTTCTTTGTGCTAAGCTTGAAAAAACAGATTGAGAAGCTTATTCACATGTGTCTGAATTAAAGGAATGGAAAGACATGAATAGATAGCATATGGTAGAGCAAATAATGAAGGGCATACATAATTGCTTCGGCCAGAAGGACTCAAGCATGGCAAAATAAACAAGCATGTCAGAATAACCCACGTGTACATATACTAAAAGTTTATGCCTCACTTATTTTAACTTATCTTTTTTGTCTTTGGATTGAACTTTTTGCCATTGTAATCCAACTTTAAAAATATATACTTTCTTGAAAAAATTATTGAGCTAATGAATCACGAAAGAGGGTGGAAATCGTTCACATTATAGAGATGTGTATTGCAATGTCAATGTTAGCAAATTAACGGTGCAATTTCTAGAGCATCAAGTGAAAGTTATATAGCATCATTATTAGAATAAAGCAAAATACTGGCTTGGAAAAATGGGATTTGATTATTGAAAATTAATGAGATTGTAGAAAATAGGAGAGGAATCCAAATTGCAAAAGTTTAATTGAGAATGTGAGTGGAATTTATGGTTATGCTAAGAAGAACTACTTGTCTTCTATTCTGTTCTATATGCCTAACAGGATTTCACCCACGAAACTTGTACTATAAAGAAATAGTAAAGAAGAAAGTGATCTGTATGAACACGATCAAGATGTGACTTTCCCGCGGGAATCAAAGATCCTATGCCAAACCCCCAATAAATGGAGCACATGAACTTTTGTTTTCTTTCTTGTGTTTTTACTCTAAAATGTTTATTGTAAGGGGAGACTCTCTCCCCATTTTTTAAGGTCACGGCTAACCACAATACATATAATTTGATGTAATTTGATTATAATTTTATTTCTCATGGCAACCCAAACATTAAAACTACATGGGCAGCACCCAATTCTAACAAAAAAAGCAACTTTTTAAAATTTTTAATCATTTTAATTTTATATGTTTTTTTATTATTAGACTTGCATGAGTCCATTAGTGGGTTAAGTGAGTTGGACAGAGACCAAGCAAGATTCTGGTCCATTTAATAAGCAAGTCAGTTCAGTCTGATTTGTTTAAATAGGGATCAAAATAAACTAAGTTAAATGGATTGAACTGATTCGTATACCCACTACATAACTATGAAGTGTAGAAAAAGATGAAAAAAAAAATTCATGATTTTTCAATGTCTCATTAGTACAAACATCTATTGAATAGTAGTATTCTTCATTTTTTTTATAAACGGAGCTAAGAGCCCTGCCGAAAAACAACAAATTCTTTCTCTTTTGTATTATATCATATCACCCCTCAAGTAATACTTATCTCTTTTTTTTTTTTTTTTACTCTTTTCGAGCGTCAACACCACAATGAGTGTCTGTCCACAAAACCATTTTTAATTAAAAAACAAAAAACATAACTTTCGTTGGTTTGACAAACTCCAATGCAAGCCGAGAAGAAAATTCCTCAAATAATTCTAGCGTGCGGCGAAACGATGCAGTTGCGTGTGCAAAAGCTCCCCTCGCATCGACACAAAACAAAACATTGTAATTAGAGCTTTTCCCTTTCTTTGGACAATGACTTTGAACTACTCCACTCCTTCTTGTATTTTTTATAAGAAATAAAAGGTTTTTTTTTTTCTTCTAATTATAAAAAATATAGATCTATTTTAAGATGTATTAATTATTAGTTTTCTTTTTTATCCTTCATCTTGTGAAATCTATTAATAAGACACCTACTCATTTCTCATGCATTTATTGGTCTATTAACAATAGAAGTTATACTTATTGATGGAGGTGTAGTATCATTAATATAACCACTATTTAAACCAATCAATTTAAAGGGTACTTTTGGAATAAAATTAAAATTTATAACATTATTAATTATAACTAACTAACTTAACTATTTTTATTGGTCTTACAATTTAGTTATTTGTTTCTTATATAAAGGACCGGAAGGAGTATATAATATAGTGTGTATTCAATTCAGGGTTTAGATAATTCAAATTTATGAGATTTGGTCTTATTTGATTAATTAAGTACTCCTTCGGATTAAATTATTGACATTTGTGTGGATTAGATTAGTTGGGTTAGATGGGCAGGAGAAAAGGTTTGTTAAGAATTGTATTAATTAAATCCGTGACTTGATTAGAGAAAATGAAGCAATTAATTAACTAATCGAGAATAAGTTGAATCTCAATCATACTCCACATCATGTTAATGAATAATGAGTACACATAATTTCATTTCTTTTCACATCGCATGTTTGCACGAAGATGTGCAAGCAATTGTAATATAAGAATTAAAACTTTGATGATTTTAATATAGGACCAGTTAAACAGAGATAAGAACCTTTGAAAGGATCTTCAAAAAATAATTCAACATGGGTGGGGTTTACCTTGGGTGAGGTATGGGAATTAGAAGTTGTGCAAGGTAGATTATTGGCTTATGCATCAATTCCAGAAGATACAAATTCCTGACAAAATAAGATGACATTATTGTCTAGACTTGAATTTGCACCAATATATGGTAAACATTAATTGGTCATTTTTTTGGAGGATAAGGTCAAAACTTTTTTGGCTGAGGCAATCCCCAATCGTTTGTAGCTTGCTTTAGATATTTTCATTAAATGGTGTTTGAAATTTATTCATTTGACTACTCTTTTGGTTGAGTGTTTCTCTTCCCATGCTTATAGCTACGGAGACGTTTAGAATTTTGCAAACCAAGTTAGGTGGAAGGATATTCTCATATTCCACATAAAATACCAGTGATAATCAGTTGGCAATTGGTTACTTATTTTGTTTTTTGGCGTAATATAATGTTATTTAGTCGTGGACTCTGCCTTTTTCATGATATCGTTATAGTACTATTCTCTCATGTGTTTTTGGCTGGCTTGATTTTGTTCGGATGAAAAGCCCAGAAATTATTACTATTTTAAAAGGGAGTTTTTTGTTTCTGCAACATCAATAGATAAATAAGAAAAATATCTAATTCAAATTTAATTTGATGTAGACACACACACACACAAATCGCGAATCCAAAGAATTGACGCAATGGTGTAAGGCCCCACTGCGTTCACATGAGAGGGAAACGATTTATTTAGTGGGAGAACCTGTGTTCGATTCCCTCCATGTGCAAAATTCTCTTGGACCAGCGGCAGCCACACATTGTGAGTGGGGTTAGTTTCTGACCAGTGAGTTAGGGGATACCTGTGATCTATGACACAGAACAAAAAAAAACACACAAAAATCGCAAAAGCCTTTAAATACTCTTAAAACAATTAGACATTATATAATTCAATGATGATATGAATTTTGTTTTTACTGAAATTTATTTATATAATGTTTTTTTTTATAATTATTTATATAATGTTGTTGGACCAAGAATTGATAGGGTAAGAATAAAATTTTATTTCTTTTAAGTATTCTTAATCACATTTGGTAAAGGGGCGTTATGAGTTGATATGTTAAGTTGATAAAATTTTAAAGGTGATGCTCATCAAACTATGTTTACAATCTCTTTTCTAATTCTAGTTAATTAGGAGATTTGAATCCAAGACCATACTTTCATACTACTTGTTGGATTAATCGTTTATTACTAATTATGTCAAAAACTATAACTGTTTTTTTTTTAAAGAAAAAACTATAACTGTTAGTAGTATAATTTCATTATTTTTTTTAATTTCAAAAGATACATTTACTTTGTATGAGATGGAGAATTTACTAAGTATCTCACTTTTAAGAGTGAAGAGTAAAAAATATATAATCCTGGTTGATCAATTTTAATTTGTTTTTAAATTCAAATTTATGGAACAATATATAAATAAATAAAAATACACAATCATAAAATAAATTAATATTTTATAATAATATAATATTTGTGTATAACTATTGCTTATTTATTTCATTTTTGTTTTGCTGTAAAACCAAATTCATATATTTTCCTTACTTTTATATTATTTTGACCCTATTAATATTAAGTTCATTCCTTTTTAAAAGTTTTGAAGCACAGTATTAGGGAGTAGGATCTTTTTATGGTACAGTGTGAATATAAAAGAAACAAGAAGTAGCTAAAACGAGAATCTTTCCGTAATGCTATTTTTTTTTCCATTTCTGGATCAGAGATCACGGGTGTCCCTAATTCACTGGATCAGAGACTAATGTCACTCGCAGTGCATGACTGCCATTGGACAAGAGAATTTTGTAAGGAAATCGAACACGGATTTTCTTGCTAAATAAATTGTTTTCTCTCATGAACGAGAATCTTTCTATAATGTTTTTTTTTTTTTTGTAATGCTTTTATAAAAAAAAATTCTTTCATTAATGCATCTAAATTCCAAGAGACCCGCCAAATCTTGAGCTATGATCACGCTTTGATTTGGAGCATTAGGGACTAGGATGGGATCTACCATGGTAGTAGAGTTGGACAATTTCAGAAACAACAAAAATCTTGGGGCCATTTTTTTTTTGGGGTCTTCAGTACAATAATATAAGAGCCAAACGGCCCAAAAGGCACACACACATGTCTTCAGCAGGAGTGACCCAACAGTACACTAGAAATCTAACATAAATCTCATGTACGCCCACTCAAAACAGGCTGGCAGCAAGTACTGAATCTCTGACAAATCGGAACAGAAAAAGCAAGCTAAGTGACGTTTGTTTCGCTGTATAATTTTACATTTGCAGAAATCACATTCTTAACAATGTTATACCTAATAATGTTATTTTCGTATACATGTTTAATTAGTGTTTAATAATTTAAAAAAATATATATTTATTTAAAAATTAAAAAAAATAAAAGTGAAAAAAAAAATGTAGTAGGAATGGATAGTTATTGTAGACAATAACTTTCATTCTCATGAAAATATGAGATATTCATCCCTTCTTGATAGGAATGAAAATTGCTTAAAATTTGATAGTGTAACATTCTTGAGAATAAAATATGTCCAGAAATATATTTTTATAACCATCTAACAAATATAGAAATATTTATTCCAATCCTTATATTCCTAAAAATCAAAGAGGATGACGTGAAACAAACACCTCCTAAGATCGACAGTAGAATTCAATGTATAACAAAGCCTGATCAAATAGAGGCAACAAACTCAACAATAACATTATATAGAGCAAAAAAACATAGAGACAAGACCATAGTTTTTGTCTTGAACAAAAATAAAAAATTGTGGACCAAAAAGCAACACATGCTAAACATGAGATTTTGTAAGATTCTATTATTATTTGTGTCTATTTTTTACCGCAAAATGTAGAGTACTACATATTTTCTTTTTTACCTATCTTTCAGGATTCGTTTGATGGCCATGATAGGATAAAATAATTATCTCATCATGGTTTAATCCGTTATTTGTTGTGTCAATAGGATATAATAACACTATCTCATCTCTCATCGTGTCTTATCGGTCTAGTGTAATTCTTATGTTGAAAAAGGAAGTTGGCTTAGAAAAATAAGATAAGTTCTCTCGATACATAATAAATATTATAATAACTATTATATATATAGTTATAATATAATTATATAATATTTATTATAATATTTAATATATATATATATATATATAATATTATTATGAAAAACAATATATAAGATTTATAACATATTAATTTACATAATATATTATTGAGAAAAAAAAGTTGTAGACTGAAAAGCAACACATGCTAAACATAGGATTTTGTGAGATTTTATTTGTGTTTGTGTCTATTTCTTACCATCGAAGAATTTAAAGTATAACAGAGTCCAATCCAATAGAGCCAACAAACTCAACAAGTACATTATATAAACCAAAAAAAAGAAAAAAACAAAGACAAGACGACAATGAACAATCATTGTCCTGAGCAAAAAAAAAGTTGTGGATTGAAAAGCAACACATGCTAAACATGGGATTTTATGAGGTTTTATTCTTGTTTGTGTCTATTTCTTAGATGAATTCTAGGGTGGGAAAGTTCAACAAATCTCCCACCATGGGAAACAAATATGGTACGTTAGATATAAGCCTTTTATAATCAATGGCTAAGATAAGTGGAGACTATAATGGAGATACATGCACTGGAATATTTTAAAAAAAATGAAAAACACTCTTCAGTCTTCCCCTTTCACCGTTCCCAAACCAACGTCCCTTTCTCTGACCACCACCAGCCACCCAAGAACCACCCCTCCCCGACGGCGTCCTCCTCCACCGTCGCCTTCACGCCTGTCAAAGTTGATGCTGATCTGCACCATCTTCGATGTCCAGCATGACGGCATCTCGGTGAAACCCTCCCTCCCTCCTCCCTGGTCTGCATCGCCCTCCAAGTGCCCCCCCGCTCCGCCTTTCTGCATCGCCTTCTACACCGGCAAGAACATTGGCTTCGTCGTTGCATCGGCGACCACCTTCGCACCATATAGTGCGTCATTGGCGTGGCGAGTGTAGTGCTTTAAGGTTTGCCTTGCCTTCTCGTCGCACTCGCACTGTTCCGTGATAGAAAGCAACAGGATTTTAGAGGAGCTTCTTAATGTCGAGGTTGAGATTCAAGATGTCCAAGGTGCTTCCTCCCCCAATTCCATCAATATCACAGATTCACAATCAATGTTAATGCCATGAACTACTAGCCTAAATTTCTCACAATAGTTTTTAAGACAATGCAAACGAAACGATTGTTCTTCATCCAAATGGTTCTATTCGTCAAATGGTGGTAGATGAATTTCTTGTTATTTTATTTTAAATTAAAATTATCTGTCTGTGCAGAACAAATAAGGGCCTTGACTGAGTGGAAAATATTGGGGGTAATACACCTTTGCTTGTTTCCGACAGAGAAGTGGTTGGGGTCAGAAAGGGGGGATTAGTTGCCAGTTGGGGAGGTGAGGGTGAAGGAGGAGTTTTTTTTTAATAGATATTTCAGTGTATGTATTCCCATGATAGTTTTCATGTATCCATGTATCTAACGTACCATATTTGTTTCCCACGGTGGGAGAGCTCTCCAACCGTAGAATCCGTCCTATTTCTTACCATATAAGAATTTAAAGTATAACAGAGCTCAGAGCCAACAAACTCAACAAGTACATTTTATAAACCAAAAAAAAAAAAATAGTGACAAGACGACAAACATTGTCTTGAGCAAAAAAAATGGTAAAATATATTTTTAGTCCCTGTACTTTCGAATCAACCATTTTAGTCCTCAAACTTTGAAAAACACTTGCTTTTAGTCCCTTTCCTATAATGGTGTTAATACTGTTAACGGAAATACAGTTTTCGACTGCTATAAACTGCCACAAAATACACATTCTTCATGTATTTAAACTCAACATCAGTGGCGGCTAAAAACCGCCACAAAGATTATTAAAAAAAACAGACCCAAACTCAATAAGAAGTTCGTCTCTTTCATTACCGACGACACATTATGTGTCTATTTTTTTAATAATCTGTGGCGGTTTTTAGCCACCAATAATGTTGAGTTTAAATACAAGAATAATGTGTATTTTGTGGCAATTTATAGCCGTTAGAAACTGTATTTCTGTTAATAGTATTAACACCATTAGAGGAGAGGGACTAAAAGCAAGTGTTTTTCAAAGTTTGACGACTAAAATGGTTGATTCGAAAAGTACAGAGACTAAAATCAACTTTTCCTGAAAGTACAGGAATCAAAAACATATTTTACTCAAAAAAAAAAAGTTGTGAACGGAAAAGCAACACATGCTAAACATAGGATTTTATGAGGTTTTATTTTTGTTTGTGTCTATTTCTTACCACCAAAGAATTTAAAGTATAACATAGCCAGTCCAATAGAGCCAACTTTAGCAAGTACATTTTATAAACCGAAGAAAAAAAAAAAACAGAGACAAGACAATAGTCATTGTCCTGACCAAAAAATAAATAAAATTATGGACCGAAAAGCAAAACATGCTAAACATGATTATGTGAGATTCTTTTCTTGTTTGTGTCTATTTCTTACCACAAAAGAATTTAAAGTAGGCTATTGTTATCCATACCCTTCAATCTTACTAATATACCTCCTTTTATATTTTTCTTCCAAAAATATCATTTTTTTGAAAATCACTTTCCGAAATGTTAAAATTTTAACACTTCCAAAAAGTACTTTTTGGAATGTGTTAAAGTTTTAACACTTTCGGAAACTACTTTCTAGAATGTTAAAATTTCACATTCCGAAGTACTTTATGAAAGTGTTGAATTTTTTATATTTTGGAATGTAGTTGTTGGAGTGTTAGAAATTCTACACATTCCATAACAGTACTTTTTGGAAGCCAAATTTTAGAATAAAAAAAAAGGCATCAATTACCTTTAAGTTGCTCTGCATTTACTATGCATTGATATACTCATTTTCTCGATTTCTTTAGAAGAAATTCTAGCTAAAAAAATGAAATTATGGAAGAAGTCGTTAGAGTATGAATCCCATGGATGCATTAACACTCCATTCACGGCAATGACAAATCTTCTAAGTGAAGTAATCACCGAAATCTTGTCTCGTCTGCCAGTAAAGTCACTCCTCCGGTTGAAATTAAATTTTGATGATGGTGAGAAACATAGCCAAGCACCCAAATTCTTTGTGACTACGATGTCATTGTCATGGACTATCCCAAACAATGCAAAGGTTGCCTCCCCTTAAAGGCAATTTGGTAACTTATTTTTTCCCTTGAAAATTGGCTTTAGAAAAGTACTTTTTTAAATTTTTAACATTTTTAGAAAATACCTTTTGGTATGTTAAAATTTTAACACTTTAACATTATGGAAAATACTTTGCAGAATGTGTTAACCCATTCCAAAAAATAGTTTCTAGAAAAAGAATATTTTTGAAAAAAATATAAAATGGAGATATATTAATAAAATTGGGAAGTGTCAACAACAATTGCTTTTAAAGTATAATATAGCCCACCAACAAGTCGTTGGTCCTAGTGGTGCTGGACTTGGTCCCCTTAAGCAAGGTCTTGAATTCGAGCCTTGTGGATGAAAATAACGTGGTTGAGAGGGGAGACCCCACTAAAGGTGGCTTGTAAGGTTTCTCGATGGA
Source organism: Pueraria montana var. lobata (assembly GCA_026413185.1). NCBI lineage: Eukaryota > Viridiplantae > Streptophyta > Magnoliopsida > Fabales > Fabaceae > Pueraria > Pueraria montana. The sequence goes on from CM048655.1 coordinate 52,737,690, forward strand.
GATTAGTCATCAACAAAGTCGGTGAATACTTCATACCAATAACATGAAAAAAAAGAGTATAATATAGCACAGTCCAATAGAGGCAACAAACTCAACAAGTACATTCTATGGACAAAAAAAAAAAGAGACAAAATGACAATTATTATTTTGAGCAAAAAAAAAAAAAATTGTGGACTGAAAAGCAACACATGCTAAACATTAACGCGAGGGAAACAATAACCAAAAATAGATACAATAATAAGATACTTTTGACTTGTTTTTTTAATATTTGTTTCTTCAACAAATTTTATGTATTCTTTGTTAAAAATAAAATTAGATTATACTTTTTACAATATAACTCATAAAATTGATTTAATAATTGTTGATAGTGGAAATTTGTTTCAATTGAAATGAATTAACTATTGAAAAGATAACTTCTCACAACGACTCTAACCAACAAATAAAGTGTTTTATTTGAGACTTAGAATCTACAAATTCTATGTGAGTTTTTATTTATTTATTAGAACAAGCAACAAGTAGATTCTAATCATAGTACCACCATTGTAAAAAAAAAGGAAGGAAAAATCTATTCTTGATTACTTATATCAACTCACGTTGGCTAAACGAACAATTTGATGAATAATTAATATTTAGCCTAAATTGTTTCATTATATTTTTTATCATTCAATTTTTTTTCCTAGATCACAAGTATTTTTCATAGGCGACAATCCTGCTCAAGCTTTGTAGAATTGTTATGGGCAACAAACTTTCCTTCGGATTATTTAATGCAACTACATATTCAAGACTTGAACGACAACGGGTTAAGCAATTGATAGTTCTTTAAAAAATCAACCATTAACTCAAATATTTACTCTTAATATAAATATCAAATTCTTCATTTGGGCCTAACATTCATCAGAATTGTATAAAATAAAAAAAGGTCAAATTGGGTTGGGCTTTTAGGATTTTCATAGACCCAATCATATGAATTCTCTGTATACTCTAAAGTCTAAATTATCCCTATAACAACTGAAGCTGAAATTAGGGTTTTTGCTTCCAACCCTTTTAAGCTGAAACATCTATTGTTGTGTTGTGCTTTTGTATTCTCTCGCGACGTTTGTTCTGATTCTTCTGAATTTCAATTATAGTAGAAAAGCCATAGCGTTTGTGTTGCCCTTTCATGTCTCTACCGAAACCCCTTTCTGATTTCTCTCTGTTGTTTTGGGGGGAACACTGTAGCAACTAAATCTCTTCTGAAAGATTCAATTTTGATTTCTGGGTTTGCGTTGTTTTGCAGATTTATGAAATGGGTGTGCGTTATGTTTAACTGTGATGAGCCCTACAGACCTGTAATGAGTTGCGGGTATGATCGCAACCGTTAATGAACATCTAAGGGACTGAGTTATGTTTGTATTAGTTCCCAGCTTTTCAATTGTTGGTGCTTGTCAAATGTGTATGGTTTTGTATTTTTTTATGTTTTTATTTGAATTTAAATTTGGGAGTGTGTGTGTGTTGTTGTTGGAAAGTTAAAATAGCTTCAAATTTTGGTGTTTGCTTGCTCAAATTGTGTTTCACTGTGTTTGGCAATGTCTTAGAAAATTATTTATGAGTTGATGTTTTGGGATAAATGTAATTTAATAATTGAGGTTGGTTTTTTGAAACACTTGGCATTGAGTTTTTATCAGAAGATCCAATTTTCTTTGTTGGTGATGGTGTCTTGAGTTCTACCGTGGTTTAATGAGAAAGGGGTGTTAAAGTTTTGTTTGAAGTATTATAGCTTTAGTAGATTGTGATGAAGCAAAGTATATAATCCAACACTTGATCTGAGATATCTGAGTGATGTAAACCTTCCTTTTTGCTTCTGAATCTACCTGGTTTTGTACTTTTTCTCTTTTTTAATAGCAAACTTGTTTCAGTGAATGGAGTGTTGGTCTTTCTTTGGGGGTTGAGGGGTTTAAGAGTTATCTTGTCTTAGTTTTTCACCCTACTTAGTATAGCAAATGTTTTGTGTGCCTTTGGTTTTTTGAGATGTGATTTTAGAATACAGTTGTTTTGATGCTTTTTTGGTTTGCATAATTGTATTAACATCTACTACCCATGTGGATCTTTCTGATTGACTTGTCTATATTTTGTAGTTGCTATCAAGTTCCTTCCGTTTCTTGTTTTTTCTATACTGCTCATCAAGTGAACAATTGGAAAAATCATAGGACACCTCCCTAGTAAACAGATATTGCTACGGGTTGGAATGAATCTTCCTTGCTGATGATGTGCTAGCATTGGATAACTGGATATTCATTTCCTACACTTCTCTTATTTATTGCGAGTGTTGCCCAATAAATTCTAGTACATTCTCCGTTGAGTTTAATTTCTTATTGTAAAAATTATCAACTTATTATACATGACAGCTTGTAATTAACAAGGAAAATATAAAAACTCTTTTTATACAGTTTTGCGCATGTACAGTACTATTTATGTTTGTGCATTGAAATGAGAGAAATCGAAACACATCTTTATTCTTCTCCATTTTACTTGAAGGGTAATATTTATGGATCTGGATACTCCTTTTGGCCAAAACATTGTGTTGACCCTAAGATTACATGTACATAACAATTTTCATAATAAATTAGTCCTTTTTGTAATGAAGGTGTAATTGGCCACTCTAAGGTTGATTTGAAAACTAATTATAATTTCAGGTGGGTTCTGAATTATTTTTTTCCAATTTTTGATAGCTTTCCAATTTTTTGCCACCTCTGCTAAAGGGATAAGTTAACCTTATAAAGGTATCACACTAACAACATAAATTATTCTGCATCCCTTAGCCACATGTAGCATCTTCTCAGAAGCTTTAATCCACGTAACACCTTAAATTAGCCATGTAATTGAAAGGCTTTGCACATAAAAACGCCATTAGAAAGTACACTATCTCGTAGGTCATAAAAATTGGATATGGCTTCGGCATCTTTCATATGTCTGTGTTTCATGTGTACCTTTATCGCTTGCTTTGCTCTTGGCATTCCCACAGGTATATCTAATTTGTCTCTCTTCTTTTTTGTTTTTGGGCGGTCCAAATTTGTCTCTCTATTTTTTAATAGATTACTATTGGCTTTAGACTTTGTATTTTGTAAGCATTGTTAATTCTCCTAACTAAAATTTTATATATATTTAGACCCTAAACAACCAGTGCACTATGAAGACTCACCCATCTCCAAATTTTGAGCATAGTCCTCAATCGATGTTGCTAGATCACGAAGACAAGCTGAAGCACCCAATTCCAACACATGTCAAGTTTTCATATTTTACGGGTACATCGTGATGCTGGTTTAGTTACTTCACTCTAAATGCGTAAGAGGAAAAAAAAAAAAACTACCTGGGCAATGGAGAAAATGAAATTAAAGAAATTAATAGACTTGTTTTGACTTTTTTTAAAAAAAAAAACTACCTGGGAAATGGAGAAAATGAAAAAAAAAAAACTAAATTTCAGGACTTTCATTGGTGCTTGTGTGTATAAGCATTATAAGTTCCTACATAGGCTAGTGACATAATTTGACTTTAGAATGGGATAATATTTTTCCCTCCTAATTTTTTATTATTAAAACTAATATTTTTTTTCTATAAAATTGATTTAAAAATGCTTTTGTTGGATACTAATTTATTTTTTGTTTATTATTTAAAATTGGAATATTGTTTTGTATTTTAATTATTTTACAGAATGCATGAACCATATGATTCATTCTTTGATGCTCTATATATAAATTTTTATAACTAAATCAAAATTAAATTCTTAAATTTTCTCGTCATTAGCAACAAGATATTTAAATTTATGATTCTTATTTAAATGATTATTTACTTAAACTTGGCTGATTTGATTATGTGAAAAAATATCAGTTTTTAATGTAATTTAAATATTATTCCAGAGAATTCAAAAAGGCTACTGGCAGATCTAGATTATGAAGGTCCGCATACACACCCAAGCCCAGCTCCTCATCCCAAGGAGTTTCGATTGTAAAGACTGTCTTCTCAATAAAAAAAAAAAAAAAAAAGAGAGAGAAGAGAAGTTTTTATGTCACAATTTTAAATTTTCGTATCCTTAATGTGCCAAACAAAACATATTGTCATCTTTATCCAAAAAAATAAAATAAAAATATTGTCATCTTATCATTATGCATAATAGGGAACTGTGCCTCGTACAAGATCGAGTAGAAAATATTAACCTAGTTTTTTTTTTCCTTAATTATCAATTTGGTCCTCAAATTTATTTATTAACGTCAATTTGGTTCCCATATTTTTAAAAACGTCAATTCGATTCCCAAGTTTTTAAAAATGTGTCAATTTGGTCCCTAAGTTTTTAAAAATATTTCAATTTGGTTTCCAAATTTTTAAAAATGTGTCAATTTAGTCCCCACCGTCAAATTCCATTAATTTGACTGACGGAGATATGAGACGTGACACTGATGTGACTTTATTTAATGGGGACCAAATTGACACATTTTTAAAAACTTGAGGAGCAATTTGACGTTTTTAAAAATTTGGGGACCAAATTGATGTTTTTAAAAATATGAGGACCAAATTGATGTTAATAAATAAATTTGAGGACTAAATTGGTAATTAAGTTTTTTTTTTTGACAGTGATTAACCTAGTTATCTTTATACAAAAGTTTGCATCTTTATGACTTTTTTAATTAAAAAAATCTTATTATTTAAAGATAAATAAAATTATTTGTATATGTACCCAAAATTAAATTAATATATGGTGTAACTAAACAATTATGACATACATATAATCTTGTTCTATTACACGCTACTTTAAAATAATGAAAAATGGTTCATTCCATTAAATTTAATCTAGTGACGAAAATTATATGTTGTTTTTTTTTTTACAATTTTTTGTTTAAAATTTATCAAAAAAGTAAGATCTACAAAATTTTATAATTTTCGATAAAATTCAATCAACTGTGAAAGTGTTATAAAGTGTTTTTTTTTGCCAGCATTTTTTTATTAAAAAAAAAATACTTTTGTATATTTCTTATGGGTTTTTATTCAACCAATTCTAAATCATCCGACTACTTTCCTAATGTATAATATGTATGATAAAAGGAAAATGCTTAAACGTACGAAACAGATTTCGTGTAAAACATACGAATGACGTGGGAACGTGGCCCCGCTCCTCTTTTTTTTTTTTTTTTTAATATAGTGGCTCCTTTTTCGTCAGTGTTTCTATTCTAAATCTAATAGAATAATAGAATACCCTTACTCAACACCTGCAATTCCCTTCCCCCTCAGTGGCCATGATGTGCACGACGAGGCTCTTCTTCCCCTAGACATTGTATAACAGTATAAGTATAACGAAGGGAAAGGGGCTGTAGGTATAATTGGGGAATTTGTTTGTATTGGAATTACTGTGAGGGATAAATGGGTTGGGCGATTGTAATAGCATTTAAGGTTATGATGTACTGTTTCGGTATGCCATGGAGCATTGGAACTTCTTGTGACAAGCTCATGGTTTTTTTATAAAATCGTTACTTTTTTTTACTGTTCAAAATTAAAAAAAGTTTGCTGCATATAATGGCTGACAGAGATTTTTGACAAATTGTAATTGAAATGAACACAACTTTTAATTTTACACAAAGAAAAAATGGATCACCCAATTGCATTCTTATTTCACAATTTTTAATTTTACATCTCTTTTTAGTATTGTATTTTACTGTGAGTTTGACAAAAGGAGTAGATTTTTCTTTTTTCTTCTTTTGTTTGGGTTGTCACATAAACTATAAAGCATCTTGGCCTGGTTCAACTCTAGAGCAGTGTTTTTCCTATGTTGGAAGCCATTGACCAGAGTGTTGTAAGGTAGATAATGGAGGCAGTTTTGTGTTACTTAGAATAGGATTAATGGCCCTGTTGATGGTTATGCTTGCTCTTTTTTGTCCTGTTCCTTTATTTGATTGGAGCATGAATTTCAAAGTGACAAGATGGTATTATACACCACTGTGATTAGTATGTATTTGAATATGATTGAAAGAAACAATTATATTGTAACTCATACTTCACATTAATTATGGGGACTTGTCACAGTCTTCCCAAGGCTTGTAATTGAAGAAGTTTTTTGAGGTCTTGGATTCTTACAAATTTTTGCAAACTACCTATATGACCATCTTGTGGAGTTTGATATATAACTTAGTTTTGATTGTTATTCTCTTTCTGTTCACTCTAGGTTCACTTTTGATCTTGAGTTCAGGTTCCTGCTTCAAGAAAAGAGCAGAAGAGCTTCTCATTACTTAGTCATATGCAGAATGACTTTGCAACAAATGAACTTTTCTTTCTTTTAGCTTTGTCCTTTTTTTTTTATATTTTTTTTTAACCTTTGTGGGGTTTGATATATAAATTGAGTTTTGATTGTTATTGTCTTTCTTTTTTACTCCAGGTTCACTTTTGATGTTTTTACTTCACGTTCACGCTTCAAGGAAAAGCAGAAGAGTTTCCTGTTACTTAGTCATATGCAGAATAGTGACTTGACATCAAATGAACTGTCTTTTTTTTTTCCTGTTAAGACATTAAGTGGTTTACATCCCTTATAAACTTGAAAGGTAAAGAAACAACTGATGCAACTGTGTAAACAGGAACTGAAACAAAAATGTGAATATGAATGGTCATAGCCGGGATCACTTCCTACAGTTTGGCAGCCACCCCACTATGGCTATGCTGATGTGAAGACAGGAACTGGAACACATTGTTAAATGCATTTTGAACATAAATGGTCATATCCGGGATCACTTCCTACAGTTTGGCAGCCACCCCTAGATGTGGCAAAAGCATTTTTTATGCAGATGTGAAGACAGAAATTCCGTTAAATGCACTGTGAACAAAAATGGTTATATCCGGGATCACTTCGTACAATTTTGCAGCCACCCCCTAGCTGTCGCGAAAGCAATTTTTTATGCAGATGTGAAGACAGAAACTGGAACAAAGATGACTGTTATATGCAGAGACAATTTTGATTACACTCTAACAGCAGCAATATACTCCCCTCTATTATATGAGCCAAGGCTGTCTTCCTTGTTAACATTCTACTATAATGGCATTTGCCAATTCAGTATATCAATAATATGAATCTATTTACACGAATGTAATACTTGAATTTTAAATATACTAAAAGTAGATACTTTGTGCACTTCAAGTTTCAAAATGAATAATAATATTCTCTCAACATCAACAACATTAAAAAATCCTTCCAAATAAAAATATTAAATTTGTAACACAAAGTAAAGCTACATAGTTCCAAAAGCAATCCTTTTCTTTCAAGATGTAGAGAATAACTTCAACTTTCTGCACTTAAATAATGGTTGATCATTCTTCTCATGCCTTTAAGATGAAGGTTGATCATTCATCTCATGCCTTTATAACGAAGGTTGATCATTCATATCATGTTGTGCCTACAAAAAGAATACATGGACAAAAGAATTCATGATTTTATATTAAAATTTAACCATATTGTTATAAAATGAAGAATCAGTACCTGTAAAAGTTGTGAATAGGAAACATTATGGTTTATGATTTCGAAATGGGAAGAAACCTACAAAACAAAAATATTAAATTAGTGGTTTCCATAATATAAATGTTCAAAATAAAAATAAAGAGAACTACAATCCATATTTATACCTGATTAACTTCACAAAGATGTCCTTGATTTGGATTGAAGGGAGCTAAATTGCTTATAGTATCATCTCCATTTCTCCATGGATAAATTTGCTCACACTATAAATATATGCAAGCAAAAAATGGATAATTAGTATGTAATGTAATATTAGGGAGCTAAATTGTTTATAATAGTATCATGTTTACTCATTGAAATATATTTATGCTCATGCTATAAAGATATACATACAAAACTCAGATAATTAGTATGCAATATCATATAAATTAAGAATCAAGGTAATAAATTTATTTACTTGATTGTTCTCTTGTGTGCCAATTCCATCAATAATTTGAGATCTACACAACTCCTCATTTTCAGATTCTTGAACTTTAGATACACACGGGCCTGCCATAAAAAAATTAAAATTAGACATATGTTCTATTACATTTAACAAGAGAAAATAAATATGAAAGTTTTCATTATCACCTTTTCTTGACTTTGAACAATTTTTTTTTTTGGCTGCATTTTGGAGTTTTCTTCCGTGCAAACTTCTTCGCAATTTGATCAACTTTAGAAGTCTTCCTCTTTGAAGGAGGACGCCCTTTACTTCGAGCCACTACAGGATAAAAAATTCTAGTAACCTAGTTTTGAATTGAACTATCTCCTTCTATAATTGTAGGAGATGTTTTTTGACATGTCAACTCATTTTTCAAGTCCTTGATCCAATTCATCACTTTCAACAAATCATCTTCAGTATTTATTCCTGTAGAAGCAACTTCATAGAAGGCATCACAAGCTTTATCAACACGTTGCAATTCAGTATTTCAGGCTAAATGATTAAAACCACATTTAAAAAGTGTATGTCTCCGCCTTATATCTTTCCTCCATCTTGACAAAATATAATAAGGTGGCACTGACTCTGTTTTGCCTGTAAGCTTAAGCACGGAAAGGATGTGTCTACATAAAATACCTTTAAACTCAAACAAGCAACATGTACATTATAATTTGAAGTCTTTTTCATTGAATGATACCTTGAACATGATATCTTTAATTTTGTCATACACTTTTTTACTTTCTGTAACAGAAAATATTGAATCCAAGCCCTTCAATCTTTCAAAGCAAGTATTACAATACATCAAAGAAGCAACTTCCAACTGAAATTCTTTGAATTTTGCATTGGTAAATGCCTTTTGGAATTGAGACTCAAAGCCAAAATGACTTATACAAGCAATTACCGTATTAAAGGAATCAAAATCAGCCATGCTTTCTTTTTCAATTTTATCCCTTAATGCATTATCATATTGTTCAACAAATTGCTTCAATGTTGTCTTTGAGTTTACATACCCATCAAAAAATGAGTTCATACTTTCACTTCGCTGTGTAGTTGACATTCCAGCCCAAAATGTATCCCTCACATACACAGGAACCCAACGATGCCGTTCATCAAATATCCCTCTCAACCATTCATTATCCTGCAGTCCATAATGTTCAATCATTTTTTCCCAACTCCCCATGAAACCACTTTTGCTCAAAGAATCATATACATCATTATGCAAAAGTGTCTTGATAGACTCATAATCAGAATGTCTACCCAACTTTTCTGGAATCTTTTTCATTAAATGCCACAAGCACCATCGGTGACGAGCTTTCGGAAAGACCACTTCAATTGCATTCTTCATTGCTTTATCTTGATAAGTAATTATGGATTTTGGAGCATTTCCATGCATACATTCTAACCATGTTGTGAACAACCAAGTAAAAGTTTTAGTATCCTCACTTGACAATAGAGCACAACCCAACAACACAGATTGACCATGATGATTTACTCCAACAAACGGGGCAAAAGGCATGTCATATTTATTTGTTAAGTAAGTGGTGTCAAAAGTTATGACTTCACCAAAATATTCATAAGCAGCTCTACACCTCGCATCTGCCCAAAATACATTTCGCAAACGGCTTTTATCATCCACATCCATCACATAATAGAATTGAGAATTTTGCTTTTGCATTCTAACAAAATAGTTTTGTATTGCTTTAGCATCTCCTGTCCCCAATCTTAGCCGTCTTACTTTGTCTATATAGTTTCTACAATCTTTTTCTCCAAATGTAGGATTCTCATACCCATTTGCTTCAACAACTAGAGATCAGAAATTTATGCTAACATTAATTCCAGCTTGATCATTAAGGTCCAACCTCCTTCTTATTTGAGCTCCCAAATTCTTGTTGCATCTAAAATATCGTACTTTGGTTGGGCTTAGTTCATGATTATGCTCAAGAACAACACTAGAAATTGTAACAGTCCCATCTAAACACATACAAGCATTCAATCTAGCCTTACATTGTGTTTTTGTGATAGGATTTGGCTTCAAAGGATTCTTTGAATTGCTCACATACTTTCTAGCCCGACTACATGCTAAAGTGAAATATTTTTTTCCATCATCACCATTTTTTGAACTTATTTTACCAACTCCAAAACCCAAACACTAAGCATAATTCTTGTAATAGTTGGTAATATCATCTTCAGAGCTAAATGTCATCCCAACCCTAGGTATTTCATCTTCATTAGCATTATTTGCTTCTAAACTATTATCACAATTTTCACTTCCTTCGTTTATTTCCTCTTCATCAGAAGATTCAAATCTTTCTTGCACTAACACAACAGTTTAAAAAATAATAATTAATCAAGTAAACAAATACACAAGTGGAATACAAATCAATTGGGGGTTTTCTATTTTATGATAGAGACAAACTATAAATAGACAAACAATAGTGTTATATGCTTACTTGTAACTGGAATTAACAGAGGGCGTTGGAATGCAAAGGAGCTAATCTCGGCTGCAACAATTGGTTGTAGGGACTTTTTTCTTGAGAGATGAATTTCTCCTGAGAGATGAATTTCTCCTAAGAGATGATGATCTGCTTATAAGTTGCAGAGGTGCTAATTAAGTAGTTGTGGCAACAAATGCAGAGGTGTTAAGAGGTTATAAGGTTATGTCGGGAACAAACCGAAAGGCTATAGAGACGATGATACGGTTACGGTGATTTGCAAAGCAACGACAGTGGAGATGATGAAATTGACGAGGTGCAGTGACGTTGTTGCAGTGTGGGAGGCAGATGGAGAACCTTGTTTTGACGCCACTACGAAGAACATGAGAAGAGGTGCACGGGAGTTTCTAAATCTGTTAAGGGGCATCACTTTTTATTTTTTTAATTAAATTAAAATAAAAAAAAAAACCAAACCCGCACGTGGCAAACAAAAATTTCACGCGTTCGTGCATTTCGTGTTAATAAGTTTTGTACGATATAGCACCACTGATGATAAAAATATTGAATGCGTTTTATATTTATGAGACATTAAATGCATTATTTTTATTTAATATTTTCTTTATAAAATAATAAGAAAAATTTATAGGATATGACAAGATTTATAGAAAGGTTTGCAAGATGGTGTAACATTACTCAATATGAAAAGGGAGAATAAAATAGAGACAGTGAGTATGGTGGATCACTTTTATAAGTGGTATATTGTGGATCACTATTTATTAGTCGTTAGATTCATCTAAGTTTCACAATCTTATTTTACATCCTACACAACAAGTTCCTTTGTCTATTCCCACCAGAATCCCTCCTCTCTCACTAGAGTCGCTCTCTGTCGTATGTCACTGTAAAAAATTGTCACTTTTTCTTTTCCTGGTTCTTCTCCCATTCCTTCCTCTTCTCCATTCTTTAATCTCCCTTCTTCTCCGCCAATTTAAGAGTGATGTTAAATTTGGCAGCATTAGTAACAAATCAAGTTGAGGTAAAAACCTTAAGCAAGAATTGCAATTTAGATGTGTTGTGAACATTGGCTTTTGGAAGGTCCCATTTCAGATTTCATGGGATTTATATTGCTCATTGGTTCAAGTGGTGGCACTATTGTGGTTCTAATGTAACCCTAATGGAAATTAGCAAGTGACCAAGTTTTAGGTTGTCTTGGCACCTAGGATATGATTCGACGCTGACCCTATATGACTTGCAAACCGCCCTTAGCATGTGCGAAGATCTAGCAACAACAACATGCAAGGTGCGACCCACTGGTCAACAGTTCCCTCGTTGTGTAGGTCAAGCACTGACGCTTTGATTTTCGCATTTGCCTTGAGCATTTACTCTTTGAGGTATGAAGCATCATTGTTGCTACTGGAGGAGTCCAAATCAAAATCCAACAATGACCAACAACGACAATGCCAACATCGAGGTGGTGGAGAGGGAGATGAAGCAGAAAAAAAATGGCATTGCCAAGGAAAATCGCTTCTAGCGGCATTGCAATGGAAATCAACACTGACAGAAGAGGAATTATAATCACATATGAAGAGTCTATGATAACATGATACACCCTAGATTAATCTAAAGGCTATTATAAGTGGTGCACTGATAGCTCCTTGGCAAGTGAACCAAATCGTACAAGTAATATCTTGGTAAGTCCAAGTATCGTATCCACAGGGACTTGTTCAATATTTGGCAAAATAGCAACATTCACTAACTATGGCTATCAAAAACAATTATTTTAATTGGAATGCAATAATGTAAATAGCAAGAACTTAAATAAACATAAAACTAAAGAGTAAAGTAACAGGAAATCTTTTTGGGGAATTTTTACGAACACTTGGAATGCGATAAAAAAGGATAAAACAACAATGCATAAAAGTGTTGGGATTGACTTCACCAAACCATCTCCTCATGCCTACAAAGGTCACTCATCTAGTTTAAGGTTCATTTATTATCATCAACTCACAAAATACTCAAACCCCAATTCCTTGGATGGAAAGAGCCTAAGTCCCTTAACCAAACTATCAATCCCTTGCATAGCTTAGCCAAGTAACTTACTTTAAGAACAAGAGTTAAAAGATGACTAACAAGCTTTGATCTATTCCTAGCAACAAAACCCATTAGGTGTTCTTCTCCATTTCTAGGTTTAAAAACATTTTCTAATCGGATTCAAACCACAAAAATCAAGCAAAGGGTGATCAAGCCAAGGCAAGCATTAAGCACAGAAGAGAACACTTAATAATGAACAATAAACATAGATTAATAACTACAATGCATACATGAAGATAAGTTCAGTTACATCAACCCCAACAAGGGTGAACCTAACTACCTAGCTACAAGAAGAAGAAAAAGAAGAGAAAACGATGCACAAAATGATGAGACTTGGTAGGGAAACCATGGAGAACAAGTGAGAGCTTCCCAACCCCTCATAATGCCCCAGATAGCTCCCCCACACAAATCTCTCCGAAACCCCCTTCACTTAGGTCTTTTATACTTTTGTTTCAGGCTCATTAATGCCACCTCAGGAGTCCTCATGCCCAGTCTCAAGTTTTCCCACGCTCAGCTTCAGAAAAGGCATCAGGGGTGCAACTCGAAGGTCCTCACGCCCAGTCTCAGCATTCTCACGCCCAGCCTCAGGTTGACAGCAAGCAAAGGGAAATTTCTTTATTCTCAGGCCCAACCTCAAATCTCTCAAGCCCGGCCTCAGCAAGAAAAAAGGAAGATGTTGGCTTTTGGCTTTCAAAATATGCTTTCAAAGATGTTTTGACTTGTTCCTTCAAATGGTATTCTTCCAAAATCTTCAATTCTTCTTCTTTTCCTACAATTAAACATAAAAAGCTAATAAAAGTTCTAAAAGGTTAAAAACATTAAACCTACTCCTAATTAATAGCTAGATTAACATAAAAGTGATGAAAACAAAGTTCCATGTCATGAAGATGTAAGATAAATGCCAAGATATATAAGCATATAAGGCATTTATCATGCACCATAAATCATATGAGACAATTGTGCACCTTAGAATAGAAGAGTCATAGTGAAATCATTACTTTAAACAGTTATGCAAAAAAAAAAGTTCCAAAGTGCAATTAAATGGAGTTTTGTAGAGGGCAAAACATACATATAAATTTTAGGTATTTTTAGAATTATTTTTCAATCAAAATTAGAGTTGCATATCCAAAACTCAATTACTCGTTAAACTGAAACAACTCTATATCAATTGATTCACGCACTCAGTGATACAATGACTTTTTCAGCTTTTCGGTATTTTCTGTGTGTTTCATATTTGTCTTTCTAATTGTTCTCTTTGTTTTAAAGTTAAAATAAAAAAATATTATCTTAAAAATAAAAGTTGAAACTATTTCACAGTTTTATACCTTTTTAACATAAACTTGCATAACCATAAATGTTATGTGTATACGAACAACATTTCCCTCATAAAGAGTTTGAAAAACCATTTTCTCTAAGGTGATGGACATTCAACTCTACGTTTAAAAGTGTAAAAAACCGTTTTGAATGTTCAAAATGGTAATTGAAACACTCTATTGGTCGTTTGAAAAAGATGTAATAAAGGGGTAATTGACCACTTTGGAGTTAATTTAATAGTACTCTTTATTATTTTGGGTTGGTTTTGAAATTACTTTTATTTTGAGACAACTTTTAGTATAGATGGTTGATCTCACTGTAACCTATTAGAATTGGTCTAGAGTTATAATTTGTATAAAGTCAAAATAGTCTTTCCTGCATCAACTAACTTACACTTCAGGTAACATTATCTGGTGTCTGAAAGTAAGAAAGTCAATGTAAGATGGAGGTATGTATGGTGTGGGATTGTTTGGTCGTTATGGAAACACAAATATGATGTTGTCTTTAGAGGGAAGCTTTTTCACAAAGACGATATTATACAGGATATTCTGTTCCAGACGTGGTCTTAGTTGAGGAACTATGAAGCTGACTTTGTATACTCCTTTGCGCAATGGAGTTCTAGTCCTGGTGTCTGTGTCGTGGGGCATTAATGGGTTGGGCGACTATGTCAGAAGTGAATTTTGGAACTTGTGATCGTGGCAGCAGAAATCAAAGACATATGGGAATTAAAGTTCGGGTATATTGAAATGCATTTAGAATTTTTGATTTATAATTGGTCTCGGGTTTAGGGGTTTAATAGGGTGATAAATAGTGGGCGAGAATTATGCTGTTGTGGGTATCATTTTGTGGCAGTAGGGCAAATTTATTGGTTAGTGGATAGGAAATTATGGTGGGGCTGTTAACAAGTGGTTATTTACCATTTATTTGATCAAGTGGCAATAAATGCATTGTAACCAATGTTATCAAATTTGGACCGGTCATTGACTCGGTCGGGGTATTGAGTCACTGGGTCAGGGATCAACCTAGTGAATCACTAGTTAACTCGCATGACTCGGTATAAATTATATAAATATTTATGTTTGTATCATATGTAACAAAATATATACTTGGCTTAGTGGTAAGTTAAGCATTTGCTGGCTTTCATGGTTTTGTGTTTGATTCTGGCTTGTGGGTCTTTTGTGTGTATTTTACATTGTTCTCAAAACCGGATCGGACCGGCCGGTTCGACCGGGAACCGGTCTGGTGACCGGTCCGGATATGCTATAAAATCGGAGGAACTCAGAACCGGTGGGAACCGATCAAGAATCGGTCAAATCGGGCCAAAACCGGTCAAGAACCGGTATCCAAAACCGGTTTGAACCGATATTTTTTTTTTCATTTAAAATTTTAAATTTAATATAAAATATTTTAAAGATAAATAAAAACACATATTTAATAAATATCTCAAATAGATATAAATTATTTTATCAATTATTATTATTATTTTCTTGTAAAACATATAATTTGCTCATTTATATTAATTTATAATTTTTTTATATCTTGATTTTTGATAATTTTATATTATATTAATTTGTCATTTTCTTTCTTTATTCTAAATATAAATTTGTTATTGTTAATGGACATTATTTTATTTTATTAAAATTTGAACTTAAGTATTATAATATGTTTAACTAAACTTTTATATATTTTTTGAATGTTAAAACCTTGTAAAGTGATGTTTTAAGTTTTATTATAGTTTTTAATGTTATAAAGTTATGTGATATTATATTTATTTAATATTATTTTATAAATTATTTTATTATTATTATTTTATTAATACCGGTTCAACCACGGTTGAACCATTGAACCTTGAACCAGTGCCTTGACCGGTTCAATGACCGATTCGATTTTAAAAACATTGGTATTTTATTTGCTTTTTTTATGAAAGTAGTGGTTGTAGAATCTACAATGTGAGATGTGTTCTACGAGAAAAAAATACAGCCAGTCACAAATTTTACTTGGCCCGGTCCGAGTCAAATACCGATTTTGTCCGGGTTAACACCAGTTTGATGATGTGTCACCGGGCTAGTAGCACAAACGATCCAACAACTGAATCGACTCGGCCACTAGTCTGATTTTCGGTTTAACCGGCCAAGCCAAGCCAGGTCTAATAACACTAATTGTAACCATTTCGTTGACAGTGGAAATGTCTTTTGGTTGGAAAACATTAGCTTGTACATTACTTTTGTACAACTAGTGCCTTTAATATATATTTGTTTTAGCTGACAAAAAAAAAACAAGTTTCAATTTCATAATTATAATTTTACATATTAAAAAATCTCATTATTTTTTTATTTTTATTTTTTTGCCACCTCAACTTACACGATGCATGTAAAGGAGTCAAGGTAAAATCATAAATTATCTAGTCAGAAGCATTAATACGTAATAATTTTTGGGATAAGCACACTAATACATAATAAATTAAATCATTAAAGGATGCCACGCAAGGTCAAAGGCCTTATTTATATCCCATAAAAACACCATTCTACAATGAAGTGAAGCAGCAATATCCCATCAAAATTAGAGATGGCTTCTTCAATATTTTTATGCCTGTGTTTCATGTTTGCTTTTGCTGTGGCTTGCTTTGCTCGTGGCATTCCCTCAGGTATATA
The DNA here is from genome assembly GCA_026413185.1 of Pueraria montana var. lobata. NCBI lineage: Eukaryota > Viridiplantae > Streptophyta > Magnoliopsida > Fabales > Fabaceae > Pueraria > Pueraria montana. The sequence goes on from CM048655.1 coordinate 52,754,118, forward strand.
TATGTGCATTACCTATTTTTGTCCTCTTGAGATTGTATCATGTTTTTCACTCTATATAAATTATAAAGGAATAGATTATTGACTTAATATTTTGTAAGAATTGCTAATTCTCCTAATTACCATATATACATGTAAATAGACCCAGTGCACTATGAAGACACACACAAGAACCCGTTTCCTCCAATCATTGAGCATCATCATCAATTGTCAGAAGACGAAGACAGAGTCACGCACCCAATTCCTGCACATGTCAAGTCTTCAAGTTTTACGGGTACGTACTTGCTGATGCTGTTTTATTTAATGTGTGTTTGGATTAGCGGTGACAAAATTGATTTTGAATGAAATTGATTTTATAGAATTGATTATGATTAAAATTGATTATGAAGTAACGAGATTTTTGTTTGGATAACATATATCAGAAAAATATTTTTTTAAGAGAATGTCATTTGGATACTTTGAATCAAAATTGATTTTGAGGATCTAATGATCAAAATGGATTTTAATGTCTATGTATGTTTTTCTATTATAATTAGTTATATATATATATAATTAAAATTAAGAAAATATGTGTATAACCTGTTAACTTTTGAAATAGAACCACATCCCTTATAAAACATTAAAAATGGATAAAATAGATAATAAAAGTATTAAATTAAAATAAGCATCAAATGTAAATGTATCTAAAAGAAGATAAATAATATTTTCTTTTTTTTAATATGATTTAATATGAGTGTGATGGTAGAGTAGATAAAATGCATTCAAAATTAAATAAATATAGTAAGACTTTTAATTATATTTTTTAAATCAATAAATAATAAATATACGTATGAGGATATTGATGTGAGGATAAATTAGATAAAATCAAACTAGAATTGATTTTGGTAGAAGTAGAAGCTACTCCTAATTGCTTCAATTTCACCATGATTTTTTCACTAAAATTGATTCTACTAAGATAACCAAACATACAAAATTTTAGTCAAAATCAAGTTTAACCCACTTCACCATGCTCTACCATGATTTTAATGGGTATCCAAACACACACTTACTTTATTATAAAACGATTTTTTTTTCTGACTATTAATGTAAGTCAATACAAAATGCTTTATTCATTTTAAATTATCTATCATTTAAGGCAATATATATATTATCCATGACAATTACAAATTAAAAAACGTGGGTACTCATTAGATCCCAACCTAGTTGTAACGAAAAAATCTTGCTTTAATTGAGTTTGAATTTAGATTTTTTTTTCTTCTAATTTACGAAAGCAAGATTGAGGTCAAAGTCAGATGTTTGACATGAGTTTTCAACAAGTTTTTCTAACCTAACAAGATTGAGATTGAAATTAAGTTTAAAGTTTTCATTTCGCCTCTCTTAAAAGTTAATCTTGAACAATATTTTGTTTTTTTTAAGCAAGAACTGGTAAAGTCAAACTCATTTTTGACCTGTCTCGTTATCATTATCAATGTGTATATATTAAAACAAATATTTATTGTACCGATTATCATGACAAAATTACTTTTTATTTTATTTTATCAAAATACTCTTATTAAAAGAGTTAATCATATTATGAATTAATTGAATATTTAAATGAGATACTAATAAAAAACTATTTTTTGAGAAAAAAAGTACTTTATTGACTTTTTAATGTAACAAATATTTTGATATAAAGTAAAAAACCAGAATTGAAAAAAAAAAAATGAAACACAGAGAGAGAGAGTAAATAATACTTCTTTATCTGTAGCGTCTATGTTTATAAGATTTTTTTTTATTTATCTGTCATTTTAAAAGTCTAAGTCAATATTTATGAATAAAAAAAAGGTCTAATACAATATTAATTAATGTTTTTTAATTACTCTTTCCGTTCCATTATAATTATTGTTCTAAGTTGTTTTACACAAAAAAAATAATAATAATAAATGGATGATGAAAGAGAAAAACAATTTTACAAAATGGTTTCATTTACTCCTACAATTAATATTTGATGATTATGTGGTTGAACACATGGTTGATTCCTTGCTCCTGTAATTAGTGCTGCTTTTGTCCATCCCAACTTTCTATGAAAAACCAAAATTCCATAATACAACCACCTATTGTTACAATTCGAAGAAAAGCATAAAATTTAGACATGCAATAAAATTAAAAACTACTCGTGGATTGGAGTTTTGGGAAATTGAACAATCACATACATTATTGTAAAAGGAAGACAAAATTGAAAAGAAGAGGAAGAGGATAAGCGTACGACATAATGGAGTGAGGTCTAAAACACGCAAGATTTAGGTCTCGGGGTATTCTCGGCTGTTGATGAAGATGGAGAATCCAATGCTGTAAAGTTAGGGATTTTTTAGGAAAAGGGGAGTGTACAAGTAAAAATGTAAGTGGAAATAGCAATTGCCTTAAATTAGCTTAACATGACCCAATCAAATAATTTATTGGTCCACAACAGGCTAACTTGAAGGAGCTTAGCCCAATCTGTTTTTACAACCCAACTGTTTTTACAACCTACTCTTTTCCTTCTTAGAGTTGTTTTGTAAAGAAACAAAAATAACGTTTCCTAAAAGAAATATTTTAAAAAATACCCATATTGAAGACTGATTAATTATTTGTTCATTATTTTAAACGTAATTCACTAATAACTAAAAAATTATACTACTATAAAGAAATAAGAAGTTTCGAAATATTAGTGTTTTTAATTATTTACAGATTACATGCACCATATGATTCATTGATACTAGACATAGTTTGTATAATTACTATAAAGAAATAAGAAGTTTCGAAATATTAGTGTTTTTAATTATTTACAGATTACATGCACCATATGATTCATTGATACTAGACATAGTTTGTATAATAACTACATCAAAAATTAAATCCTTAAAATAAGATGATTTGAACTTATGATTCTTACTTAATTAAATAATCATCATCCTAAACTCCTCTAAATCATTTATTTTTAATTTTTTTCACGTAATTTTTTGGTCAATTTTTTCACAATATATATTATTTCTTTGTTTTTACAGAGAATTCAGAAATGCTAGCGGAAGATATAGATATAGACTATCGTGGTCCGCATACTCACCCATGCCCACCAGAACACTCATGCCCCCCTGGCCTCTAACTTGATAAGTACTAAGGCCAATACTCTGTCATGTTATTATCATGCATAATAAGAAAATAACAATCTGAAATTTTTTTTTCTCGATATGAAATCTGAAATATTACTTGTAACATTCGAACTTTAGTTATATTCGGACCAACGTAATGTTATTACGAAGTACCAGATTTGGCCCAAAGACAAAAGAATGAAAGGAATAATTTGAAGCAATGTTGATAAATTTCGGCGTGTATATATACCCCAAAATAGTCGAGCTCAATATGCTACATAACATAAGCCACGATTCCTATTATTGAAGCTAAATTCATAAGCTATTGATATCCATCGCATTATTTATGCCCAATTATAATGTTAAAGCTTGTTTATTTTTGAAGCTATAATTAAAATTTAAAATGTATGTATTTTATTGATAATGAAATTTAAAATGTAAACTCAATATGCTTATAATGCATATTTAATATTTTAAATAAAAGAAATAAATGCCGTGAGGAAATTAATTGCTACACCGGATGATATGCGAATGTTTCAAAGAATCCGACGCAAGAAAAATACTATCATGATACCTGGCCAAGTTTTAAGAGTAGATTGATTGACCTTCTCTAATGGCACAGGGAAACATAAGCCTGCATTACATTATCCCCTTGAAAACCTTGTAATAAATTATAGTAAAAGTATTTAATTTAATTTGATTGACAATACTGTGAAATATTTTACTTTCATTAGAATGAATTTCGTTTTTTTACTGTTATTTAATAATAAATTGTCATGTATAATAAGATTATTAATTTTTATAATATTTTTTTAAAATTATAAGTAAAATAACTTTTAATTAGTTGGTAGTGTAAAAATATAATAAGACTGCAACAATATTAATTAATTAGATTGTTAATGAAAATGATGTCGACTATACTGAAAGTTACAGAATGGCTTTGGAATATTATATTAACAATAAAAACGTCTGCGTTGTTGCTTACTCCACATATGCTTAACAGCTTAAGCAAACTCATTCCACATAGATATAAAATACAAGTGCCAAAGGTTGCATTAAATTTATAATAACATATATCAATGACTTTTTCATAAATAATAACAGCCCAGTCAAAGAGAATTAGCTAGGGAGGAACAAAGCAAAGGTAGTGATAGAAGTGATGAAGAAGGAGTTAGTTAGCTAGGATTTTGATTTCTGACGTTTACGTTGGGGAATCAATAACCAAATTAAGAATGTTTCATAGCAAAAAACTGAATAGAAAATGTTAACGTTGGAACATGTCCACATCAGTGGCCAGCAGAATGAGATGGGAAATTGACCTTGGCAACAGTCATCAACCCCAAGCAAAGGGTTTTGAGATCTCCAACACACCTCTCTCACGCCGAGGACTGGACATCTCGAGCGTGAAATTTACAGGATTGGACATCTGTGGGTGGTCCGATAACGGTCCGATAGCGGGTGGCACGATAGGCTCACAACAAGGTACAATAAGTCCAACAACAGATCGCTAGAATAGGCTATGATACCATCTTAGAAAATGAGTTATGTGCCTAACTTAACCTTACAAAATCGACTTGTAAGATGAGGGTTGTTCTCACTTATATATTCTGTTTTGGGTCTTATCACTAGTTGATGTAGGATCTCCAACATCGATTGCTAAACCAAAAAAAAAAAAATTAGCCAACAAGGAGGGCAGTGGTTAAGTCAAGTCTCCAATAAAGAAAAGTGCTCCTAGATCGAATACACATTCAACACAATTATATAATTTTGTATTCTTATCCTCTTTTCTATCTATTTTTTTTTTAATAAAAAATGTTCACTTGTTTCAGTCAACGTTTAATTGTTCACAGATTTTGATGCCGGTTTATGAGCAGTCATGTAAACCATTCTTAAAAAATTCAGCACTACTATTAGTAGGCTATGCTTAACAATTCAGAGAGAATTAAGGTTAAGTAAAAGGAGTTCTTATTTTGTTAATAATTCTCTGGAATTTTTGACGCATTCTTGCCTTCTTAATTTATCATCTTTACTTTTGTGGGTTGTTTTCTTATAATAATTCGGATTTTTGATTTGAAACTCAAGCAGTGACAGCAAATGTTAAAATAGCAAAAAGGTTTACTATTTGAAAATCACATTTCATCCTTTCATAAAAATAGAAAGAACAATTTTATCTTCTTATCTTTTACTATTTATTTCACTTATTATATAAAGAAAATATTGAATATAGACACATTAAATATATTTATATTTTTTTTAATATTTTCTTTATAAAATAAGTGTATTAAGAAAATCAGTAAAAAAAAAAATATATAAGATTAGTCTGTCTGATAGAAATAGCCGACCAGAAGAAGTCCAGCATAGCATGGTTGTGCGAAATCCAGAATTCTAGAAAACCGGCCATACAATTTGGAACGTGGTTAATCCACGGGTGCCCCCAAATAGATGTGGTCAAAGTGTCAAACATCAAAAGAACCTTTTAACTTTATGATTTGACCATTCTTAATAACCACAACTTCAGGACTATAAATCCTTAAATCAACAATTTTTTATTATTAAAAAAATGAAACAATTATTTTTAATCTCTAATATTTATTTTAATATTTTTTGAAATAAAATAATAATTTTAGAATTTATAAAAATCAAAATCAAAATCCACTCTAAGTACTAAAAATAAATTTAATTCCAAAAAAAAAAAAAGCTATTTAAGATTATCAGTGATATAAGAAGAAGTAATAGAAACAAAAGATTGAATCCCAAATATAATTAGATGAAAGGGGTCCCCACTTTGACCCATCCTCCATGCACAGACATTGTCTCCTTTAAATACCAGGCTCCATTTTCTCTCCACCTCATTATTTATTACCCAAACAAACACGAACATAAACGCAAACACAAACACAGTTTTTGAAGAACAAGAAAAAGCTCCATAGTTCCAACGTTATAATTGCAACATGTCTTGTTCCGTGGTAGTTCCGAGTTCCCCTGTGTTCTCTCTCTTCAACAACAACAATAACAATAACAAGTCTTCTTCTTCGAGATCCACCGCAGAACCTCTCATGCTCTCTTCTCTTTCCATTCCCTCTACGACGCCGTCTTGCTCCTCACCCTCTCCACCCTCCTCTCCCTTGTTGAAGAGAAGGAGACCCGCCAAACTCGACATTCCCCTCGCTTCTTTCGCTTTGGCGCTCTCGCCGGCGCCGCCGTCGTCGGCGACGGACTCCGTCGTCGAGGTTGACGGACGTGGCTTTTCTGTGTTCTGCAAAAGAGGAAGGAGGCAACACATGGAGGATCGTTACTCCGCTGCCGTTGATCTTCACGGTCAACCAAAACAGGTAATTTACAATTGAAGTTTTCTTCATTTTTTTGAATTTTGGCGTTTGATTTGTTTAGCATTGGCATTGGAATCACTGAAAAAAAAAAAAAAAGAACAATCGATCACACAAAATTTAGTGACGAAAATTGCTTCTTTTTTTCATCGTTAATTATACAAAAAATGATTTTGGACACTCCTCGCTCATACTTAGACACCTACAAATGAATTTGCTTCTTATATATATAGTATATGCTTATTGAGCAAAATGGATGCAAGTGCATGCAATGAGTTTTAAGTTTTAACATGCAATTAATTTTGTTTACTTGTTTATTTTAGGCTTTTTTTGGGATATTTGATGGGCACGGGGGCACAAAGGCTTCGGAATTTGCTGCACATAACTTGGAAAAGAATGTGTTGGATGAGGTGGTTAGGAGAGACGAGAGTGACATTGAGGAGGCAGTGAAGCATGGTTACCTCAACACGGATTCTGAATTCTTGAAGAAGGAGGGTCTTAATGGTGGTTCTTGCTGTGTGACAGCGTTGATTAGGAATGGTAACCTTGTTGTGTCCAATGCTGGGGATTGTCGTGCTGTCATTAGCAGAGGGGGTGTGGCAGAAGCCCTCACATCTGATCACAAGCCTTCTAGGGAAGATGAAAGGGACAGAATTGAAACTCAGGTAATTCATTAATTAACCATGTGTTCCTCATGGCAATTTGTCTTTCAAGCATGTGTTCCTAACCAATCTTCTCATGACACATAGTTGAGTTTTATAATTCTTTCACGTAAATTGAAAAACTTAATTATATATGTCATATGTATAAATTGGCCGAAACTATAGACACGTGATTGTTTAGGATTGTCTAATAATTTCTCCTCTTTTAAGTTCTTAATTTGACATTTGTTAATTTTTGTAGGGTGGCTATGTTGATGTGTGCCGTGGTGTTTGGAGGATCCAAGGGTCATTGGCTGTTTCAAGGGGAATTGGAGATAGAAACCTGAAACAATGGGTGATAGCAGAACCTGAGACCAAAGTTCTTAAAATTGAGCCTCAGCATGACTTGTTGATCTTAGCTTCAGATGGCTTATGGGAAAAGGTACATATAAGACTTAATTAAGCAATTAATTAGTTACAATAATGTCAAAGGAGTAGTTCCATTTTGATATAATTCATGCATCATGCGTGATATTATTATTCAGCTATTAACTAATTAAGCTTTCTATTTTGAATCTTGTTTCAGGTTAGCAATCAGGAAGCAGTAGATATTGCTCGTCCTTTTTGTGTTGGGAACAATAGACAACAACCGTTGCTGGCATGCAAAAAGCTAGTGGATTTATCTGTGTCACGAGGCTCATTGGATGATATAAGTGTTATGATTATCAAATTGCAAAACTATGTTTGAAGTCTCATTGGTACAAGAAAGGTTGGGAGGGTACGTACGGGGTCCTCCATCTTAATTACTTCTTCATTCTTAGCCTTCAGCAGTAGAATCAGTCAGATGATGAATGTGATTATGGTTAAAGGAAAGAAGCTGGTACTTAATTTGTATATATATATTCCGACGAATGACAACGTTCTCGTTGAAGATATTAGCACTAACTTTAAGTAATCTTTTGGTAGAATGACCATGATGTAATAAGCATCTTTTGAGTGTATAAAAAGGGTTGAATTTGTATCCGATCCTAATGCAAATTATCTCATTTGTTATGACAAGTGTTGATTTATTTTTTGTACAATTCATATTTTTTAATTGAAGTTATATATTATCATCGCTCTTTCTAGATACATGTGCGTAGTTGAAAACAATAATTCAAACACTTAATCTTACAAGAGTAACAGCCAAACCATGACCTTGTATGTTTATCTGACTGAATATTGAAGCTGTGATTGTAAAGATGGTGATTTTTGCGCCTCCAATCACCAAAAAAAGAAATGATTTTTGCGCTTCCATATATAAGTTAGTTTTGAGTAATTTATTACCTAGTTGTTTCCAAATCCCATTCCCATCTCTTATAAACAGGAGTATGATCCCCTTTACATATATTGTTATTATTAATTGCCGTATAGATTCATGCCTACTGCTTTACTTCTCAAGAAAAATAATAAAGTTGAGTCAGATATTCAGATAGTAATACATTTTTTAATACATTACTTTTTTTTTATCTTAAATATAAGTAAAAAAAATCTCATATATATTGGTATTTTTTTTTAAAAAAAATGATATAATTAAATGATGTTAATTAACTTTATTAATTAGTGTAAATCATTCTTTTCTTATATTTGAGACCAAAGTGAATATTTTTGAACACATTAACCTCCATTATTAACAGAAATGTATTGATAATTATAAAATTTTATAAATTTTACTTATAATTTTGTAGGTTTTAATAACTTTTAACTAATACTAATTAATAAAGAGTACATTAATTAGAAGTTAAAGGATATGATATTAGCATTCCTCATCCATGTTTTATAGAGTAGACCTCTTCCCATATCCTGATGATTTTCCGTTAGTTAATTCTTTGTGTATGGAATGGAGAGAAACGTTCGGAAGAGTTCAAGGCTATATTTGAATTAATAAAAGGAGGTGAACTATAAATTTTAGTTACATTATTTAAATATGGGATTAAGTAAAACACAACTATTCATTTTATTTTCTTTCATTCAATATTCTGATTTTTTCTTCTTCTATAATTTGAAAGGTAAACAGGAAATTAATAAGTTTTTTTATTCCATTATAAAAACATTCAAATAATAAAATGATAATATTATTTATTTTCATTTAATTTTATTTTATTTCATCTCATTTCGTTTATTATTAGAAATATAAATGTCAAAGAACTTGATAATTTAATTTTCTAAGTAAAAATAAAATTAGCTCATCTATATATAAATGTGTTTTGCGTTGTAAATGAAGTTGGCTCTCAAGAAACGGGATCAAACATTGACGAAGAGTTCTGGGTTTATATGGATTTTTATTGGTAGGTGTTACTGTACTATTTCGCCGAATTTTAATTTTAATGTTAATTATTTTTTGTACATAAAAGATTAGGGGGTTAGATGTTGCTTATTTCTAGGTCATAAAATGCTACCTACGATACCTCAATATATACTTCTAGAAAGTAGGATGTGTAACAGGTTTTGGATTACAAAAATAACTTCGTTGTCATATCGTAAAATTCTAAATATAAATTGCCACATGAAAAACATTCTATATTTTTGGTTGACATTGCGCAGAGTCTTCTCATGTTTTTGATCTTTTCATGAGATCTATTGAAAGTCATATCTTAAATGGTTTGCCAGCTTCTGACTTTTATCTTTTTTTTCCTGCCTCACGTACGAGTTGACTCCGTAAAGCGTTGAAAATGAAACAATATATATAGTTCTTGTTGTGTTTGGGTACGTAGCTGAAATATTGCGATAAGGTCAAACATGCAAAAAGTTGATGAGTCCACGGAAAAGAATTCTTCCAAAAAGAATTATGAGAACTAGTGGGAACGCGATTGGTTAGACCCATATATTATTATATCATCATCATTATTGCAAAGGAATTGACCAAGTAATTCGTGGCCATTAGAAGCATAGAAAATGTCCACCACGGACCACCGAATAAAGATCTAGCTAGCCAGCACTCACTTTTGTTTACCGCAATCACTCATGAATGGTTGAACAATGAACCACCTCCTTCCACTACAAAAACAATTAGGTAGGGTATATTGTTGACTGTAAATTAAATGTCACCCATTTTATATATATAGCCTTCTTGGATAGTATTCAAATCCCATTTGCATAAAAAGAAATTAATGAAGTTGTACAATATATATAAGTCAAACAACTTGTAGTAAATGATGTAGATGTAGATTTTGGATGAAGCGGAAATTTTTAAATTTTTATTATATAAAATTAATTTGAGGTGAGACTCATAATATATATATATATATATATATATATATATATATATATATATATATATATAAAGGAGTTTTATTTTATCATTTATAATTTTTCTAATTAAACTCATTTTTAAATAATTTTTTTTAATTAACATCGATTTTTCAAAAGCAATCCTTTTAACATCAAAATATTTCAAAATTGAAATCAAATGGATCCTTTAACATTTTATTTTTATTAAGTAACAAGTAAATTTCATTTAAAATTTTAAAAATATAAAAAGTGTATATATATATATATAAATAAAAAATACCCACCACCTTTTATATAAAAATACATCACTATACGTATAATATGGTCGACAAATAATCGTTCCTCTTAAATATGTGATCATGATCGATTGATCTTCATATTCGTGTATATTAAAAAATATTTGTTAAAAAAATTAAAAAAACCTCCTTATTTTAAAAGATTAACCTCTAACTCTTAACTAGGAGATATCTTGAATTAAAAAAACAACGGCACCAAGGAGGAAATGAAATATGAACTCAGCTAAAATTAAAAAGTGGACAATGATGAAGTGATGATGGCAATAATATGATACTACTATTTGGTGTGGTTTGACCTCAGGTTGACTAAAGGTGGATGGGGACAAAGCCAAAGGTAGCTTTTAGGAACTTGACACGCGCCATGACTTTGCGACCGACCACTTTATTGTAGGCGCAACTTGTTTCTTCAAAGTTTAAACAGTTGGGCGCACCAAATTTTGTGTGTGGCGATGAGGCGATCCTTCAGAAATGATATTTATAAAAGAGAAGCAATATCCAATCACAACCAACATTTGTGATATTAGTGCATGTACTCTTCTATTCTAAGCGTGCCATCTCCTCAAGTTTATTTCATTTTAGAGATTAGGAATCGGTCATCTTCTAATGAATATGTTTCTGATCTTTCCTTCTTTAATAAAAAAACAAAATACTAGCTAGCTTGTTGTGTTGAAAGAACTTAATTTGTGTGTTTGTTCTGATAAGGGTCAAGTCCTCTTAAAAATTAATTTGCTTTTTTTTTTCCACCATAAAATGCTATGTAAAGGTGTGGTGATGATGAAATCTAAAAGAGATATTATATTGCCTTAAACAATTTTTTGATCCCACAAATTAGCGTGTTTTTTTTCCAGTCTTTTAAAGTTTTTTTATTTTTTAGTATTTGTAAAATTAAAAAAAAAATATTTTAAACCCTGTTATCGAGTAATAACGTTAATTGGTAACGTTTGTAGTTCATTAACTTGATAGGATAATTACATCTAATTTTTTTAATATATTGTATTTCTAAATCTTTCATCAATTATTTTAAACAAACGAGAATTTGCCTTCAATGATCTTCCTCTTTTTGACATGTGAACAAAAAAAAGTTTTACCACTTAATTTTTTTTAAAAGACTTTATGCATCAATATCTATAAAATGAGATAATTTTTATTCTTTTTTGCTATATGAAAGGAGATGATTTATTGCGTCACTTAATATGCAAGTCAAAGTCATGAAGCACTTTACTTAACCCTCCTAACAACAACCTCATCCGAACCAAGTATGTGTTCCATACTTTTACATAATGCATATTCCAAACATATTCCAAGTTATTTGCGTCTCCTATGCGTCCTCATGTGAAAATGATCCAAATTGAAGTTACTATGAAATTATTATTCCTACGCGTCACTTTGGGAGGCTCTTCATCCTCGCAATTGCAATATGTGATGTCACTTATGGTAACTTCGATGGTGGTAGGGCACCCCCCACCCTCCAAGTTGTTTCTACGCAAGCCAAATGGCAATCCACTAGAAACTCAATTTGCTTTACTTGTTCCTTCCCGAGCTTTTTCTTCAAAGAAGTAAGAAATCAATGAAGAGACATGTTGAATTGCATCTAAATTTCCTTTTCAAACTTGGTTTTTCCTTCTACATATCAAGTTTTGTGTCAAAAGTCATGTTATGTGGACGACCCCTCCCTTCGTTTCCCTTTCCCCCTGCGTAACGCTTTTGTTTATTGCTATTTTATATTCCTTTTGGGTCAATTCAATTCAAATGGCTTCACAAGTACTCACATGGTGACAAGTGGCGCAACTAAAGTAGTTTTAAGCCCATTGAACTTGAGTTTGCATGCACTAAATTAATCAATTAATGGGAAGAAAAAGAAAAAGAAAATCATAAAAGGGCATGCTTATCTTCCCCTCAATTAACTTTTTATAATAATTTGTCAAAAGGGAAAATAGGAATATTATTAACATTTCTAAAGACTGAAACCGAGTAGCAAAATTAGTGTTCCAATAATGTTGTCCAGGAGAAACAGAGAAGGAGATCCTAGATAATGCATCCTGGTTCAGATTTTCTAAAAGATACGACTAGATTTTGGGACCTTACTGAAAAATTAAAGTATCCACATGCAACAAATTTCTCAACAAAAGAAACAAAATATAAAATATTTTTAAACATTGTGTGGCTAAGAGCAGCAAGCATCATGGAATGGGCATCTTCTCTACCAGCCTCACTTGCCCACTTCTATTTTACTGTGTTCTCTTCCCCTTAGCCAAAAATAATAACCACCTCAACCAGAAAAGGTCACATTCCTCACTACAGCCACATGTTCTAAATGATAACATTCTTTAGCTAGAGGAAAAAATTTACTAAAAAAGTCATGGAATGGAAGGTAACAAACCCGAACCCGTAACTAATGTTTGATATATGTGTGTGTTTGTGAGTCTTATTTTATGTTTAATTTATTTTAAAAAATAAAACACAGCAGGAGATTGAGTTAAAAATTAATATATTTTATTTCTATTAAAAATAGAACTGGAGAAAATGAAAAATAACAAAGTTTAATTAAATATATTTTTTGTCTCGTGATTTAAATTACCTTAATTTTAGTTTTGGCTTCTATTTTTTTTAAAGTTTGTTTTTTAGTCTCTATAGTAAATTTATTAATTTATATATTTGGGTTTTGATACTTATAATTTCATTTTATTTAGATTGTAGTTCCTGTTATTTTATCCCATATAGGTTTTACTTTATAATATAATAAACGTTGATTTCAATGATTGCTTCTTGAATGATACATATAGTGACGGAATGTTCATCATAGAGACCCAAAAAAAAAAAAAAAAAACAAAAGAAACTAAAAATTAAATATTTAAATTATAGAAATTAAAATTAACTGTGAGAACAAAAAAAGTGTTAAAAACAAATAACAAAAAATTCTTTGTATCATGTGATTCTTTATTCAATTTTTTCTTCTTATTTTCTTCATCTATGAATTTTTATAAAAAAAAAACTTTATCTAAACCAGACATTTCTAAAAGTAATAATGTCACCTAATTACACTACAAATTTAGTTAATCTAATATGATTCAAATACAATCGTATTGTCTCAATCTTATTCCAAAACTAGTTTGATTCAAACACAATTGGAATGTCTGAATTTAATTCCTAACCAACTAGTTTAAAGGAGTGTTGTTGGATAAGGATCTAATAATTCTTTTATTGTATACATACCATTAATAACAACGTAATTATTCGACAAAAGAAGTAAAATGGGTAAAGTTACTCAAACTCAAATAAAATGGATAAGGATTAAAACACCCGCAAAAGAAGAAAAAACTTTTCAATCCATTCTCCCCTCTATCACCATTTACGTCATTTGAAACTTCTTGCGACCACCGTTTTTGTTAATTATCCACTTCCATTAAATTCCACGTAGGACCCGAAGTAAAAAAAAAAAAAAGGAAAAAAATTAGTTCGAGTGTGCGAGAGCGAGACCAAACAGCAAACACCCACTCCACTATAAATACTCACATCCCTCAATTGCTTCCTCAGAGAAAAAACAAACACAATTTGAACTAGAGAAGCTTTAAAATGAGTTATTCTTCTTGGATAAGAGGCAAGTGCATAGGTAAGGGCGCGTTTGGCACCGTCAGCGTCGCGGTTCGCAAGCTCGACGGGGAAATTTTCGCGGTGAAGTCCGTGGATTTAAAAACGGGTCTCCCGGGACAGCTCGAAGCGTTGGAGAACGAGATTCGGATCCTCCGACGCATGTCCTCGCCGCACGTGGTAACCTTCCTCGGCGACGACGCCACGTGCGACCAGCGGAACCTTCACATGGAGTACATGCCACGTTGCACGCTCGCTGACCTGGACGCTGACGTGGATGAGACTTCAGTGAGACGCTACACGTGGTGCTTGGTGAGCGCTCTGAAGCACGTGCACGCAAACGGCGTCGTTCACTGCGACGTGAAGGGAAAGAACGTCCTCGTCGGAGACGGAGCTGACGGTGGCATTTGCAAGCTCGCGGACTTCGGTTCGGCGGCGGAGTTCTCCTGCGAGGGGCTTCCGGTGGTGGTTCCGCGCGGGAGTCCGCTGTGGATGGCGCCGGAGGTGATTCGCCTGGAGTGGCAGGGTCCGGCGTCGGATGTGTGGTCGTTGGGATGCACGGTGATCGAGATGCTCACCGGAAAACCGCCGTGGGAGGGGAACTACGTTGACGCGCTGAGTCGAATCGGTTTCTCCGGCGAGGTGCCGGAGTTTCCGAGCCGGTTGTCGGAGCTCGGAAGGGATTTTCTCGAGAAGTGTTTGAGGAGGGAACCGTGGCGACGGTGGAGCTGCGATCAGCTGCTGCAGCATCCATTTTTGTTGCCGTGTGGTGAGATTGTGGAATCGTCGCCGCGGTGTGTTCTCGACCGAGTTGACTTAGAGTTCTCCGAGTTCGACGAGGAAGAAGAAGAAGATATGAGAATTGAAAATGAAAATTCGGCGAGGGGTAGAATTGGAAAACTAGCGATGAGTGTAAGGGCAAATTGGGAAACGCAAGGTTGGGTGGTGGTGAGGGAACCGGCGGTGGCGGTTGACAGTTGTGAGGACGTTAAAGAAGGGACGAATTCGGAAAATTTTGAGATTATGAGAGTACAACATGGAATTCATGTAGGGGCAAATTTGGAATGTTCAGGTTTGGAAAACGAAAGGGTAAAATTGGAAATGTGGAATTTGGGTGGGAGGGGCCGGTTGGTGCAGTGCAACCACAGTCACAGTGAGAGTGTAGCTGGTTGGAGGTGTCAGTGTGGTTGGGAAAATGTTGATAAGAAAAAAGGAATGATAATGAAAATGAACATTTACAGGTTGTACGGTAAATTATTGAAATCATGTTGTTTGTTCTTGGAGTGTTTAAAAATATATTTAAGTTTTGAGTTATTTATTAATGTTAATTACTTTTCATGGGCGTGTGACAAATTTGTTTTGTTAAGAGTATAAGAAGTGTTTGTTTGTAAATTGTAATTGACCACAACGCATGCAACCAAGCAAGCATAGTGGAGATTTGAGTCATTTGACAGTGAGATGAGATCTTAAGGGTGGATTTGGCTGCGCCATGTACCCCACATGTCCTGGTTGAAATCAGGCATGGGGGCATGGGACGAAGAGTTGTATGAGGTTGTGATCTTTGCGTGACTGTGACATAATGTACACTTGCACACTGATGCTGATGCACTCATGTGGTTCATGCTGTACCTCTTGTTTGAGTTATCAATGTGGATGGAGATAACATCTGGATTCGAAACTCGAATGAAGTAATTAACCGTATAAAACATCAAGAGAGTGTTGAACTCCAATACTGAACAAATGGTTTGGACTCGAAATAAAATGGATCATTAAGAATGACAAACTGTTCATGTTAAATTTTATGCTAAATCAATTGAGTATGTTACGTGTTTTCAACTTTTATAAAGCAAGGTGTATTTTGATTTGTTGGAGAGACCAATAGAGCTGTTTCAATTGAAGCTCACCGCACAAAAATATAGCACTAGGATAGAAGGGATATATTATACGCAGCAAATGATATGGCACTTGCAATTTGGTGTTCTTTTCTTGAAGTTACCACAAATTGGACAAAGATACATTATCATGCTGTACAAGATATTATATGCAGCATATGGCACTTGCAATTTGGTGTCCTTTTCGCTGTGTTAATGGATAGAGAAAACCCCAGTAAGATAAACAAACTTGAAAAGAAAAAGAAATTCCTTTTTGTTTTTTTTTTCATTATTTTAACTGGACCTTACATCAAGGCTTTTTTAGCCATAAATTGGGGTCAGACAGTGTTGCTTACTGACCCATCCCTTCAAATGGCAAGCTTATCCACACGTTAGCAACAAGATACACAAACACACCACGAAAAGATTAACCCCAACGCAAACGCAAGTCACGTTAACAAGATTGCAAATCATCTTTAGTGATTCAGAAATGTCAAAACTGATTGGGCCTGGTAGGCCCAAGGCCCACCACCACCTCGACCTTCCGAGGATCAAACAGCCAAAACACTATTAGAAAGTATTGAAGCACATGCTGCCTCATTTGCCACATTTAGAGTAATTCTGTTTTCTTTGTTATTCATTAATAAGGATTTCAGCTGTGTGGCTTGGCTTCTAGGTTGAATGCTTAGGCTAACTGTCTTGCTTAGAGTCATTGATATACTTTTCATCATTTTCTTGCACTCTTATGTTAATCGTCTTGCTGATAATTGCTCTACTCTAGATGACACAGCTGAAATGCTTTTTAAGACAACTACAATCTATTGAGACAAAAGGCGTGTAACAATAAATATTCTAGTCAAGTTACCAATATAAAAGTCAATACATGAAGTTTATGCATATGAACTTGAAAACTACATCAAAGTACAAAGTTATCAAATGCAGCTCAAGTTACCAATTCTTCTGCACACAGCTGAAATTCATATTAAAGAAAATTGTCTGTATCATCTGCTTGTATATATGTTTTTATGTTTTGACAGAGAAAACCAGAATGAACAGTAACAGTTTGTAAGCTATAATTACTTGAGGCCTGAGGGAATCTTGATCAGTAGTATGTGCAGAGAAGTTTAATGTTGGTGCGAAATATGTACACGACAACCATAAATTTTTATCCACTTTTGATTCAAAGATTGGTAACTTGAATTGTTTTGCCATGAAATTTGCCCCAGCCATCATTTTTTTACGCATCACACATGCACATGCTGTTCCATTCACATTTCTTGGCCTTGTTAAGTTAATGCAGGGTGTGCCTAATGAAAATGTACCACATTAATATGTTAATATGCTCTTTATCTCAAGATCTTGAGTTGCCTTTGTTAATTTGCTTTCAGAGTGTACCTATGCAAGCTATGCAAACACCACCGCTGTTGCAATAGTTTGGAATTCTGTTAACCATTGGAAAACTCAATGCTTTTGAGTCACTGGAACTGTCGGGATTTGTTGTAAATCAGAACAAAAGAATCTCTTGGAAAATTGGCTAGCAGAGGAAACTTGAATGCACTGAGGAGCTTGGTGATCTTGTGAAGGTCCTGACAGAAATTTAAATTGTTTTCTCCTTTTCAATTTGGACTTATTTATTAATTTTATTTTATTGATAGATTGGGGAAGGAAAATCCAAATTGTCAATTCCTTTTAAAGGAACTCATTCTCTGTTCCCTGATTTGTGTTTTGCACTTCTTTCCTTTGTTTTCCTAATTGTTATGAGGCTTGCATATAATGCAGATAGTTGATAGTGACCTTGCATTGAAAATTTATATCAAAGCTAGAGCCACACTGAAAGTTGTTGCAGGAATTTGACAAGATCCTGATATATTCTAAGCAGGTAGTTTTTTTTATTAGTTTAGTGTAATTGCAAAAATATTGGTGTTGTGATTAAATATTTTTGTCTCATTTATTAGTTTTTTTAATACTATCTTTGTGATGCATTCTTCTCTTTTCCTTCGATGAAGGTTGGATACACACCCGATTATATGTTCCTTCTTCAAACAATTTTATGAACAGACCCCCAGGTGAGAAGGTTTTTTCTGAACAAATGTTTGATTCAGTTACGCTTTATCTGAGTTGCTTCACCTTCATGGTGCACTTATTTTTGTTCTGAAGTCTGCGTATACCATAGCTTGTTTTAAATAGCATCACCACATGAATGGCAGTTAAATGCATCCAATTGGAAATGGTTTCCTCATGCTTATGTTGCTTTCATTTAAGAATATTTATATATTGCTAATCTACTCTGACATCTGAATTGTTTATTTTCAGTTAACTGGGCTAAGTTGGCAGTCACATTGGTGAAGCTTCAACAGTTCCAAGGTGCTGTTGATGCTGCAAGGAAAGCAAACAGTTCAAAAACATGGAAGGAAGTTTGTTTCACCTGTGTTGATGCTGAGGAATTCCGCTTAGCTTAGATTATTGGTCTCAATGTCATCATTCAGGTGACACCATTTTCTAGTTTATATTTTAACATTTGGAATTTCTACTTGCATGGAATGATTGCCCCCTCCTCACTCCAAAATAGTTACACCAATTTCCCCCTCATATTGTAAATCCTTTAAATGCAAGTTAAAGGATGTAGCTACTAGCAAAATACCAAAAACAAGTTTAAAAACTATAGATTGCTTTGTCAAAGAAAGACAATCTTTACAAGGAGTGTATGGAAACATGCTCTCAATCTGTTGACCATGAACTCTCAGAAGATTTGCTAGTCTACTTTATTGAGCAGGTGTTTATTTTCTTTTCCATTTCCTTAAAATATCAAACTTTGGCATTATAAGATTCGATACAAACTAAGTTAGGCCCTTTTGGCGTAGTGCAGTTTTCTGAATTACTTATTTCTTTTGCTTCTTTCTTTTCAGATTGTTTGATCATTTTTGTGAGAGTCAAGATGGTCAAATGCTCCTGATTGTATCTTTTTGAGGCATTGGCTTGGTTGCGGCCTGTATAGTTTATTGTCTCTAATTATTATTTGTTTCTATAGTTGTGTTTCTTGTGAAGTCATATAAATGTATTACTGATTAGGACATAAAATTCTTGTTCTTTCCTGGTATATAAGCTTTCATATAATATTTAAAATGATCTCTTACTGTATGTTGTTTTCTTTCTGTCAAAGATACAAGTTAGCCTTAATTTTATTATCCATTCCGTAAGTCTTGAATGTTCTGAATTATCCGTTTTAGTTTCAGCACTTTAAATCTGAAGTTTCGTCATTATTCATGATAAAGCCTTCAAATACCTTGGAGAAGCAGAGTTTGGCATAATACAAAGGTTGATCCTTTATTGCCAATTACTTGACAATTCAAACTGGAGTAACGTTGATAGCCATATCCTCAATTTTTTAAGGCGATGTTTGGATGAAGACAAAACTAGGAAGAAAAAAAAAAGAGAATTAGAAGAGAAATATAATAGAAAAATGAGTGGATGGATGGTAAAAAGAAAAGAAATTAGATTTTTTTTTTCATATTGTTTAGATGAGTAAGAGAGTGAATAAAAATAAATAAATTGTATATAGACCCTTGCATTGAAAATATGTTGCAATTAAAGAACAGCGAATCGACTAATACAAACAGTAATTGATTTACATACTGTACGTGGACGTCACTTGTCAATGGAGAATGCAGAAAATCAATTAACTTATGATATAATCAATTAATGATTAAAGATGTCATGAGATAAAGTACATAAATCCGTTAATATTGGTTACAATGATTTCCAAAGACATAGTGTAAAGGACACATCATTACAATATTGCTTTGGCCCATCATGGATTCATATGAACCTGTTGAGTAATCCTTGGTGCTGGAATTTTAAATTTGTCTGAATGGCAAAACTAGATATTAAATGTATATAATTACAATTAAATAGTCAACATTATGCCGAATACCCTAATAATATGTAAAGTGTAAATAAACCATCAGTGAAAGTTGTAACCCAAAAACAAAAAAACATTAGTGAAAATAGAGTTGTCTAACTTATCCTAACTAAAAATGGAGTTAAACAACTCTATAGAAGATAATTGGTACAATTAATTATGTATTTTAAGATTGTTGGTAAATTTTTTTAATTGCACCAATTATTTTTATGGGATTGTTTAATCCCGTTTTTACTTGAGATAACATTTGGTTGTGAAAACTATGAAACTAGGGGCTGCACGTTGCTCAGGTTCTACACCAAGAGCCACAGATTACAGAGATGACAACAGGTCACTCTCAAAGATGCAACACTAAGTGCACCAATAAATTGAATCAAACAGGGATCATGCCAACTCCAGCTTCAGACCACATCTAGCAGAAACTGATCATTTCTAAGGTGTAACTGACACCATTTTGTGCAGGAACAACCGAACAAGCAGTTGTCAGTGAGAATTACAAAAGACTTGGAAGTTAATTAAATTACGCTGTCTTAAAAACCCTGCATAAAGGGTTGTTCAATAATACCATTTCTCGTGGACAAAAGCAAAAACATGTCACCACACATTGGTTAATTGTACTATGGTATGACATGCCATGCACTTAGGTTCAATAATAATGATTAATGAATACACTAAAGTATAAACCTCAAACGTGACATGGTATTCTCTAGTATAGGAGAGCACTGTGCATGCATGATAAATGGTCACTTTATAGCAAGCCAAATACTGAGAATGAGGTCCCACCCCATATGGCTACATTTGCATTTTGAGTTTGGAAATATATACATTTGCTTATATAGTCATGGCTGGTTCTGCAATCCTTTGAACGTGACACTGTTGGGTTGGTTTGGTTCTCCAAGAAAAGTAACAAACGTACAAGGAAAAAGTGCCCAAGGACCAAGTTGAGGATGAAGGAGGGACAATAAACTATAGATTGCATATAGGTTATAATTAATATTAGATTTAAATAAGTTTTTAGTTCTTATAATTTAGTGTTTTTTTTCTTTTCAAAACATAATTTAAACTATTTTAAGGATAAAAAATAAAATAAATATAATTTGTAAGGACCAAAATAAAAAAAATATTTTGCAAGGACGAAAAATAAAAAATTCTTAAATTACAAGGACTAAAAAAATATTTAAGTTAATAACCTCACAGGACTTCATGATTATGTTGAGCAGCGTTTTAACAATATAGACATTATCATTGCGTAAACTCTGGAACATCCCCAGCATTGTGATCCTTGGGGATAATATTGGTTCACATTCTCAAGCAGAATTTGAAATTGTTAGGAAATTGGAAGTTTTTTTTTTTTTCCTTTATTTATTTTGATTAGAAGTTCATATTTACTACTAATGTATTGTGTACGTTCAAGAACAGGTTCTGAACATTTTGTTTGTTTATATACCTCTTTCGGCATCGTTACTGTTATCATTATATTTGGAAAAGAAGAAACATATACTTGACATTTGTACACTTAGCAGTCTCCCTGATTAATTACATATATAAATGTGATTAACTTTATTTTATAAGTTGTTAAAAGTAAATGAACATAATTTTATATAATTATTGATATGTGACTAATGGTATCATAAGATTATTAAAATATTTAATAGCTATATTTTGTAATATATATTTCGAAAATTATCCTCATAATAAATTTGTATTTTGTGTGTCAACTGCAATGTCTTTTTAATTTTACAAATTTCCTCTGAAAATTTTCCTCTTGCAATGTCTTTTTATTAACTATCCTAGTTATTTGATAAAGAAAATATTTAATATTTAAATTTTTAAAAATTAAATATACTTACTTTTTATTTAATAGTTTTTACAAAATATTAAGAAGATTAATTAAAAAAAATATTATAAGAAGATGTAATATTACTCAAATAATTTCAATAAAAATAAATATAGCTAACTACTAGAGAAGAAATTTTCCTTATATTTCGTACAATATTGACCACCAAGTACCAAACTACCAATCATGAAACATGAACTAACCATCAATATAAATATTGATGTAACTCTTGCTGTTGCTTTTAAGGTTGATAACCTTATAGCATCTTTAATGGAGTAACTCTCTATGAGTGTTTTCAATAGAATTCACTTGTACACATTATTTATTTTTATTCTTCTCAATATAAACACTTATAAGCACTTACTTCTCTCAAATGGAACAATTCTCCTGGGGTATTTCCAATAGGACCCACCAAAAAGCTTACATCATTATATTATATTACCTCCAGTCCTTTTTATAAGAAACAAGTTCTAGTATATTTTACACTAAAACTTGTCTTTTATAAAAAGGATCGGAGGAAGTATTAATAACTTATTTATTACATTATGATTATCTTATTTATAAATTAATTAAATTTTAAAGATTAATAACTTTTTTAGACTATTATTATGTAAAATATTTTTTTATAATAACAAAATAAAAATAAAAATATAATTAAATTATATTTTATTTAAAATGATGAAAATAGCTAACCTCACACAAATAGCACGATATAAAAGATAATAATTAAAATAATAGAAATTACATAATTAAAATAATATAAATTACAGAATTAAAATAATAACTAATTTTGCTGATTATCGCGCCCAAAGCGACTAGTTTAAAATGGGTCCCACCAAAAAACTTACATCTTTACATTTTATTAATAACTTATTTATTAAATTATAATTATTTTATAAATAAAATATATATTTTTTAAATTAAGGGATTTATTTATGCTATTATTTTGAAAAATATTTTTTTAATAATACAAAATAATTTTTTTAAAAAAAGCCAGTTGAGAATTTTATGAGAATAAAAATAAGAAAAAATTGATAGGTTTAATTGTGTAAGAAAAATTTGAAGTACTCCTTATTTATATGAATGTTGATATACAATAGTAAAATTAAAAAAAAACAATAAAATAAATTTTTGCTAATTGCCAATTGATATCCAAACTGTACAAATTGAGAAATATTTTAATAATAATTTTTTTTAATTTAATAAGCTAAAGCACTGGTGCTTTAACTAGAAATCGGTGCTTCAACTAGCAATCGGTGCTTCTTCAGCTTGTTTCCTTACTCTCCTGCAGTGGCACATGCTAGGGAAACAACGGTGCTTCACAGACTTGGGTGCTTCCTCTCACCCCGTTAAAGATGGTCTTACTACTTTAGATGTACGTACTTGTATTAATTTGTTAACATTATTTATTTTCAATTGAGACAAAGGACTAATTATGCTTTTGTCGCCTCTATTATGATTAATGTCAATGCGTTTTATTTTGAAAATTATATTTAAAATCTAAAAATCAAAGACTTGCAATCATTCTGAACAGCCCTAGTTAACATGAAAACTTGTGTGTAAGCTAGTATAAAGGAGTATTGATGTAAGTGTGGGTGCAAACAACTATAAGTGTGCAATAATTGAATAGGAAGTGATATTGATGTATTACAATATTGTGCAATTGAATTATTGCACCGCAAATTTAGCACTATAGCTCGTCAACAATATGATGAGAATGGGCACCGCCAAAGTCTTCATCTTCCGGCTACTATTGTAATTGGCAATGATAATATTAACATCAACCAATATTGGTCCCTTTCATTTCATATCAGGTCTTACTTAGACATGTATTAAACCTGCCCTTATAATATACTTCTAAAAATTATTTACCCCTCCATTTTTTTTCTTCTATCTAATAGATTTTATTTTTTTTATTTAATGTAATCTAATAGAACTTGAAAAATAATGGATAGATCACTAATCATTCATAAATAAAGGGTAAAATATGTTTTTGATCCCTCATTTTATCTAAATTTCTGTTTTTAGTCCCTCATAAATTTTTTCTGTGTTTTTAGTCCCTCAAAAATTGTTTTCTTTTATTTTTAGTCCCTGACAGTAAATTTTAACTGTTAAGTGATGTCGTAACGAGCATAATTTGTGCTTGAAAAATTTCTGTTGAAGTTTCTAGCGGTTTTTAACTACTGGAAATTTTCTGACAAACTAAAATTGTCAGAAATGTTAAAAAAATAAAAAAAAAATCCAAACCTCGAACACCAGATTTTTTGAAATTATAAGAAATGTTACAAATGTAAACATTTATGACCGTAAAAAATTTGTAGTGGTTAAAAGTCACTAGAAACTTAATTAGAAAATTTTCACACACACAGTTTATGTCTACCATGTCATCACTTAATGGTTGAAATTAACGTCAAACACTAAAAACAGAACAAAACAATTTATGAGGGACTAAAACAGATCAGAACAATTTATGAGAGACTAAAAACAGTAAAAAAATTTATGAGGGACTAAAAACATAAATCAAGATAAAATGAGGGATCAAAAACATATTTTATCCTAAAATAAATGCATAGATTTGCATTCAATCCATTTTTTTAATGAAAGAGTTGAATAGATTTACTTATAGATAGATGATAGATAAATAAATGAGAGAGAACCTAGCTTATTCTCGAGATAAGAAATATACTAGACCAACAAAATAAAATAAATGATAAGATAATGTAATCATATCTTATTGGTGCACAAAAACACACACAATTGTCAATTTTCCATTGTGTTCTTAATTATTTCACTTGTTATACTTAGCTACATGTAGCATAAACTTTTAACACAAGTATCTTTTATAAGAGACAATCTTATGTTCTTGAACTAAATAGTATTATTATGAATGAGAAAACTCTTTGTTCAAATATTTAATATGATTTTATACACAAAACTCACTTGTTTTTTGTTTATTAATTTGCTCTCATTGTTGAGGCTCATAGACTGGTTATACTTATAATAAGCTACATGATTATACTAGTTTTATGTCATAGCTTAAATTTTAATATAAGTATATTTTATAAGAGATAATTTTATTTGAACTGAATAAAATTATTATAGATGGCAAATTTTTTGGTCTGAATATTTAACATGATTGTATATGAAAAATTCAAATTCAAAATTCAAATTATTAAGAGACCTCGCGATGCGTGACCGCTGCTAGTTCAAGAAAATTTTGTACATGGAATGAATTGAACATATGTTATCTTGCTAAATAAATTATTTACGTAGCAAGACTTTATATCACTGTGCCAGAGTTAGATAATTAAATAAGTTAAAATAATTAACCTCACACCAATTCTTCCAAGTGATATGAGCAAATCATTGAATAAGTTAAAATCATTGAATAAGTTAAAATAATTAACCTCGCTCACACCAATTGTTCCAAATGATATGAGCAAATCAAATAAGTGGAAGTGAAAGGGCATCAAAATATTGATGGAGGACATATATGGGAACAAATGCGCTGCCTTTTCTGCTGCACGAAAGCAACTAGAGGAGGATAAGGTTCCATGAACTTCACCCCTGCGTGTTCCATCTTCTAAGTGATTAATATCTGATGTAGAAAGCATACCAAAATGGTTGCTTTTTCAAACACTCTTTATTTGCCTATGATAAAATGATTGGACTTGTGCAGAGAAAGGGTAGTTGATTCGACATGTGCAACTATCACTACCTCTTTCCCATCATCCAATTTTATCAAACATGCAATGTACGAGTGATTATAATTCATGTACGGTTTTGCAAAGTACGACCCAACTATTTGGATCCTATAAACCAACAAAACATGATTTGGCGGATAACCTAATCAAAGCATGATTTGATTCAAGTTGTGGACTAGTATTTTCCCATCATAATATATATGTAAAGTTGAAATCCTATAAATAATTGTAAGGAACCAAAGTGGGATTTCGTTGTTAGGAAGAAATCTGTTTGCAAATTTAATTAACATTTATACGAAGTTATTAAATGTATAAATTATTAAATTTGACGCAAAGATGTTGTATAAAGAGAAAAAAAAAATCAATGGATATAGTAAGTGTAAGTTTTAGAAAACTTATATTTAATATTTTGTTAACATTAGATTTTATCAAACTAACTGTTGCATTCAAAGTTCTCATTAAATAGTTTGTTTGAAAATTTTCGTATAATTTAAAAATTAATTGACATTTCATTATACTATTTATTGAAAATATATAATAATATGCTTTTGAAAATAGAGAAGGATCCACTACACTTAACTAGTAAACTCTTACTCATCTTCATAACTTTTTATAGAACATAAATTTAAAAGAAAATATAATTATCGAATTAGTTAATATTATTTTAACGATTATGTATATCAAATTTTTTGGATAAATTAAATTTATGTAAAAAATCTTATAGTTGACATATTAATTTGTATTTAAAAAGTATATTATACCACCTCAAGCTTTTCTTAGACCAAAATGAGTAGAAGAAGAACAAAAACTTTATTAGGAGGAGAGGAGAAGGTGGCACATAAAGATAAGAAAAAGAGTGGAAAAGATCTCACAAAAAGCTTGAGTAATAGAGAGGAAATGAAAGATTCTTGAGTGTTGGAAGTAGAGGGTGTGTAGAACCCTAGCACCTTAAGCTTCTAAGTGAGGAAAATGGATGAGAATGAGAGGGTTTAAGGGTGGAGAAAATGAGGCAAAATGAATGAAAATAAGGAAAATTAGGTCAATTACGGTTTTTAGGTGGTCTTGGACTTCAAAGAGTATTCCAAAGAAACCATATCTTTGAAAAAGTGAAGTCCACGTGTAGCTACCATTCACTCTACAATATGCGTTGCATTTGCATATACTGAAAAATGGGACCACAGTTTTTTTTTCAGTCTATTTTATTGAATCATACATTGAGTGAGAGAGAGAACAAAAAAACAACCACGGCTAAACATGCTCCAAGCTTTTGATTTATTTGGTGTATTTAAAAAGGAATGAAATAAAAAAATAGAAACGGAAAGGAAATAATAGTCTTTTACTATTTGGATGAGTGGAAATTAGACAAAAAAGAGATGGGACTGATCGACAATAAAAAAAACTCTCCCCTCTTGAATTGTGAAATGAGAGGAATGAAGAGCATGCGATTATTATTTTTTGGTTTTAAATATTTTAAAAATTGAATTATTTATAACATAAAAAATAAAAAATAATATAATAAATAATTCATATTTTTATGCTAAATTTGTTTACTCATAAAAAAATGTTAAATTTGTTTTTTAATTAGTATAAAAAGTTTTTTTCATAACATTTATTTATTTTTTCACTTTTTTCATTCATCCAAATATAAAAATATTGATTTGTTATACTTATATCCATCCAAATAATATTTATATTTTCAAAACATTTTGTTTTTCTTTATTTTCTTTTTTATTTATTGTTTTTTTTTCTTATTTCTTTTCTCCTTACTTCACTCTTCATATAAACACACCATAAAAAATGCCAAAATAAACTTAATCATGGAACTCAGTAAAAAAAAGGGCCTACCAACAGGGGAAAGCTTGGCTCCTTTCTATATTTAGTTGCACAAAAAGTCAAGGAATATTAAATTAATCAATTGCAATGTTCCTAGTTTATTGACAAATCGTTTCGCTTTAGTTGAATTAACAATCGTGTTGTTCAAGACTTAAAAGCAAATGGTTTAAATGTACCTTTTTTTAAGGTTAAATTGATCAGTAGATTTTCATATTTTTACAAAAAAAATTTCAATTAGGTTCTTGAACCTTTATTTTTTATTTTTTCAATTGAATCCTCTCATTTAATTGTCATTATGAAAAATCAACTACAAACACCTAATTAAAGGTGTCATCTTGAAATTATATTTATCTTTTTATATGAGGGTATATTGAAAAATAATAATTACTGTCATCTTGAAATTTTAAAATAACATATATATTTTTTTCAAAAGTATCAAATAAAAATAAACGGAGGCAGTATAATAATTAAAAGTAATAATAATAAATGCTTGTTAAACCATAATACATAAACACATGCAAACCAAATTAAAAATAAAAAAACATACAAACAAACAAAACCAAAAAATTGCGTTAAGCAATAAACAAAATAAAAATTGTGTTAAGACACTTATATTAGAAAAATATTAGTTTGCTATATTTAATAAACAAAATAAAAACAAACAGTTTACTGGTGAGAAATAGGAAAATGAGAGATGATGCGAGGTTGGTAAATAAATCAAGGGTTAATGCTGTTTTTAATTTTTTAAAATTTTCCAAATTTTAACTTTTAAAACTAATAGTTTTCATCATTATATTTTTTAAAATACCTAAATTTTAATATATAAAATTAACAGTTTTTTTCTCTCAATACAGAAAGAAAGTTTAATCATTTCAAAAGATACAAAAACTAAAACTAATATTTTAAAAATTGGAAACAAAAACTAAAATTTAGATAGTTTTTAATCACTAAAATCACCATTAATTAACTCAAATGATAAATCAAACCCACCAAACCTAAACAATCTATTTTTTTTAATGCGTTTCGTAATTTCTTAGTTAGGACACACAACACTTACCTTTCTACTATCACTTTTGCTAACAGTCCAAGCCTTTTCTATTTTGTTTTTCTTTTGAAAAAAAATCCTCTAAAATGAAATAATCTAAACAATGAATAAAAAAATACTCTTGAATTTTTAACAAGTTAACATTATCATATATTTTTTTTGGTGTACCATGTTTTTTAGTGTACACATTATCATATATTTTAAATTATATCAAGAAAGAATCCTTACAAATATTCCATTTTAGTTTATAGATGTTACTTGCACTTTCTTTATATATTCCATTTTCTTCAGCATTTTCTGAACAACCAATCTGATATCTGGTTTTTCTCCTTCACACCCTCTCTCCTACATCATCACCATGAACCCATCTGAGCATTCTATGGAACAGGGAATATCTCAGCAGGTACCCTTTTCTTTTTTCTTGCACTCTAAACTAAGCAACTTACTGTCTCCTCTCAATGCTTGCATATTCTCTTGTCAACAATGTGAATGTTTTCTGCCCAAGTTTTCTCAAACAAGATAACATTGAGCAAGTCTGAAACTTTGAACAAAATTTGGCATACCCTTTTTTTTTATGACCACTGGGGTATTGCCCCATAAGATAAAAGGCACTAGTGTCCTTTTCAATTGGCTGCATTATAGTGGATTTTGGTAGTGATGGATGGAATTTATCTAGACATTGTATAGTGTAACATAGGGTCATCAGTCTTCACTTTGCCACAGGAACTGTTTGGTAGAGCTGAATCAACTAATCAAGTTTGAAGGCATCAGGCTCTCTCAGCAGTGAGAGAGTTTCAGCAGCTGGGGGCCTGGTCCTGATGAAATGCTCCATTTGTTTCATTTATTCAAAAGTCTTGTTTGTATATTCAGCTATAGTCTTATAGGGTCACAAGGAATAACAGATTTTAACTGGAGAGATATATATATCTTAATTCTAGTGTTTGGCTTTTCAACTTAAAATAACCTTGTACTCCAAAAATAAAATACAATAGAGAAAGAATTAGTCATGCAGCTCGGCCATATGGTTTTGATAAAATGCTAACTACTGAATTATGAAATTGTGTAGAAATTTGATTCCTTTGTCACATAGCATTTGGCAAAATTTAATTGCATGAGTTCTTATGTTTGGCTTCCTTTGTTAGAGTTTCAAGAGGACATCTTGCGCAACTGTGCTTACTCTAGCTTACCAAAGTCTTGGAGTAGTATATGGTGACCTCAGTACTGCCCCTCTTTATGTTTACAAGACCACATTCTCAGGGAAATTGAGCCTCAAAGAAGACGATGAAGAAATTTTTGGGGTGCTTTCATTTATCTTCTGGACATTTACCATTATTGCTCTCTTCAAATACGTTTTCATTGTCATGTCTGCTGATGACAATGGGGAAGGTAGAACCTCACTACATGATTCTCTATTCTAACAATAGAAGTTTCCTGTCAATGTACTTCCTCTTAATATATGGATTGAACTGTAAGTCAGTAAGCAAGAGTTGCTATTATATCCCTTGTGATCAATAATTGGAATCTGAGATAGCACATCACTTTTGTGCAGGGGGTACCTTTGCATTATACTCACTTCTCTGTCGAAATGGCAGACTAAGCATTTTACCTAATCAACAATCCACAGATGAGAAATTGTCTACTTATGGCACAGAAGATTCTGCAGACACATGGCAGTCTTCTCTTGTGAAGTTATTCTTTGAAAAGCACCCGGGGATCCGAAAAGGATTTCTGATCTTTGTCTTGCTAGGAACCTGCATGGCAATTGGGGATGGTGTGATTACTCCTTCAATATCAGGTAGTTGATCTGGAGCAGCCCCTGAGGTTCTATAATGATGTTTACTTCATGGCTCATTGGTTCCTGTAAGCTATCACCTAAACTTTAGCTATGTGGCATTGCTTAATAACACATAAGGAAATAACCACTGCATTTTTTCTTAATAAAAGAATTACAGTTAAATTATGTGTCAGGAATAAAATGTTTTTTACTTTTCACTTCAATCCATGTCATTGCAAAATTCTTCAATCAATTTTTTTTTTATTTAGTTAGTGTACTTGTTATAAGATCATGACTTATGACTTATGAGTTAGTACTGGAGTTGATATTTTTAGACTTAAGTGTTCTCCTTTGTGTCTATTTTCCTTTTAGTTCTTGCTGCAGTTTCAGGCGTTAAAGTTAAAATCAGTGAACTCCATGACAGTAAGTCTAGCAAGCTTCTTTCATTACCATCTGTCATATATCATCCATTTACAGTCTATAAAAACTTCAGGTGATTTTTCCTGCAGATTATGTTATAATGGTCTCATGTGTCATTTTAGTGGGGCTATTCTCCATTCAGCATCATGGCACACATAGAGTTGCTTTCTTGTTTGCTCCAGTTGTTGCAACATGGCTTTTGTGTATCAGCAGTATTGGTATGTACAACATATTCCACTGGAACCCTAAAATATACCGTGCACTTTCTCCAATCTACATGGTGAAGTTCATCAAAACAACTGGCATTGAAGGATGGTTGTCATTAGGAGGAGTGGTGCTTTCAATCACAGGTATCTATATATGTCTAAGCTATTTTATTAGCAGCCAGTTGGAGTTCTGAAGTAATTTTTCTCTGAATACTCTCAGGTGTGGAGACCATGTTTGCTAACTTGGGCCATTTTTCTGCTCTCCCAATAAAGGTAAATTGACATTGTAGTTTAACTAACTTGATGCTGTTATGTTGATCAGCCATACCAAATTAACCGAAATGAATTATGCTTTTAACAGTAGTACTTTAATCTCAGATAGCTTTCACATGTCTAGTATATCCCTGCCTCATTCTGGCATATATGGGTGAGGCTGCATTCCTCTCTAGGCATAATGAAGACATTCAGAGAAGTTTCTACAAAGCCATTCCAGGCAAGAATTTAAGTACCTTGGACTGTCAATGTTATTATTAGTCTCTCTGGTGTAACCGTGTCACTATTTTTTTCTGCAGAAGCCGTGTTTTGGCCCGTGTTCATAGTGGCCACTTTTGCAGCTATTTTAAGAAGTCAAGCAGTAATTTCTGCAACCTTTTCCATCATAAGCCAGTGCCAAGCATTAAATTGTTTTCCTTCAGTGAAGATTATTCATACTTCAACCAGAATATATGGGCGGATATACATCCCAGAAGTCAATTGGATATTGATGTGCTTTTGTTTAGCTATCACAATTGGCCTAAGGGACACTAACATGATAGGTCATGCATATGGTACACTTCTTTTCCACTATGACTATGATGTTTCAAGTATTGACAAGTAAATTTAACTATTTTGTTGGATCTGTAGGGCTGGCCGTCACCACTGTTATGTTTGTGACAACATGCTTGATGACATTAGTAATTGTGATTGTGTGGAAGCAAGGAATAATAAAAGCCATTACATGTTTGCTGTTGTTTGGATCAATTGAACTTCTTTACATCTCAGCTTGTATCTGCAAGGTTCCTGAAGGAGGGTGGATCTCACTTGTTCTATGTTTTATCTTTATGTGTATAATGTACACATGGAACTATGGAACAATGAAGAAATACCAATTTGATGTGGAAAACAAGGTTTCAATGAATAGGATGCTATCTATGGGACCTTCCCTCGGTATGGTTCGTGTCCCGGGAGTAGGACTCATGTACTCTAATCTGGCTTCTGGTTTCCCTGCTATGTTTGGTCACTTTGTTACAAACTTGCCAGCATTCCATCAGGTGCTAGTTTTTGTCTGTGTCAAATCTGTTCAAGTCCCTCATGTCAGTGAAACCGAACGGTTGGTCATCAGTAGAGTCAGTTCAAAGGAGCTTGGCATGTTTCATTGCATTGTCAGGTATGGTTACAAGGACATCCAACAGGAGAAATATAATTTTGAGAACAAATTGATATCTGCTATAATACAATTTGTGGAATCAGAGGAGGAGAGCATAGACGAACCAACACATGAGTTGTCTGCAAATGATGAAAACTCAAATGTGGAAGACCATGGTGTTTCTCTTTCACAAAACACACTTGATAAGTCATGTTGTGAAGTGAACTTGCTCCCATCTTCATGTGTTTTGCAGGTAATGATGAATGGTGATAACCATCCTGAAAAGTCTTTCTACAAAGATGAGTCTCTGCAGATTATGAAAGCTAAAGAGTTTGGTGTTACCTATATACTAGGTCATTCCCTTGCAAAGGCAAAGAACTCATCTTCCATCCTAAAGAAATTTGCTATAGATATTGTTTTTGGATTTCTAAGCAA
The DNA here is from genome assembly GCA_026413185.1 of Pueraria montana var. lobata. Classification (NCBI taxonomy): domain Eukaryota; kingdom Viridiplantae; phylum Streptophyta; class Magnoliopsida; order Fabales; family Fabaceae; genus Pueraria; species Pueraria montana. The sequence goes on from CM048655.1 coordinate 52,786,792, forward strand.
GAATTGCCGAGAGTCTGATGCTGTTCTGGATGTTCCCCATACTTCTTTGCTAGAGGTTGGCATGACTTACTATGTCTAATTTTTTAGAGGCATTTGCTCAGAAGAGAATAGTCAGAGTTTAATGTTGGATTAAAAGAGTGACACTGACAATGACCTCCACAGGCCAATCAATGGTCAAGATTAATCAGTGGTAGATTTTTAATCATTGATCTCTAGGTCTCCATAGCTCTGTATCAAATAATGTAATTAGAAAAAAAAAAAAAAAAGTTTCACACAAGAGAATAGATTACACTGACCAATTTGCTTATAAAAATATGCATATTCTATTATTCTATCATCACAATTACCTACTCTGTTTCTTGGTCCTTTTATTTTGTGGAAAGAGGAGCGTTTCAGTGATATTACTGATATACAGATGTTTCATTTCTTTTTGGTTATTTTGTGAGAAAAGAAATGTTAGCAACACTCATTTCAACACATAATTTAATATTAGGTAAAATATACGAGTCTCACTGAAAAGAGTTGTCCAAATTTTTTAGTGAGACTTGCAAAAATTTCAATTAATAATTGGAAATGAGTAAGAGTGTGATCGTGACCAATCATGGTTGAAATTTTCTTGGACTAGTTTGGTTGATTAAATTGGATTAAAGAAACAGTTTGTCATTAACCTTTCTCTTCTTTCCTTTTAAGCAATAGCTGCATAGTTTTGAACCCTTGGTTTTTTTTTCCCATATCCATTGATCAGTCATCAATGTCACAGTTTTAATTTTGGACAAAAATGTTACATATATTGGTTGGACTCAGACGTGTAAACATGGTATGGACCCTAATTAAATGATAAGCATGCATAATGGACATACTAGCATGTTCAAACTGTAGCAAGCAACCCATTTGAGTAGTTAAACAAGCAATCGATGTATATATTCTACCAACTATACTGTTTCAACTGCACAATAAATGTTTATAGCTGTCTGTTGAAGAAACTTCATTAAAAAAATCTACCAAGTTTGCCTTGAGATGTAGCACTCTACTACCATCATAGTCTAAAGTCTAATGCATAATAAAGGACAGAATTTATTATTTCTTTTTTGTTAATTATTTCCTGTATAGTGTCTTTGCTCTACACTTCTTTCTTTCTCGGTACGAGGAAAAGGCAAGATAAGTTACCTACTATACTATTCTATTCCACAGGGGAACAAACTAAGTACATAGTATTAACCACACAAAAAAAAGAAAAAGAAAAAGCTAAGTTACCTACTACTTCGTCACTATTCCATTCCATAGGGGGAACAAACTAACCAGTGTTTCTACTTTCTAGTCTACCAATTGAATTTGAGCGTTACTCTCAAATTTTAATATAAAAAAAAAAAGTTATCTGCAGAGACTTTTTAAATATAGATCTGACAAAAATCAAGAGATAACCGTTCATTGTTTTTAAGTATGGCTTGTTTTAGGATTTAGCATTTGAAGTGAATGATGTCAATTCTTAAGCCTACTTGCAAGTCAACTTATTAATAACTCATGAAAAACTTTTACTCATTTTATAAACGAGTTGAGCTTAAGTTTTTGCATATTTAATTTATTAGCTCATGGTTTTGAAAGTATTAATAATAGACCTTTTCAACAAGAATATTTTAGTTTAATATAATTAGAGTTTAATGATCATGCACTAATAGTGTAAAATTGCTTTACATAATCAACTAATCAGAAATCATTGTTGATATAACTTTTAAGGTAATTATTAAAAAAGTCAACAAACTTATCTTACACGGTAATTTGTGATTGGATGACAATGTAAAATTGTTTTATAGTGTATAGCCTATTTTTTCATATAATTAATCTTTAATTTTATTCTTTTGTTTAACTAAATTATGTTTTCAATAGAGGGGCTTTTTGCCCATTCCATTCAGAAAAAAAAATGTGTATAAAAAAAATAGTTTTATAAGTGATAAATTTGGGCCTAATTGATTGAGCTAATTCAATAAATATAAGAGTTAATATTTTTATTGGTCATGGGTTAAAGACCACGCGTGTCCCCCAACTTACTGGGTCAGAAACTAATCTCGTTCGTGGTGCGTGGCTACCACTGATTCAAGAAAATTTTGCACATAGAGGAATCAAACATGGATTCTCCAGCTAAATATAAGAGTTAATATTGACTTATTAGTTGAGTAATTAATGAGCTTAAAATGAGTTAAACTTTTTTTTAGGAATAAAATGAGGTAAAACTTACTTTAGTCAAACAAGGTCAATTTCTTATTGAACCAAACTTGAGTTAGGTTTAACTCATACTTAAAGGGTGTATACAAATCAAGTTTGGCTAAATTCATTACCTAAAACGATTAAAATATTTCAGATTGGATTAGGTTGGGTTTGTACATTTTTCTTGTCAAACTCGAACAAAACCAACTTAATTAATGATAGGTTGGGTTGAGTCAAGTCTATGGAATCTAAAAAACTTAAATATTTGTTTTAAATTTCCTAAAAAAGTTATAAATAAATAATAAAATATATAAATAATAAATATCGCGTCAATAGATCATTTGGTTTGCAAATTTAAAAATAAAAACTTATCATTCGAATAAAATATCATTGGATTTGAATGGATTAGAATGGATTCAACCTGAATAATGTCAAAATCCAACCCAATGCATTTGGACGGAATTTATGGGTTACCCAAACCTGTAAACACTCTTACTCTATGTAATCAAACTTACATCCTATCTCACATCAATCAAATGGAATCTCTTCAAATGTCATCCATTGCTCAAATATAAATGGAATGCTTATAGGAAATATGATCTACCAGAACATTTTTCATTGAAAATTAGAAGTACTTTCCTAATACTGCATGTTTTGGGCTTTGCTTAATTTTGTTAAAATATTTTTTTTTCAAAATTTTTTTCAAGAAATTAATAAAAAAAACCAATTATTTCAGTAAAATCAACTAAATCAAACACACACTAAATCGAAAGAGGCTGAACAAATCACTGCCTCTTACGTAGCTAGTTAGTGGCTTCATGTATGTAATGGCATGGAATCTGAGTTGGTAATGGCATAACTTTATAGTAGTTTGGAAAACATATTTGAAGGATTTTGAAAGCTTTTTTCTGTCTTACTGCTTTCTCGTTCTTCACCCAAATGATTAGAGAAGCTCAGCCTCACTCAACTGTCACAGAAAACCAATCTCAATCACTTCACACTCTTTTGGTAGCATAGAGGTTGAACTTTGAAGTCTATGGTAGGAGTAGGAAGGAAGAAAGGGAGGTAAAGGAGTTCACAAGGGACATTGAACAACATAATAAATTGAAACAATATATATATATATAAAAAAGAGTAAATATCAAAGGGATCTTATTTGGTATGCTGTAGTAATCAACAACTTTCCTTTCCTTATAAAACCTTTTTCACTTCACGTAACCTCACTATGGTACTCTTTTTTCCTACCCTCCTTTGTCCTTTCCTCCCTCATTGCTTGACAAGCAAAGAATAACCAAATGCCATTCAAATTACAACACTCACAAAAGATGAAAGGGAACCATCACAATGAAGAGAGATTGACCAATGATTCCAATGTTACCACTCCATATATTACACTTGGACAAGAGATATTTGCCATGTTGGGAGGGATGTTAGGACTTTGTAATCAGTTGAGTAGTCATCAATCACATTCACAGCACGTGTATAATAATAAACATGAAATTCCAAATCAAATTGCATTTGTAAAGGGGAAGATAGGACTCAGACAAGAAACATACCAAGCATGCACTTGTTATAAAAGGGTCTAAGGCCAAATGATCTCTCTAGAGAAATTTCTATAGTGTACATGTATGTGCCACTAACCCTCAAACATATGACATTGTAACAGCTTAAAAGACCAGACCAAAATAGAGAGAGAATGATTAATTTTTAAATTTGACCAAAAGAATTTAAGGTTGTACCTAACTTAACATTAAAAAGGCAGCAATCAGATAACAGTGACTTCCAGCAAGCCCAAGTAATCTCTCATCTACGATAATATTTGCTACAAAGACATCATAATGAATCTTTATAGCATAGAGCATTGAAGTTGTGAAATGTCCAAAGCATCCTTATTAAGACTGATTTACTCAGCATATCCATAAGGCCGTTGCAACCTTCTTCTGGGGCATTCTTTCATATATAACCCCTAGTCCTAAACATACCAACCTTACATCAAAAGCAAAACCAAATATGAAAAGAAAACGACACAATCATACAAATATCAATTCTATAAGCACACTGTTGAAAAACGCCTTAGCTTTCAGTTGCTGAATAAATGGTAAGCAGACCAAGTCTTTAAGAGATGTTAATGTGAGGTTTTCTGATGTGTTTTGTTTTTTAGAGCACTGATCTGTGGTGTTTCTTTTTTTATTTTCCAGTTATGCTTTAGTTCTATATAAAGAGCAGTAACATGCTTATAATTAGTGTCCTTGCAGTTATAACTTCCACTCTTCTATTTTTCTGCCTTTTCATATTTTCTCAGTTTGCTTTTGCTTTGTTCTGCTGTATAACAACACTCACTATAACCATCCTTCTAAGGAGGGGAGAAGGAGGGAAAATGTCATCAGAGAATGAGTCTGAGATCACCCCCCTCAAGAAAAATCTTGAAGTCCAAATGGCAAGGAATGAGTCACTTGAGAAAGAAAACAAGGATCTCAGACAAGAAGTAGCCCGTTTGAAGTCACAGATAATGTCACTCAAAGCACATAACATAGAGAGGAAATCCATGCTTTGGAAGAAGATACAAAAATCCATGGATGGAAACAATTCAGATGCACTTCAGCATAAAGCAGCAGTTCAGGTAACCATGCTTGAAAAGAGTCCAACAAATGAGAAAGTGCATACAAATTCAGATTTGCAAGAACCAGCAACACCTAGAATCAAGGACAGATCAGCAAGAGTACCACCACCTCCTCCACCAAGGCCTGCTTCCAACCCTCTTCCTTCACACAAAAATGAGAAAGGATTAATGAAAGTGCAACCATTGCCAATGCCAACAACAGCACCACCACCTCCAATACCACCAAAATCACTAGTTGGATTGAAAGCAGTGCGTCGTGTGCCAGAAGTAATTGAACTGTATCGTTCTCTGACAAGAAAGGATTCCAACAATGATAACAAACTAAGTACCAATGGAACTCCTGCAGTTGCATTAACCAGAAACATGATTGAGGAAATTGAAAATCGATCAACTTTTCTCTCAGCTGTAAGTTTAGTTGCTATCTGCTCATTTTTCAAGTTTTGATAAATATTTACATATATCAAACAATGCTATCTTAATACTCAAGGAAGCATAAACACTAAATAGTAGTTGTGTCATAATATCTCATCATACATGTACTTATGTAGACAATGCATGGACGCTTTGAATACTCTTAGCCAGTGTTTTAAGAACCGGACCGGACCGGCCGGTCCGACCGGTCCGACCAGAATCCGGTAGGCTAACCGGTTCGGTTCAAAGAAAGGATCGGAAATGTAGTTGATCCGGTACGACCCGGGTTGAACCGGCTGGTTTTTTAAAAAAAACCGGTGACCCAGCGGGTCACTTGTCAAACCGGTTGTAGTGTAATTTTTTTTTTTGAAAAAAAAAATGCTGAAACCATGTGTTTTAATTTTTTTTTTAATTTTGTTTGTATATAAAACTTATTTATGGACTTGTATTGTCATGACTATTGATTGTTATTTCTTATTTGGAATATTAAGTACTTTACAATGACAATAATTTTAAATTTGGAGTGTTAAATGATTAAATTATGTTAGCTATATTATATTTTTAAATTTTTTTAATATATACCGAGTCAAACCAATCCGACCAATGACCCATTAACCTAGTACCTTGACCGGTTCGATGACCGGTCCGGTTCTTAAAACATTGCTCTTAGCTACATTTTACCATTATTTTTGAAACCTTTGTATTAGTTGAGATCAGGGACGGAACCAGGAGTGTATGAGGGGGGGCAAAATTTTTTTTTACACAATTATTTAAATATCTAATTTCTAATAAATAATTATTTAATAAATAATAAGTTTAACAAAAATATTTATTATTAATTTGATGTGTAAAACTAGATATAAGATCTACTAGTAAAAGGAAATTAACCAAATATTAACTCAAAAACCTATTTTTCTTATTCATTTTTCTCTATTGGTATTTTTTTTAATTTTAATTTTAATTTTTCTCTCTTTTGATAAAAAGATTGGAGTTTTATGTTAAATTTGTACTAATTTTATACATGGTATTCTAGTTTTGTCATGTACCATGATTTTAAAGTTTTTCATATTTATGTGTCCATGTCATGTGTTATCTGTGTCTCATGTTATATTTGTGCTTCCCCTTGATACCATGAATACTTATGGGGCAGATAAAATCAGATGTTCAAAGACAAGGGGAGTTTATCAGTTTCTTGATAAAAGAGGTAGAGTCAGCCACATATGCAGATATTTCAGAAGTAGAGGAATTTGTGAAATGGCTAGATGGGGAGCTATCTTCATTGGTGGATGAACGTTCAGTGCTAAAGCATTTTCCACATTGGCCAGAACAAAAAGCAGATGCACTCAGGGAAGCTTCTTGTAACTACCGAGATCTGAAGAACCTTGAATCAGAAGTTTCATCATTTGAGGACAACCCAAAAGAGCCATTGGCTCAGGCTTTGAAAAAGATGCAAGCACTTCAGGACAGGCGAGCATGTACAAAACTAGAATGTTCAGTAGCTTAGTGTGTTTGTGCATTGCTTTAGAGTCATTCCAAGATCCACTTTTAATGTGCAGGTTGGAGAGAAGTGTGAACAGTGCAGAGAGGACAAGGGAGAGTGCAATTAAAAGATATAGGAATTTCCATATCCCTTGGGAGTGGATGCTGGACACAGGCCTCATTGGTCAGGTAGGCAATACATGGCTTATTTGTGCAATTGTGTAATAAAACTTATTTTAATTTCTATGCATTCTCATTGTAAAAAATTTTATACTTTTAACCAATCAAAAATCATCATTGCTAAGAATTTTAAGATAATTATTATAAAACTTGACAAACTTATCATACGTGACTATTTATGATTAGATAATAGTATAAAATTTGCATGTTCAACTAATAGCAATTAATGAATAAATAATACATGTAGGAACATTGTAAAAGTTCTTTATATTCTCGTTCAATCACAAATTATGATATATGATAAGTTTTTTGACTTTTATAATAAATTTCTAATTGGTTGAGAGTGTATTTGTGTGCCTGTCTAATAAACTCATAAGTAATACCCTTCTACAGTTCTACTAAGAGCACAATACCCTTTATTTAAAAAAAAAACCGAATTAATGTTTAAAAATCAATCACACTTGGAAAGTATGAGAAGTTTGTTCTAAACAAAGTAAGCACTTGAAGAAATAAGATATATTGGTTAGTTAACTAATGGGTAAGAAGTAATTTATATATTTATTTAATTATTCATGAACCATGGTAGTTAACTATGAATTAATAATGTGACAATAACTGACTAACCTTGTATATTTGGCTGCATGCAGATGAAGCTAAGTTCATTGAGGCTAGCAAGGGAATTCATGAAACGGGTAACCAAGGAATTGGAATCTAATGAGGCCTTGCAGGAAGACAACCTCTTGGTACAAGGAGTTAGGTTCGCATTCAGAGTACACCAGGTAGGTAGATTGCACTACCACCTCAGATTTTTCACAAAAAGAACATTATATTTCCATTTGTTCATGTCATGAACCTCCAAAGTTACATTCAGTTTGCAGGTGGCTTTGATACAGAGACCATACAAGCATTTCAAGAATTGAAGAAGATTGGCAATGCTAGTAACAAGCTATAGGAAAGTGATCATTACCCCAAACGAAACTTGTTACTAAAATGGAACACAAATGTGTATCCTATATAACTGCGTGATGTTCACACTTCACCAGTGGAATTGACAAGCATTCATGTATGCTCCCATATTTATGTACTTTTTCAATGCATTGCCTATTTTTGACTAGTAGGCTTATGCTTCCTTGATTATGCAATTATACCTCATGAGCCAGACCCACGTTAGAGTTTTTTATTTTATTTTTATTTTAAAAAATGTTAGCGACACTTTTTATAATACTCTCTTTTAGACACTTTTCCCATGAATGGTTAAAATTTCTTGGTTAAATTCAGAGTATTCTCTAGCCGATATCCAAAAGATTAACACACACCCAAAGTTTTATTTAAATCATAAAACTAAAATAGTATAAAACTAAAATCAAGATATATCTTACATTATATATTTTAAAAAAACATTATTCATATAAATATAATATAATGTTATGTAAGATATTATTTATTACATCAAGAAATTTTATTATCATACATGATAGTTAAAAGAACATATATTTTAAAAGAATATAAAATAAGATACTGAATTTGGACAAGCCAAAATACAACTTCTTAAAATACACAAAGTTTAATTAATTTTTAAAATCAAAACTAACTAAAATGAACTTCAAATCGAAACTGGTTAAAAAGACGAAACGAATCACGAAAATTCTTGCTAAAATCATGATTGACAAAAATGATGTAGAATCACAACATATTAGGATATTTCTAATTAATGATTTGAGAAAAAAAACATGATTAGATGATTGAAAATGAAAACTACACTCAAAATAATATAAAACTAGTAGCATACTGAAAGCGTACATGACACTCAATAATAATATTAATATACTCGAAGAGTAATATTAATATAGTTTTATATTAGTAAATTATTCAAAAAGTCAATATACTTTTTAAAAAAAATTATTTGTTTATAAAGTAATAATTAAATTGGCATTTTAGAAGTTAAACTAAAAATACAGAAGCATATTAAAAATAATTTATTACTAAGATCCTTCTTTTCATAATAATTATTCCTTTTTTAACGAAGACTGGGGCATTTGTCAAAAAAAAAAAAAAAACCAACGAAGACTGGGGCATAAAGTCATAAACACTCGAAACTCGAAAGAAACATTAAGAAAGTACAAAACATTAAGAAATTATTCTTTAGGCTTAATTGCAGATTTTACAATCCAACTTTCATAATTTTGTAAATTTTACCATTCAAGTTTTAATTTTACAAATTTTACCACTCAACTTTCATAATTTTGCGAAATTTTACCACCCAAATTTTAATTTTACAAATTTTACCACCCAAGTTTTCAATTTTTGCACATTTTACCACCTAAGTTTTCAATTTTTGCACATTTTACCACCATGATGTTTCACAAATTTTTTTTTTTGAATTTTTTAACTTTTTTTTTGGTAAAATATCAGAGTGGTAAAATGTGCAAAAATTAAAAACTTGGATGATAAAATTTGTAAAATTAAAACTTGAATGATAAAATTCACAAAATTATGAAAGTTGAGTAGTAAAATTTGTAATTAAACCTATTCTTTATTATAGCAAAAGAGAATAGACAAGTCAATGACCCACATCAGAGCATATTCGACAAGAGAAATAATTAATTTTTTAAAATTAAAAGTCATCAACCTTATCCTCAATGTCCTAGTTTTTTTTTTTTTTTTGACTAATCCTCAATGTCCTAGTTAAAGTTTTCAGTTCCACTTATATCATTGAAAAGAGTTAAATATAAATATGAAAAAATATGCATTTAAATATAAAATAATTTTATATTATCATTTAAACATAAATCATCATATATAAAATTTATTAATTTTTATAATAATTATCTTAAAAATTATATAAATAATTATTTAAGATTGAATAATAAATTAAAATTATTTTACATTAGACCATTAAATTCTATAAATATTTTTGTAAGTATTTTTTGAGTAAGCTTTTCCAGTTTTAAATTGGAATGTGATCTTCATTCCTAAATTTCGTAAAACAAAGAAACTTATTTCTCTTAATTTTAAATACTACTTTTTAAGACATGTGCAAAAAAAAAAAAAGGGTAAGAGAAATAAAAATAATTAAACTCATTCAAGAATTACTGAGAATCAGAATTAGATACCAACTACTACTTACTAGATTTAGTTCGATATCAAAAAGGATTAGAAAGCACAATGATGCAATTCAGTTTCAGATTCAGTAATAACACGTGTAAGATGATGCACATAGACACAGTCAGAGCCAAAACGGTACACCAAAAAAGCACGAGACAGAGAGAGGTATAAAGGGTCCAAGAACACATTCACTCAACAACCTCACACTACCTTGTCTCTCTCTCTCTCTCGCATTCTCACCTTCCTCCAATTCCCAAATCTCTTTTTCTTTATCCATACACAAAACACACCCACCTTCCCTTCCTTCCTATCCATTTATCCACCCACATCCACACACACACACACACACACACACACATTGCAGAATCATCATCACAAAGATGGGAACGGGTGCATCGAAGGACACAGAGGAAGGGAGCAAGGAAGAGCGTGACAGGCTCGACCAAGCTGGCGGCCAACTCTACGTCTCTCTCAAGATGGAGAATCGGAAGCTCACAGGGGACCTTGTTCCTCACGTTTATGGCTCTCTTCCTCTTGTGGGCTCTTGGGATCCTTCCAAAGCTGTAATTTTGATCCCTACCCTTTTCTCCATTTCCCTCGTATGTTACTGGGTCTGTCTTATTTTTCCTTGTTTTTCATTGCTTTTTGGGTTTTGGTGTTAGCTTTTCATGGAGCGGGAATCGGTCTCAATGTGGGAACTTAGCTTTGTTGTCCCACCTAATCACGGTAATGTCTTTTACTTTGGCTTTTAATTGTGTTTCCCACTTTTTTTCCATTCAAATGTTGCAATTTTTAATGAGCTTAATTTCTATGCACAGTTACTATAAAAAAAGTTTTACACACTTTTAACCAATCAGAGATATGATGACTTTTAAGATAGTTCTTGTAAAAGTGAACAAATTTTTCATATATGTCAATTTCTAATTGAATGATGGTGTAAAGTGTATAATTTCTCGTTTTAAATAATATCTCATTCACTTAACAAAAGTGTGCTCAATAAATCAATACATGATGTCTTTAGATTATGGGGGAAAAAGGAAGGAAAGTGTAGCTCTTGGCAATGGCTTTGTTGCCTTCACCATGAGGAGGGAGTCTGGTATTGAGGTGTCTTGGCAATTTTGTGAAATGAATGGAGTTTGGTGATGAAAAGTGTGTTGTGTGTGATTGTTAGCATGTTTGGGTTAGCATGGGGAGCTTTCAATTTCAAAAGTATATTTGAAACAAAAGATAGAAAGACTATCCTTATATAAAAGTGAAATTGAAGGGGTGTTTAGTTTTTTGAACTATGCGTGGCTTTCAGAATTTAGCTTTGTTGTTCCACCTAATCACGGTAATGCCTTTTCCTTCCTTGCTTTGTTTGCTTTGACTTTCATTGGAGTTTCAGGGCCTTTTTCCTTTGAAAAGTTGTAATTTTTAATAATTTGTCTCTTGTTTTTTCCTTATCTCGTTGACTTATCTGTGTGCATTGATTATGGAAGGGGAAGAGGATGAGAGGGAGGGGAGGCCACTGGAAGCTGGAAGGAGAAGGGAAAGAGTTAGGGAGTGAGGGACTAAAATAAAAATTAGGTGTATTTAGAGGGATTAAAATATAAATTGTGTAAGTGACGTGCAATGAGATGTGAAGTAACTAGGTTACACAAAGAAAACTGTGTGAGTGATGTGTAATGAGACGTGATGTAGTCACCTCATTAATTAACCGCAACTAGGAAACAACAAAGGCTAATGTGAAAATACTGAATATAACAGGGTCTATTTTTAAAAAAAATAAATTAAAAGGAGTAAAACCAAAAAGTGGGTATATTATATGGACTAAAAATATATTTAAGCCTTTGTCTCTTGCTTTTCCTTATCTCATTGACTTAACAAAAGTATGCTCGATAAAACAGTAGATAATGTCTCAAGATTCGGAGGTTATGGGGGGAAAAAGGAAGGAAAATGTGACTCTTAGCAATGGTTTTGTTGCCTTTACTGTGAGCAGGGAGTCTAGTATTAAGGTGTCTTGGTGCTTTTGTGAAATGAATGGAGTTAGGTTATGGAAATTGTGTTGTGCATGATTGTCTCAATAGTGAAATTGAAGGGGTGTTTAGTATTTTGAATTATGCATGGGTTTCAGAAACATTGGATTTCAAATTCCTATTGAAGCCTAAGGACAGCAATACACCTTGTTTTGTTGAGGAGGGTCCTAGCCGCCTGCTTGTGGGGGGAGCATTGCAAGAGGATGCCAGGCTTGCGTTGTTTAGGCTTGATAGTGGCGAGGTTCTTGAGTATCAAGTGTTTGTTAAAGCAGACAGGGTTTCTCCCTTTGACCTTGCAGCTAGTTGGAGGGCTTATCAGGATAATTTCCGTCCTTCATCTGTGAGATGGATTCCTGATGTCAGCATAAATTCAGCACCTCAGACTGGTGGTGAGGTAAGATCAAAATAAAACCCCTCCTCTTGGCCACCTTCATTTTACTTTGTAATCCTCTGTTTCCTTGTTATCTGTAGAACAAAGTGTTAATCTGTTTCTAACTCTTGAGATAGTATGCACATGCTAGATGTCTTGCACTTAAAACCTCACCTTTTTCTAGACAATATTTTTCAACTTTTAGTGCAAAAATATTGGTCAGTTTGATAGTCCAGTTAATTTTATGTTTTGATTGTTCTATATGTAATGTAATCAGGAGTTTTCTTTAATTCCAACTAATTTTGCTGTGTTCTCTCTGTGGAGCGGTAGTTAGTTACTTTGTTTCGTAGTATTTTTCTAATCTGAGAGGGATGTTATGTGAAATGTTTATTGTCAAGGTTCAAGTGATTTAGGCTTACTTTATTTTTTGGTTCAGAATGGTTGTTCTGTGGGTTTGGAACTTGATCTTGAGCATTATGTTGTCCCAACTCCCACAACTTCTGCAAATTCAGCACATGTATATGCCGCTAACATGACAGAGAATCCAAGGTCACTAATTAGTGGGTCTGGCAGCAGTTCATATCCCATCAAGGTTTTACTTTCAAAATCGCATTTTAAAATTATGATTACACTTTTAGTTATTTACAGCTTATTTTGTGAGGATAATTGACTAATTAAATACTTGAATCGGTCCTAGGATATATCAAAATCCCTCTAATAAATTTTATGTACTTATTTTCAATCTGTTCATTTTTTTCACCATGAATCTTTACTTTTTTTTTTTTTTTTTTTTTCTATTGTATCTGTAACTGTATGTACGTAAGAATTTAATTCATTCGATTGAACATGCCTTCTATGCTCCTTAATTTTGATTATCAGACAGATGCTTGATATTATAATGTGCAAATTTGGTGCTCTCTCATGAACCTTTATTTTTCTGTATTTGTAATGGATCCGTAACTGTATTTACACAAGACTATTTCTTTCATGATTGACAATGCATTGTCTTCTGTTTGTTGATATCTGCGACTAGCAGGCAGATGCTTGAGTCTACAAAGTGTTAATTTGACTCTCTCTCTCACTCTCTGATAAGTTACTATATCCTTATAAATTATAAGTAACAAATAATAGTGTATGGGATGTTTAAAATGCAAAGTGGCACTTCGAATCTAAGAGGAAATACGTAAGGAAGTAAGCTAATAGGTTGTATTGACTCTTGATCCTGCAATACATAATTCATTACATCTAATAGGTTATGCTGATGTTCCAATCAGGAGATGGAGGTTATTGTGCCTGATCCATCTAAGATGTTTCAAAGTTCTGGAATGGTTGAATCCAAGTCAGTTGGAACATTTTCACCTCTGCAAAAGCAAGAGAGTCAGAGGGGACTTTTTGTTGATAGAGGCGTTGGATCTCCTAGACTTGTAAAATCTTCTAGTTCAAATATTTTCTCTACTGATCTCAATTTGGATAACGATACCAAGGTTTGTATAAATGGTTTCCATTTCTTGTTTATTGTTCAAATTTATTGCTAGTCAACTAACTTATTGTGTTGTGAAGTTGTCCACAAATAATTGTTTCTGTCCCTTTGCCTTTTTATTGATAGAATTCAATGCCAGCTGCTGCTGGAGCTGTCGCTGCTGCAGCTGTTGCTGATCAGATGCTGGGTCCCAAGGAAGATAGACGTTTGGCAATTATCCTGGTATTATTCTGGCATGATGAGTAGTTAGTTACTGGTGCAAAACTTGATAATTAGTTTTGATTTTGTTATGAGATAAATTTGTTTCCTATTTTGTTACGAGATAATTAGTTTCTATCTTGTTTAGTTTCCTTTTCTAAGTTATTTTCCCTAGTTTTCTTTTTATTATGCATTCTATTTAGAGCCTTTGATTTGTAATTATTTAGGAGCAATCTGAAATATGAATAATATTTCTTTGATTTATATCAAAATTCTTCTAGAATTATGTGTTGAATTGTTTCATTACTCCACTGCACTAGTTACTCATTAATTTTCATAGATTTAGTAATTCTCAGTCACTCTTTTTTTTTATTGCTTCAATGTGGAGTTCTAGTTGTAAATTAGATGAGATTCAAAATTAAGAATATATACTGAAAGCTAGAATTTGGAAATTCCTGGCAAAAATGTCATATTTCCATTTGTAGTTCATCAAAGTTAGTAAATAAAATTTTTTAAAAATAAATTATTTTAACTTTTAACTAATTTCTTTTATGTAGGTGGGTCTGCCAGCCCGAGGTAAAACTTTCACTGCAGCTAAACTTACAAGATATCTTCGTTGGTTAGGTCATAATACCAAACACTTCAATGTTGGGAAGGTTGTTCACATTCTTAAGTTAACATCATTCATCTGTTTAATCAATATACTTCGACCTAGTGCGAAACTGGAAATATGTTGAGTATGAACTATGAAGATTAACCCACTTATTTTTGGATGTCACAGTATCGTCGCCTTAAGCATGGAGCTAATCAGGTAAAGTTTATTATATGAATCTGTGACAGTTGATTCCCTTTCTAAATGTTTTATTCTTGAAATAAAGATGTTGCGCTAGCCTGTCATGTTTCCTTGGGTAATCTTAATCATGTCATATTCTTCTTTGCAGTCTGCTGATTTCTTTCGAGCTGACAATCCTGAAGGTGTGGAGGCACGCAATGAGGTAGTTTTTATCTTTTTTTTTTTTTAATTATTTAATTTGAGCAGTTTAATTGTGAGTCTGTGACAACTGACCCAGTAAAATCTATAGCTTGCATGCTAGGCCATAATTGTTTATTATTATTTAGAATTTTGGGATGTTGAATCTTATTCCATGGGACTATATTTTTTCTTAAATCTTGTTTATTTAACAAATTATTTTGTCATTGTGCCTTTCAAGGAAACACTAACTGTTTCTTGTTCTGAATCATACATGCCACTGTTTCTTGAAAAAAACTAATATTTTTCACGTTTGAATATTCTATATGATTGCTAAGTACAGTATGGTGCAAGAACACAAAAAGGATGGGAAAGCAGACAGTGAGAAACAGGAGGTTGACATAGTTTAATCCTTTTTCCTATGTACAAGGGTTGATGTTATAATGCAAAATGAATCGGATAATGTCAATTATAGGATGGAACACTATCCTGACCCCATAAAAGTAGGGGGGAAATCCAAACAGAAAATTCCTATTGGCATGCATTGCCTTGTAAAAACAGTGTTACTCTTCAAACAATGCTACCACTGTCGTCTGGTTTATTTTGAACGAGTCTGTTAATATGAAGTAACACCACCCAGCTAATCTAGAATAAACAAAACAAAAGAAAAATTCATGTTGGCAGGCATCAACATGTTTAGACCGTGTTAGACTTTAATGTAATGCTACTTCTAATATTTGATTTATAATAGATGGTTCTCATAAAGTTGACACCACGTTGACCCTTTCTCTGTGTACATAGTTTTAATATATCACGTGCCATTAGGTAGCAGCACTGGCATTTGAAGATATGATCTCTTGGATGCAAGAAGGTGGCCAGGTAAGATCATTCTTGTTGGATATTTTTGTTACTGTAATGTGTTCTTTCATGTTATTTTGCATAAGTTTTAATTTCGATTTAGGTTGGGATATTTGATGCCACAAACAGTAGCAAGGAACGAAGAAACATGCTGATGAAATTGGCTGAAGGAAGATGCAAGGTAGTCAAATATGGCACTGAAATAAGTATATGATATGAGAATGATAAATTTAATTTTGAACTCTTCTGATCCATCTTTTTGTGCTTTTGTTGTAGATAATCTTCCTGGAAACAATATGCAATGATAGAAATATAATTGAAAGGAATATTCGCCTTAAAATTCAGCAAAGTCCTGATTATGCAGAAGAGTAATGTTTCATTTAAAACCAGTGCTATCTGATGGCTATGTGGATACATGTGCAATTAACTTTCTTTTGCAGGCCAGATTTTGAGGCTGGATTGCAAGACTTTAAAAATCGTCTAGAAAATTATGAGAAGGCAAGTCTATACCATGTACTTTTTATGATTGTTCTAGCTGAGCTTTTTCCTTAAATAATGTTGATTCCATGCACCAGGCTTATGAGACAGTAAATGAAGGATCTTACATAAAAATGATTGATATGGTCAGTGGATATGGTGGACAAATACAAGTAAGCTCAATGTTTTATTTCATTGAACATAATCCTTTTACGTAGTTCATTATCTAGTTGGCTGGTGTCAGAGATTGCATTTGAAAGTTTATTGTCTATATAGTAGCTGTAATTTGATAGTTGAAAGGTGATGGAATGAAGTAATATCAAACAAGAAATCTGTGATGGGATTAGCATACGATGTTATCTTGTAGAAGATGCAAAAATGTTCAAATTTTAGTAGTTCAGCATATTGAACATGTTCTTTCCCTTTCCTTCATGGTGCTCCTTGTGTGATTGGACTTAATTGGTTTGGGAACCAACTCTGTTAAGTTAGTGACTTAGGTCAGGTTAGTAATTTTTACCAGACTCTAGTAGAAACTAGATGTAAATTGTAGTTGCAGCAACGTCTTAATTATGGTATCTTGGAAAGTGAAATGGTTTAGTTTCACATATAACTCTAAATAATTATAGTACTCTTGATTTCGCTTTATCTTATTCCATGGTTGACTGAGAGCACAAAATTCAAGATGTGTTTGTGCTGTGTAGAATTAGTATTGGAAAGGAATATTGCTATCATATGAAAGTGTTATGGTGTACAACATGTCATACCAGCATCAGAACCAGCACAGTGGAAGATAGACAAGCTAGGAAGAGTCATAGTCAGTGTTATAAATTATGTTAATGGTGGCAAACTTATGATCATTGAGAGTGGTTAAGCACTGACTTTGACTTCAGAACTTTTTGCTTGTCTTGGAACTCATTGGCTCTTCTTATTTTTGTGAACACTAGCCGAGATTGAATGTAGAGTACCTGTGTGTGTGTGTGTGTGTGTCCTTGAATTTTGCTCTACCCATTTAGTTTCAAGTGACTTTGATTTTTTAAATATTAATAACTTCTATCTTTTGGTCTAGGTGAACAATATCAGTGGTTACCTTCCTGGACGAATTGTCTTTTTCTTGGTAAGTATTTTTGAAGGATGTAGTTAAATACCAAAATTACAGTCGAAGATTGACGCGCACACACGGCACAAACAAAAAAATAATTAAGTTGATTATTAAGTTGATTAATATACTATCTGACCCAATATTGACAAAATTAATGTAAATGACATATCACTCTGAACTTTTATTCTCTGAAGGTACAAAGTTCCTTATAACTAACCCACATATTACATAATATAAATAATTGGGTTGGTCTTGTGTGATGAAATGCATAATTGAGCTTTCGTAATTGGCCTTGTGGAAAGCCACTTCTAGAACTTTTAGGAAGCAGCAAATTTTACAAATCTTAGTGGCCAGGGTTCGACTTCATAGTTTATAGGTCAGATGCAAGAATAGACTTAATCCTCTAAAAATCAAGAAAACATTTTTATGATACTTAACTTATAACCCCTCAAATGGAAAGTTCTATTAGCTGAACTCAAATCCTGATTTACTATTCTACTCGATCTGAAAGAACAAAGTGGCTCTTGTTGACTGTGGACAAGATAGATAGCTATTAATTATAAATAGATTATCTTTCTTAAATGTGTTTTAGGAATAATGGTGATGGATGATGCAGGAATAAATAGATAGCTATTAATTATAAATAGATTATCTTTCTTAATAGTGAAATATTTATATTTAATAGGGTGGGGTTAGGATTTCTTGACCAGATTAAGGTTAAAATATTACCAAGTTAAACCATTGTATTGTATGTTCATGTTGGGGAGATTTACAAGAATTAATAGGTAGCTAATGCTATTTCTGCTAGTGTCCAAGTCAACTTATGTTAAGGCTAATTCCGTGGAACAGGAAATACACAAAACCATGGATGCTGGAACTAAGCTAACTAACTAGTTTTTTATATTCACTCATAAATACATGTCAATATCCCTGGAAGATGTTACTGGGGACATTGCACTGCTCTGTCTAAATTTGACTTAAATGGACTTGCTTTTCTTGGAGATGGAGTCATGGTTATAAAAGGAAAATGAGTTCTATAGAAGATTAATGATAGTTGAAAATATTATATATTGTATAAAACTAATATCTACACAGTTATGCATAGACTTCGTATCACTTGTAACTTTCTTATGAATAACCAGAAACTTTCTTCTATTTCATTTTCATACATTTCTATGAACCTCAATTTATGTGCTGCAGGTAAATACACATCTTACACCACGCCCAATATTACTTACTCGACATGGGGAAAGTCAGGATAATGTGAGAGGCAGAATTGGAGGTGATACTGCAATAAGGTATATTCTTAGTTTTGGTCTCTTTTTGCTATTCAATGTAAGGTTAAAATTGAGGATGATATAGGATGTAGAAAAGGAAGAGATGTGAATGTAAATGAACAATCTGGTCAATGTTTTGATTTATTAATTACTCAAGAAAGTGGGTAATTAGATAATAGAGTAAATTACACTCACACCCCCTTTGTTTTTAGCGAATTGCCCCGGATGTCCCTCCGTTATTTGGCCCTACAAAAAAACCTTAATTGTTTTCCACATAAAACACCAAGTACCCCTCCCCCAAAATGCCGTCGTTGACATTGTTAACAGAAAGGGGACCTATGATTACACTTGCATCTCCTGTATTTTCTGTGAATTGCGCCTGATATCCTTTGTTAATTTTATTAAAATAGTATTTATATAAATATACTGATATTTTTCTTATATAGTATTAATTATTATATTTATTAAATATAATATATTTATTGAATTTAATAAATATAATGATAATATATGTATATTAAACGCATAATTTTTTAATTGAATTTATGTATATTAAGAAATTATTATTAAATAAAAGTTAATTATAACAAAATTTAATGCGTACTTATATATATATATTAAAAAAATTATTTTCTTATTATTTCTTAAAAATTAATTTATAAAATATATTTTATAATAGAAAAATTAAAATGTATATATATATATAATTTCATGATTTCTATTTGACTGAATTAAATTTGGTTTAAAATTATAATTTCTATATTTGCATTGTGAAAAAGTTATAGCACAAAATTGTATTATAAGTTGAATTCCAATTTTAATGAGAGTGATGATAACACAAGTATTAAGGTAGTATTTAATTAATTTTAGGGTAAAATATGTTTTTGGTCCCTATACTTTTACTTAAAATTGGTTTTAGTCCATGTACTTTCAAATCGACCTTTTTAATCCTCAAACTTTGAAAAACATGTGAATTTAGTCCCTCTCCTTTAACGATATTAGTGTTGTTAAAGGACTAAATCCACATGTTTTTCAAAGTTCGAGGGCTAAAATAATCGATTTGAAAGTACAAGGACTAAAACCAATTTTGAGTGAAAATATAGGGACCAAAAACATATTTTTCCCTTAATTTTATTAATATAGTGTTTACATAAATATACTATATATAATTTATTGAGTAAATTACACTTGTATCCCTTGTGTTTTTTGCGAATTGCGCTTGATACCCCTCAATTAATCATTAAGGGCGTTACAACAGGGGAGGTAAAAGTAATCTCAAATAATGGAGGTATATTGGGTGCAGTTCGCATAAAACACAGGGAATGCGAGTGTAATTTACTCTAGATAATAAATTTAAGGATTCTGTTGCAAGGTTGAAATGGTGAAATAGTTCTAATTCCTCTATCCTTGAATTGTTGCTTCATTACTCTCTTTTCTAATGTGATATATGGCATTTGTAGAATAATTTTCAATATTTGGCTGAATGCCTAGAACACTATGCAATTTGTTATAACAGTGAGGCTGGAGAACTTTATTCAAAGAAGCTTGCCAAGTTTGTTGGAAAGCGTCTCAAATCAGAACGGGCTGCTTCTGTAAGCTTTATCAATTGTATAGATTCAATCTCTGCCTTTTTCCTTGAAATTCAATGCTCAAACAAAGTTGATGCTTGAAAACTATTATCCTTCTATGCTTATGGCCAAGGCCTTGTCTGCTAAATCTGCATATAACATTTATGTTGAACTGTGATCTAGTGTCAATGATTATATATCATTTATAGTGAATCTGCTAAACAGCATGTGTAAATATAAGCAAATATTAAAGTGATGGGTGATTTGTGATATTTGTAACTTCTTGTCTAGATATGGACTAGTACACTACAACGAACAATTCTGACAGCCAGTCCAATTGTTGGATTTCCCAAGGTTAGTGTCATACTTAAGTTTACAGTTGTGTGCAGTCATGTTATTTATTTCTCAAGAAATAGGTTTGTACACGCTATGATTTACTATCTATATGTTAGATACAATGGCGTGCACTTGATGAGATAAACGCAGGGGTTTGTGATGGTATGACATATGCAGAAATCAAGAAAAACATGCCAGAGGAGTATGAGTATGTTGCAGACTTGTAATTTCTCTCTTATTTGCAAGTTGAATGCAACTAATATATCAGATAACAAAGAAGCACAATGTTAATCTTCTTTTGGTTTTGGGGTTAGAAGATGTTTAAATGCCATGGTTATTATTTTCCTCCCCTCATCTTATTGCAGATCCCGCAAGAAGGACAAGCTTAGGTATCGTTATCCTCGTGGGGAGTCTTACTTGGATGTTATTCAAAGGTATATTTTATCTTATAAACATTATTTAGCTCCTTGCTTCAACTTGTTTGATATAAATAACTCAAGTTTTAGTGATAATACAGGTTAGAACCTGTAATTATAGAGCTTGAGCGACAGCGAGCACCGGTTGTTGTGATATCTCACCAGGTTGTACGCAAGTCATTAAGCTAAATTCATGCTTGTAAAGATTTTATATGGTTGACTGTTCTAATCCGTGAGGTTTTTCCATACTTTCTCATTGCAGGCAGTTTTGAGGGCACTATATGCTTATTTTGCTGACAGGCCTTTGAATGAAATTCCGCATATAGAGGTAATTTGTGAATTATTTATCTGAACTTCTATTATATTTGTTTTTACTAGATGGATGCATATGAAACTTTGGCCTAATTGACTTGGTTGCAAATATTTAAAGAACAATGAGTAAAGCCTCACTTCATTCCTGATAGGAAAATGATGCATGGACACTTGTGTGCTACTACATACCTAGAGATATAATACATGTTTTCTCTTTGCCGATTAAAAAAAAAACCTAGAGATAGATAGAGATAGAAGAAAGATGAGTATAGATATGATAAGTGATATGATATGACAAGAAGATGAGACACTGATAAATAATAAAGAGTGTCGATTAGGTATATACATTGTGTAGGTGTTTACATATCATTACTCTTCAAGATATTGTATGTGTCGATCATTTTAGTCCTGGACCTTAAAAAATGTTATTGATTTTAGTTCTTAAAATTTGTGGAAGAGGGGTAACGTAAATAATATTTTCCAATTAGGAACTAAAGCAAAATTTTAGTAAAGTTGAGGTCAGGGACTAAAATGACTAGCGCATACAATTTCAAGGATTAAATTGAAGATTTACTAAACTACAGTTGTTTCTAGTTGCATTAATTAATGGAATGGATTGCCTTTCTTTGCCATATTTTGTTAACAAATTTTTGTGGGGTTGATCATGTCAGTTGGAAAAATCATCACTTTTGGTGAATGATGATGAATATGCTGAAGATATCTAACGTGAGATTTGTCATTTCCAGGTTCCTCTTCATACGATTATTGAGATACAGATGGGAGTCACGGGTGTCCAAGAGAAAAGATATAAACTAATGGACTGAAATGAATTGAAGAAAAGTTCTCTTTCTAATATTATACCATGGCCTACAAACCAATTATCCATTCTTCCGATTTCAATTTATTAGCAAAATGTAACATTCCCGTAAATGGACTACATTATTTAAAATTACCATAATGAAGGGAAGTTATGCTCTTCAATTCAATATTATTTCACTGTAAATGATGTTTCTTTCAGAAATATTATATTTAACCAATAGATAATACACATAATATTATAACTTTAAGCTCTTGAATCTTGATTGGAATTGAAAAAAGAATGCTTAACAGTATGGTAATTGTAATGTTATAATTCTTTTATTTTTGTAATTACTGGGAGGAGGAAAAAATGCTATTAAGTTTACAAAATACCACGAAGATGCTACCTCTTTCCCGTGATAAGAACTTATATATTCAGGGTTTTAATATTGTAGTCCTTTGATAAAGTATTGTTCACAATTTTGCATCATTCACTCCTTAATATATGTAAATGTGAAAAAGTAAGGAGATTGTAATTTTTAAATGATTTTAAATCAATGGCGGATAATTGTTTTATTTTACATATTTAGTCACATTACAGGAATTAAATATGGTTTTCATTTTTTTTTATCTCATAAAGGCTCAAATAATATTTTATTATATTTTTATAGAGATTAGTATATGTTGTACTTTTGTTTATTTTAATATAAATATTTTCTATGTACAATTTTTTTTCTTTTTGTTATTTGTTGCATTATCAAGTGCTAGTTTTGAATCTTTATTAACAATTTTGAAACTTTGTTATAAATAACGTGTGATATTTGTTCATCAATTTTTTGCTAGAATTTTTTTATTGTGATTAAATTGTTTTTGACTCTCTTCCACTTAAGTCTACCCATCAAAATGTATAACTCAAAATTAAAATCCCAATTTTTTGCTTTGGAAATATAACCTCATTTTCTACAATATTTTTAATGTCACCGGTACAAATAACCCGTATATATAGTGGAGAATGTTTTCACATCTTGAGTCACACAGTTGTAACTCACCAGTACATAGACTCTGCAAGGGGATGTCCATGTCCTGCATCACTCATGGTATACACAATACATACCTATTGTTATTCTGTTAAGAGTCAATATTAACTTAGAGAGTCTTTAAAGTTAGTTATCCATATATTCCATACATACCCATGCATGTCTGTAACAGGCTCCACTGGACAGAGACATCATTGCAAAGAGTAGATAGAGTCTAGCCATCTACCACATCTTGACTTGTTTTGTTTGAAGGAAACAATGAAGTGTTGAACTCATTCCCATTCCCACAGTCAGAAGACAACCCCAACCCCAACCCACCCTTGACCCACATAGAAGAACTCCTACCTTCCCATTCCCATGGTTATATTTTAACTACATAACTCAAAAGATTTGTTTTTGCATTAAACTAAGAATAAATAATAAATGTATATTGACAATCTAATCATAAATCATTATATACGTTATCAACATGTCATTAGTCTAAGTGAAAATGAGTTCAAATCTTTTAAAATATTCGAGTCTTGTAGATAAAAAATAACAGTTAAGAGAAGACTGTATAAAAAATAAGTTCTCTAACAAAGTTTAGTCATCGGTAGATAAAGTCGGTCAATACTTCTCACTTTATAAAATAGTGACAAAAAACTATGTTAAATTTGTTAATTTTTATAATTACTTTAAAAAATGGTTTACTATTACAATTTTGGGCACAACGTCAATGTTTTGGAGGTGTCTACAACAGCAATGCAAACATAGTTATGGTCAAATAACTATTTGTAATTTTCTGCAATATAAAAGAATATAATGAAACTGTAACTTTGATTGTAATTTAAAACTTGTATACTGTAGATGGTTTTTAATTGATTAACAATGTAAAAACTTTTATGGTGAACACATGTCAGTTAACCTCTAAAATTATAACATAAAAATTTCCTTTAAAAATTAATCACTCAAATTTAAAATTGCAACCCGTGCTGTTCATTTACAATTGTAGGGGATAATTAACGATTCATATTCTAATAATTTATTATGTATGAGCATATTTAATCCATAATTTTATTATGAAAAACCGAAATTAACTATTTACTTTACCATTTAAATTGAACTGATCACTTTAGAGGAGTCATGCATGTCACAGGAGGACCATCTGCAGCTTTATAATGTGGATAAGCAGAAGCTCAGATATGCAATGAGAGCTGATCGCACTTTTTGCAGGTCATATTTAACGACAAATCACAATAAATACCATCAACACTTCAATGTAAATTACCCATCAAACCCCAACATATATACAAATACTAGTGTTAAAAAATGGATTACTACATTTTTCATAAAATTTTAAGTTGTTAATTTTTTTGGTTCTTTAACTAATTGATTAAACCAGCAAGAGTGATCAAATAACTAACTAAAGAATCAAGTTAAAAAGAAAAAGGTGCAATAATTTTGAAGTGCATAGGTCCCTCTTTACATGATACAATAATTACATGGTGGCAGTTCGGGGTACGTCAGAGTTCACGAGCCTATCTATACCAATACCATACATCGCCGGAAGCATTCAGGAAAAAAGGTGGAATCTATGCAAAGATATATATATATCTACTGTTGCTATTGGCATTTAGCTTTGGTTGTAGGGTGGTCAAGGTATGCCAAAATAAAGTGAGAAGAAAAAAAGCTCTGATCCTGTCTGGTTCCATTCACATGGGACCCCTGAACATCCATTGCCCCTTTTAAAACAATAATGGGGACCCCATCTCCAACCCCTAACAAAATATCCTCCCTATGTTCACAAACTTTAACTAAATAATAATAAAGCTTATTTTTTTATACATTATTAGTTATAAATGTTTTAGAATTTAATGGCTATACAATGTATACAGTTGATATGACTTTTAATTAATTGAATGAGTATTTCAGCTACACACATCAATCAAGATTCAAACTCTTAATCACATACTTAAAAAGTTTAAGCTTCAATCACTTAAACCGACCATTGTTAATAACTATTTATATATACTATTTATTCATAATAATAACCAAGCACAAAATGGTTCAAGCAAGCTTCTCTTTCTAGGCTTACTTTGGCTTTGGTGCAATTTTTTTTGCAAAAATCTCAAGAATCTTGACTCGGAATGATAGGCCTTGCCTTGGGATCCCCTAAATTCACCACATTAGAGAAATTATTGAGGACTTACTTGCGTACGGTCCATTGTTTTACACCGTCTCTTATATTATTATTTAATAAATGCAAAAATTTATTAAACATAGACAAATTTTTTATAAGGATAATTAATTGAGGGACTATATTATAATTATTCGACCGAAACCATAGTGTATAAATAAAAAGAGTACACTGCTCCACATGAATATAATAAAACTCAACTACCCTCTTTCTGCTGCCGTCGCCTTCACGAGTCCTTCATTTGTGCACCTTTTTTTCTCACCCTTCCCATGCATAAGTCCTCATTTGCCTCCTTGGATACAGGGATTCTCCTTTGACTTCACTCACTCCCCCTTGCCCTTCCACTAATAACACTAATTTGTTGCTAACCACTACACGCAAATGTATCATATGCAAGAGGCAACACCCCCCTAATTTATAAAACTAACTTCACTCTCACGTAATCACTTTCACATAGCACAAAAAGAGCTATCGCACACCAACGGTCCGTTCTAGTCCCTTGATCAAAACGTGACATACCAAAAATCAATTTTTTGTTAAAAAAAAGTTATGAAAAAAAATGTTTTTAATCCTTCAAATGTAATCAAAATCCCTCTATTTTCATATTTGTAAAATTGATTATCAAACTTAAAAAAAATATAGATTTAGTCTTTATTATATGAGAATTCATCAAGTTTTTAAAAGTTTGATAATCATATTCATCAATATAAAAATACAGGAACTTTGATCACATTTGATAAAAAAATATAAGGATTAAAAACACGGTTTTTTTTTTTCAAAATATATTTATATTCAGGTCTGATAGTATTTTAAATAGAATTATCTTCAAAATATTTAGTATTTGAAAAAATGTCTCAGATAGAATTATTTCCGAAATATTTAATATATGACAGTGTCTTAAACAGAATTATATCTCCAAAATATTTAATAGTCCACAGTGTCTCGAATAAAATTATTAGTGAGTGACTCAAACAAGATTATTAATAAATAAATAAATAAAAATATCTTCTCAAAAAAAAAAAAAAAAACAACTCCACCAAGATTCTGAACCACCTCCCTCCTAATAAAACCCTTCAAGTCCAAAGCTTTGAGGCAAAACCAAAGACCCTTTTGGCCACTCTTCACAATGCCAACCCAACCTGACTCACCCAACAACAACACGTTGACCCAAATGTTTCAGAACATCTTCTCAGACAACAGTAACATCATGCTTGCAGCCATCATTTCCCTTCTCCTAGTAATCCTCTTTGTCCTCCTTCTCCACCTCTATGCAAAATGGTTCCTGGCTCAGGCACAGGCTCAAGCACACGCCCGCCGCCGCCGTCGCCGCCGCCGGAGAACGACAGTGACCGTCTCCGACGTCCTCGGCCCGGCAAGGTTCCACCACTTCCACAGCTTCAACATAGAAGACCACTCCTCACCCCTCTCAACAAAAGGCTTAGACTCTTCCACCATTAGAGCAATTCCACTCTTCATCTATGAACACAACAACAACAACAACAACAACAAGGTCCAAGAAGAAGAAGAAGAAGAAGAAGAAGAACTTGAATGTGTGATTTGTTTGAGTGCCTTTGAGGTTGGTGAAGTGGGAAGGTGTTTGCCAAAGTGTGGCCATGGTTTTCATGTGGAGTGCATTGACATGTGGTTGAGTTCACACTCCAATTGTCCTATTTGTAGAGCCCCTATTGTAGCAAGTGTTGTTGTGGAGAGTGATTCTAGGGTGGTGGTGTCATCAAGTGATCATGGTGATGAACATGGTGGAGGAGATGATTTGGTTGAGATTGTGATTGAAGGTGCTCCAAGTTCTGAGATTATTAGAGAGGGTCATGAGCATGGCAATAATAATGGAGGAGCAAGAACAAGTGTTTCTGTCTCAGAAACTTCTTCTGAGTTCTTTGGGTGCTCTTTGGAGAGATTAATGCTTGGCAAGGTTTTCCCATCCACTAATGTAAATTAATTAATGAATCACATATGCTTGAGATGATGTATATGATCGAAGAAATGTCTACTTTCTCTCTACACAATTAACCATGAAATGAACAACACCAACTATAGTTCTGTACAGGTTTCTCTGTTTGATCCTTTCCTTAAATTATTCTTGGCCTTGGAACTGTTAAAAGTTTCTTTTTTCATTTTTTTTATCTTCGAATCTTTTAGACAATACATCCCCTTTATCTGATACACATTCAGTCAAGTTCACTTTCTCATTTGGGTTAGTGCTTCACATTTCATAGAGACAACAATTTTTCAGTATTGACCAATTTTTTACTATTAAAACACTTTGAATGTTGTTGAAACAATTTATTTATAATATACTGTAAATACTTAGATAATTGATTGTGATATATATAAACTTTTTTAGTTTATTTCAATAAAAATTTCATAATTTATATAAAAATAATTTGATCTTTTTTTCTTCTTCTTTAAATCATAGAGATAACTTGTATAATGTACACTTATTTGAAAATTAGTTGATTAAGTTGTTTATTAGAGCTCTTCTTCATTTTATCTTTGATGGGATTAGTTGAGTGGGGCGGTGGCTGGTGCTACCTGCTTACATCATAGGTCAGTTAATAATTTTCACTGTTTAAGAAATCTTTTGGCTTAGACCAAATCTATGACAATTTATGACGAGCATCACTTTATGCTCGATGTATTTAAGAGCCATGCAGCTAGGAAGAGTAGCAACCACACTCTATTGCTTCTTTTAACATAGTAGTGTAGGAAAGTAACAGGTGTTAACACTAGGGGTAGCTGCTTAAACCAAAGGAAAAAGACAAAAGACAACACTTATTAAGCACTTAACAGTGCTGAATTGGTCAGTCATACTTCATGATGTATATATATACCTTTTAACAGCAATTGATTGTCCTGAAGACCAGAGTTGTGTTGTTTTCTGTCATGATCAATTAGTCCAAAAAAATGTGTGGCTCGGTTGCAGACTTGCAGGAAACGAATAGAGTGGGTCCATTCAGTCCTACAGTATAATTTTATTCAACAATTTGAACCGAATTAGTTCTGATAATTATTTTAATTTGCGTCTATTTTTCTCTAAGAGTTATGTATTATGAGTACTTAGATCATTTATATTTTTGACATTTTTATTCTTTCTGATACTCTTAGTCACAGTGTTTCTAAACATTTTCATGTGTCTTTGATTTTGTTTATCATAAAACCTTGTCATTATGTTTTAAGCAAAGAGATTGATGAATAATGATATAAAATATAGTTGTAAAAAGCGACAAATATTCATGAAATGCAATATAAACGTTTGAATTGATCTGACTACCATTTTGAATTATGAAATGATAAGAAATCGGTGTTTTATTTTATAACAATAAAATTTTAAATCTTAAATAAAAATGAGTAAGAATGAAAATTTAATTAATTAATATATTAATTAAAATTTCACTCTACCTCATTTCTATATATAGACAACTGAGCACACTGTACAGCCTTCCATAACTTGTGAATGTTTTTCAAAATTTATGCATGAAACTAATGATTCGTTTGGAATGAAAGAAAGAAAATGAAAAAAGAAAGAAAAATTTTAAATTTGAATTGAGAAAAAAATGAGAAGAAGAAAAAATTTAAATTTTTGTCTTTATAAGTCAATCATTCTCTTCATTTTCTTTTCACTTTCTTTTCAATCAAATAAAAAAAAATTCGTTTTTCATATTTTTTTTCTTCATTTTCTTTTCATCTAACCAAGGATAAATGTCGAGTGGGTCAAACAAACTGCGCAAGTGAGCCCATAAAAAATGATGTTTGCTTCACAGTATTTAATGCACACCTTGGCCTGACCCAGAGAAACTCGTTTAGTCAATACTGCACACAGAAAACAGGACATGGCTAATTAGTAAGATATATATATTGGCAATTGGCTTGTTATGCCCATACTTTACCATTTGATAGCAACACGTTTTTCAGATTTTTAATATAAATATGTTGTTATAAGGAGTAAGTTTTGATTTTGGTCTCTGAATTTTTTTTTCCATCTTTTTAAAATTTGAATTCACTATTTTTGGTCTTTGTAAAATAAGTGAATTTTTGTTTTAGTCTTGCTAAAATATTTTTCTTGATTTTTCATCTCTCCAAAATCTAGAAGCACTATTTTTTTTTTCCTAACATTCATTTTAAAGTAGATAAATAACATTCGTATTAGGAATTTAGAAAGAGTTTTAGAGATGTCACATGTTGACATAGTACCATAGACACAGCAGTAGGTGTCACATGAGGTGATCATTTGACCTTGAATTAAATACAAATAGCTAATGAGTATAGATGACAACAAAATCATAAACAATGATTTTATATTCTAATAAAAGAAAATGGTCAAAATCAATACTCGTTCATTTTATAAAGACTAAAAATATATTTAAAATTTAATATATTTTTATTATTAATCAAATTTTATATAAATCTCATTAAAAAGATAGTACACTCAACTATTTCGGTGGGTTGACACAAAATTATCTAGTAATAGAAAATGAACACATGCCACAAGTTTAATAGAAAACTTACTATCTATATCGAAAAATACAGCCCTTTACAATATATATATATATATATATATATATATAAAACTTACTATAATAGTAAGTACTTATTGTATTGAGTGGAAGTAAAACAAAAAAGAAACTTTTTCATTGAACGAGAGAATCATTTAATTTGCAAACTTTACTTCCTCCTCCATCTTGTTGTCGTGTAAGAGGAAAAAACAGTTCTAAAATGTCATTTTAATTTTTCAATGTAATATTAATTACTTTTTTTTACGTATATCCATTGTAATATTAATGATGGATAACAAAATCTATAAATGAATTAATAATATGATAAGATTAATTTTATAAAATTGCTATCCTCTTTCATTTATTTGTTAATTTTTCTTGTTCTATGTAAAAAAAATTAGGACAACAAATAATCTAGGATAGAGGAAGTAATATATTTATTACTTTAATTTTTATTGGCTATGCATGTGAATAATCAAAGTAAGTTTCTTAAAATACTTTTTATATAAGACAAAGTTAAACTCCTAAAAAACCTAAGACATTAATGTATTCTACTTATTATTATTTATTAAATTCAGAAAAATCACTCATATTAAGAATATTTTTGTAAAAAAATAATTAATATAGGAAACATTCTAAATTAACTTTTATAAAAAAAAAAACTAAGTCAAATTTTTAATTTAATTTTTATAAAAAGGAATATCACGTATTAACATTTATTACAACGTTATTTAAGCCTTTATGAAAACTCTCAAAATGGTGTCATTTGTTCTTTTTTTCTTCTTAATTTGTCAAAAATAACCTTTTTGTTTTGCTTTTTTTTTTTTTTTTAAATTCAGAATTCTTCAATCAAGAGTCAAGAACGAATATTTCTAGATACTAAAATTTATTTAAAAAAGTAATTTTTCTAAATCAATATTTTTCCATACATATAAATCTAAAAAACAAATGTCTAATATGCTTATGAGAAATTTATCTATTAATCAGGTGACAGTATATGGGTATTAATTTGTTTTACTTTTTCAAGTCATGTATGTGAAACGGTTTCAGTACTTTTTGATGATGCCGTGGGGATGGATTCTTTTAATATGTCGTGGTTGTTCCCGCAATTTCTCTGATGCATTTAATGGTGGTAGATATGAGGATGCGACACCGCACATGACATATTAATCACGCCCAGATGCCAAAATATTTTATAGTACTATCATACAAATACTTTCTCCCTTCCTAAATTTTTTATGTTTAAGATTAATACACATAGTTTAAGAAATATTTAATAAATAATGATATTCGTATACCCGGAAAACATACATCCGACATCCACCCAGCGAATTGGTTAATCACGTATATAAATATGATTAATTTTGTTTTATAAGTGATTAACTTCTATTAGATATTTCAATAACATCTCAACACGATTAATCACTTGTAAAATAAAATTAACCACTATTAAACATTTCAATAAC
This sequence comes from Pueraria montana var. lobata, assembly GCA_026413185.1. Lineage (NCBI taxonomy): Eukaryota > Viridiplantae > Streptophyta > Magnoliopsida > Fabales > Fabaceae > Pueraria > Pueraria montana. The sequence goes on from CM048655.1 coordinate 52,818,153, forward strand.
CTTGTGATATTATTAATTACATATCGATAATTGATACAACCATGTTTATTTACTTTTAACCAATTGTGATGTAAAATTAAATATATTTACATATGCAGTTAACCACATGTAATAATTAATAATTTTATAACACTTTTAACCACTTGTGAAACAAAGTTAACTATATTTACACATATAGTTAACCACGTTAAATAGTTAATAACTTTATGTCATTATTAACCATTTAAAGAATAAAATTAACCATATTTACATATATAATTAATCACGTGTAATCAAAATTAATCATACTAATAATTTTATTCAATCATATTCATTTATTATTAACCATTTATAAAATAAAATTAACCATTTTTTTACACATAGTTAACCATACATTTGGGTGGACGCTGGGTGTAGAAAATCCAGCGGTACGTTTAGCATTTTCCACATTTAATACAACTCACAAACAATAAATTTAATCTAAAATACCCTCATTTAATATCTATGATGAAAGAAATTGTGAAAATTCAGGTCATATTAAATAAGAGTATATATGGAAGAAAATAATTAATAAGCCTTGGAATATGTAAAACATCAAGAGTTTGAAAATAAAAATAACTCTTGGAACAAAAACAAAAAGCTAAAACATAAGAGTTTAATAACGGATGAAGTAATATACTACATAAACTTGTTGCAGTCAAAAAATATATATACTGCATATTAGTATAATATAATAATAAATAATATACTGCATATTATAATACATTTAGTTTAAAATCATGATTTTTTTTTATATAAGCAGTTTAAAATCATGATAACTTGGTTTCGTCTATTCAGTTATATTTCTACTGGCCTCATAGTATTTTTCATATCCATTATTGTGAATGTTTAAAAAAATCCTAGCTATTTCAATGATAGACCACCTGACAAAAACTTAGAATGCACTTCGATGTGAAATTTATGTTGTAGCCTTCACGTTGAAGAGATTTTCCATGAGAAAGGACCATTTGATTTCAATTATAATGAAGGGTATAATTCCCTTCCATCTAATATAGCAGCCCTGAATAAAGGATGAGATTATATGCACTGTAGTACATTGTTCTAATAAAAAGTTGTATTAAAACAACAGTAGAAAAGACGGCATTTGTCTCTCACTTATAATCTGTAACTCACTAACTTGTTTAGTAATGGTTACTTAAGCATAAAAGTCAACTGTTCTAAGATTACACCATGTTCATATTCTCAACTTTATTTAGGTAATCATAAATTATTTGTTTGTATTTATACACTACAAATAAAATTAGCATACACTTTACACAAAACTAATTAATATGCCAATTGAATCGTATTTCGTGATTAGAATATTAGGATACGTCTTTTTAGCTTTTTATTTATTTTTATATATATACACAATAATGGTTCTAATAATAAAATTAATTTTATGTGAAAAATGAGATGAGAAACGTTAGGGCTTGTTTGATTCATTTTCCAATTTTACGCTACTGATCACCAGTTAATTTCTCACTCGAAAACTATAATTATTAATTATTTTCTAAAATACTCCCAAACATTATAAAAATAATGATCTGCTAAGTAAATCAATGATGTAAAAGTCTTATGTCTGGGCCTTGGGTGAAACAGCAGATGCAGCATATGGGTCTGAAAGTCGTCAATGACACTTCAATTTGTTGGGCCTGTTTCTTATTAATCTTATTATATATATATTTTTGGTTTAAATACCTTTTTAGTTATTATTGCATAAAAAAATAACATTTTAGTTATTACTATATAATATGAGGTTATTTTTGTTTTGATTTTTTTTTTCGTATTTTGATAAGAGAAAAAAGACTATGCACTGACAGTGTAAAAAAGTTTTACACCGTCATCCAATCACAACTTATCATATATAGTAAGTTTATTGACTTTTACAAAGTTACCTTAAAAGTTTTACACCGTCAGTGTATCACCATTAAACTCTTTTGGTAATTTAATGTGAACTTATTTAATTTTGGTCATTTAAAATCGTAATACGAGGTTATTTAATTTTGGACATTGTTTATACGAAGTGATTCCGTGACTAACAAAGATTGTTAAGCATATTTGTTGTTTTTGTAAGAATTAAAATGGAAATCTTTTAACATAAGAAAACCTATGCCATAAGTTTACAATTTTATAAAGATTGAAATAATAATATCAGGATTAAATGAGATTTTTTTTTTATAAGAAACAAAACAGAAAAAAAAAAGAACAAAATAAAAAAGGCTGATATTATTTAAAAAATATATATATCTGAGTCTTATTTGTTTTTTTCTAAGATGTAAAAGATATTGTCGTGTATCCTTATCGTTATTAATCAAATTTCTAAGTACAAGAATATGGACATTACTTCAGTATAGGTTGTAAATAACCCACTTCGGAGTAGGTTGATAGTTCATCCATTCAGTTGTTGACACGTGGCTCCTTTGCCATGTCATATAGTAAACTTCAAATCTAATTAGATATTATCTAATCAATTTTGAATTAATTTAAACAATTCTAATAAGATATTATCTAATCAGTTTTGAATTAATCAAATTTAAAAAGATGTTATTTAATTGGTTTTGTATTAATCTAATCAAATTTAATAAGATATTATCTAATTAGTTTTGAATTAATTTAATAAAACATTATGAGCTAATTATATTTAATAAATAATTAAATTGCTTGCATTAATATATTAATTTTATAATTTCAAAAATAAAAATTAAGCTTATAATAATATATATTATGAAATCAAGTTCATACATAGTCATTGAAGACTTAATCAAATTTAACATACCTACTTACAATTAATGATGAATTTAATTACTCAAATATTTATTATACAATTTAAAAAATATTCCTAATATAAATTTGAAAAAATATTTATATAATTAAATTATTTCATAAAAAATGTTCATAAACAATATTTAAAAGCTAAACATGATTAAAAAAAATTTATGAACGTTATTAAATAAAGTTAATTATTCCTAAATTTTATAAATTTAACTAACTATATAAAAAATTCCTTTTTTTAATTATTATTGAATACAAAGCATGTTAAAAAGCAACCAAATTAAAAAAAAAAAAGACTCATGTAATATATTAATATTTAATATCTATCCTCTCAAAAAAAATTAATATCTATCCATAATTATTAATTAAAACAAATTATTATAAACTAAATTGTTAATTTTAATTTTTTTTAGAGCATTAGTATAACTATAATCTTTATCTTTATATATAGAGAATAAAGGTTGTTAGATCAATTTTTCTGCCTAAACTAAGTGTGCGTAAGTTATTTCTAATTTTGTATTTAGTAAAGTTATATTATTCATTCAAACTTTGTATTAAATTAAAATTGTAAAAGAAAACTTTTTGTTAATGTTTATTAATGATTACAAATGAATTGTGATGTAAAAAATAATTAATAATTAATTATGTTTGTAAAATAAAATTGTCTAATAATTATATTTAAGGTTTAATTATTTTGCTGGTCCCCATACTTTTACCAAATTTTCAATTAGATTCTTGAACTTTTTTTTTCTTTTAATTGAATCCCGAACTTTAATTTATTTTTTAATTGGGTCCTCCCATCTAATTATCGTTTTGAAAAATTAACCATAGACAGATAGTGGACTGGTGTTTTTGGAGTTAGTAAATATTTCTTTCTTATTAGGATTGAAGAAGATGAATAATAAATAGGTGAGAAACAATTAAGTGGAAAGAGAGAGATGATTTTTTTAAAAAAAAGGGTAATTTTGAAAAAATATTACAAATTGTTGACAAATTTAAAGTTACTAACCAAATTAACTAATTTTCTTAAAAGGGTGTGAATTAGTTGAAGTGGTTTTATAAAAGGGATGGAGAGAGTATTATACTCCCTCAATCTCATAATAAGTGTCATGTAAGAGGAAAAAATAAGTATGAAAGTAAGTGTCATTTTAGTTATTCAATGTAATATTAATTACTTTTTCCATCAATACCCCTAGTAAGTATCAATTTAGCTTTCAATGCAATATTAATAATAAGGTTAATTTTGTAAAATTGTTACTCCCTCTGGTCCCTATTATAAGGCACTTTGGACAATAATTACACAGACCAATAAAATTAATTAATTCAATTGATTTTTAAATTTTTTTACTAATCTCCTAATTTTACCCTCATTAATCATCATTAAATTATATGAGAGAGAATATTTATTAATGAATTTATTGATTAATGACATAGTGGAAGATGAAGGATCAAAACGTATGAGAGAGAATAGTTATTAATAAATTTTCAAATTCTCTTCTCGTTATTCAATAACAACACAGATACTCATAATCTTTAATAGGGGCACATAAGCAAAAAAATAAATTAGTTTTATAGAAATGGTGAAATGCTTTATATTAAGGACTACCAATTTCTTCAAAACTATGTCTTATAATAAGGACCAGAGGGGTACTCTTTTTCATCTATTTATTAATTTTTCTTGGTTTGTGTAAAATACTTAGGACGACACTTATTTTCAAATTTATTTTTTCTTCTTACAAGACATTTATTATGGAACAAATGGAGTAATTTGTAATACCCCATCTGTCTCTTTATTAGACCTTTCCAACTAATTCATAACCTTTAAAATATTAGATAGTAATTTAGTTAGTAACCTTAAATTTGTCAGTAACTCATAATGTTCTTCCAAATTTACCCTCAATTTTTTTAAAGTTAATCATCTCTCTTTTTACTTGATTGTTTCTCACCTAATTGTTACTCATTTTCTCTAATAAGAGAAAGAAAGAGTTTATCTCATTAATTTCCAACATTTATTATTTTTGGATAAAAAATTTGCTAATAAGTTAAGGGTACTTTAGAAAAAATAATATTAATACAAAAGACAATTAGAAAAACTCTTATAAAAATGGACAAACAATTTTTTTTTTAAAATCTTATAAAAAGGACGGAGAAAGTATTAAAATTGACTCTTAATAATACACAAAAATAATAATTATCAAAATTGTATAATAAATAACATTAATATAACAATTTAATTCTTTGTTAAATATAATTATTAGACAATTTTATTTTATAAAAATAATTAATTATTTTTTACATCACAATTCATTTGTAATCATTAATAAACAATGGCAAAAAGTTTTTTTTATAATTTTAATTTAATAAATGGTTTGAAAGAATAATATAAATCTACTAAATACAAAAATTAGAAATGACTTATGTATCTTTAATTTAGACAAAAAAATTAATCTAGCAACCTTTCTTCTCTGTGTATAAAGATAAAGGATTTTTTTTATATAGTTAGTTATATTTATTAAATTTAGGAATAATTAATTTTATTTAATAACGTTCATAAATTTTTTAATCATGTTTAGGTTTTAAATATTCTTTATGAATGTTTTTATAAAATATTTTCTCAAATTTATATTAGGAATGTTTTTTAAATTGTATAATAAATATGTGAGTAATTAAATTCCTCATTAAATGTAAGTAGGTATGTTAAATTTGATTAAGTCTAATCAACGACTATGTTGTTCTTTTTTTGAAATTAAAAATTAATATATTAATGTTAAGTAATTTAATTATTCATTAAATATAACTAGGTCGTAATATTTTATTTAATTAATTCAAAATTGATTATATAATATCTTATTAAATTTGATTAGATTAATACAAAACCAATTAGATAACATCTTTTTAAATCTGATTAATTCAAAATTGATTAGATAATATCTTATTAGATTTGTTTAAATTAATTTAAAATTGATTAGATAATATATGATAATATTTGAAGTTTATTATGTGACATGACAAAGGAACCACATGTTAATAACTAAATGGATGAACTACCAACCTATTCCGAAGTGGGTTATTTACAACCTACACCGAAGTAATGCCCCAAGAATATTTGATAATATTGAATCTGCGTCAAGCAAAAGTTATTAATAGTAGTTTCTGTATTTTTTTTTTTTTAATCCTGTGGTCCATGAAAATGCCACCGAACTCACGTTAAATACGAGCAAACAAACACTGACACATGCAGACATGCTAAGTGATCCAGAATCTGGAAGAAGACGTAAAGAAATAGAAAAGGGCCAGTGTAGATTGACACAAGTATTTAACGATTTGGTATAAACTTTCATATTCTCTGCAGATTAAGTTTAAATTTCTTTGACACCACTTTTCTAGCTTGGTAGTCAATTCTCTTCAGGAAAATCTTTCACCATCGTGTCTAGGAACTAGTTGAATAACTATAATTGAGTAGAATTGCTTACAGGTCGAGTCTGTACGATAATCTTCTTTGACAGTTTCAACATTTCATTGACATCTTATCCGATAATATTAGGAGTGTCTCTTCATTCTATCATTTTTTAATAAAAAGAAGAAAAAAAACACAAAAAGAAACTGCGAAAGAGAAAAGAGATAGATGAGAATTGAATGGAGATTGGAACTCCACATCATGGCATTTATATCTTGGATTTTGGATGACCGAAGCTCGATGTTTGCTTTAACAGCTCTTCCTTTTTCCTTTCATGAATTCATGTTCTGTTTCATCAACGTACAATTAATTATTCAAGACGTCGGCGAAGATAATTTTACTTGCTTTGAAATTCATTCCATTTTTAGTCTGTATTGTTTATTTATTTATTTATTAACATTATTGACGTGAGTGCGCAACTGCTCGTGCTAATTTTTGTATCCTTTATTTGTTCGTATACCTTTCACACCTAATTTTATTCTACATTACTCAAGATGTATATATTTTATAGAGTTCAATAAATATATATTATTAGTGTAAAAGTTTTTATAATGTCAACCAATTAAAAATCATGTTTAGTATAATTTTTAAAATAATTATTATCAAAATTAACAAATTTATCATACATAATAATTTATAATTAGATGATAGTGTAAAAACACTTTGTACTGATATATTTTATATTATCTATATCACTTTTTATTTATAATACTATTTTTTTTATCACATCAACAATTTTATTACACATTTTTTTACGTACTCTTTATTTTTTTCATTGTATGAAAAATTATACAAATTTATTATACAAGTACAATTTTTTTAAAAAAAAAATTGAAGTATCTTTCTCAACACTTCAATACGGATATTGAGTATGATAATGTTACGTACATTTATTAATTTTAAAAATTTTCAATAGTTTTATAGATCTTTATTATATATTTCATACGGATATGAATGATACATACACAATATATATTAATTTTAAATTATCTTTAATCAGAGCTCACCCACCTATTGGCAAATATTTCCTTACCGTAAACCCACTAGAATCGCCTGGAAATTGAAATAGATGCATAAAACTTATGTATGATTTTCATTATTATCCTTATCATTGTATATAAAAAAATATTTCCTTACCGTGCAAGATATTTAGTGAAATAATTGCCAGAACCGCATAAAATATAAAAAGATGAAGATACATTTAACATTTGTATGAATTCAATATGGATAAGATTACAGAGGAAATACTAAATATAAAGATTATGCGAGTCACGTCATTCTGATTTCTGAGACTACTATAGTACTATATTTAGCGCATCCACACATTTTATTTTATTTTTATTTTTATTTTTAAAAGGACTACATGTACTGCTCTATTAGTCACGAGAAATAAATGCAATCATAGCAAATAGTAATACTGTTAGTACGCCAAGGATGAATAAACCACAATTCCTGAATTGTAGCCAAAGAAAACTACAATTCCTGAATGGAGATGCATTCTATATATGGTTCAACATTAACAAACATCAAAATTGCAAAGAAATTAAACAACATATTATTTTTTGAGATTTTCACGAACATGGAGGGAGGCTCTGCAGAGAGGGCAACTAGGGTGTGCACTAAGCCACATGTCCAAGCACTCAGAATGAAAGACATGTTCACATTCAATTAACACCTTCAATTTTTCATTACCTTGGAAAAGACTCAAGCATATGCAACATTCCTCTTTTTCAAAACCTGCTGCACCAACCATGCTAGTTGAAGATGGGACCATAATAGTGTGGTTTGTGAACTCAATTCCAACCACCCATTGATCAGGTAGAGGAGAGACCACAGTTGTAGCGGTGGACCTTTGTTGTTGTGAGAAACAACGGCGACACAAATGGATGCACAAGAAGAGTGAAGGGACAAAGATGAAAATGGCAAAAAACCATAGCAATAGGAATAGGCTTTGGCTATAGGAATTGTGGAAGGTTGTTGAACCTTTGAGCTTGTCCAAGTGCCACTGAATGAAGTGGTGGTAGTGTTGTTCAGAGGACATTTTTTGGCGGTGGTTTGGTAAGGGATTGAGGTGAGGGTGTGACGTGTGACAATGAATGATATGTGTAGAGAGAGAGAAGAGAGATTATGGTTAAAAAGTTAGATTGGAAATTAATATTGTAAGATAATAAGTATATATGGCCATACCATGCAGGAGGTAGTTGCTCTCTCAGAGAATGTAGCATCATAACCCCGTGAGTCCTGTGTAAGGTGGTTGTGAGCATTTGTTATCATCTCTTTCTTACCAGATGGGAAAATAGGATCAGTCTATTTCTTCTACCTTGAAAAATGAAAAATATTAAAGAACATTTTGCCTTTTTGGGTTTCCCCCCCATAGAAATTAGTTAATATTCTTCTTTTGTTTGTATATACAGGAGGTATTAATTACTCCTTTTAGGTCCTTTTTATAGGATTTTTTGGACAAAAATCACAAACACTAATAAAAGTAATTAATTTAGTTGATTTTCTTAAATATTAAAGTTTAAGAGTATTATGCACCACTATTAATAAAAAACATAAATACTTAGAATATTTAATAAAGATAATTAGTGAAAAAAAAATTAAATGCTTCATAAAACTATAATGCCTTATAAAAAGGACCATCAATTCCTTCTAAAATTATATCTTATAAATAGGACCAAAGGGATTATTTTATTAATTTTATAAATTAAATACAGTTTTGCATATTTTAAAATTTAATCATTTAAGATCTTGATTTGTACACAAAGGTATAAGAATGAAGTGAGTTGAATTAAGTTTTACAAGATAGAACTTGAATTTAAGCCTTGAATTTAATTTATTTATCCAATATAGGCTCTTATTTAAGGGTTAGTTGGATCTTTTTCAAAATTTGGTCTAACTTCTCTTTTGTTAAAAATTAGACTTAACTGGAAAGTATATATAAATTGAACACCATGATGGTTTTATGACTTACACAAGATGAATTGTCTTTTAACCATGTGTTTTTTATTTACAAGATTCGAATTCAAGACTTTACTTAAGAGGACTAAACCAAATTCCATTCGAACCAATGATATGTTGATATTATATTTTATTTGTTTAAATAGGTTAACTTATTTGATGTAAAAGACTTTTAAGTAATAGTTGCCTTAATTTTTTTGAATTTTTTAAAAATGAGAAGTTTAATTAAACACATTTTTTTGCAAAAGAATCATAAAAGATTAAGCAGCATAACTTTTATAAAAAATAAAATAAATATTTTTTTTGAAAAAAAAGTAAAGATTTTTTTTTAAAAAAAAAGCTCCTCTCTCTCTCTCTCTCTCTCTCTCTCTCCCCCCCCCCCCCCCCCCCCCCATTTCTTTCTTTCACTTTATCCACTCTCTTCTCTCTCTCTTTCTCCTTGCTCTCTCTCACATAGGCTTTAAAAAAACAATTAAATGGTTTTTTAGATGACTTAATTTATTTAATAAATAACTTGCAATTTAACTTATTTTCACTCCCAATTGTACATTAATATTAAATAATAATTAATTATTTTTAAAGAAATGTGTATTTTAAATTAAATGTATTTAATTGTACTTTTTATGTTTCTTTATTTTTTGTACATTATTATTGAATAATATATTAATACATCATTAAAATAATTAAGCATTTTCAAGGCAGTGATTGTGATATTTAATTTTTTAATAATTTAAAATATACGATATGATTGGATAATATTATAATTATTTAATAATATTTATATTTTATTTGCTGAATAAAACTTTTGTTTTCCAATTAATATGAGTTGAATTTGAATACTAGTTATGTATGGGCGGGGTATTAGAAATTTGGTCAATGGATGAGGGATGGGCTGCGGAACCACTACATGACTACAGCTCAAGGCTAGTTAACTGTATATTTATTGATGAATATTTCTTATTTTTTAATTCTATGAAATAGTACTAATATTTATGATACATAGTTATGAAATTGTTATTATTATTATTATTATTATTATTATTATTATTATTATTATTATTATTATGTTTGATATTTAGGAAATTGAAAATCTAACATGTTTTCAAGGCGAATTATATCGGTACAGAAAAATAAATTGATTTTTAAGGCGCATTAATTTAGAATATGTTTGATTTATTTTTTATTTTAAAAATTATTTAAAAAAATAATTTCATATTACTACTCAACAATCAATTTCTCATCTAATATCAATTAAGTTTTGAAAATTATTTCTAAAAAAACATTTTAAAAAGCCTAAAGCAGAAAACAATTAAATGATACTTTAATCATCTTTTTCTATTTCCATCTTATATAATCTCTCTCTCAATTTTATATTATGTTTTTTCGCCTTATACCACCACTCACTCTAAACATCTTTATTTAATTACATTTTAAAAACTAAAAATAATTTTTGAAAATAAAAAACTAACACACTCTTATTATTTCAGTTTTTCTTTTTTACAATTACTCCTGTCATCTGGGCTTGCACATAGTCACGGTCATACGCTGCAGGGTGCAGGTTGTCGTTGTTGCTTGTCATGAGGATGAGACCTGGTTCACGTACTTAGAGCTAGAGGTCACAATTATGTAGTAGTAACCATTTTATTATGAAAATTGCACTGAAATTTCATTGGAAATTTCGTCATTCAATAACTTCTTGGATGACTAATTTTCCTGTCAAGGGCATTCTATTTGGCAAATTATCTGACAAATTACCAGCTTTAGTGGGATTCCACAACAAGCATGGGAAAAGAGAAAGCATATACTACCACACAGAATTTTCATATTTTAATATTATAAATTAACTTCACTTAGTAATATTGTATAGGATAGGTCCCTATATTATTAGATAATTTTTAATTAGGTCTCTGAATTATTTTTTTTTCAATTGGATCCCTGAATTTTTATTTAATTTTTAATTAGGTCTCTGTCATTAACTACCGTTAACTCTATTAATGGTAGGGACCTAATTAAAAAATTAATAGAAGTTCAGGGATCCAATTAAAAAAATTGTTTAGGGACCTAATTAAGTTTTTTTAAATAGTTCAGGAACCTACTGAATAAATTAAAAGTAAATTCAAAATCATACAAAAAATATCACTTAATTGAATAATGTATTTAGAATGAGTGCATTAGATTTATCCAAACAGAATATGCAAGGGGAAACTAGAAGTGTAGTAAGGGGATTGATGTTTACAGAGTTTGAGAATACTGGTTGAAGAACCTGCAGAGGTTGAGAATACTGAGTTTAGAATCCGCAAGGATGAGAATACTGAACTGAGGAGGTGAGAATACTGACTTGGAGAGTTAATAATACTCAGTGCAGATTTGTATAATGGACAATACTAAATTTAGAAGTAGCCTATATATGCTTGAGAAGTATAGTGTGATAGCCAGGATAGAATTTGAGAATTACTCAGTAGGTCCCTGAACTATTTAGAATTTTTTAATTGGGTCCCTAAACAAAATTTTCAATTAGGTCCCTAAACTTCTATTTATTTTTTAATTATGTCCCTGCCGTTAATAGAGCTAACGGTAGTTAACGGTATAGACCTAATTAAAAAATAAATAAAAGTTCAGGGACCCAATTGAAAAAAAAAATAGTTTAGGGACCTAATTAAAAATTCTTGAATAGTATAGGGACTTATAGATTAATTTAACCTATTGTATATAATTATATTTATCTTTTTATTTTTAATTTTATATATATGTAAAAAATATAGTTTAAAATAAAAGTCTTTCTAAAAGTGTCATCTACCGTAATTTGTAATTAGTTCAAGGTGTAAAAATCTTCACTTTCATAATATATGAAAATTAAACCAAAAAAAGCTACCATGTTTTTCTCTAAATACTTCATAAACTTAGCTACATAAGCAAATTCAAGCTGTGTAGATTTAAATACATATTGCAGAATAAGCTAATTAAGGATATCAAATAATGGCTTGACTTTTTTTTTTTCACTCGAATAATTAACAAGAAAATGAGACAAAAATTTATTTAATATTTCTTTTCCAATAAAAATATTTGTTTCCACTTACCACATTTAATTGGTTAGAATAAAACTGAGTCAAGTTTTCTTTCTGATTTAAAGTAAATAAAAAAAATTAACATGAAAGTAAAAATAAAAGTTTTCTTTTTGATTTAAAGTAAATAAAAAAAAATTAACATGAAAGTAAAAATAAAATAATTTTGGTCGCAACGAGAGTCAAACTTGTGACCTTTGTCTCATAAGAGCAACGTTCTAACCAACTGAGCTACGGGACCAGTTAAGCTTAAATTTTTTAGACTAATAAAATCTCACACATAACTTCATTGGTGTTATCATCTCTTTCTTACCAGATGGGAAAATAGGATCATCTCCGTCAAAGGGAACATCTCCTGTCCATGTTTTTGCTTCGGCAGAGGACAATGCGATGAGGAGTAGCAGTGGAGCTCATGATTTGGGAACATCCCCGGTGCATGGTTTTGCTTCGGCAGTGGATATGAGGACTGTTGCTGCACCATCAACACAAGCGGTGTCCAATGCGACAGGACATGTTGCTGCACGATTATTCACCCCGGTTGAGCTTAAAGCAGTAACCAACAATTTATCACGTCACAAGAAGATTGGTGCTAGAGGCATTTGGTGCTGTGTACAGAGGCAAACTCGTTGATGGTTGTGAGGTCACAATCAAGAGGGGTGAAACCTGGCCACAGGGAAACAGTGCACTTAACTTAAGTCTAAATTGGCCATCTTGTCCAGTTTACACCACAAGAACTTGGTTGGATTCTGTGAAAGTCTCTTGGTGTATGAGTACATGAAGAATGGGTCGTTGTATTATCATTTGCATGACAAGGGTAGCAGTGTGTTGAATTATTGGAAAACGAGGATTAAAATTGCTTTGGAAGCTTCTCGGGGAATAGAATATCTTCATGATTATGCAGTTCTATCTATTATCCACACAAGGATCAACTCTTCCAATATTCTTTTTGATGCTACTTGGACGGCAAGAGTAGCTAATTTGGAATTGTCATACATATGAGTCCAGAACGAAGCAACCATGGCTGCTATTTTGCACTGCCTGCTATTTTGGTTGGACCACCCCATGTGAATGAAGCAGTGGCACTGGAGTTACTAGCCCATACCGCTATCCGTTGTGAGAATTTGAAAAAGGTAGATAGACCAACCATGGCTGAAATTGTGGTCAATTTGGAGAGGGCTTTGGCTATTTGTGATAGTAGCCATGACAACATTTCTTGCGGTACGATCGTTGTTGTTCCAGAATGATATAGTCCAACCCCGGGAAAGAGGGGGGAAATATTGAAAATTTTGTGAATTCTTATTTCATTTTTCTGAACTTCATACTTACCTCCATTGATTCTTTCTAATCTGATGTGTTATATGGGTAAATTCTTGGCCTGTAAAGATTAGGGTAATCGTCTAAAATTATGTTCTAGTATCATAGATTGTAGAATATCGGGAAATCAAGCAGAAAAATAGATCATTTACACTCTATTTTGGCAATGTAAGTTTACAGTAACTGAAGGCATTTGTACATGGTATGACAGATTAATGTATCATCAATTCCTGAAGCATGTATATGCAGTATGCGTGTATATGCATACTAATATTGTTGTCAATTTTCTTATTGTCCGTCAAAATTTGGGGTGCTCGTTTGAGCATTGCACTTGTTATTATTGTCTTTAAATTAATGCACCTTAGGGTTCAATCAGGAAGGAATTAAGTAATTAGCTATTAGAGCATTGTTTTGTAAAATAAATTATGTATATACAGTCGGAGGAGAAGATACTTTCACTATATTCCACTTATTTTGTTCCATTCGAACAAGGAAGCTACTAAGAATTTACAATGTGAACAAGAAGTTGGCTTTTAGAGCATTGGTTGGGCACGTGGGGAAGGGTGCAGAAGTAAGTGAACAAGAAGTTTGGCTTTCAGAGCATGAAAATATTACCAATTTGCGGTCTCAATTGAGAAGTTGAGCTTGCAGGCACTATAACTAATCCCTTTCATCATTCTAACCATGGCCCCAGCACAAGTAGAGTCGTGAACTTTTGTCTCTCTTTGAAAGGTCATTGCTGACTTCTATGTTGGCATTGGGCGGTGACGGATCCAGAAAATTTTCAAGTTATAGAGTAATATCCATATATACAAATTAGTGAGGAAAATTTTTATGTTATACATTTTTTTTTACTACATTTCAAATTATAATAGTAATTTATAACTATATATGTATTTTATATTAAGATAAATTAAAAATTTAGTGGGGGCATCTGCCCCCATTATCCATAAGCTAGATTCGTCCTTGACGTTGGCCAAAAGTTAAGCAGCGGATTGGCTAATGCATATTAATGCTTCTTGATTACGCGGCAGGGATTGTGTAATGACTCATCCACGAGCTTTGAATTGACCACTCTGTAGACTTCAGACCCACCCTTGAGAGCAACATAGAAACCTTAAACTCTCTGTCTCTTCTTGTGGAAGAGATGAAACGGTACAACAACATGGCCGATATCACAGTTGATGCAACAAGTTTTATTTGGGCAGTGGACAGTGCGATAAAGAGTGAGACTGCGTCAAATTTCCCGAGTCTCTCGTTTTGCTTTGGTAGTGGACAGTGCCATAAAGAGTTGGACTAGGTCAAATTGGAGAACATCTCGTGTCCGTAGTTTTGCCTCAGTGGTGGACAATGCGATAAGTAGCAGGGCAACGTCAATTTTGGGAGCATCATCCGATGTCCACAGTCTTGTGGAGGAAAACGTCTGACTTGGCCTTCTTGTCTAGTTTACACCACAAGAACTTGGTTGGGCTGGTTGGGTTCTGTGAAGAGAAAGATGAAAGGCTCTTGGTTTATGAGTATTGAAGAATGGGTCGATGTACGATCATTTGCATGGCAAGGGTAGTTGTGTGTTGAATTTGTGGAAAATGAGGATCATAACGATGGAGTCCATCTATTAGTCACAGAAATATCAAATATTCCAACATTCTTCTTGATGCCACTTGGACGGCAAGAGTATCTGATTTTGAATTGTCGTTCATGAGTCCAGAACCTGACCTTGATTGCCAAGATACAATGGTGGGAACCTTTGGATACATTGATCCTGAGTACTATCGCTGAAGTGTGGTGACAGAAAAGATTGATGTGTATGGGTTTGGAGTGGTACTGTTTGAACTTTTAACGTGAAAGAAACCTATATACAAGTCTGGAGAAGAAGGAAGCTCCCCATTAAGTGTGGTGGACTTAGCAGTGCCAACTATTTTGGCTGGAGAATTGGTGAAAATTTTGAATTCAAGGGTTGGACAACCGGATGCAAATGAAGCAGAGGCACTGGAGTTAGTGGCCAATTCAGCTATCCATTGTATGAATTTGTGTCGGAATGTGATGCAAAATTCTAGAAGCTTACACAAGTGTAGCTTTAAGAAATAACTAGAAAGAACCAAGACATATAACATATAAATGTAAAATATTCTAGAATTATCTTGACACTTTTAGTTAAATGTTAGAATACTCTAGAATGTAACAATTAGATAAATCTAGACTATTAAAGTCTAGAAATTTCCTGAACAAAGGTGAAATGATTTCACCAACCATAGGAGCCTATAAATAGGTAATGTTGGACATATTGTAGTGAGTTTGAGAAATCAACACAACTCCTTTCTATTGTATAAGAGCTACACGACCACCTACATAAATTTCATTCACTAAGTCACTTACTAAACCTTTTCTAATATCCACACCAATAACTAATCAATCAACTAACCTATTTTCCTATTCCCCTAAAATACTATCAGTGGCATCAGAGCTACGTTCGGTCATCTACTGGGCGTAGATACATTACCCATCTATTTCAAAAAATAATCCTACTATATTCTACATCACTTCTACTTTTTCCCTTAAACCATGGCCAATACTTCCCAAGCTTCATTTATTCCTGTACCTATTTTCACAGGAGAAAATTATGATTATTGGAGCATTAAAATGAAGACATTTTTTTGCTCTCAAGATTTATGGGACATTGTAGAAGAAGGATTCATTGCTTCTATGACACTTCTACTCTAACTGCTGCCCAGAAGAAGGAGTTGAAGGAGAATAAGCAAAAAGATTCAAGGGCATTATTTTTTCTACAACTAGCAGTGGGAGACACAATTGTTCCAAGAATAATGGATGCAACAAATGCCAAAGATGCGTGGACTACACTGTTGGAGGAGTTTCAAGACAGCGTTAAGGTACGTGCCATTAAACTTCAAAGTCTAAGATGTGACTTTGAGTTAATAAAAATGAAGGAGTCTGAGACCATAAAAGACTATTATTCTAGGATAAAAGAAATAGTTAGTCAAATGAGAGCATGTGGGGAAAATATTCTTGATAAGAAAATTATTGAGAAAATTTTAATTTCTATTCCCCATAGATATGATGCAATCGTGACTGCAACAGAGCAAACTAAAGATCTGTCTACTTTATCAGTGACAGAACTTATGGGTTCTCTTGAAGCTTATGAGCAAAGATTGAAAAGGCATGATGAAGACTCTATCAAAAATGCCTTTCAATCAAAGTTCAAATTAGGGTCTCAGAAAAAAGAAAATGGTGAAAAGAAAAATGTAGAAGTTTCTAGAAACAAAGAGAATTCTAGAAATTTCTCTAATACCAATCAAGATAAATATCCTCCATGTGGCATCTGCAAAGAGATAAGTCACTTGGTGAAGGATTGTTGGCATCGTGGAAAGCTACAATGTCACTATTGCAAGAAATTTGGACACATGGAGAAGAATTGTTGCAACAAAAACAAGCATGAAGCAAATTTTGTCGAAGAGCATGACAATGAGCAACATTTTTTTTATGCTACCCGAGATTCCAGTGATGAAACAAGTGGAAACTGGTACTTGGATAGCGGTTGCAGCAATCACATGGCTAATGATATGGGCATCTTCAAGGAAATAGATGACACTGTCAAGTTAAAGTTCGATTGGGAAATGGCACCATGGTGGAGTCAAAAGGAAAAGGCACTATTATGGTGGAGACAAAGAAAGGAACGAGACTCATCAAAGATGTTTTACTAGTACCTAATCTTAAAGAAAATCTCTTGAGCATTGGCCAAATGATGGAGAAAGGTTATGCTCTACACTTTGATGGAGATACATGCACGATCTATGATAACCATAACAAAAGGCAGGAGATTGCCAAAGTTAGAATGGAAAAAGGAAATAGAAGTTTCCTAATAAGCTTCAAGTATACTACTACTAACATTGCCATGAGAGCAGAAGTTGATGATTCATGGCTATGGCATCGAAGATTTGGTCACTTCAACAATAAAGCCTTGAAGCTACTATATCAAAAGAATATGATGAGAGATCTCCCATGTCTAGATGAAAATAATGAAGCTTGTGAAGGATGTCTTCTTGGAAAGCAACACAAATTACCGTTTTCAACTAACAAAGCATGAGAGCTAAAAACTTGTTGGAGTTGATCCACGCTAACATTTGTGGACCGATGAAGACACCATCACTAAACAACAACAACAGGTACTTTATCCATAGATGACTTTTCTAGAATGACTTGGGTCTACTTCTTCAAAGAAAAATCAGAAGTCTCTGGAATATTCAAGAAGTTCAAAGACTTTGTCGAGAAACAAAGTGGAAAATATATTAAAGTAATAAAAAGTGATCGAGGTAAAGAGTACAACTCACATGAGTTTGATAAGTTCTGTGAAGATGAAGGCATTTAGCAGCAACTTACAATTGCATATTCTCTGCAACAAAATGGCGTGTTTGAGAGGAAGAATCAGACAGTCATGGAGACGGCTAGATCAATGCTAAAGGAAAAAGGCTTGCCTAATACTTTTTGGGCAGAAGCAGTTTACATAGCAATCTATATACTCAACAGATGTCCAACTAAGGTAATCCAAGACAAGACTCCTATTGAAGCATGGAGTGGATCAAAACCATCTGCTAAACACCTAAGAGTATTTGGATCTATTTGCTACATGCATGTTCCAGAACAGAAGAGACACAAGCTAGAAGATAAGACTATACGAGGAATCTTCCTGGGTTATAGTACATGGTCAAAAGGCTACAGAGTCTACAACTTGCAAACGAAAAAGCTCATCATCAGTCGAGATATTGAGATTGATGAAAATGCTGCTTGGAATTAGGAAGCAGAAAATTTTGTAAGAAGCAACATTCTCGTTCCAATGCAACATCCTCAAGAAGAAGTTCAAGAAGTGATAGAAGAAGTAGGTATGCTTTCGTCACCTCCACAACAAGATTTTTCACCAAGAACTGTTCCAAGACGAGTAAGATCTTTGGTGGACATATATGAAACTTGCAACACAGCTATACTGGAACCCAAATGCAATGAAGATCCATCAAAGAAGCAAAGCCAATTAACTAAGGAAAAGTCCAAGTCGAGCACTAAAAGATAAAGGACCAAGAAAAGACCAAGTTGTGGACGTTTCTACGAAGCCACTACAAGTTCGAGCTATGCATGGAGTTTCAGAATTTTGCATCAAGGAGGAGTGTCGAAATGTGCTGCAAAATTCTAGAAGCTTACACAAGTGTAGCATTAAGAAATAACTAGAAAGAACCAAGACATATAACATATAAATGTAAAATATTCTAGAATTATCTTGACACTTTTAGTTAAATGTTAGAATACTCTAGAATGTAATAGTTAGATTAATCTAGACTATTAAAGTCTAGAAATTTCTTGAACAAAGGTGAAATGATTTCACCAACCATAGGAGCCTATAAATAGGCAATGTTGGACATATTGTAGTGAGTTTGAGAAATCAACACAACTCCTTTCTATTGTATAAGAGCTACACGGCCACCTACATAAATTTCATTCACTAAGTCACTTACTAAACCTCTTCTAATATCCACACCAATAACCAATCAATCAACTAACCTATTTTCCTATTCCCCTAAAATACTATCAATTTGAAAAGGGAAGATAGACCAACCATGGCTGACATTGTGGTCAATTTGGAGAGGGCTTTGGCTATTTGTGATAGTAGCCCATATGATAGCATTTACAGCGGTAATATCTATGATGTTTCAGTAAGAAAAACTGTTCTACAACACTGCATAGCTGTGTTATACAGCTGCAATTAAGTAGTAAATTTTGATGCATAATTGTTCCACCGTTTCCGGTCCATGTCATCCAAAGTTTACTTTGATGGGTTCTCCATATTTATGTAATAGTAGTTGTTCATTAGGAGACTTTCCTACAAAAAAGCATATTCTGTACGTTGTTTTGTGTGTGTCAATTGAATTGAAATGAATTCTAAAGCTCTCTTTCCTTCTTGTTGTATGTATGAGTGTGTGATAGACAGAAATATATTAGCTCCTTCTTGTTTTACTTTCATCATGATATAGTCCAACCCTGGGAAAGGGGGTGAAAAATATTGAAAATTTTGTAAATTTTTATTGATTCTTTCTGAATTTCATATACTTTGATTATTTCTGAATTTCGTGCTTTGATTTTTCTAATATATTATTTGGATATAATCATCTAACATTACGCAGTAGTCTTGTAGATTGTGAAATTTCACGAAATTACCAATTGCCAGCAGAAAAATGGATCATTTACACTATATTTTGGTTTGCATAATATATTCCAGATACGTGTGCCCAAGAAGTTTGGCTTTTAGAGCATGAAAACACTGCAGTTTTTGTTGTCTTGGTGTTGTGTACCCAGCCTTTGAATAATATTCCTAATTCCCACAATTTCTACTTCAGTTTTTACACATACATCAAAAGATTCATGGGAATTCAATATTGGTTGGAATTTTAATTTTGGAACCTTTGATTTTTTATTTTTTATGTATGTATATATGTTCATATGTATGCATATTTTGTCAAAGTATAAAATGAGTCTAACTTTCTCACAATGCATATGTATAATATTTATAGGTGTTGCAAATTTGTTTAATCAAAGTAAGTTTAACTATGCGAGAAAAATCCAAAAAATCTAAATCTTTTGCTATCTTTTTCTTTGTTGCCCTCTTAAAGGAGTAAGCAGTTGCTATCCTATTTGTAAATCGATTTATGAATAATCAGAGCATCCAAAAATACACTCTACATTTTGCCAGGCATCAATAATTCTCCTTTCATTTTATTTCTTTCGAAAAGGAAAAAGAAAGTACTAGTATTTTCAACCAAACATATTTTTTACATCTCTTTAAAAAGAGAAACTGGGATAAATAATTTATTTAGTAAGAAGATAAATATTTAATATTAAAAAAGTTATTTTAGACAGCTTTTTCATGACTTGTATAAAACACTAGGAAGCTTCATTAATTCATGCAACCCGATGCACCGATGCTGGTCTGTCATTACTCACTAGTTTCCTGGAATTGTAGCAGCAATTGGTCAGTAAACAGTAAACACACATGCCTCTCTCTATAGTTTAAGTTTGCTTTTATTTTGGGCAAAAGTGCACTCCTAATGTGAGTAGGTGCATGCTTTATGTTGACAGCATGTATAAGTATCATGATGGGCTATCATTTCTTATGTATTTGCACTTAAATATGAATAAGAGAATGGAGAACAGTATGTTATGCAGCAAAAACTAAAATAGCTTTGTTTTATGTTTTCATGTTCATAGCTGTCTTAATTTAACAGATATCAGAGTTGATGCAATGAGTTTTAGTTGGGCAGTGGACAGTCCGATAAGGAGAGATAGTGAGACTGCGTCAAACTTGGGAGCTTTTGCTTCGGTGGTGGACAGTGTGATAAGGAGCAGTGGTTCTAGTGAAGCAGATTATGAGGCACACAGTTCAACAAGCACAAATTTCCCTTCTCATCAAGTTAACACTGAGCTTTCTCCGGCAAGGAATTTTAGTGGTGGAGGAGGAGGAGCACCACCATTTACATCATTCTTTCCCACCATTATAAACAATCCTTATTATCAAACCCCATTTCCATCCTCTTCACCACCATTCTAACTCTTGGTTTAATGGGGAGGCTTTCAAATCTCATCATCACACTATGAGGTTAGACTTGGACCCTCTCGCGAGGTCTCTTCAGGTACGATGAGATCAAGCTTTTTGCTTAAGTTGCCAACCAAGAAGAGCATGAGCTTCTCGGTGGCCACGAAAGTAAAGATAAATTATTAATTTATCTCTTTTCCACTGTTTCTTCTTTCAAATTTCAATTCCTTCTTTTTAAAATATCTTCTTTTCTGGTAATGAAAGAATGTGCATTAGACTGTTAGGTAGGTTTCTTCTTGTTCTTCTTCTTTTCCTCTTTTAGGGTAATGTATTTAGATGATGCATTTTAGGAGCTACACCAAAGTCAATTCTTGAGCTCATGGATGTGAAGGATCTCAACATTAGCTCATGTCAAAAGCCATTTGCAGGTATGTTTGACATATACTTATGGAGCATTTGTTTCGCGAAATCATTTTGCATTCTCGGGAATCACATCCCCAGTGATATTGTAGCTAGGAATGTTATTAATTGGCATATATAAAAATGTGTTTGATTAACTTTTAACATTCCTAGGAATATTTTTAAAGTTTTAAAATAATAAATGAAAAATAAAAGTAAATGGAAGTTATAGTGGAATTATAAAATAACTTCTCACATTCCTATGCAAATGTAACTTTTCCCCTTCATATTCCCATGAGAATGTAACTACTCCATATTCTAGTATTCCTTATTCTTTGTTTTAACAATGATTTGTACTTGTTTTTTTCCAGCATATTCATCTCATTCACTGAACACAACCTCCTCCTTATATCCTTTTTTTAACTTCTCTTGGTTATTCACAATTTTGGTTTTGACAGAAGAGAAGTGCCACTTGGGCACTAGCACAATACTAGAAGGACTTTTTGGCATTACATCAACATTCATGCTTCTTTCTTATTTTGTGGGTGTATATATTTCTTTGTATCTGCCAAAAATCCATAATAATAGCATTTGTATGAGCCAAAGAAATCCCATTTTACCCCTCGGTATAGTTGTGTTCTAATACTTAGGGGGTGTATTCAATTAAGATTTTAACAGATTTAAAAGATTTTTTAGGAATGTAATGACTTTTAAAATTTTTTTAAAAGACTTTTTTGATTAGGATTTTGTAGTTTGGATTTTAATAGATTTATAAAATATGAATTCATAGGATTTGAAAAGACTTTATAGATCTACAAGATTTAAAAGGATTCCATGAATTTTTAGAAAACATTCAAAATTATCAATGAAAAAGATAACAAATAAATGATAAGATTTGGATAAAAAAAATCAATACAATTTTTTTCAATCTTTCTCTGTCTCTTTCTCTTTTTTTAAAATTGAAAGCAATAGTCTAAATGTCAGTATAAAGGTCTTCTAATACTTTGACTTGATTGTTGGTGAGCTAGAACTCCCCTCATGCCCAGATCTACTCCTCTTATAGCAGCTTAATTTTTTAGCGAAAACCTCTGAACCTAAGAGAATGGGATGGTGGACTTGGTGGTGTAGACTGGTAGGGTGGTTCGTAGTGATTTGGCGATATAAACGCATTACTGTTAGGATCATATGAATAACGTGTGTAGGATTAGAAGAAAGAGATGACCGATTACTCTAGCAATAGTATGCATGATGTTGGAAAAAAGAAAAAGTCTGGAATGGAAGAGTAGAAAAATCCCAAAGATTTACAAAAAATCCCAAGGATTTGGGCAGGATTGTTTGATGTGTGTGATATTTATACACATAACTAAAAAGTCACACAAAATCTATCAAAATCCAATTTACAAAACAATCCATCGAAATCTATAGGATGTTGAATACCAAATGACTTTTTTAAAATTGAAAAAATCTTGAATACCACCAGATTTTGTTGTCATGAAAAAAAAAATCTTGAAAGTCTTGATTGAAAACTATAAGACTTTTTTTTATCTTTTTTAAAAATCCTAATTGAATATCACAAAACTTTTTTATCAAAAAAAAAAAAATCTTTTAAAATCCTTCCAAATCTTAATTGAATACACCTTCCTTAGCTTCTTGTTACTAACATAGCATCTGATACATAGCTTGTCTTAACCATGTGGTTTTCTTGTGGCCAGTAAAATGCTACCAACCCATTTCACATATGAGATGGTATACCACATGGAATTCCACCACTTTTCATTCGGTACACAATAGGACCCTTCAAAATTCTTAAATATACTTGTACTGTATTACATAAAGAAGGATTTTTCATTGAAAGCAACGAACTTGTAAAAAAAAACAGTAAAGCATATATATTTTTAGCTTAGTACTGTCTCCATAGGGAATAATGCAAATGAACTTTCACAATGAAATTCCACAACACAACTGTCCCCAAGACTATATAGTCCAAAAGGTCACTTGATAAAAGAAAACAAAAACTATAGAAATAGTTACTATAGTAACAGAAATAAGCAATTAGTCTTCCCTGCCAATACTGCATTCTACTTTTGTCATTTCATAGACATGCTCCACACACAAGGGAACAAAACTAAGAGCACCATCAAGCCCCAAAAAACATATTCTATGGAGAAGCCTGATTTAGATGGAAATGCCGAACCAATGAACTCGTCATCCTCACTGAAAATCTGCAAATTCTTGGACTCCATAAGAAATTCAATTGCCTTATTGTTGAATTTCAGCACGAAAGCCATTTTGATGAGATCAGAGAGTGCAGGAACATGATCATGATTCTCGCGCAAAACACCCTCTGATATTGCTTCTGAGATATATGTAGCATATTCTAATAAACTTGTGCTTCCACTATGCCATTGCAAGTTCATCTTCTGGGTGAAAAACTTGGAACTTTGCCTTTCCCACCGTGCCATTTTGTTTGCCTTCTTGGTAATGATGTCCCCCGATAATCGTGTCAAGCTATAACTTACAGTGACTGGATCCTTTGTCTCAAAGAAACTCAGGTTGAGTAGACCTTGAACAGCTTCATGCCTCTTGTTTGGTTCCATTTTTAGGCTAGAACAAGCAAGAAAACCAAGAATAAGCTTAACCAACCCCTTTACATTACAAATACTACCAGGATCAACCTGCTTGAGTTGAACACCATTTAGCAAGGATGGCTCTTCAATGCATATAGATGCAGAGATATTTCGAGCACCAATTTTTCTGTACAAGTCAAACAATTTACACCTGGATGATGACACCAAGTTCTGAGGATACCAGACAATAGCTTTCTCCTGCTCAAAAAGTTTCTTCAGATGAAGGTTATCCAGAATAAAAACATCATTCTTGTGTAACAAAATTATTTCATTGTTGCCTGATGTTACTGGTAGTTTCACCAAGCTGCTACAAAGTTTCTTCTCGGTATCTGTGGTCAGATGTTTCAACATAAACATCCAGAACTTATAGCACTTGTCATATGACAGCTGTTCCACTGAACTCTCCCAATCATTCCACAGATTAGCATAATCATCAAGTGAGGGCTGGTTCCTGACTTCCATGGCAAAGGAGAAAAAAGGAAGAATCTTCTCTTCATAGATATCCCCAAGAACATAAATGTTTGAACCAAAAAGATTATCCTGGTCATGTATGACACATTCTTTAGGATACACCCACTTTACACTTTCTGGAATCCAAATCTTTCTGGCAGCTTTTTCCTCAGGTTTCCACTTGTGTTCACTCAAGTACCTATACACTTGCACAATGTTGCAATAATGAGAGAAAGTTTCATAGATATCTCCTTGAACATAGAATTTGAACTGAAGAGAAAAAAATGAATAATCTTCTTAAGAGAAAAAGGAAAAGTACCTATATATTCGCGCAATAGTGTTATAATCAGAGAGAAAGTCAAGGTTACTAAAAACCAAGTAGCACCCTTTCTCAAGGTCAACGGTGACTCCTATTGCATGCAGTTCTTTCTGGTAAAATGAAATTTCAGGTCCATAAAAATTCTCATCAATGAAAGGTCCATCAGTTGGCTTCAGGAACGAATTCCACTTGGAATCAAACAACAAACACTTATCTGGAGGCCTATAACCAGCATGTGTCTTCAACCAATTACTGGACAGTCTTCTTCTGAAGTCATCTTCAATGGAAAGATCATTCCCTTGCATTAGAAGTCGGATCCATTCAAGAAGAGAAAACACACTTTCAAGAGTAACAATAGAGGGATCTGCAGGAAATTTCAAACATTTAGGCACAAACTTCACCCCGTCTTGAAATTCAGTAACAATACCAATGCTCTTCAGCTCTTCCTTGTACTCATGTATTCCTTTACCATAACAGTTGTCACTGTCATCAATGAAAGGAAGACAAGTTATTGAAGAGATAGATTTCCATGCCACACCATCAAGAATGCAATCTCTTGGACAACGATAACCACCAAGCCTGGTAAGCAACCACTTCTCATTTTGTACAGTCACTAACAAATCAGCAGGAAATCTAAATTGAGTTAACTTCAGCAGCCTGAAACATGAAAGAAATGATTTAACATGTTGCTGGTTAAAGGAAGTTTGTGATGCCTTCCGTTTGAAGTGATGAGCAAATATTTTGATAGCCTCCTCAAAGTCAACCACCACCCCCATTTGCTTCAATTCACCTATGTAAGTGAAAATTTGCTCTCCATAGAATTTATGATCTATCACAGGAAGACCATTGAATACCTCCAGAATGCAGCCCCATACAGGATCATACAAGAAACATTCACCTGGTGGTTTGAAACCCATGTTTGTCTTCAACCAGCTTGTTCCCTCGAGTGAATTTATCAGTTCACTAGAGCCAGGGGAATATTTTATGAATTCCATTATCAACAGAACAACATCAGGTTTCACATAGGCCAAATTAGAGGATGACTTTTTAATAGCCTCCTCAAAATCAACCACCACCCCTATTTGCTTCAATTCACCTTTGTAAGTGAAAATCTTCTCTCCATAGAATTTATTATCTATCACAGGAAGACCATGAAATACCTCCAAAATGCAGCCCCACACTGGATCATACAAAAAACATTCACCAGGTGTTCTGAAACCCATGTTTGTCTTCAAAGAGCTTGTTCCCTCTAGTGAATTTATGAGTTCAATAGAGCCAGAGGAATGTTTTATGCATTCCATTATCAACAGAACAGCCTCAGCTGTCAAATTGGCCAAATCAGAGGATGATTTTAAATGATCAATGACAACTTTATAATTTCCACTGAAGCCAACTATCACACCCAGCAACTTAAGCTCCTCTTCGAAATTGTATATTTCCTCACCAAAATAAGCCTGATCGAGAAAAGGAATACCACTAATTTGTGATGCAACTTCCCATCCCAAATCATATAATACAGATCCTACAGGAGACCTGAGACCAAGAGATGTCTTCAGCCATCTTCCATTTTTTATGCTGTTGACAAATTTATCTACAGGAAGATGACTTTGCTTCTGACATTGAATGAATTTAAGCATCAAAATAACATGACTCCGGCTTAAATTGAAAGATGCAGCTCGATTCATTAATTCTCTACCAATGAATTCACAGGCTTCCTCATAACTGAACATCACTCCAACAGCTTTCAACTCCTTCTCATACAAATGTATTTTAAGCCCATAGAAGGTCTCATCAACGAGTGGAATGTCAACAAGAACAGGACCACTTTGCAAAATTCTTCCCAATGATGAGCCAATTAAGAATGATTTTGAGGGTGGCATCCATCCATTGACTGTAACTTTAAGCCAGCAGCCTTCCTTCATGCATTTCAAGAATCTCTCCGGTAGAAGCACTCCCCTACTTTTCAGATTCTGAATCCAATCCAAAAGCAAAAATGCATTGTCTCTGGTAAGTTGTGTATCTGCAGCAGCAAAACCAGCATTTGGAGGACATATATCTGGTAAATCAGAAGCGCCAAGGTGATCTGTCAGGAACTTGATGAGCTTCTCATAATCTGTAGATTGCCCTGCATAACAGGATGGATGCAAGTACTCCTTTCCCAGTTCAATATAATATTCATTCCTCCAATAATTTGAAACAAACAAGTTTGCCCATTTGCTCACATTTGCAGGCACAACAAACCCTTTTCTTGATTTATTCACATATCCATAGTTGTCCACAAGCGGCATAGACCTACACAATGAAGCAACCTCCCAGCTTGGTAAGTAACCCTTAGAGAAAGAATGATACAATAAATGAGCATATGTAATGGCAAGCTTGGAGTTATTTTCAATAGAATTGCAAATGACTTCTGCAAAGGTGTACAAATTCAATGTAGTAACATGAACTTCATTTGCTAGCCACTGCAACAAAGTATGCCAGTGGGGAAAATGCAACATCGCTTGCTGTGTAATTTCTGGCATAAAAAAACGGTTGGATGCACATGAAAATTCCCTGTTCCAACTAATCAGCCAAGAACAAGGACAGGACTGGTTAGGATCAGCGCGAACCAATCGCTTGGCACCATTGTTGCAATCATTAACACTGCAATAAGACAGACTCCCATCAGAACTCACATACTTAAACAATGGAATGTTCATCATGTTGGAGCCACGAAACATCAATCCCCATTTTGTAGCAACAAATAGTAAAAGCTTCAGATAAACATCTTCGGATACTCCACCCACAAGATTGGAACTCTGAATGCACTTTGCATACCAGTCAAATTTGACCTGTTGTACCCCCAAAAAATTGAGAATGTCATCATATTGGCTTGTATCAAATGAAGAACTCAAAATTTTCCTTCCATCATGAGAAGATAGGTTATGCAAGTATACCCCTTCCGTACAAGCCTCAGTTAAAATATTCCAGAATTCAGGAAGTAATCTGCCAACTTCACGAGGTTTATAGAACTGCTTCTTCTCCTTGTATGTCTCAATAGGAATTATGTTTTCTTCAAGAAGTTTTTCTTTGATTTTCTTCCTCACATGATTCAACTTTTCATAAGGTGAACTATCCATGGGAATGAATTTGAACATCTGAGCCAAACTAGATACAGGAGCTTCATCTGATCCTACGACAAGTGTTTTGAAAGCATCTACAAAAGCTGAGGGAACACACTCTAGTATTCCATGGTTCCACTTGTCATCCAAGAGAATTACCTCCCTTGATGAGGCTAGGACAAAATCTGCTTGAGTTATGAAAGGGAAATTAGTGACCATCTCTGTAGGAAGAAATGCATAGACCCCAGGTGAGCTCATTCCCCTATGAAGCCTCTCTTGATTTGGGAAGGCTAAAGTAACAATGCACTCCTCCACATCCATTCTCCTTTCCACCACATTTTCCAACCTGACAGGAAACTTTTGCTTCCACATATAGTAGCTGCATTCCTTTTCAGAACCACGATTTTCATCAGCAGAGAGATGCAGTGTGTAGGATTCAGCATTCATGTTTTTCCTTGTCACAAAGTTAATCTCACTTGAAATTGATATAGCATTTGCAGTATTCAGCTTGGGATCCTCATTATCTTCTCTGACAGAAAGGTGTCTGATCTTTAAAAGGAACAACAGAACTTCAGGATGAATGTTTGAGAGTTGTTGTTTAACAGCATTGACCTTATCCTGCTTCAGAGGTAAGACAATTGTTGTAGTCGGAACCGAATCATCACCAGCACCATATATCTGCTTTATGTCTTGAAGGGTTGGCTTCTCCTCAACCCATTCAGGAACTATATACCCAAGGCCACAATGTGGACAAGGCTTCTCATTGAAGCATATCTGATATCCATTGCTAAAAATATAAGGCTGAGTAGTAACCAGAAATACACTCTTGAAACCGATTCCTGCAAATCAACCATAGGAGAGATTGTGTCATACATTTGCATATTTTTGTTTCATTTGCCTACTTTAAAGCACAATCTTCTCTACCCCTTGATTCAGAAGTCTTTTATATGTTCATGCTAATTGATGAACATGGCTTTCCAAAAGATAGTAATATGTTTAAATATGAGTAGTGAGAACCATGTTTTGCTCAAGGAAAACAGTCCTATTTAATAAAACATTGTTAACAGTTACAAGAGGTCTCTCCACAAAACAAATGATTAGGGATTGCATTGATGCAAGCAAGTTATGTGCATATATGATCAGTTTATTCTGGTACATGTAAATCATTTAACTAATCTTCACTGAAAGCAAGAACATTAAAACAAAAATACAAACTCTTTTGTGGAGACATTTAAGTTGGAGAATGTACCTTTCTCACCAATGTAACCACTGTTTCTTTTGCCTTTCTTTGTGGACCGTCCAACACTGCATATAGATTCAATGTTTTTGGGGGAGAAACCCTTTTCATTGTTGAATATCAGTAATGTAGCTGGAGCACCGGTAGCTGTTATGTCCTTAGATGTTATAATGAACTCAAGTGAAGGTTTCACTCCTTCGGAGTACAAATTATCTTCTGCATTCTGTGAAAGTAACAATAAATTGATGGTGGTAAATCAGCCACTAGAATAGAATAATATAATTGCATGTTAATAAGAGAAAAAGAAGTTGCAACGTTTCTTAGAAAAATAAGACAGGATATCTGCAGCAAAAATTTTTCATCACGTTATATTTATTTTATTCACATTTCTCTAACTCTACATTAAATAAGTGAGGCCCAACTAAAATCTAAAATGATTCTACATGTCCAAAGCATATTTATTATTTTAAGAACTTCATATAAAACAAAGAAGAAAAATTGTCAAAAGATAGTTATAATTGAGTTAAAATTATAAAAGTTTCTAATGTTATAAAAAATACTATCACAAGATACGACAACAAAATAAAATGACATTTATTTATTCTATTTACACAACTGCATACGATTACTAAATTATATAGCTAAAGCTAAATTAGAAGTGCTCACAAATATTGCATCAAGGAAGAAAATCAAAATCAACTCATATGACTAATAAATTTGAAGAATGAGGACGTCAATTTTATTTTTATTTTTTGGAAGAATAAGTCTTATGTCAATTTATAAGACTATAGTTATACTTGTATTCATTGATTTTTCACTGAATATTTTTCTGTTAAATGTTCTTTATATAATGGAATATTTTTACTCTATATTTTTCTGTTGAAATTTTATATAAACAAATACATTTAGTTAAACAAAATATAATTATAATAATTATAATTATGTAAAAAAAGAAAGCCTTTTGACCTAAATTAAATAAACTCGATTAAACACGCTAACATATGAGACAACAAAAAATTTAATGAATAAATACAAGAAATAATAAAATAGATAAATAATAATCAAGAATATGATTTAACGTCTAATAGCATCTTAATTAAAGGGAAACAACTTATTTAAATAAAAAATGTTTAATTTTAATAATTCTTACACTGTCAAGCAATTAAAAAGAGTTAATTACACGGAACACCCTGAGGTTTGCTCTTATTACACTCGATACCCCTCCATTTTTGAACCCTACAGAAATCCACCCTAATTTTTGAACTTTCGTTACACCGACCCCCCTCTTAAGCGTAAATTGTTACACCGACCCCCCCTCTTAGTTTGAAAAATCTTACATTTACCCCCCCTAGGAGTATTCAAAGTAATGTAAAAAAATAGAGGGGTACTAGGTGTAATAAGAGTAAACCTTTAGGGGGGGTCTGTGTAATTAACTCTTAAAAATATAATCATATTTTAACCTCTAGTAATAATACTATTATCAATAAAATCAAATTTAAGCGTATGGTTGACATTATTAATACTTTCAATTTTTTTTGAAGCAAATTAATTTTTTTTATTAACAAATATTAGTTGGTTAATTTTGTTAAAAATGTCAGTGGGAGCAAATTGATAATTACATGGTAATTTCATCATATATTTAGCCGTTTGCTCAATATGTTCTCTCTGTTTTACTTTAACACAAAATATGAAACTTTTATATATTTTCGATTTATATCTTTTTTTTAGTCCCGAGTCAGAGACCATGGTGTCTTCCAAATCCACTAGATCAGAAACTATTCTTGCTCGCGATGGGTGATTTTGTCACAGGCCTAAGAAAATTTTACACATAAGAAAGTTTTACACCACTTCACCAACCTCTGATGATTTTTTTTATTTATATTTAATACAATGTGGAAGAGCAAAAGCTTCATCTTATCGGAGATCACTTTGCAACTATTTTAAAACTGAATAACATCAAAAGCATAAAATTAAAAGAAAAAATATACAATTTAAACAAAGAAGTCAATATTATGAAAACATAAGTTCTCAAATGAGGTATCAATCATCTATGTCCTGAGTCGTAAAACTACATATATAATAAGAGCATTTAAAAAAGTATATAATTCGTTTCACTATATATCAAATTTACGACAATGATAAGAGCTTGTTAAATAAATATTTATAATGCATGAAGCTAAAAACAAAAAGTACGTCTAATCACACGCACATGTATTCAACACCCTAACATAACACTTAAAAGGGTTGACACAAACGGTTGGTGGTTTGTAAGCCACGTTCAAGGTCCCGGGTTCAATTCTGCCTTGGAGCGTAAAAAATCCTTGTCGGGAGGGGTAACACCGCCCGTACGACCCCGAACTCGGAGTAGTCGCATAGCCTGTCCAATGTGACGGTGATGCGGACACCGAGTGCTCCCACTGGATCCCAAAGGGGCTAATTGCGGTGGATCAGAAAAAAAAAAAAAAAAAAAAAAAAAACTAAAATGCAAAGGGAAAGAGAGAAATTGAGAAATGATGTTAATTAGTAGTAAGTGGGTACCTGAATGAGTTCCATTAGGAAATGAACATCTTTGGTATAAAGTTCAACAGAGAGATTCTTAACAGCTTGGTGCAAGTCTTCAATCAAAGGGTTGGGTTCCTTACCAATGGAAAACTTGTTCCTTCGTATTTCCTCAATGTGCTCCTTTGGTGTTCCCATTTCCGTATGAATGTAACTGATCACTTCTCTAAATCACACACCACAAACTTAACTCACAACACTAAGAAAGCAAATGGTGAGAAAGAGTGAATATATATAATACTATGAAAGAGTGATTAAGCAAATAAAAAGGCCAAGTTAACTCTTGGTTTACTTATTAATTAAAAAGCTCAAAAAACTACTTCGTGGACCTTTCAATTTCCTAGAAGTTTTAAAAACCGGCTCGGATGAGAGGAAAGGGGAAGAGAACAACAGCAAATGAAAAGAGTGGAGGAGGTGAGTTGGGAAAGAGGTAGCATTGGACAGTGGGTAGCGTGCACGTGAAGCAGGTTTTGGGGAAAGGAAGAGATTCTCAGCTGTTTTTTTTTTTTTTTTTTACTGTTTTTTTATTCTGTTTTTTCTTTATTTTGTTTTCCGGTAAATTGAAGATTAAATTAATATGTAGGTCCTTATACTATTCGAGAATTTTTAATTAGGTTTCTGAACTATTTTTTTTAATTAGGTCCTTGAAATTTTATTTATTTTTTAATTAGGTCTTTACCGTTAACTACCATTAGTTCCATTAACACATTTATTTTTCTTTTTCTTTTTTCCTTCTCTCTCTCTCTCCTTCCCTTCCCACCTTCCACATTATATATGTTTTTTTTTTTATAATAACTATTCTTCTATTTATATTATATGACTATTTTATGTCTTTTATTTATAACAAATTATATTCTATAATTTATAATAGCATATATAATCATAAAAATAACTACTCTTTTATTTATATAATCATTGGCTTTCCATCTATTTGAATTTTTTTTTCAATATATTTTCTTATACTTTATTGTATACTTTCACTATAATAGAAATCAATTAATGTTTTAAATTTATTTATAATATTATTTTTTTTGTGCATCTTCTTTTTTAGAAAAAAAAAAAAACTTTCTACAAATTTTAGCTGATGTGCCAAACATCCAACTTATTTTATAAACAATTTTTTTCCATAAAAACAGCTGAAATTTGGGATTATAATATTTTCCAAACATGCTCTATATTAAATATATTAATTGGTATTTTATCCTTATATTTTATACGAGTTATTTATAATATAGAAGAAATATTTTTAGTAGATATAAAACAATCTATTAATATTATACTCTATTTTATCCTTCCATATTACTCTCAACTCCATTTCACAACTTTTTGCCTTTTCTTTCCCTTTTTTTTATAAAACTGCTGAAAATTGGGATTATAATATTTCTCAAACATGTTCTATATTGAATATATTAATTGATATTTTATCCTTGCATTGTAAACGAGTTATTTGTAATATAGAAGAAATATTTTTAGTAGATATAAAACAATATATTAATATCATACTCTATTTTATCCTTCCATATTACTTTCAATTCCATTTCACAACTTTTTGCCTTTTCTTCCCCTTTTTTCCATATTATATATTTTTTTATAATAACTACTCTTTTATTTATATTATATTACTGTTTTATGTCTTTTAGTTTTGAAAATTTATATTCTATAATTTATAATAGCATATATAATCATAAAAATAACTACTCTTTTATTTATATAATCATTGAGTTTCCATCTATTTCAATTTTTTTAATATATTTTCTTATACTTTATTGAATACTTTCACTATATTTGAAATCAATTAATCATTTAATTTAATGTATAACCTGAATTTCTACCGATATCATTTGGGTATTTTAAATTTAACTATTTTTATAATAGAATTAACTAATTTGATATAAAGTTTTTATTTACTCTCAGTTTCATATTAATGTTTACTTAATACCACTTAACAATATTTAAAATTTTATTTTAATAAAGTTTTTTGGTGTATCCTTGAAAGTAGAAGAAAAGGATAGGGGTGTTTATGGGTTGGATTGATTTGAGTTTAGCATAAAATTAAATATGAACAAATTATATTTGATTGAATTGATTTGGTTTAAGTTTTGAAAATATTTTTCAGCCAATCCAAACGGAACCGAACTAATTAAAATCGAATTTGTTTGGTTCAGGTAATCAAGGTATAATTAAAAAATAATTTATTATATTTTCAAGTTTTAATCTACATTTATTGTCTGTTTTATATAAATATTTAATTTTATATGAACGCAAGGTAAAAATATTCCTTATTTTTTAATAACTAATTATTTATTTTATTTGAAATATTTAATTTTTGTATAGTTATTCCTTTACATATATCAATAATTTGTTTACATGAAATATAATAAAAAATATTCAAATGATAAGATCATAAGAAAATTAAAATAAATGAAAAAGAAAAAAAATACAAAAGTTAAAGCAAAATTTCAGCTCTAAGTTTAAAATACATTAATCTAAAAGTTAAAAAAATATATAAATTTGATAATTTAACTAATTATAATTGGTTTGGTTCATATTTAAAGTGAAAAGTACCAAAAGCCGAACCAATATGAATTAACTAAATTAATTGATTTGATTTGGAGATGATTCAATGAACACCCTAGAAAGGCTAGAGCCAAGAGATTAGCAACCATATTCTGAAGAGGATGTTGGGAAAACAAAAGAAAGATTAAATAAGACAAAGATGTTTATGAGGAATCTGAAAGGAGAAATTGAAGTTCCTATAGTCACTAAAAAAGTAATGGAAAAGAGACGAATGCTACTGTGGACCACTTTAACAAGTGGTCTACGGTGAACCATTTTTATTAACGGTAGGATTCATCAGGTTCATACAATTTTACTATACATCTTATACACCAGATTATCTTCACTTCCCTTCACCTAATCTTGCTCCTCAAATTCTCTTCCGTTGCCTACACCACCAGCCGCGGTGGGTTTCACCAATCCAGAGCATCGATGTCTGCACCAAATCAACCAAGCACTTGGCAACCTCGACCTAGCCATGGAGCGAAGTCACGTGCAGCGGCATGCGGCTGTCATAATTCGCTACGGAAGCTACCATTGCTCATTCTCCTCTTCAGAATGAGGAGTAGTAGGACTCCGTCAAAGGGAACATCTCCTGTCCATGTTTTTGCTTCGGCAGAGGACAATGCGATGAGGAGTAGCAGTGGAGCTCATGATTTGGGAACATCCCCGGTGCATGGTTTTGCTTCGGCAGTGGATATGAGGACTGTTGCTGCACCATCAACACAAGCGGTGTCCAATGCGACAGGACATGTTGCTGCACGATTATTCACCCCGATTGAGCTTAAAGCAGTAACCAACAATTTCTCACGTCACAAGAAGATTGGTGCTAGAGGCATTTGGTGCTGTGTACAGAGGCAAACTCGTTGATAGTTGTGAGGTCACAATCAAGAGGGTTGAAACCTGGCCAAAGGGAAACAGTGCACTTAAGTCTAAATTGGCCATCTTGTCCAGTTTACACCACAAGAACTTGGTTGGATTCTGTGAAAGTCTCTTGGTGTATGAGTACATGAAGAATGGGTCGTTGTATTATCATTTGCATGACAAGGGTAGCAGTGTGTTGAATTATTGGAAAACGAGGATTAAAATTGCTTTGGAAGCTTCTCCGGGAATAGAATATCTTCATAATTATGCAGTTCTATCTATTATCCACACAAGGATCAACTCTTCCAATATTCTTTTTGATGCTACTTGGACGGCAAGAGTAGCTAATTTGGAATTGTCATACATATGAGTCCAGAACGAAGCAACCATGGCTGCTATTTTGCAGTGCCTGCTATTTTGGTTGGACCACCCCATGTGAATGAAGCAGTGGCACTGGAGTTACTAGCCCATACCGCTATCCGTTGTGAGAATTTGAAAAAGGTAGATAGACCAATCATGGCTGAAATTGTGGTCAATTTGGAGAGGGCTTTGGCTATTTGTGATAGTAGCCATGACAACATTTCTTGCGGTACGATCGTTGTTGTTCCAGAATGATATAGTCCAATCCCAGGAAAGAGGGGGAAAATATTGAAAATTTTGTGAATTCTTATTTCATTTTTCTGAACTTCATACTTACCTCCATTGATTCTTTCTAATCTGATGTGTTATATGGGTAAATTCTTGGCCTGTAAAGATTAGGGTAATCGTCTAAAATTATGTTCTAGTATCATAGATTGTAGAATATCGGGAAATCAAGCAGAAAAATAGATCATTTACACTCTATTTTGGCAATGTAAGTTTACAGTAACCGAAGGCATTTGTACATGGTATGACAGATTAATGTATCATCAATTCCTGAAGCATGTATATGCAGTATGCGTGTATATGCATACTAATATTGTTGTCAATTTTCTTATTGTCCGTCAAAATTTGGGGTGCTCGTTTGAGCATTGCACTTGTTATTATTGTCTTTAAATTAATGCACCTTAGGGTTCAATCAGGAAGGAATTAAGTAATTAGCTATTAGAGCATTGTTTTGTAAAATAAATTATGTATATACAGTCGGAGGAGAAGATACTTTCACTATATTCCACTTATTTTGTTCCATTCGAACAAGGAAGCTACTAAGAATTTACAATGTGAACAAGAAGTTGGCTTTTAGAGCATTGGTTGGGCACGTGGGGAAGGGTGCAGAAGTAAGTGAACAAGAAGTTTGGCTTTCAGAGCATGAAAATATTACCAATTTGCGGTCTCAATTGAGAAGTTGAGCTTGCAGGCACTATAACTAACCCCTTTCATCATTCTAACCATGGCCCCAGCACAAGTAGAGTCGTGAACTTTTGTCTCTCTTTGAAAGGTCATTGCTGACTTCTATGTTGACATTGGACGGTGACGGATCCAGAAATTTTTTAAGTTGTAGAGTAATATCCATATATACAAATTAGTGAGGAAAATTTTTATGTTATACATTTTTTTTACTACATTTCAAATTATAATAGTAATTTGTAACTATATATGTATTTTATATTAAGATAAATTAAAAATTTAGTGGGGGCAACTGCCCCCATTATCCATAAGCTAGATTCGTCCTTGACGTTGGCCAAAAGTTAAGCAGCGGATTGGCTAATGCATATTAATGCTTCTTGATTACGCGGCAGGGATTGTGTAATGACCCATCCACGAGCTTTGAATTGACCACTCTGTAGACTTCAGACCCACCCTTGAGAGCAACATAGAAACCTTAAACTCTCTGACTCTTCTTGTGGAAGAGATGAAACGGTACAACAACATGACTCTACTACTCAACAATCAATTTCTCATCTAATATCAATTAAGTTTTGAAAATTATTTCTAAAAAACATTTTAAAAAGCCTAAAGCAGAAAACAATTAAATGATACTTTAATCATCTTTTTCTATTTCCATCTTATATAATCTCTCTCAATTTTATATTATGTTTTTTCACCTTATACCACCACTCACTCTAAACATCTTTATTTAATTACATTTTAAAAACTAAAAATAATTTTTGAAAATAAAAA
Source organism: Pueraria montana var. lobata (assembly GCA_026413185.1). Classification (NCBI taxonomy): domain Eukaryota; kingdom Viridiplantae; phylum Streptophyta; class Magnoliopsida; order Fabales; family Fabaceae; genus Pueraria; species Pueraria montana. The sequence goes on from CM048655.1 coordinate 52,855,543, forward strand.
ACTAACACACTCTTATTATTTCAGTTTTTCTTTTTTACAATTACTCCTGTCATCTGGGCTTGCACATAGTCACGGTCATACGCTGCAGGGTGCAGGTTGTCGTTGTTGCTTGTCATGAGGATGAGACCTGGTTCACGTACTTAGAGCTAGAGGTCACAATTATGTAGTAGTAACCATTTTATTATGAAAATTGCACTGAAATTTCATTGGAAATTTCGTCATTCAATAACTTCTTCGATGACTAATTTTCCTGTCAAGGGCATTCTATTTGGCAAATTATCTGACAAATTACCAGCTTTAGTGGGATTCCACAACAAGCATGGGAAAAGAGAAAGCATATACTACCACACAGAATTTTCATATTTTAATATTATAAATTAACTTCACTTAGTAATATTGTATAGGTTAAATTAATCTGCAGGTCCATATATTATTCTATAATTTTTAATTAGGTTACTGAACTATATTTTTTCTTCAATTGGGTCCCTGAACTTTTATTTAATTTTTAATTAGGTCTCTGCCGTTAACTACCGTTAACTCTATTAACGGTAGTGACCTAATTAAAAAATAAATAGAAGTTCAGGGATCCAATTAAAAAAATTATTTAGGGACCTAATTAAATTTTTTTAAATAGTTCAGGACCTACTGAATAAATTAAAAGTAAATTAAAAATCATACAAAAAATATCACTTAATTGAATAATGTATTTAGAAGGAGTGTATTAAGTTTGTTCGAACAGAATCTGTAAGGAAAAACTAGAAGTGCAGTAAGGGGATTGATGCTTCCAGAGTTTGATAATACTGGTTGAAGAACCTGCAAAGGTTGAGAATACTGAGTTTAGAATATGTAAAGATGAGAATACTGGACTGAAGATGTAAGAATACTGACTTGGAGAGTTAATAATACTCAGTACAGATCTGTAGAATGGATAATACTAAATTTAGAAGTAGTCTACATATGCTTGAGAAGTATAGTGTGATAGTCAGGGTAGAATTTGAGAATTACTCAGTAGGTCCCTGAACTATTTAGAATTTTTTAATTTGGTCCCTAAACAATTTTTTCAATTAGGTCCCTAAACTTCTATTTATTTTTTAATTATGTTCCTGACGTTAATAGAGCTAACGGTAGTTAACGGTATAGACCTAATTAAAAAATAAATAAAAGTTCAGGGACCCAATTGAAAAAAAAATAGTTTAGGGACCTAATTAAAAATTCTCGAATAGTATAGGGACTTACAGATTAATTTAACCTATTGTATATAATTATATTTATCTTTTTATTTTTAATTTTATATATATGTCAAAAATATAGTTTAAAATAAAAGTCTTTCTAAAAGTGTCATCTACCGTAATTTGTAATTAGTTCAAGGTGTAAAAATCTTCACTTTCATAATATATGAAAATTAAACCAAAAAAAAGCTACCATGTTTTTCTCTAAATACTTCATACACTTAGCTACATAAGCAAATTCAAGCTGTGTAGATTTAAATACATATTGCAGAATAAGCTAATTAAGGATATCAAATAATGGCTTGACTTTTTTTTTTCCACTCGAATAATTAACAAGAAAATGAGACAAAAATTTATTTAATATTTCTTTTCCAATAAAAATATTTGTTTCCACTTACCACATTTAATTGGTTAGAATAAAACTGAGTCAAGTTTTCTTTTTGATTTAAAGTAAATAAAAAAATTAACATGAAAGTAAAAATAAAAGTTTTCTCTTTGATTTAAAGTAAATAAAAAAAAATAACATAAAGTAAAAATAAAATAATTTTGGTCGTAGCGAGACTCAAACTCGTGACCTTCGGCTCATAAGACCAACGCTCTAACCAACTGAGCAACAGGACCAGTTAAGCTTAAATTTTTTAGACCAATAAAATCTCACACATAACTTCATTGGTGTTTTTTGGTTCTTAATTTTTAGGCTTAATTGCAGATTTTACCATTCAACTTTCATAATTTTACTAATTTTACCATCCAAGTTTTTTTTTTGAGAATTTTACCACCCAAGTTTTTTTTTACGAATTTTACCATCCAACTTTTATCATTTTGCGAATTTTATCACCTAAGTTTCAATTTTTGCGCATTTTACCATCATGATGTTTCACAAATTTTTTTTTTGAATTCTTTAACTTTTTTTTGGTAAAATATCATAGTGGTAAAATGTGCAAAAATTGAAAACTTGGGTGTAAAATTTGCAAAATTAAAACTTGGATGGTAAAATTCGCAAAATTATGAAAGTTGGGTGGTAAAATTTGCAATTAAGTCTAATTTTTATGGAAAAGTTGTTTTCCAATAATTTTTTTTTAAATTTAGTGAAATAAGATCGTATTTATGTATAATTTAATTTAAAATATATAATAATATTATTTCACTAAAATTTCAAAGATAAATACACATTTATTTAATTATTCCAGAGACAATTTCACTTAAATAGGATTTTCCTCTCTCGCCTGGGACACGTTAATCTAATTAAAGTGACTTGTTCTCATAATTGAATATTCATTGTTGTTCTAATGCTTTTTTCTCTACACAGGTGTGTTGACTCTCATTCTTTATTTGTCTTAGAGCATCTCTATCCCAATACTTTTATTTGGGTTCTTAAATGGATTCCACATGTACACATCATTCATTTTTATTCTTTCCAAGACAAGTACCTCAAAAGTTCTCATTCTCTCCAACCTAATACTTTTATTTAGATTTTTATTTGGGTCCCACAAAACAACTCACATATTTAATTTTATTAATAATTTATTATGTTATGTTATAATTATCTTATTTATAAAATATTTAAAAAATATATTTAAAATTATGAAAATCATTTTTTTATCACAACATAAAATATCTTGCATGCATATAATACAAAATAAAAACTAACGGTTATAAAAATATTTTTTGATAATACAAAAAAACATAATTAAGTTAAATTTTATTTAAAATTATGAAAATTGCTAAAATCACACAATTATCATGACATTAAAAACTGACATTAAGATAATAAAAATTGATAGGGGAATGGGAGGACATGAAATTGAAAATTCGTCATATTTGGGTTATTTTGTGGGTTTGGTGGTGGGTTTTGTGGAAGTGAAGGATTTTGAAAATTTGGGTTGGTTGGATATTGATAATTTTGCATGAAATTTAACCAATGATTGAGATTGAATTGGTTTGGATCCATTGGATGAAAATAAATAAAAAGAGAAAGTTGAGAATTTGGGAGATGTGAGTAAAAAAATTGGATGAGATTGAACTTTGAGAAGAATGATTGTGTAAAAAAAAAATTCATGTTACTCATATTTATATACATACTAATATTAATATTTAAATAGTTAACGGTAAAAAAATTTCAGAATAATACTGTGTAACGTTACGAATTTAACGGTAAGAAAAGTTAACAGGAAAAAAATGGCCTGCTCGTCCTTTCCACTGTTACGTAACAACGACTAGTTTTAATTTTTTTTTTTAAGAAAAACTAACACATTGGCCCACCAAATAAAAAAGTTGGAACGGTTCTCAAATCAAAATCGCAACTGGGATACGATTCTTCTTCAACCGAATATCCAAAATCAGCACCTCAACTTTTGTATCAAATACTGTGCTGGATACGCCGTTAAAGTTGGTCTTATAACCTTTTTCGGGGATCAATGTTCTATTACCTCTTCTTAAGCTACTTCCTTCTGACTGAAATATAAGCAACAAAAATTACATGTGTGTTGGACTAAAATATAAATAAATTTTAACTAACTATCTCTTATTTAATGATACCATCTCCAAAATACATTTCATTTAATTAGAGTTTTGTTTCCAACAATCTTCTCTTTTTTGTTCTATACAATTAAATACAAGGGGTACTTTAGGAAGTGTGTTAATTTTTTTATTAAGACTATCAAAACTAAATAAAGCTAACTAATTTTCTTAAAGAGTGTGAATCAATTTTTTTTTTTTTGCTTATATTTCAGTCCGAAAGAAATACTGATTTTTCTCCCGCAACCTTTATGCAAGATATAGGGAAATGAAAATAAGGAACACAGCACATTACTTTATGTAAAATATAGATCATCACCACTCTAAATCATGGGTCCAAACTAATTTTAAATTAGGCACATAGTGGAATCAGGATTCTGCCTTCATACTTTCAAAAAAGTTTAAAAGAAATGAAAGTGCACAAGGAAAAGGTTTGAGTACAATGGAATGACACTTCAGAATTGCATTGGTAAAGAATGCCAAAGGAACTACTCCACTATCTACTAGCTAGGATGGAGTGGCACAGAGAATTTTCAAGTGTATTTTACATAAGTTAGTGCGATCACTTTTTACCTTTACCTTTTTTTTTTTCTCCCATTAAGTAAGTGATTAAGGAAGAGTAGAGTTACCACCTAGTAAGTGATTAAGGAATGCTGTGTTTGGTACTGTAGTAAGCCACCCAGATTCACCTTTAATTGGGAAATTTTGCTTTCAATTAGTGTTGTGGTAATATGTTTATAACATTTGAGACAAAATTAAATTTCAAATTAAAATTAATTTGAATTCGTTAAAGGTGAAATTAAAAGGCTATTATTTTTACAGATAAGTTTGTATATGTATTTATGATCATATTTTTAATATTAATTTATTTTTAATTTGACTCAAAAGATAAAATTATATATTTTAAATACTTGTTCCCATCAAGACTAAGCTCTAAATAAGAGATCGATTCTAAAGTTTGACACTACATCATCTAGAGTAGTATTTTGTCTATATATATATATATATAAAAAAAAGTAGTATTTTGTCTATTTATCATTGTGAATGAATCTATATATAAGATGGTATTAAATCAACAAGTTATATTAGAGGGTCAATTAGTCGCAATGGGGTGACATAAAAAAATGGAATGATAGTAGGTGTTAGTAAATAATTTTTTATTGAATTTTAAAACTAATTCACCAACTAATATTATGTTGGTCCGAGTGAAACTAGGTTGTAACTTTTAAATAAGGTTTTGAGTTCAAATCTTGTAAATAAAAAAGTGGTTGAGACATTTCATTAATCAAAGGTGTTAATTAAGTTTTTTGACGGATTAATTATCGACAAAGTCGATAAATACTTTACATTTATAGTAAGGTGAAAAAAAAACTAATGCACCAAATATGAACAGGAGTTTTAAAAGGAAATAAGGTATAATTACCACTAGCAAATTCCTTTTACTAATCTTGTATTTACCCTTGCACAATATTATTTGAACACAAGACAAAATGTTCAGGCCCAGAGCGCGAGAACAGACATTGAAGCAGAGCCAAGAGTTAATGCAATAAAAGACACCTTTTTCAACCACACATTGGAGTTCATAAGCTTGTTATGAAAGAAATCAACAGCTATGAGGTCAACAAGAGCCATGTAAATTAGTATCCCTGAAGAAACTGAACCTAGTAACCCTTCCATGATCAAAGCCTTAGGGTTAGTATCATCATAACCAGTCATTGAGAATAACACCATCCCCAAAATTATCCCCATTGGTGTTGTCACAGAGAACATGAAGCACATGTAAGCTGTTGTTCCAAAGCTAAATCCGGCCTGCAATTGTGGTCATCACAAAAAGATAGTTACCAATTAACATCTTTTGTAATGTCACTAATTAAGCTACTTATAAACAAATGTATATGTGCAAAATCAATAGTTCATAAATAAAGGCATTTTTGTATTTAAAGTCAATAGTTTATGGTTTAATTAAAGGTGAAAAGCAATAATTAACCTGAGCAATGCAGCCACCAAGACCCAAGCCTTCGAAAATCTGATGAAAGGCCAAAGCAACAACGAGTGGCCGAATGGTGCAAACGTTCTGAGACATCCCCATAGTGACTCCTATGATAACAGAGTGAAATATTATCCCAATCTCTAACACCTGCGACACCAGTCTCTGCTTCAACCTCATCAACTCTTCAACCCTCTGCACTTCACCACCACCACCACCACCACCACCACCACCACTAACCAGCTCAATGCTCCACGTGCCCTCCTTCTCCTGCGTCTCCACCGGCTTGTAGTTCGCGTGCTCCATGTGCGAGCTAGCAACAGTGTCTACCACCAGTGCCATTAGAACTCCACACAGGGTCACCTATAATATCAATGGAATGGTAACAGAAATTCAATTAACTGTAACTACTTAAAATTCATATTATTTTTTTTTTAATCGGTTGATCATAAAACTCTTGCAATATTTAATATTAATTTTCTCAAACTTAATTTCACTCAACTGTAGAAAAGGTGAATGAAAACTAGTGAAAATAAAGGTGCTTTAAGGATAACAAAGAAAAATAAGTAAATAAATAAAAATATATGAAAAATAGAGTAAAAATAACTAGTGGATTCTATAATTTTAAATTTCTCTTCTCTCTCATTTCCCTATAATCAAACATAATTATTTTTTATCCATTTCTCTTCTCTCCACACTATTTAATTTCCTTCTACTAAAACAAGAATAAAGATGTGTTCTACATGTATTATCAATTGATCACTCACACTTAATGAGTGATAATAATTTTTTAATACACTTTTTATTAGGAAGCAAGCAAATTATGTCATGCTTTGACGAAGGGTCAAAATTATATGTTAGCAATCAAATGTTTGATTATTTACCATCTTGTATTGATGTTCTTCTTTTGAATGAAATGAAATAATTTTGTTTCTGTAAAAAAAATACACTTTTATATTAGTTAATGAAATCTCTCTGTAGTTAGAAAATGAGACCCTCTAAACAAGAATTGAAACTCCTAATATTTAATAAAACTCGGATGAAGTTTACTGAAAAGAAAGAGTGGATGGCTAATATTTCTCTCTCAGCTCTAAGTTAAGTTATTAGATGCGTAAAATTACCATGCCAGCGAAAGGAAAGTCCTTCCAGGGATGCTGCGATGCCACCTGGCAGTCAGAGAGTGCCGCAAAGGCGTCCGGCAACACGTGGACCAATGAGGTAGCAAGAATTACACCGGCGGCGAAGCATTTGATCACCAAGATGGCCATGTCATAGAGAGACTTTCCCAGAAAATATCGTGCCAGCATGACGGGCGCCGATACGCCTGTCATGCTAGTCACGAAAATCGAGAAGACGGAAATCACCTTCAGGTGTGCCGCGGCCGTGCCGTTGCGGCACGCGGCAGCCTGAGCCAAGTCCGTCACGCACTCCGCCATCGTGTGAACGAATTGAGAGTGTTGCGTAGAATGGTGGAGGATCTTAAAGAGAGATGAAATGATGCGCACTATAGTTTGGGTTGGGCTTTTGTATTGTATCTTTTTCTTTTAGTGAAGAGGTCCCATGCATGCACTTGTCCACGAAGAACGTTTTCTATTGGTGGTTGCTTTCGTGTGCTGCGTCTGAAATCCATCAACGTTCGTGCAAGTGCATGCCTTTCATGAACTGTTCACTGTTCAATCTTTCGTCACGCACTTAATTTTTAAAGGTTACACGTAAAGAAGGAGATGACGAAAGTTATAAGTTGCTAGTGGCTAGTGCTGTCGTGATGTTTCTTAATTGGAAAATTAGTTTTTTTACCCCACATTCTTTGATCAGTGCGTGTATCTTGAAAGAGAAAAGAGAGATTGAAAGAAGAAAACATACGATAGTCTGATACAAAAATAAAATAAAATAAAGATATATAAGATAGATGACTTAAATAACGTACAAAATCAAAATTGTTTTGAATTCTGACGTTGAGAAAGAGATATTAATCATTTAGGATTCGTGGTCTTGATTGAATTAGTGGATGTTGTCTAATTCTTGAATGTTGTTTTGTTGAATTAAAGCTTGTTTTTTTTTTTTAAAAAAGGCAAATTCAAATTTGTATTAAGGTAAAAGAGCTACATAATCCTGTATAAGATGTACAGATTAATTACATTCCAAAAAATGACCTGTATACCTTCCAAAAGCACTAAGAAACCAATTGACCAAAAATAATGACTTTACTTCTGATTCTACACCATACCCTGATTTTAATAAGGAAGACACCCCGTTGGGTTGGTGCACCATGTAGAGTAAAAAAATCCCAGGCTTGACCCCCACTTTATACAGCAACATGCACCATGTTGAATTAAAGCTTGTATCCCGGCCATGCTGCTTTCTTTGCTTTTAATATTTGTTTCATTTAAAAAATGATGGGATGATAGTAAGTGTATCAAATTGATAAAGAAAGAATAAAACAGTAAAAATGAAGTATAGTTTTCCGGAATTGATCAATTCGCAATTCATGAAAGTAATTTCTAATAGGAACCACAAAGAAAGAATATAGATTTAGTTTGTTGAAGAAAACCATTATTTTAAAAGTCAAATTGGACATGACAAAATGATTAGTCCGAACAGGAACTTATCAAGTGACCAGTCTATTAAAAAAAGTGTGATCAAGTTGAGATCGAGTTTCATTTCATCTATGAATTTTGAGTTGGGATTAATTCAATTTTTTCTTTTTTGTTTCTCACTTGTATATCTTCATTTAAAGATAATCTTGTTCGAGATGCAGTTGAATACTAAATGTGTATGTTTCTTTTAGCTGGGATTTGAATCTAGCATTTTAAGAAATTAACTCCTTCGATCATACCTAATCTCTATTGGTTGAGATTAATTTAATTTGATTCTTTAATTCGCTTATAGGATCCACTAAAATATTTAGATAATAATTCTTTAGGTAAATAAATTTTTATTCCTATTTAAAAGCTTTAATTCCATAGGTGAAATTAAAGAGAAACAAGCATGAAGATCAACCATCTTTGAGTGGTATCGAGTGGTTCAATTATTATTTTTAACACAGACTCTCAAGGTTCATTCCACTTAGTACACTCACGCTACATTAAATTTTCATTCAACACACATATCAAAATTTATTTAAAATAGTGATAATTATTACTATATTAAAAACAAATCATATGAACACCAAATTTAAAGAAACTAAATTTTATTATTTGTGCAAATTAAAGTTGATCTAGAAAGTTATGACAAGACATAGGACGAGACAGAAAGAAAAAAAAAGTGTGAAGTGAGTTAAAAAAAGAATAATAAAATCAAATTATTACCACTCTTTAAAAATCATAAGAACCAAGTAAAATAGTATATTTGTAATTATTTATTACCTCTCTAACAGCTAACAAGTTAATGTTCTTGTGGTTAATTTAAAGTTATAATTGATTTTAATGGAATTAATTCTGAATTATTGACGACGATTCAGTTATGTACTTAAATTAATCTGGATCACGTATTCAAATTAAAATGTGTTTTTTAATAGATAAATTTTCTACTCGATTTTGATAAGTTGTAAAGTGGAAAAATGGGAATTTATATATATAGGACAAAATGGGTAGAATTATGATTTTTCATACTTAATTCTATTAATACAATTAACATTTTGGGAATGAAAATAACAGACATATATTTTACCAGTATAAAAGATAAATATAGTTTCAGTAAGTATTGAAGATAAATGTGAGTCAATCATTACTTGCGTCAGAATTCATAAAATGTTCGTTTCTAAGAGTATTTAAGTCGTGTATTTGAAATTCTAGATGAACACCAGTGCTCTGCACAGTGGAAAAATGTTGGCGTGATCAGCTAGCATTGATTCATTAGAATATTACCTAATCAGCCAACATTGATTAGCCAGGATATTATGTGATCACCTAGCATTCATTAGTTAAGATATCATATTTCAAATTAGTCATATATTTCTCTCATCCTATCTTTTACATATTTGTCTCATAATTGTAATTCAAATGTATATATATTCTTGCACCTCAATCAATAATATTGACGATCCTAATTATATATATTCTCTATATGGTATCAGATTAGCTCAGTTTAATTATCTCGATCCTAATATCGAGGGGGTCTAGCTCAGTTGGTTGAGTATGGTGCGTGAGTTATTGTAAACCATCTGGTACCATGTTCGATTCCTTTAGATAAAAAAAAAATTATATCAATTTAGCCTATAGCTTCACAGCCTTCTCCCATGGCTTCCGCACCTACCACCTCTCTTGTGGAACTTACCACCGCCTTCACCCTTCCCATTAAACTCCATGCCAACAATCACTACACCTGGCACACACAAATTACTCATCTCCTAAAGGCCCATGATCTCTATGGGTATGTCACCGGTGACACCCTTTATCCCCCTCTATTTGATTCTCTATAGAAAAAAGTAGACAGCAGGAGAGAGTAAAAAAAATAAGGTGAAAAAAAGGGAGAAAAAAAATTTGTGGGACCACAATGTATCATACAATGACACTTGACAAAAGCTGGACAGATTTTATAATATAGATGATAGTCAGTTTCTTTAGAAAGATTATACTTCTTAACTCTTAAATAGGTGAGTAATTTTGATTATTTTATTTTATCCAATTATTATTATATAAAAATGTTGAAAATATAGTTTTCAACACATTTTTTTTATTTTCTATTAATAGATAAATTTCACGTAATGTAAGTTTCACAAAGATTAAACTAGTTATCATACATAACTTCTCACAATGGTTTTAAATAGCAGACCGGAACATGCAATGCGGCCGCAATATTGCCGTTGCGGTCCTCTCCGCAACTGCATCAAGTCGCAATTGCGGAGTGATCTGGAATCACCCGTTGTGGCCACAACATAGCCGCATTATATGAGCTCATGCAATCCGACAATTGCTCTTGACTAAATCATCTAAGCTGATACAGTCGGCATTAGGCTGATTTTTTTGTTTTCTATAAATCTTAAAAGGAATTGCAGCTTGAACTTAACAATTGTATAGATTCTATGTGTGAATACGTATACACCATGTAAAAGGTTGTTACGGACAGAAACTATAATGTTTTTTTTTCACACAAATCATGCATTCAAAGGCACGTTCAACGTAGTTTTTGTCAAAGGAAATTTTGGAGTTCAGCATAGTTGAACACAGAAACAAACACAGCCTTAAAAGCTGGTTTCAATTGTTCTGTGTGAAAAGGTGTCCTACAAACCAATACCACGTTTTAATCATTTCACTGACAAAAATTGCTTAAAAATAGAAACAAAAGAAAATATTTGACAGACTTGTTGGAGTATATTACTGGTGAGTTCCTTAACCCCTCTTCTCTGGGTCTTATACATTTGCATTCGCTGTTTCTGCTATTTAAAAATAACAATCATGCCAATCAAGCCAATCTAATTACAATCCTACTCTCAAAAGCGAAAGCAAATTCGTTGTATGCTTCCATATGTCTGTCTTGAACTTTGTTTGATATCAATCAATTTTTAAAATTTGTGCGAGTTCAATGATTCAAGCATTAAACATAAACATAACCAAGCTTAAAATTTAAAAGGAAACAAACATTAACACCAAAATGTATGGATAACATAGACCTACTACAACTATTTTTCAAATGGTTTATAACTCCATATGCATATAGCTTACATAATTAGCAAACCACTCGTCTAAAACTCAAAAAACAGCATTAGTAACTAGTTAGCATGCATAACTTCTCCATCAATGTCTCTAAGGTGTGTGATACAAAACAAAGGCCTTCCCTACTATGTTCCACAACCACACACCTTCAAAGAGCATAAAAGAAACACGATAGTCAAACAAAAAATGACTATAACAAATGTTAACTGAGTTTGAAATAGAAGATACAAGGCTAAATCCGAAGCCAGAGTAAGTTTTAATGATGAAAGATGGCACATTTTGTCCAAAGTTAAAAAAAAAAAAAAAGACCACCACTTAGTCTGTGAGAAAATCACAGAAACAACAACTAAAATCACATAACTCTGGATGCTATTAAGTAAAAAGAATCCTCACCTTAAATTAATAGTGGTAGATGATTTGAATAACATTCCAGACACCATAATCAGAATCAAATTCATATATATATTTCAAAGCCACCTTCAGGGTAGTAATCATAATAATCAGATTCAGAGTCATCTTCACTGTAGCCATCCGAGCCACCATAAACAGATTCAAAGTCATATTCATAGCCATTATCATTGTGGTAATACTCATAGCTAGCTATCATCATTGTAGTCATATTCATAGCCATCATCATTGTAGTCATATTCATAGCCAATGCTGTGGTCATGGCCAAGCTCATAATCATAACCATTGTGACTCTCAAGTAGATCATCACATTCACTGCTCTTCTTTATGAAACCACTATAGACACCATTCACTATTTCTGCTGCTGCTGTCTTGATCACTTTGACCATTACCGACTTGACTGCCCCTAGTGTTTTCCTAACCATGTTTATACCCTTGTTCATAACCATTGACATAGCCATTCTCATACCCCTTTTCATAGCCACTGCTATGTCCATTTTCGTAGTTTTTTCTAGCTGATTCTGCTCCCTCATCTTCCCCATATGGTTATCTGCCATTGTCTAAGAGTTTTTGCTGAGTTTATTAATGACACAAAGGTAATCAGGCGAGAAGTGAATGGTAACTAAGAAGGAAGCATATTGATATGAATGAATAAGTGTAAGACTCAAAAGCATTTAGCATCCATGGTAAAAGCCACACTAAATTAGTATGAATAAGAAAAGCAAAGTCGATTCCATCATAAAAGAAACCCACAATTAGGCATCTCTGTAAATCTTCTTTGAAAAACTATATTGAGACAGTTTCTAAATTAAACATATAAACTTGAACATTGGTTCCACTACTTTAACATCCATCCATAAATAATTTTACTATATCATTGAAAATGTTCTTCGTAAGTACAAGGGGACATACCTTGCGGCCTCGGAAGTTATGTCTTCTAACTGTGTTCTTCGTGCTCCGAAATACTAACAATTAACAACTGTGCTCTTCGAAAGACACCAATGTTAAAGTGAAACCAAGAGTCGTGAAATGCATATTTTGAAGTGACAAAGTTTAGGGCTTTTATACCTTCTTTGTCCGTTGTCACTTTGTATTCCACGTAGAAAATCCATTGGACCTTTGTTAGGTCCAACCCTAGTTCAGAATAAAATATATTATTTATTAACTATTATTGTAAATGTTGAAAAAAAAACTATTATTGTAAATAATATAATTTTATTAGAAAAATGAAAAATGTAATTTATTTTCTAAATTTTAGTAATTATTCTAATTTTTTTAATAACAATATCAATTTTTCTGACTTTTATTTTTTATAATATAGATAATTTAATTTCAATTATATACTATTGAAGATATTTTACACCATTTGATTTTGTAATTTATAAATAGAATTTTAAATAGAAACTTTTTTTTATCTATTTTACTACATTACACTAAATTCTATAACACCTGTATGGTGTACACAGATTTAATTCCAACAGTAACGTGTGTGTATTCACAGAAATTTAATTAAAGTACTTACATTTCTGTCATTGCTATGTTCTTTCTTTGATTCATTAATTCTTTTACGTTTCCAGTGTTTATTGCACTTCTTCTACTCCTTTTCTTACCTTTCAATTTTCATTTCAAACAGCTTTTTACAATTATCCTCCATTTGCAATTTATTTCATTTACACTTTACCTTTCCAGTAATTTATCTTTTCGAAGTTTCAATATTACAATGGGCAAAAATACGATCCCTCCATTATCTGTTTCCGCTTGGTCGTACTGAATAAAATCAAAGACAACAAAAACTGTTAATATCAACCCAACATTTTAAGCCGCTCAAAAAATCATTTTAAAAAATATTTATTATATTTTTAATATAATATATAATAAACATTTTTATTACTTTTTTTACTTTTAAGTGTTTAAAATCATTTTTAATTTTTAAAGATATCAGTTGAAAAATAAAAATAAAAATGTAAAACAAAATTCTGCCTTTTGTTTCCTAGTAAGTACTGTAGTAAGTAGTAACTACCACCTGATATGACATGCATGCTGGTTCCGCGTGCATGAGTAGCAGCTGGTCAAAATACGAATCCTGAAATTAATCTTTTGTCATCCTATCCTATATTCCACAATCAAGCCAATATAATTACCATCCTACCCTCAAACATGAAAAGCAATTTCGTATTATGTCTGTCTGTCTTGAACTTTGTTTGTATCAATCAATTTTTAAATTCTGTGCAAGTTCAATGGTTAAACGTACAAACATAAACATAAACAAGCATAAAATTTAAAACAAACAAACATGTTCACCAACAAATACTGGTCCAATTCAACCTGGATAACAAATGCTTAGTTTAACTATTTTTATTGGTTCATAACTCCATATGCTTAGGTTTACATATCATGTAAACTAATACTACTCGCTCTTAAAACTAACATCAGCACTAGTAACTAGTTATCAACTTATCATACACAGCTTCTCACGCACTATCTCTAATGTTTAATAAGACGTGATACAAAACAAAGGCCTTCAATACCACACACCTGCAAAGAACATAAAAAGAAAGATGATAGCCAAACAAGAAATCACTGTAACAAATGTTAACTCTGAGTTTTTATTTTTTGTTTTTTTTAAGCAAAAAGAAGGACCTACAGAGGCCACAATGGCCAGAGAAATGCCAGCTAGACTGGCACCCCACTAACCATCAAGCCATAACAGCAGGTCCCTAATATCATTAAACCAAGAAAGGGCAAAACAAATTACAGCACTACAAAAAAAGTTACCTATACCGACACATACTTATATTGACACTCTTAATTTAGTGTAGGTAGAACTTCTTCCTACAAATAATTAATGTAGGTAAAACCTTTTAATTTTTTTTTCTTTTAATTCCAGTAAAAGCCTCACATACCGTCAACGTTTTCGTGTTTGTCTATCCCACTTTGTCGCTTCGACTCTCCCTCCGCCACAACTCGTTCAGGCCAGACTCTGCCACCGCCTCTCCATCGCTCATCCACCGCATCGAAACCCTAGCCACCAACCTCATCTCTGTCCTCAAACTCTCCAAAGGTGACATCGCTCTCGTTTTCTCCCCCAATCTCCTCTATGTTTTGATCTTCTGCTTCACACTCCTTGATCGTCTTCTATTCTCTTCTATTCTCGCTGAGTTCGGCTCTTGTTGCATCACCTCTTTTGCGATCTCTCACTGCGTCATTCTCTTTAGTGCGTTCATCTTACGTCTTTCAATCTGGTAAATAAGAATTGCTTTTGGCTGTTATCGATTCTGTTTTTTGTCGATTTGAGTCGGATTCGTTGTTGATTTGATCATCAAAATTGAACATTGTAGAATCAAAATTTTAATCATATGTTTCACCTAATTGTTTATTCACTTGTCTTTTGGTGATAGATCTTATTTTGACGTTCATTTCAGTGATTAACATGGAATCACAATGTATTGTAGCAATTAGCTTTTGTGTTTGCCTCATACTGTGGAGATGATTGTGATAACATATGGTTTGCTTGATCTTTGGAGTATTTTCTAGTAGACTTCCTTCAATTCCCTGTGTAACAATGTAACCTCAAAATTTAACATATACTTCCTAATATTATTTACTCCTTGAACAGGCAGAAATAAGAAGAAATAATAGGGGAAAGGCCTCCAACACAGAAAAGGTTGGCACTAAGGAAGTTATGTAGATGGATTTTCTGTTCAAGGTATGTCTTTGTTGATTTCAAGTTAATATCAACTGATTCTGGATAAACTATGCTTATACTTGTTTCCATTTTCCGCATTTTTAGCTTAATGATGAAACAATATCCGTGATTACAAATCATATTATTTTTTCTTAAACTGAAGCATCTCCCAGTCAACCATGGTTGTGTAAGTTATAGGCAATCCGGTTTGTTTTGTTGCTTGACAAGTATACAGACACATGCACACACACACATGTCCATTTTAAATGTGGTTTATGTTGTTTGAACTTGGTGCTTTCTTGCAATTGAATTGAACTAGTTGAGGTTTATTTTTGCTGTTTGATTCTAGAGAGTGGTTCAGGTTCTGCTCCTGCTAGCATTGCATCAATTTTAGTTGATTGGCGATCATTGCAGCAAGCGGTGAACATTTCTGTTGGCAAAGAAGTGGCAGTGAATGGATAGAATGGTTAGTTACTGTATACTCAATTAATATAGAAATAATGGTTAATAATTTTTTTATATATTTTATTTTATTTCTGCTAATTCTTGATGATTGTCTTAGATTCCCCTCTCTTTTAACAATAACATCAGGTCACCTACTACTCACCTTTTTTCTTCTCTCATTCTCCCTTTATTACTGTAATAATATGGAATTCTAAATTTGCTTTTATAATTTATGAATTATGCAGGGGAGTTGTTGTTCTTATGCATGCACTTACAAACAAAAGGTTTGTAATTTCTTCCCCTGTAATGTAACTTTCCCTTGCCAACTCATTCACTTATTATTATTATCACCTATAATAATTGTTGTCTATACTTATTTGCAGGTTCTAGAAGCACTCCACTCCATTATGATGCATATAGTGGAAATCAACAATGTTGTCAAGTGTATATCTATTTATACTTTTGCTACTGAAAATATATTACTCTTCTTGCTTGTCAGCATATTGAAGTTCCTTTCCTTTTTTATTTTGTGTTATTGTTTGGTTCAGCTGTTGATTGCCAAGGGTGCCAATTTGACTGCTGAGAGTGCAAATGGGTAGGTTCTACATGTCTGTTACTTTTGATGCATGATGAATTTATCCTAGTTACTGCCTGGCATGGTATAGATATAAATATCTTGGTCTATATATATAGTTGATAAAATTTTTTTATTACTCTTCAAGGAGCCAAATAACTTCCCGCTACCCTGCCTCCTAATCTTTAAAAAAACTTGTAACAAATTCAATCTACAGCCTCCTTGGCTTTTGACCAGAAGCTCAAATTTATTCTTAATGATCTTGGTCAAAGAATTCCATATTATATACTGCCTATCCTATCATATTATTTTGTTTAAGTTTTTTAACAAGTAATTTGATGCACATTTGAATGTCTTCTAATATATAATTTTGACCATGCAGGGGTTAGTACTACTTCTAGTGCTTTGGGTGATGATGAGGTCCCGAGATATTTATTAATCTTATTTTTCCCGTGATATTTTGTGTATTTTGAATAGATCATGAATACAGATTGGATGATCAAATGCCACCTTTCTTTATTTATTAATCTTATTTTTCAGTATTTAGTTAGCTTGGGAATTTGTACTCAACATTATTTGCAGGCATTATTTATTTGCATGTCTATATAAGTAATGAATAAATTTTGCAGTAAATTAATTGAGAGAAAAGTAAAATAACTGCATTATTTTTTTCTTCTAAAATTAATTTGTTAACATAATTTCTTGCAAAATTAGTTTCATGTATAAAAAAAATGATAAGTATAATCAGGCAAAAGGGATGGGGTATTAGATTTCAATCCCGTCCGGGTCAGGGATATGTTGGGGCTGCAGTCAGGGGCAGAGAAGGAAAAACTTGTTTATAGGCTATAGTGACATACCACGGTGTTGGTATACGTTGGTAAACTTATTCCCACAATTGTTATAAACTGTAGGTATAGGTTATAGTGACAGACAATATATGTTGTTGAATCCCATTCAAAATCCGCATTAAGGAATCACATTCTAACCACAACTTCAACCAACCCTTTTGTTGAGCAATATCAATTGCTGTCATAACACCCATAAGCTATGCAAAGAAAGCGTTTTGGACTCCAAGAGGCAATGCAAAACAGCCAAGATTATCCACATCAGAATTTCGAAAAATATCCCCACAGGCAGCTCTTCCAGGAGCACCATGAGCAGCACCGTCTGTGTTGCATTTGATCCAACCCGTTAAAGGGGGTGCCTTCTTGGATGACATTCCACCGAGAAAGCTTTTAACCCGACAAAATCCTGAATAGAATTAGTCATGTTAGCTGAAGAGAAATCACCTGAGAGTTTAACATAGTTGCTGAGTTAGAAATAGAAGATAAAAGGCTAAATCAAAGGACTGAAGTTAAGATAGCACATTTTATCCAAAGTAAAAAAGAAAATAAAACCATCACATTGTCTCAGATACAACGAGTATTTGGGTGAGCATTTGCAACAGTGACTTTGAATGAAATTAATTTTGTTAATTTGATTTCAATTAAAATTAATTTTAAGGTGATGTGATTCATATTTAAATATTTTAATTTTAAAAATAAATTAGTAATAAAAGTTAGTATAAATTTTTTTATGTATCGCAAAAACTATTTAAAATTACTTCAATTCAAAAATAATTCTACACCCACAATCAATTCTATGAAATAAAACATGTAATAATGTGTTTGGATTAATCTCATGACCAGCAATGAACAATTATTTTTTCATTGTAAAAGTTACAAATAGTTACTTCTAATTTTTTATGATATCATCATGATTTATAAAGTAGAATTGATTATTGCTTATTATTCAAACACACACTAAAATTTACCTAAAAATCAAGTTAACTAATATTTCACTATAATTACGGATTATGTGAATCGAAACACAATATTAATCACATAAAAATAACCATAAAAGATAAATTAAAATCACATAACTCAGAGATCTTATTAAAGTAAAACGAACCTTATTCACTGTTTCTTGCAGATGTAATTGTAACGAATATAACCACGGTCGTCATAGCCAACCTCATAGCCACGTTCAAAGCCCTTCACGTATAGCCACTGCTACTGTATCCACGTTTATAGCTTTTATCTGGATGTTTCTGCTCCTTCATCTTCACGTTATGGTTCCCTACCTTGTGCTCTGTTTTGTTCCCCTCATCGTTCATAGTTCTTACCCTTGTGGTCCTCGTGGCTCTTACCCTTGTGATCCTTGTAGAGAGACCCTCCCATTCCCCACATTATAATAAGAATCATCCCACCATGGACATGCCATTATTTCAGAGTTTTTTAATGAGTTAAAACAAAGGAAAACAAGCACTTACAAGGAAGGAAGTGAATGATAACTAAGAAGGAAGCATATTTATATGGCTGAATAGGTAATACTATTATACAACGTTTGTAATCAAATTATAAATGAAGAAATTATTAACGTACATTCTACTTTTTCTTTAATTTCATCTCGATTCACAATTTTCTTCCTATCTCTTTTCATTTTATTTTCATCAGAACACTTAATTATCACATTTATCACTTCTCTCTAATCTATCTATCTATATATAAATAGATAGTAAGATCTAACTTAAGCTGCTAATCATTATGAAAAAGAAGTTGTGGAGGAGTTTCTTTTAGAGATAATGACAACTTTGGTTCCTATGGAGGAACTGGTCCATGAGAGTTCAGTTGACTAATTAATTACTTGCATTTGCATGTTAGGAAAATCCTGAGATAGCGTGTGGTGCAGCTTGGTGCTTGACTTGCCAGCATTGTGCAAGTGCTATTGTTGAAGTTTGGTGAATCCAATATATATGGCTCAGAAGTCCTTTGGATGAAATGAGGTGCCTAAACCATATAATGAACCGTTTAACTCACCAGAAAAGTTTGCAGCCATACTTGGGAGCCTAAGCTTTAAGCATCTGCCATGAAAAACAATTACATGTCTAGCCTAAATCCCTCAAGACTCTCTCCTTTGTCTCAACCAAATCAAGGCGAGGATCAATTCCAGTTAATTAAGAACCTCCCAGGCAAAAGTTAATTTGCAGCTAGTGAAGGCAAAATAGTTCACCCTGAGAGGTTCTTACCTAGAATTGACTCTCCTTGCTTTGGCTGAGACAAAGGAGAGAGCCTTAAAGAATGCAGGCTAGACATGGAATTGCTTTAACGGCTGATGCTTAGAGCTTAAGCTTTAAGGATGGTTGCAAACTTTTTTTATGAGTCAAACACTTCATTGTACGGTTTAGGCACCCCATATCAGCCAATGGACTTCCAAGCCACATTGGATTCACTAGACTTCAACAATAACAAATATATATATATATATATTTGTTAAAGAGAGATATACTCATATACATATACTTAATTTATATAAATAAACAGTGTAGATATTCCAATCTTCAAACACAAATATATTAAAAAAATGCTCACCTGGTTAAGTGGAATGAACATCTATTACGCAACTAGGGAATCGACAACACCTCTAAAATGCGAACCAGCACATTTGCGCAATTGACAGCTTGCCCTTTGTAACCAATACTACTATTGTCAAAGAACAAGAGACTGCAAGACATTACAAGAGACAATAAAATAAGTGATTCAAGTGTCAATATGCGTAAACTGTTTAAAGTATTTAGCCTCCATAGTAAAAGCACCAATAAAATAGTGTGAATAAGAAAGCAAAGTCGATCCATCAGAAAAGAAATCCACAATTACGCATTTGAAAATTTTCTGTGAAAAACTATATCGAGACAGCTTCTAAAACATATGAACCTGGACTCATACCAAGCCACACAACATACCCATTACTGACATCCATCCATAAATAATTATCTATGATTAAAAATGTTTTTCACACACTCAAGAAGGAAAAGATCACGTACCTCACAGCCTCTAAGCTCAAGTGAAGAGGTGAGGAATAAACTGAAGGGGCTAGGTTTAGGGTTTTTTTTATAGCACTTTCCTTGTTCTCAATTAATGAATAATCAATTCAAATATGAAATATTCATTAATGATACCATCAAAACCCACTATCCTTCACCCAAAACCTAATAATAAATGTGCATTTAAAATTTACTATCTATTTAAATGATTTTATAATATAAAGTAAGGGAGTTTTGGCTAAGGGTGGCAAAACCTACCAACCCGTTCCACCATTGGCCAAACCAAAAACGGGTTGGCACACCCTGCCCTACATAAGAAAAGTGGATTAAAAATTTAAACATGTCTGTTTATACTCGGGTTAGTGGGTTGGCCCACCAAAATCAAAAAATAAAAAATAATAATAAATATTTTTTTTAATTAATTTATCTTTTATAAATATTAAGCAATAAATACTTATTAAAAAATTAAAGATATTATCTTAAATTTTAAAAATAATTTATCTAGACAAAAAACAAATTAAATAAATATTGATAATATATGAATAAAATATAAAAAAATTGATTATATTTTTTAATAAAAAAAAGTTGGTATGTTGACCCATCCCGACCTGCCCTCAACCCACCTTTTGGCTGGTCAAAACAGGACAAGTCAAATTAAGTGGGTTGAAACCTCGATACAACCAACCAAAAAAACAGGCCAAAACAGGATGGCCTAGTGGTCTAACCCGTTTTGCCACCCTTAGTTTTGGCACACTTTTTCCCATTTGAAATAAGGGTATTTTAGACATTATTTTAGTTTTTTTATTTTATTTATTTATTTAATAAATCATATTAATTAATTGGACATTAAATAGATAGTGGATTTTAAATGCTATTAATTTATTGGACATTAAATAGGTAGTGGATTTTAAATGCTATTAATTCATTGAACATTAAATAGGTAGTGGATTTTAAATGCTATTAATTCATTGAACATTAAATAGGTAGTGGATTTTAAATGCTATTAATTAATTGGACATTAAATAGATAGTGGATTTTAAATGCTATTAATTCATTGAACATTAAATAGATAGTGTATTTTAAATGCTATTAATTCATTGAACATTAAATAGATAGTGGATTTTAAATGTATATTTATTATTAGTTATTAGAGGAAGTTTTATAGATTTTAATGATGTCATTAATGAATATTTGAATTCATGCATTCATTAATTGATTATTATGCATTCATTTATTATATTTATAAATTTTAATTTTTAAAAATAAAAATATGAGAAATGATACTTGCATAACAAATTATACAAAGTGTACAACCAATCAATTATATTATATAAAAGAAGGTTTTGCCACGTAGGTTGATGCCACATGGCAACACCATATTAATTCTTTTCCCGCCAAAATGAAGATGATTTTATTTTTATGATAATTTTAAATTTAAAATTGTATAATTCATATTAATTGATAACACTAATTTAAATTCATATTCAAATTTGAACGTGATCAATATTTTAAGATATTTATGATTTAAAATTTTAAATTGTTTAATTCATATTAATTGATAACACTAATATAAATTCAAATTCATATTCAAATTCAAAATTATAAATTAAAATAAAGAAATTGTGCAATTAAATTTTTTATCTCATAATTTTATAATGCAAATATATAATTGATAATTTAAACAATATCTATACATACATGTGCGGATGATAATAAAATTTGAACATTATCAATATTTTAAGATATTTATGATTTGAAACTTTAAATATTTTAATACATATATTCATTTAATTATATTAAATATAGTAATTAAAATCATTACAATGAGTATATAATTTGATATTCTGATTAAATTAATCAATTAAATCATTAAATCTTAAATAGATTTTGATTGTATATAATTCGGTAATTATTATTGTGATTTTATGATTTACCGTAAATAATAATAATAATAATAATAATATCATCATCATTATTATTATTATTATTATTATTATTATTATTATTATTATTATAAAAGAATATTTTATCATGTAGGTAGATGCTACGTGACAACACCACATTCATTTATCCCCTCCAAAAAACCATTAAATAATTTATTTTATTTTTAATTGATAAATATATATTTATGGTAATTAAGATGATTATTTAATTATGAAATACTTCATTACATTAATCAATCATGACTAGAATATTCTAATTAATTAATAATATAATTATATAATTTGATTCAAATTAATTAATAGCACTAATATATATTTTGTTTCAGATTTAAAGTAAATTTAAATTTAAAAATGTTGCAAGATTTATTTTAGTAGAGCAATCTTTACCATTATTTTGTTACAATATTATAATCATGTCATTGAAATGAATAATTTAAATTAAATTTAAGTAAATCAATCTTTATCATTAATTTGTTACAATATTTATGAATATGAACACTTATCGCCGATTCAAAATTCAAAATTATAACAAATTAAAATAAATAAATCGTGCAATTAGATTTTTTTTATCTCATAATTTTATAATGCAAATATATAATTGATAATTTAAATAATATCTATATATACGTGTGGATGATAATAAAATTTGAACATTATCAATATTTTAAGATATTTATGATTTGAAATTTTAAATTATTTAAGTTATATTAATTGATAACACTAATTTAAATTCATATTCATATTCAAATTTGAATGTGATCAATATTATAAGATATTTATGATTTAAAATTTTAAATTGTTTAATGCATATTAATTGATAACACGAATTTAAATTCAAATTTCCATTTTAAAATATAAACTATTATTATAAATATTAAGCACACACGTCTAAACCATTCAATTTCAATTCTAATTTGTATTAACTTCATCGAATCATACAATGTCTCCCAATTTTGACTCAATTACAAGTGTTAATGTCCACAACGAGTGAAAGACATGGAAATTACAAGTTAGAGTTCTTCGTCTTTGGAGAGTCTCAAACTTCAAACAACCACATCTAAAGGATTTTATCAAAATGGTAATCATGGATGACAAGGTATCTATTAAATTTTTTATTTTATTTATGTACTCATTGTATTCATAACTACTGATTTTCTTTTATGCAGCTTGACAAAATTTAGTGTACCATTTGGAGTAATTCTATTGATGAATTTGAGACATTGTTAAGGGAGGGGACGTGCTATGAGATTAGAAATTTAATCGTGACTATAAACAATTATAAATACAAGGCCATGAATCATCCGTATATGATATATTTTAAACAAGTGACCTTTGTGAAGCCGATTGCTGATTCCTCTATCACATTTTTTGGATTTACCTTCACACCTTATATGGATATTGTTGATTTCTCATTTTTTTTTTCTATTTATTATGTTTTATAAAAATCTTTGAATGAGATTTTAATTTAATTACTATTGTATTTTTAATCAATATTTTATTTATTAAGTTTTCATAATTAATTAAAGTGCGGGTAACGGGTACGGAGACGGGTAAAGACATTTACATACCCAACGGGAAAAGACACGGGTATTAAAGTTACTATCCAACGGGTGTGGGTCTGGATATGGGAGTTTTTTTTACATTGTCATCCCTTAGTGTCTCAATTTCGTAGAAAGTTATTTTTAGTCTCTCAACTTCACTTTTGGGGACTAAAAAATGACTAAAAATATGTTATTTTTAATCCATCAAATTTATTTTGGGGACTTAAGTAAAAAAAAACTTTGGGAGACTAAAAATAACATTTTGCGAATTAGAGGATTAAAATAACAATTTTTAATTGGGGGGACCAAAACCAAAACTACCCCAAATTTGAGGGACTAAAAACATATTTAATTAAGCCAAAATATTTTATATTATTTATTTTTTATTAAAATTAAGTATATATTTAAGTTGTATACAAATGCAAATATATTTATAAAGATAATAATTTTTTAAAAACAAACATTATATATATATATATATATATATATATATATATTAATATGATATAAGACATATATAAATATAATATTATTTAAATATATATCAATATTCATAATTATCATAATTAAAATTAATACACTTATATATTTGTTATATATTAAATACATATTTGCTAACAAATATTTATATAAAATTTAAAAATAACTAAGAAATACACAAAAATACAATAATATAAAAAATGTAGATTATATATTTAACACCCGTGCAGGGCACAGTTTATTAAACTAGTGTTATCTAAAAAAAAGTGTACAACCAATAGAGAGAAAGAGAGAAAAAAAAGAGAGATAAATTTGAATTTGAAATCAATCAATTCAATTATAATATATAAAAGAAGGTTTTGTCACGTAGGTTCATGTCACGTGGCAATGCCATATTGATTCTTTTCCCGTCGAAATGGAGACGATTTTATTTTTATGGTAATTTTAAATTTTAAATTGTTTAATTCATATTTAATTGATAACAATAATTTAAATTCATATTCAAATTTGAACGTGATCAATATTTTAAGATGTTTATGATTTGAAATTTGAAATTGTTTAATTCTTATTAATTGATAACACTAATTTAAATTTAAATTCAAATTCAAAATTATAACAAATTAAAATAAAAAAATCGTGCAATTAGATTTTGCCACGCAGGTTGATGCTACATGACAACACCATATTGATTATTTTCCTGCCAAAATGAAGACAATTTTATTTTTATGTTAAATTTAAATTTTAAATTGTTTAATTCATATTTAATTGATAATAATAATTTAATATATTTATGATTTGAAAATTGAAATTTTTTAATTCATATTAATTAATAACACTAATTTAAATTCAAATTCATATTCAAATTCAAAATTATAACAAATTAAAATAAAGAAATCGTGCAATTAGATTTTTTATCTTATATTTTTATAATGCAAATATATAATTGATAATTTAAAAAATATCTATATATACATGTGTGGATGATAATAAAATTTAAACATTATCAATATTTTAAGATATTTATTATTTGAAATTTTAAATTATTTAATTCATATTAATTGATAACACTAATTTAAATTCATATTCATATTCAAATTTGAACGTGATAAATATTTTAAGATATTTATGATTTGAAATTTTAAATTGTTTAGTTCATATTAATTGATAACACTAATTTAAATTCAATTTTTCATTTTAAAAATATAAACTATTTTCATAAATATTAACTACACACGTTTTTTTTTTCTATTTTTAATTCATAAAAATACATGAATTATAGTTATTAAGGTGATTATTTAATTAATCATTCATAATTTAAACATTCTAATTGATAATACAATTATATATTCTAATTCAAATTAATTAATATCACTAATATATGTTTTGATTCAAATTTAAATTAAATTTAGATTTAAATTTAAAAATCTCGCAAGATTCATTTTTGATTCAATTTAATAAATAACACTATTAAATATTTTGTTTCAAATTTAAAGTAAATTTAAATTGAAAAATATTGTGAGATTTATTTTAGTAGATCAATCTTTACCATTATTATGTTACAATATTATAATCATATCATTAAAATGAATAATTTAAATTAAATTAAATAGTTAGATATCCATCCCCATCTCCATTAAAAAAATTTGAATAATACTCATATCTATACTCGGTCAAAGTAGGTATTCTCATCAAAGTCGGGTCGTATTTAGGTCGGTACCCACGGGTTCGGGGCTCTTTGGCATGCCTACTTGAAATTACTAAGAGATTCTCTCCTCTTATTGCTTCACTCTCCCCACTCTATCTCACATTCACTCTTATTTGAATACTCTTCTCTTATGAAGTGGTGTAGTTCACTCTCCTAACATGCATCTGGTTTTTCTATTTTTCCTGAAATTTCTCTTATCAAATTTTGAAACTACCCCACATTCACAATATTTCTATAACTATCTCCATTCACTTCTTTATCTGATGGTATATTTTTTTAAAATATTTTTTATCAATTTTTTAACTCTATTTTTAATTTCGAATTCTCTCTTTCATAAATAATTTCAAATCCTTAATTCAATTTACTTTTCAAATTTCAAAGTTAATTTAAAAAATTAAAGTTACAACTTCCCTTATCTTTTTTTTCTTTAAAAAAAATTATAGTTTCTAATTTCTTTTATAATTATCTCTTTTTTAAAATTTCTTTCGATGTGCTATATAATTTTTTTAAAACTTTATACTCTCTAATCTTTTGGCCTTTTTTAATATTTCTTTCATCTGATTTTCTAACTCAATATTTTAATTCCGAAGATTTTTCTCCTTTTCAAAATTTCTTTAGATGTGCTATATAATTTTTTTTTTCAAATTTTATACTCTCTAATCTTTTGGGATTTTTTTTAATATTTCTTTTATCTAATTTTCTAACTTTATTTTTTAATTCCGAAGATTTTTCTCTTTCATCAATAATTTCAAATCTTTGATTCAATTTACTTTTCCATTTTCAAATTTAATATTAAAAAAATTAAAGTTACATCATTACATCTTCCCTTTTTTTTTTCTTTTAAATAATTATAGTTTCTAATTTCTTTTATAATTATCTCTTTTTCAAAATTTCATTCGATGTACTATATATATTTTTTTTTCAAATTTTATACTCTCTAATCTACTATTTTTTTAATATTTATTTTATCGGATTTTCTAACTTTAGTTTTTAATTCCGAAGATTTTTCTCTTTAGTCAATAATTATAAATCCTTAATTCAATTTACTTTTTAATTTTCAAAGTTAATATTAAAAAAATTAAAGTTACATTGTTACATCTTCCTATATCTTTTTTTTTTTTAATTTCTAATTTCTTTTATAATTATCTCTTTTTTAAAATTTCTTTCAATGTGTTATATAATTTTTTTTTAATTTCTTTCTATTGACTATATAAATAAGGTAGCGAAAATTTTAATAAGCCCGTGCGAAACACTAGTAAATATTAACCACAAACGCCTATTTTTTTCTATTTTTAATTCATAAAAATACATGAATTATAGTAATGAAGGTGATTATTTAATTAATCATTCATAATTTAAACATTCTAATTGATAATACAATTATATATTCTAATTCAAATTAATTAATATCACTAATATATGTTTTGATTCAAATTTAAATTAAATTTAGATTTAAATTTAAAAATCTCGCAAGATTCATTTTTGGTTCAAATTAATAAATAACACTATTATATATTTTGTTTCAAATTTAAAGTAAATTTAAATTGAAAAATATTGTGAGATTTATTTTAGTAGATCAATCTTTACCATTATTTTGTTACAATATTATAATCATATCATTAAAATGAATAATTTAAATTAAATTAAATAGTTAGATATCCATCCCCATCTCCATTAAAAAAATTCGAATAATACTCATATCTATACCCGGTCAAAGTGGGTATTCTCATCAAAGTCGGGTCGTATTCAGGTCGGTACCCACGGGTTCGGGGCTGTTTGACATGCTTTCTTGAAATTACTAAAGAAAATTTTACAGTCTCTCAGTTATTAGCCTAAATAAAATATGACTAAAATATCATTATATGCATTATCTTATTTTTTGTATTGATCATTAATATTTTTATTGTAATCTACTGATCTATAATTTCAATTGCCCACAATTATATTTTTTTTAATAATTAACATTAGACATTTATCTTCTTTATGATGAAAATATCTATTTTAAAGAAAAATTAATAATTACAAAATAAATTATAAATTTTGTTATCATTAATATTTTTATTAAAACTATGTATATATTTAAATTATATATAAATGCAAATATCTTTATAAAGACAATAGTGTTCTAAAATAAATGTTTATATAAATTAAAATGATATAAGACATGTGCAAATATAAAATTATTTAAATATATATCAATATTCATAATTAATTTTATATATCTACTACATATACATACTAACATATACATATATAAAAAAATTAAAAAATACATTAAAAATTATAAATTATAAACTCAATACCCGTGGAAGGCACGAGTTATTAAGCTAGTGTAATAAATGATAGGGTGGAGGAGAGAGAGATAGACACAAAATATCATGTTGTACTCCCTCCGTCGCCAAATGAGTATTGTCCTAGTTTTTTTTTTTTTACACAGACCAAGAAAAACTATTAAATAGATGAAAGAGTGAAGTAATTATAATTTTTATTATAGACTCAAACTCAACGAGAAACTCGTCTCTTTCATTATCGATGACACATTATATGTCTATTTTTTTAATAATCTATGACAGTTTTTAGCCACCAATGATGTTGAGTTTAAATACATGATGAATGTGTATTTTGTGGCAGTTTATAGCCACTAAAAACTGTATTTTCGTTAACAGTATTAACACCATTAGAGGAGAGGGACTAAAACCAAGTTTTTCTGAAAGTACAGGGACTAAAACCAAGTTTTTCTGAAAGTACAGGGACCAAAAACATATTTTACACATAAATAAAAATATATGAAAAATAGAGTAGAAATAACTAGTGGATTCTATAATTTTAAATTTCTCTTCTCTTGCATTTCCCTATAATCAAATAATTAATTTCTATCCATTTCTCTCCTCTCCACACTATTTAATTTCCTTCTACTAAAACAAGAATAAAGATGTGTTCTACATGTATTATCAATTGACTCAAACTTAATGAGTGATAACAATTTTTTAATACACTTTTTTCAAGAAGCAAGCAAATTATGTCATGCTTTGGCGAAGGGTCAAAATTATATGCTAGCAATCAAAATGTTTGATTATTTGCCATCTTGTATTGATGTTCTTCTTTTGAATGAAATGAAATAATTTTGTTTCTGTAAAAAAATACACTTTTATATTAGTTAATGAAATCTCTCTGTAGTTTGAAAATGAGACCCTCTAAACAAGAATGGAAACTCATAATATTTAATAAAACTCGGATGAATTTTACTGAAAAGAAAGAGTGGATGGCTAATATTTCTCTCTCAGCTCTAAGTTAAGTTATTATATGCGTAAAATTACCAGGCCAGCGAAGGGAAAGTCCTTCCAGGGATGCTGCGATGCCACCTGGCAGTCAGAGAGTGCCGCAAAGGCGTCCGGCAACACATGGACCATGAGGTAGCAAGAATTACACCAGCCGCGAAGCATTTGATCACCAAGATGGCCATGTCATAGAGAGACTTTCCCTGAAAATATCGTGCCAGCATGACGGGCGCTGATACGCCCGTCATGCTGGTCACGAAAATCAAGAAGATGGAAATCACCTTTAGGTGTGCCGTGGCCGTGCCGTTACGGCACGCGGCGGCCTGAGCCAAGTCCGTCACGCACTCCGCCATCTTGTGAACGAATTAAGAGTTGGAATTGAGAGTGTTGCGTACGTAGAATGGTGGAGGATCTTAAAGAGAGATGAAATGATGCGCACTATAGTTTGAGTTGGGGTTTTGTATTGTATCTTTTTCTTTTAGTGAAGAGGTCCCATGCATGCACTTGTCCGCGAGGAACGTTTTCTATTGGTGGTTGCTTTCGTGTGCTGTGTCTGAAATCCATCAACGTTCGTGCAAGTGCATGCCTTTCATGAACTGTTCACTGTTCAATCTTTCGTCACGCACTTAATTTTTAAAGGTTACACGTAAAGAAGGAGATGACGAAAGTTATAAGTTGCTAGTGGCTAATGCTGTCGTGATGTTTCTTAATTGGAAAATTAGTTTTTTTACCCCACATTCTTTGATCAGTGCGTGTATCTTGAAAGAGAAAAGAGAGATTGAAAGAAGAAAACATACGATAGTCTGATACAAAAATAAAATAAAAAAAAGATATATAAGATAGATGACTTAAATAACGTACAAAATCAAAATTGTTTTGAATTCTGACGTTGAGAAAGAGATATTAATCATTTAGGATTCGTGGTCTTGATTGAATTAGTGGATGTTTTCTAATTCTTGAATGTTGTTTTGTTGAATTAAAGCTTGTTTTTTTTTTTTTTTAAAAAGGCAAATTCAAATTTGTATTAAGGTAAAAGAGCTACATAATCCTGTATAAGATGTACAGATTAATTACATTCCAAAAAATGACCTGTATACCTTCCAAAAGCACCAAGAAACCAATTGACCAAAAATAATGACTTTACTTCTGATTCTACACCACACCCTGATTTTACGAAGGAAGACACCCCGTTGGGTTGGTGCACCATGTAGAGTAAAAAAATCCCAGGCTTGACCCCCACTTTATACAGCAACATGCACCATGTTGAATTAAAGCTTGTATCCCGGCCATGCTGCTTTCTTTGCTTTTAATATTTGTTTCATTTAAAAAATGATGGGATGATAGTAAGTGTATCAAATTGATAAAGAAAGAATAAAACAGTAAAAATGAAGTATAGTTTTCAGGAATTGATCAATTCGCAATTCATGAAAGTAATTTCTAATAGGAGCCACAAAGAAAGAATATAGATTTAGTTTGTTGAAGAAAACCATTATTTTAAAAATCAATTTGGACATGCCAAAATGATTAGTCTGATCAGGAACTTATCAGGTGACCTAGTTGAGATCGAGTTTCATTTCATCTATGAATTTTGAGTTGGGATTAATTCATTTTTTTCTTTTTTGTTTCTCACTTGTATATCTTCATTTAAAGACAATCTTGTTTGAGATGCACTTGAACAATAAATGTATACATTTCTTTCAGCCGGGATTTGAATCTAGCATTTTAAGAAATTAACTCCTTCGACTAGACCTAACCTATATTGATTGAGATTAATTTAATTTGATTCTTTAATTCGCTTATAGGATTCACTAAAATATTTAGGCTATGTTCGGCAAAACTAGCTGAAAAGTTAGCTGGAAACTAAAAAGTTAGCTGGAAGCTGAAAGCTGGTAGCTGAAAGCTGTTAAACTAGCTTATTAAATCATAACTGTTCAGTAAAACTATCTATTAAAGTAGCTGAAAAATGTAAAATAACAAAAATGAACATATTTATATGATATTTTTATATAAATTTTAATTTTATTTTGTGGATAAAAATATATTTTGAGGTGTTATAATTTTAGTTTTTTAATTAATTTTAAACTTTTGTAATTTTTTATTTATAAATAAATTATTTTCATTACATTTTTAGTTTCAATTAATACATTTTTTTTTCATATTAAGTATAGTACTATTAATCTTATACAATATTCTAAAATATTTTTAATCAAGTTTAAAATAAAGTAAAAAAAATACACTTAAGTAGACATTATAATTTTATTATGTTAATTAGCATAATAATAAAATAAACCGTCTAATATAAAATTATTCAAAAAATAAAAAAATATGAAATATAACATTTATCATTGTCAATTTCGTGAAGTATAATGTTGAAATAATAAATTAAATATTATAAATAGTACAATGGTTAAAATAAATAGTATAATATAAAAAAAATATAAAATATAATAACAAAAATAAAATAAAACTCTATTCTATTTAAAAATGGTAATAAGGAAATTTAATAAATATTTTAAGGATAAAAAAGAAATAAAATATAAAAAGCTAGAAGCTAGAAGCTAGCGTTTTAAAAAACGATACTTCAAATAGCGTTTCAAAAAATGCTAGAAGCTACTGAAAGAAGCTTGTCAAGCTTTTCAGCTAATAAAAAAACTAAAAGCTAGCTGAAATGGTTTACCGAACATAGCCTTAGATAATAATTCTTTAGGTAAATAATTTTTTATTCCTATTTAAAAGCTTTAATTCCATAGGTGAAATTAAAGAGAAACACGCATGAAGATCAACCATCTTTGAGTGGTATCGAGTGGTTCAATTATTATTTTTAACACATAGACTCTCAAGGTTCATTCCACTTAGTACACTCACACTACATTAAATTTTCATTCAACATACATATCAAAATTTATTTAAAAAGTGATCAATTACTATATTAAAAACAAATCATATGAACACCAAATTTAAAGAAACTAAATTTTATTATTTGTGCAAATTAAAGTTGATTTAGAAAGTTATGACAAGACATAGGACGAGACAGAAAGAAAAGAAAAAGTGTGAAGTGAGTTAAAAAAAGAATAATAAAATCAAATTATTACCACTCTATAAAAATCATAAGAACCAAGTAAAATAGTATATTTGTAATTATTTATTACCTCTCTAACAGCTAACAAGTTAATGTTCTTGTGGTTAATTTAAAGTTATAATTGATTTTAATGGAATTAATTCTGAATTATTGACGACGATTCAGTTATGTACTTAAATTAATCTGGATCACGTATTCAAATTAAAATGTGTTTTTTAATAGATAAATTTTCTACTCGATTTTGATAAGTTGTAAAGTGGAAAATGGGAATTTATATATATATAGGACAAAATGGGTAGAATTATGATTTTTCGTACTTAATTCTATTAATACAATTAACATTTTGGGAATGAAAATAACAGACATATATTTTACCAGTATAAAAGATAAATATAGTTTCAGTAAGTATTGAAGAAAAATGAGTCAATCATTACTTGCGTCAGAATTCATAAAATGTTCGTTTCTAAGAGTATTTAAGTCGTGTATTTGAAATTCTAGATGAACACCAGTGCTCTGCACAGTGGAAAAATGTTGGTGTGATCAGCTAGCATTGATTCATCAGAATATTACGTAATCAACCAGCATTGATTAGTCAGGATATTATGTGATCACCTGGCATTCATTAGTTAAGATATCATATTTCAAATTAGTCAGATATTTCTCTCATCCTATCTTTTACATATCTGTCTCATAATTGTAATTCAAATGTATATATATTCTTGCACCTCAATCAATAATATTGACGATCCTAATTATCTCTATTCTCTATATGGTATCAGATTAGCTCAGTTTAATTATCTCAATCCTAATACCGAGGGAGTCTAGCTCAGTTGGTTGAGCATGATGCGTGAGTTATTGTAAACCTCTTGGTATCGTGTTCGATTCCTACGGATAAAAAAAATTGTATCAGTTTAGCCTATGATAAACTGGACTTTGATTATATTTTGATGTGAGTTTAGATGTCATTTTCATACATTTTGAATATATTTTATTGGCAAAACTCACTGTTTGGTGTTAGTTGATGCAAGACAGGTACTCAAGAGGCTTCATGAGGAAAAGAGTTGAAATTGCATTTTTTTTTGGAGCAAAAATGCCACTGTCTGGAGGACCAAGAAAAAAGGGGCCAGAATTGAAGTAACGCAAGGACCATTACCATGGCCATGCTGGTTGCGTAGCAGAATTGGACCTTTATGCAAGGACCACGGCTGTGGTCATTTTACCACGGCCGTGGTAAGTTACGTTGTCAGCCCATTTAAATTTTGAATTATTATAAATAGGAGGAGAAACCCTTTTATCTTTTGCTCTGTTTCTGAATACTGAGGGTTCTGAGTGAGATAGAGAACGTGTGAGAGAGTCTGACTGCTGAGGATGTAGAGATCATCATTGGGAGTACTTCTTGTAAAATTTTTTATCCCTTTGTAATCTTTATGTTTTCTATGGGGTTTTCTTGTTTGTTCATGAACATGAGTGGCTAGTCCTCCAAGCCTAGGATTATGATGTAGCTGTGTCTTTTGTACCTCATCTTTGATTATCAATGAATGTCTCGATGTTTCCAGTTATTGAATCTCTTTACTATTTTGTTTGTTATTAGAACTGATCACTCTAAATATTGGTCAGTCCCTTGTCTATGATCAATTGCCTGGGATTGACAGAACTGTAAAGTGATTGAATTCATATAATTTGCATGATCAAACTAATTGTGTGAATTTCCAGTGGATTAATTATATTAATCAACCTCTCTAAGTATTATTGTTTACCCTAATTTAATTCACCTATGACCAATTGGAAATTGAATTAGGGGAAACAGTAGTAGTAAGCTACGATCAATTGTTTACTAATGAATTTGAAGAGGACTGTCAATTAACTTAATTAGAGCATTCAATGAGATCAAGATGAGGGAAAAAGGGATGCATGCAAAATCATAATCCTTGGCGTTTCATTCTTATTGTTTCACATTAATCTTCTTGTCTTGATCCTTAGCTTTTAAGAACTGAACAATTGAACTCTATTTTCTCCCAAATTTGATTCTTGATTGAATTGTTTAACCATTACAAAATTAATTGTTTGGGAACACGACTGGTCCTTTGGGTTCGATATCCGGACTCCTAGAGTCCACTGTCACTACTGCGTAGGGTACGCTTGCCCTTTGCAAACGCATTTTTATGCATCAGCCTATAGCTTCACAGCCTTCTCCCATGGCTTCCGCACCTACCACCTCTCTTGTGGAACTTACCACTGCCTTCACCCTTCCCATTAAACTCAATGCCAACAATCACTACACCTTGCACACACAAATTACTCATCTCCTAAAGGCCCATGATCTCTATAGGTACGTCACCGGTGACACCCTTTATCCCCCTCTATTTGATTCTCTATAGAAAAAAGTAGACAGCAGGAGAGAGTAAAAAAAATAAGGTGAAAAAATGGGAGAAAAAAAATTTGTTGGTCCACAATGTATCATACAATGACACTTGACAAAAGCTGGACAGATTTTATAATATAGATGATAGTTAGTTTCTTTCGAAAGATTATACTTCTTAACTCTTAAATAGGTGAGTAATTTTGATTATTTTATTTTATCCAATTATTATTATATAAAAATGTTGAAAATATAATTTTCAACACATTTTTATTTATTTTCTATTAATAGATAAATTTCACGTAATGTTAGTTTCACAAAGATTAAACTAGTTATCATACATAACTTCTCCATGGTTTTAAATAGCGGACCGCAACGTGCAATGCGGCTGCAATATTGCAGTTGCGGTCCTCTCCGCAACCGCATCACCTGTAGCAGCAACAACATAGCCGCATTATAACTTCAACATGATGCATCAGCCACCACACCACCGTATGTTCAACTGCAATTGCCGTCCGACCAGCCGCAACCGCTGTCTGATTGACTGCAACTTCCTTTCACAATCACGTTCCGTTCAATTTCTCAGTCAAAATAAAAAATTTCAGATCCCAGAAGTTCCCAGCAGAATCAATTTCAGCTTTGAAGAATAAACATATAACCTTTCTTTTCTGAGTCATTCCCCTCTTTGCCTCTTTCAATTTTCGATCTTTACCTCTGGTAAACACTAGTGCGGTAGTGTCCATTGATTTCATGCTTGCAACTTGTTTCATCTATGGCAGAAGGGATGCGGGCTGCCATGGCCATGGATGGCTGAAGCTGAGTGGTTGTGGGTGGGTGGGTGATGAGGGAAGATATGTGGGGGCTTACCAATGAAATAAAACGTGAAAGAAATACAGATAGGGACGATGATGGTTTGATGAAAAAAAAAGGGGACAATTAGTTTTTTTTTAATTTATTTAATAGATTTGTTTAATATTACTACTCACATGTTCTCATTATATCTTTAATTTAAATTTGTACATTCTCAAATATTAATTTTAATTTATTTGATAAATTAGTAAAAAAATAAATGGTAGTTTAAAATGTTAGCTGAAAGGTAAATGTATATTATTAAATAAATTAACAGTTTTATTATCTATAATTATATTATCAAGATAATAATTATAGTATAATAAATTTTAAGATGTTTATCTATAATATTATTATTTGAATTATAATTAAATTTAAATTATGCATAAAGATTAGAAAAAGTTTTAAAAAGCATAGAAGCTTTATATAACATTGTAAATAAAATGTATATAAAGAATTATAATTTTTTTTAGTATTTGGTGCAAACATTTAATAATTTAACGCCGCAACGGCCGTAATCTGCATCGCAGTAGCCACAATGTCCGCAATCGCAGAGGCCGCAACCTCGATCACAATCGCGACCACAATTTAAAACCATGCTTTTCACTAATTTGAATCTTATTTTTTATTTGATGGAACTTGAACTGATTGCAGGCAAACTAAATTCGTAAAGATTTAGCATACATGAGCTCATGCAATCCAACAATTGCTCTTCACTAAATCATCTAAGCTGATACAGTGGGCATTAGGCTGATTTTTTTTTGTTTTCTATAAATCTTAAAAGGAATTGCAGCTTGAACTTAACAATTGTATAGATTCTATGTGTGAATACGTATGCACCATGTAAAAGGTTGTTACGGACAGAAACTATAATGTTTTTTTTTTCTCACACAAATCATGCATTCAAAGGCACGTTCAACGTAGTTTTTGTCAAAGGAAATTTTGGAGTACAGCATAGTTGAACACAGAAACAAACACAGCCTTAAAAGCTGGTTTCAATTGTTCTGTGTGAATATATATGCACCCTATAAAAGGTGTCCTGCAAACCAATACCACGTTTTGATCATTTCACTGACAAAAATTGCTTAAAAATAGAAACAAAGGAAAATATTTGACAGACTTGTTGGAGTATATTACTGGTGAGTTCCTTAACCCCTCTTCTCTGGGTCTTATACATTTGCATTCGCTGTTTCTGCTATTTAAAAATAACAATCATGCCAATCAAGCCAATCTAATTACTATCCTACTCTCAAAAGCGAAAGCAAATTCGTTGTATGCTTCCATATGTCTGTCTTGAACTTTGTTTGACATCAATCAATTTTTAAAATTTGTGCGAGTTCAATAATTCAAGCATTAAACATAAACATAACCAAGCTTAAAATTTAAAAGGAAACAAACATTAACACCAAAATGTATGGATAACATAGACCTACAACAACTATTTTTCAAATGGTTTTTAACTCCATATGCATATAGCTTACATAATTAGCAAACCACTCGTCTAAAACTCAAAAAACAGCATTAGTAACTAGTTAGCATGCATAACTTCTTCATCAATGTCTCTAAGGTGTGTGATACAAAACAAAGGCCTTCCCTACTATGTTCCACAACCACACACCTGCAAAGAGCATAAAAGAAACACGATAGTCAAACAAAAAATGACTATAACAAATGTTAACTGAGTTTGAAATAGAAGATACAAGGCTAAATCCGAAGCCAGAGTAAGTTTTAATGATGAAAGATGGCACATTTTGTCCAAAGTAAAAAAAAAAAAAAAAAAGACCACCACTTAGTCTGTGAGAAAATCACAGAAACAACAACTAAAATCACATAACTCTGGATACTATTAAGTAAAAAGAATCCTCACCTTAAATTAATAGTGGTAGATGATTTGAATAACATTCCAGACACCATAATCAGAATCAAATTCATATATATATTTCAAAGCCACCTTCAGGGTAGTAATCATAATAATCAGATTCAGAGTCATCTTCACTGTAGCCATTCAAAGTCATATTCATAGCCATCATCATTGTGGTAATACTCATAGCTATCATCATTGTAGTCATATTCATAGCCATCATCATTGTAGTCATATTCATAGCCAATGCTGTGGTCATGGCCAAGCTCATAATCATAACCATTGTGACTCTCAAGTAGATCATCACATTCACTGCTCTTAAGTGTAAGACTCAAAAGCATTTAGCATCCATGGTAAAAGCCACACTAAATTAGTATGAATAAGAAAAGCAAAGTCGATTCCATCATAAAAGAAACCCACAATTAGGCATCTCTGCAAATCTTCTTTGAAAAACTATATTGAGACAGTTTCTAAATTAAACATATAAACTTGAACATTGGTTCCACTACTTTAACATCCATCCATAAATAATTTTACTATATCATTGAAAATGTTCTTCGTAAGTACAAGGGGACATACCTTGCGGCCTCGGAAGTTATGTCTTCTAACTGTGTTCTTCGTGCTCCGAAATACTAGTACTAACAAGTAACAACTGTGCTCTTCGAAAGACACCAATGTTAAAGTGAAACCAAGAGTCGTGAAATGCATATTTTAAAGTGACAAAGTTTAGGGCTTTTATACCTTCTTTGTCCGTTGTCACTTCGTATTCCACGTAGAAAATCCATTGGGCCTTTGTTAGGTCCAACCCTAGTTCAGAATAAAATATATTATTTATTAACTATTATTGTAAATGTTGAAAAAAAAACTATTATTGTAAATAATACTCCCTTTGGACTGAAATATAAGCAAAAAAAATTGCATGTGTGTTGGACTAAAATATAAGCAAATTTTAACTAACTCTCTCCTATTTAATGATACCATCCCCAAAATACCCTTCATTTAATTAGAGTTTTATTTTCAATCACCTTTTCTTTTTTTGTCTTATGCAATTAAATGTAAGGGGTACTTTAGAAAATGAGTTAATCTTTTTATTGAGACTATCAAAATTAAATGATGCTAACTAACTTTCTTAAAATGTGTGATTTAGTTTTTTTTTCTTATATTTCAGTCCGGAAGGAGTATAATTTTATTAGAAAAATGAAAAATGTAATTTATTTTCTAAATTTTAGTAATTATTCTAATTTTTTTAATAACAATATCAATTTTTCTGACTTTTATTTTTTATAATATAGATAATTTAATTTCAATTATATACTATTGAAGATATTTTGCACCATTTGATTTTTAATAACAATATCATTTACACTTTACCTTTCCAGTAATTTATCTTTTCGAAGTTTCAATATTACAATGGGCAAAAATACGATCCCTCCATTATCTGTTTCCGCTTGGTCGTACTGAATAAAATCAAAGACAACAAAAACTGTTAATATCAACCCAACATTTTAAGCCGCTCAAAAAATCATTTTAAAAAATATTTATTATATTTTTAATATAATATATAATAAACATTTTTATTACCTTTTTTACTTTTAATTGTTTAAAATCATTTTTAATTTTTAAAGATATCAGTTGAAAAATAAAAATAAAAATGTAAAACAAAATTCTGCTTTTTGTTTCCTTGTAAGTACTGTAGTAAGTAGTAACTACCACCTGATATGACATGCATGCTGGTTCCGCGTGCATGAGTAGCAGCTGGTCAAAATACGAATCCTGAAATTAATCTTTTGTCATCCTATCCTATATTCCACAATCAAGCCAATATAATTACCATCCTACCCTCAAACATGAAAAGCAATTTCGTATTATGTCTGTCTGTCTTGAACTTTGTTTGTATCAATCAATTTTTAAATTCTGTGCAAGTTCAATGGTTAAACGTACAAACATAAACATAAACAAGCATAAAATTTAAAACAAACAAACATGTTCACCAACAAATACTGGTCCAATTCAACCTGGATAACAAATGCTTAGTTTAACTATTTTTATTGGTTCATAACTCCATATGCTTAGGTTTACATATCATGTAAACTAATACTACTCGCTCTTAAAACTAACATCAGCACTAGTAACTAGTTATCAACTTATCATACACAGCTTCTCACGCACTATCTCTAATGTTTAATAAGACGTGATACAAAACAAAGGCCTTCAATACCACACACCTGCAAAGAACATAAAAAGAAAGATGATAGCCAAACAAGAAATCACTGTAACAAATGTTAACTCTGAGTTTTTATTTTTTGTTTTTTTTAAGCAAAAAGAAGGACCTACAGAGGCCACAATGGCCAGAGAAATGCCAGCTAGACTGGCACCCCACTAACCATCAAGCCATAACAGCAGGTCCCTAATATCATTAAACCAAGAAAGGGCAAAACAAATTACAGCACTACAAAAAAAGTTACCTATACCGACACATACTTATATTGACACTCTTAATTTAGTGTAGGTAGAACTTCTTCCTACAAATAATTAATGTAGGTAAAACCTTTTAATTTTTTTTTCTTTTAATTCCAGTAAAAGCCTCACATACCGTCAACGTTTTCGTGTTTGTCTATCCCACTTTGTCGCTTCGACTCTCCCTCCGCCACAACTCGTTCAGGCCAGACTCTGCCACCGCCTCTCCATCGCTCATCCACCGCATCGAAACCCTAGCCACCAACCTCATCTCTGTCCTCAAACTCTCCAAAGGTGACATCGCTCTCGTTTTCTCCCCCAATCTCCTCTATGTTTTGATCTTCTGCTTCACACTCCTTGATCGTCTTCTATTCTCTTCTATTCTCGCTGAGTTCGGCTCTTGTTGCATCACCTCTTTTGCGATCTCTCACTGCGTCATTCTCTTTAGTGCGTTCATCTTACGTCTTTCAATCTGGTAAATAAGAATTGCTTTTGGCTGTTATCGATTCTGTTTTTTGTCGATTTGAGTCGGATTCGTTGTTGATTTGATCATCAAAATTGAACATTGTAGAATCAAAATTTTAATCATATGTTTCACCTAATTGTTTATTCACTTGTCTTTTGGTGATAGATCTTATTTTGACGTTCATTTCAGTGATTAACATGGAATCACAATGTATTGTAGCAATTAGCTTTTGTGTTTGCCTCATACTGTGGAGATGATTGTGATAACATATGGTTTGCTTGATCTTTGGAGTATTTTCTAGTAGACTTCCTTCAATTCCCTGTGTAACAATGTAACCTCAAAATTTAACATATACTTCCTAATATTATTTACTCCTTGAACAGGCAGAAATAAGAAGAAATAATAGGGGAAAGGCCTCCAACACAGAAAAGGTTGGCACTAAGGAAGTTATGTAGATGGATTTTCTGTTCAAGGTATGTCTTTGTTGATTTCAAGTTAATATCAACTGATTCTGGATAAACTATGCTTATACTTGTTTCCATTTTCCGCATTTTTAGCTTAATGATGAAACAATATCCGTGATTACAAATCATATTATTTTTTCTTAAACTGAAGCATCTCCCAGTCAACCATGGTTGTGTAAGTTATAGGCAATCCGGTTTGTTTTGTTGCTTGACAAGTATACAGACACATGCACACACACACATGTCCATTTTAAATGTGGTTTATGTTGTTTGAACTTGGTGCTTTCTTGCAATTGAATTGAACTAGTTGAGGTTTATTTTTGCTGTTTGATTCTAGAGAGTGGTTCAGGTTCTGCTCCTGCTAGCATTGCATCAATTTTAGTTGATTGGCGATCATTGCAGCAAGCGGTGAACATTTCTGTTGGCAAAGAAGTGGCAGTGAATGGATAGAATGGTTAGTTACTGTATACTCAATTAATATAGAAATAATGGTTAATAATTTTTTTATATATTTTATTTTATTTCTGCTAATTCTTGATGATTGTCTTAGATTCCCCTCTCTTTTAACAATAACATCAGGTCACCTACTACTCACCTTTTTTCTTCTCTCATTCTCCCTTTATTACTGTAATAATATGGAATTCTAAATTTGCTTTTATAATTTATGAATTATGCAGGGGAGTTGTTGTTCTTATGCATGCACTTACAAACAAAAGGTTTGTAATTTCTTCCCCTGTAATGTAACTTTCCCTTGCCAACTCATTCACTTATTATTATTATCACCTATAATAATTGTTGTCTATACTTATTTGCAGGTTCTAGAAGCACTCCACTCCATTATGATGCATATAGTGGAAATCAACAATGTTGTCAAGTGTATATCTATTTATACTTTTGCTACTGAAAATATATTACTCTTCTTGCTTGTCAGCATATTGAAGTTCCTTTCCTTTTTTATTTTGTGTTATTGTTTGGTTCAGCTGTTGATTGCCAAGGGT
This sequence comes from Pueraria montana var. lobata, assembly GCA_026413185.1. NCBI lineage: Eukaryota > Viridiplantae > Streptophyta > Magnoliopsida > Fabales > Fabaceae > Pueraria > Pueraria montana. The sequence goes on from CM048655.1 coordinate 52,897,383, forward strand.
GCCAATTTGACTGCTGAGAGTGCAAATGGGTAGGTTCTACATGTCTGTTACTTTTGATGCATGATGAATTTATCCTAGTTACTGCCTGGCATGGTATAGATATAAATATCTTGGTCTATATATATAGTTGATAAAATTTTTTTATTACTCTTCAAGGAGCCAAATAACTTCCCGCTACCCTGCCTCCTAATCTTTAAAAAAACTTGTAACAAATTCAATCTACAGCCTCCTTGGCTTTTGACCAGAAGCTCAAATTTATTCTTAATGATCTTGGTCAAAGAATTCCATATTATATACTGCCTATCCTATCATATTATTTTGTTTAAGTTTTTTAACAAGTAATTTGATGCACATTTGAATGTCTTCTAATATATAATTTTGACCATGCAGGGGTTAGTACTACTTCTAGTGCTTTGGGTGATGATGAGGTCCCGAGATATTTATTAATCTTATTTTTCCCGTGATATTTTGTGTATTTTGAATAGATCATGAATACAGATTGGATGATCAAATGCCACCTTTCTTTATTTATTAATCTTATTTTTCAGTATTTAGTTAGCTTGGGAATTTGTACTCAACATTATTTGCAGGCATTATTTATTTGCATGTCTATATAAGTAATGAATAAATTTTGCAGTAAATTAATTGAGAGAAAAGTAAAATAACTGCATTATTTTTTTCTTCTAAAATTAATTTGTTAACATAATTTCTTGCAAAATTAGTTTCATGTATAAAAAAAATGATAAGTATAATCAGGCAAAAGGGATGGGGTATTAGATTTCAATCCCGTCCGGGTCAGGGATATGTTGGGGCTGCAGTCAGGGGCAGAGAAGGAAAAACTTGTTTATAGGCTATAGTGACATACCACGGTGTTGGTATACGTTGGTAAACTTATTCCCACAATTGTTATAAACTGTAGGTATAGGTTATAGTGACAGACAATATATGTTGTTGAATCCCATTCAAAATCCGCATTAAGGAATCACATTCTAACCACAACTTCAACCAACCCTTTTGTTGAGCAATATCAATTGCTGTCATAACACCCATAAGCTATGCAAAGAAAGCGTTTTGGACTCCAAGAGGCAATGCAAAACAGCCAAGATTATCCACATCAGAATTTCGAAAAATATCCCCACAGGCAGCTCTTCCAGGAGCACCATGAGCAGCACCGTCTGTGTTGCATTTGATCCAACCCGTTAAAGGGGGTGCCTTCTTGGATGACATTCCACCGAGAAAGCTTTTAACCCGACAAAATCCTGAATAGAATTAGTCATGTTAGCTGAAGAGAAATCACCTGAGAGTTTAACATAGTTGCTGAGTTAGAAATAGAAGATAAAAGGCTAAATCAAAGGACTGAAGTTAAGATAGCACATTTTATCCAAAGTAAAAAAGAAAATAAAACCATCACATTGTCTCAGATACAACGAGTATTTGGGTGAGCATTTGCAACAGTGACTTTGAATGAAATTAATTTTGTTAATTTGATTTCAATTAAAATTAATTTTAAGGTGATGTGATTCATATTTAAATATTTTAATTTTAAAAATAAATTAGTAATAAAAGTTAGTATAAATTTTTTTATGTATCGCAAAAACTATTTAAAATTACTTCAATTCAAAAATAATTCTACACCCACAATCAATTCTATGAAATAAAACATGTAATAATGTGTTTGGATTAATCTCATGACCAGCAATGAACAATTATTTTTTCATTGTAAAAGTTACAAATAGTTACTTCTAATTTTTTATGATATCATCATGATTTATAAAGTAGAATTGATTATTGCTTATTATTCAAACACACACTAAAATTTACCTAAAAATCAAGTTAACTAATATTTCACTATAATTACGGATTATGTGAATCGAAACACAATATTAATCACATAAAAATAACCATAAAAGATAAATTAAAATCACATAACTCAGAGATCTTATTAAAGTAAAACGAACCTTATTCACTGTTTCTTGCAGATGTAATTGTAACGAATATAACCACGGTCGTCATAGCCAACCTCATAGCCACGTTCAAAGCCCTTCACGTATAGCCACTGCTACTGTATCCACGTTTATAGCTTTTATCTGGATGTTTCTGCTCCTTCATCTTCACGTTATGGTTCCCTACCTTGTGCTCTGTTTTGTTCCCCTCATCGTTCATAGTTCTTACCCTTGTGGTCCTCGTGGCTCTTACCCTTGTGATCCTTGTAGAGAGACCCTCCCATTCCCCACATTATAATAAGAATCATCCCACCATGGACATGCCATTATTTCAGAGTTTTTTAATGAGTTAAAACAAAGGAAAACAAGCACTTACAAGGAAGGAAGTGAATGATAACTAAGAAGGAAGCATATTTATATGGCTGAATAGGTAATACTATTATACAACGTTTGTAATCAAATTATAAATGAAGAAATTATTAACGTACATTCTACTTTTTCTTTAATTTCATCTCGATTCACAATTTTCTTCCTATCTCTTTTCATTTTATTTTCATCAGAACACTTAATTATCACATTTATCACTTCTCTCTAATCTATCTATCTATATATAAATAGATAGTAAGATCTAACTTAAGCTGCTAATCATTATGAAAAAGAAGTTGTGGAGGAGTTTCTTTTAGAGATAATGACAACTTTGGTTCCTATGGAGGAACTGGTCCATGAGAGTTCAGTTGACTAATTAATTACTTGCATTTGCATGTTAGGAAAATCCTGAGATAGCGTGTGGTGCAGCTTGGTGCTTGACTTGCCAGCATTGTGCAAGTGCTATTGTTGAAGTTTGGTGAATCCAATATATATGGCTCAGAAGTCCTTTGGATGAAATGAGGTGCCTAAACCATATAATGAACCGTTTAACTCACCAGAAAAGTTTGCAGCCATACTTGGGAGCCTAAGCTTTAAGCATCTGCCATGAAAAACAATTACATGTCTAGCCTAAATCCCTCAAGACTCTCTCCTTTGTCTCAACCAAATCAAGGCGAGGATCAATTCCAGTTAATTAAGAACCTCCCAGGCAAAAGTTAATTTGCAGCTAGTGAAGGCAAAATAGTTCACCCTGAGAGGTTCTTACCTAGAATTGACTCTCCTTGCTTTGGCTGAGACAAAGGAGAGAGCCTTAAAGAATGCAGGCTAGACATGGAATTGCTTTAACGGCTGATGCTTAGAGCTTAAGCTTTAAGGATGGTTGCAAACTTTTTTTATGAGTCAAACACTTCATTGTACGGTTTAGGCACCCCATATCAGCCAATGGACTTCCAAGCCACATTGGATTCACTAGACTTCAACAATAACAAATATATATATATATATATTTGTTAAAGAGAGATATACTCATATACATATACTTAATTTATATAAATAAACAGTGTAGATATTCCAATCTTCAAACACAAATATATTAAAAAAATGCTCACCTGGTTAAGTGGAATGAACATCTATTACGCAACTAGGGAATCGACAACACCTCTAAAATGCGAACCAGCACATTTGCGCAATTGACAGCTTGCCCTTTGTAACCAATACTACTATTGTCAAAGAACAAGAGACTGCAAGACATTACAAGAGACAATAAAATAAGTGATTCAAGTGTCAATATGCGTAAACTGTTTAAAGTATTTAGCCTCCATAGTAAAAGCACCAATAAAATAGTGTGAATAAGAAAGCAAAGTCGATCCATCAGAAAAGAAATCCACAATTACGCATTTGAAAATTTTCTGTGAAAAACTATATCGAGACAGCTTCTAAAACATATGAACCTGGACTCATACCAAGCCACACAACATACCCATTACTGACATCCATCCATAAATAATTATCTATGATTAAAAATGTTTTTCACACACTCAAGAAGGAAAAGATCACGTACCTCACAGCCTCTAAGCTCAAGTGAAGAGGTGAGGAATAAACTGAAGGGGCTAGGTTTAGGGTTTTTTTTATAGCACTTTCCTTGTTCTCAATTAATGAATAATCAATTCAAATATGAAATATTCATTAATGATACCATCAAAACCCACTATCCTTCACCCAAAACCTAATAATAAATGTGCATTTAAAATTTACTATCTATTTAAATGATTTTATAATATAAAGTAAGGGAGTTTTGGCTAAGGGTGGCAAAACCTACCAACCCGTTCCACCATTGGCCAAACCAAAAACGGGTTGGCACACCCTGCCCTACATAAGAAAAGTGGATTAAAAATTTAAACATGTCTGTTTATACTCGGGTTAGTGGGTTGGCCCACCAAAATCAAAAAATAAAAAATAATAATAAATATTTTTTTTAATTAATTTATCTTTTATAAATATTAAGCAATAAATACTTATTAAAAAATTAAAGATATTATCTTAAATTTTAAAAATAATTTATCTAGACAAAAAACAAATTAAATAAATATTGATAATATATGAATAAAATATAAAAAAATTGATTATATTTTTTAATAAAAAAAAGTTGGTATGTTGACCCATCCCGACCTGCCCTCAACCCACCTTTTGGCTGGTCAAAACAGGACAAGTCAAATTAAGTGGGTTGAAACCTCGATACAACCAACCAAAAAAACAGGCCAAAACAGGATGGCCTAGTGGTCTAACCCGTTTTGCCACCCTTAGTTTTGGCACACTTTTTCCCATTTGAAATAAGGGTATTTTAGACATTATTTTAGTTTTTTTATTTTATTTATTTATTTAATAAATCATATTAATTAATTGGACATTAAATAGATAGTGGATTTTAAATGCTATTAATTTATTGGACATTAAATAGGTAGTGGATTTTAAATGCTATTAATTCATTGAACATTAAATAGGTAGTGGATTTTAAATGCTATTAATTCATTGAACATTAAATAGGTAGTGGATTTTAAATGCTATTAATTAATTGGACATTAAATAGATAGTGGATTTTAAATGCTATTAATTCATTGAACATTAAATAGATAGTGTATTTTAAATGCTATTAATTCATTGAACATTAAATAGATAGTGGATTTTAAATGTATATTTATTATTAGTTATTAGAGGAAGTTTTATAGATTTTAATGATGTCATTAATGAATATTTGAATTCATGCATTCATTAATTGATTATTATGCATTCATTTATTATATTTATAAATTTTAATTTTTAAAAATAAAAATATGAGAAATGATACTTGCATAACAAATTATACAAAGTGTACAACCAATCAATTATATTATATAAAAGAAGGTTTTGCCACGTAGGTTGATGCCACATGGCAACACCATATTAATTCTTTTCCCGCCAAAATGAAGATGATTTTATTTTTATGATAATTTTAAATTTAAAATTGTATAATTCATATTAATTGATAACACTAATTTAAATTCATATTCAAATTTGAACGTGATCAATATTTTAAGATATTTATGATTTAAAATTTTAAATTGTTTAATTCATATTAATTGATAACACTAATATAAATTCAAATTCATATTCAAATTCAAAATTATAAATTAAAATAAAGAAATTGTGCAATTAAATTTTTTATCTCATAATTTTATAATGCAAATATATAATTGATAATTTAAACAATATCTATACATACATGTGCGGATGATAATAAAATTTGAACATTATCAATATTTTAAGATATTTATGATTTGAAACTTTAAATATTTTAATACATATATTCATTTAATTATATTAAATATAGTAATTAAAATCATTACAATGAGTATATAATTTGATATTCTGATTAAATTAATCAATTAAATCATTAAATCTTAAATAGATTTTGATTGTATATAATTCGGTAATTATTATTGTGATTTTATGATTTACCGTAAATAATAATAATAATAATAATAATATCATCATCATTATTATTATTATTATTATTATTATTATTATTATTATTATTATAAAAGAATATTTTATCATGTAGGTAGATGCTACGTGACAACACCACATTCATTTATCCCCTCCAAAAAACCATTAAATAATTTATTTTATTTTTAATTGATAAATATATATTTATGGTAATTAAGATGATTATTTAATTATGAAATACTTCATTACATTAATCAATCATGACTAGAATATTCTAATTAATTAATAATATAATTATATAATTTGATTCAAATTAATTAATAGCACTAATATATATTTTGTTTCAGATTTAAAGTAAATTTAAATTTAAAAATGTTGCAAGATTTATTTTAGTAGAGCAATCTTTACCATTATTTTGTTACAATATTATAATCATGTCATTGAAATGAATAATTTAAATTAAATTTAAGTAAATCAATCTTTATCATTAATTTGTTACAATATTTATGAATATGAACACTTATCGCCGATTCAAAATTCAAAATTATAACAAATTAAAATAAATAAATCGTGCAATTAGATTTTTTTTATCTCATAATTTTATAATGCAAATATATAATTGATAATTTAAATAATATCTATATATACGTGTGGATGATAATAAAATTTGAACATTATCAATATTTTAAGATATTTATGATTTGAAATTTTAAATTATTTAAGTTATATTAATTGATAACACTAATTTAAATTCATATTCATATTCAAATTTGAATGTGATCAATATTATAAGATATTTATGATTTAAAATTTTAAATTGTTTAATGCATATTAATTGATAACACGAATTTAAATTCAAATTTCCATTTTAAAATATAAACTATTATTATAAATATTAAGCACACACGTCTAAACCATTCAATTTCAATTCTAATTTGTATTAACTTCATCGAATCATACAATGTCTCCCAATTTTGACTCAATTACAAGTGTTAATGTCCACAACGAGTGAAAGACATGGAAATTACAAGTTAGAGTTCTTCGTCTTTGGAGAGTCTCAAACTTCAAACAACCACATCTAAAGGATTTTATCAAAATGGTAATCATGGATGACAAGGTATCTATTAAATTTTTTATTTTATTTATGTACTCATTGTATTCATAACTACTGATTTTCTTTTATGCAGCTTGACAAAATTTAGTGTACCATTTGGAGTAATTCTATTGATGAATTTGAGACATTGTTAAGGGAGGGGACGTGCTATGAGATTAGAAATTTAATCGTGACTATAAACAATTATAAATACAAGGCCATGAATCATCCGTATATGATATATTTTAAACAAGTGACCTTTGTGAAGCCGATTGCTGATTCCTCTATCACATTTTTTGGATTTACCTTCACACCTTATATGGATATTGTTGATTTCTCATTTTTTTTTTCTATTTATTATGTTTTATAAAAATCTTTGAATGAGATTTTAATTTAATTACTATTGTATTTTTAATCAATATTTTATTTATTAAGTTTTCATAATTAATTAAAGTGCGGGTAACGGGTACGGAGACGGGTAAAGACATTTACATACCCAACGGGAAAAGACACGGGTATTAAAGTTACTATCCAACGGGTGTGGGTCTGGATATGGGAGTTTTTTTTACATTGTCATCCCTTAGTGTCTCAATTTCGTAGAAAGTTATTTTTAGTCTCTCAACTTCACTTTTGGGGACTAAAAAATGACTAAAAATATGTTATTTTTAATCCATCAAATTTATTTTGGGGACTTAAGTAAAAAAAAACTTTGGGAGACTAAAAATAACATTTTGCGAATTAGAGGATTAAAATAACAATTTTTAATTGGGGGGACCAAAACCAAAACTACCCCAAATTTGAGGGACTAAAAACATATTTAATTAAGCCAAAATATTTTATATTATTTATTTTTTATTAAAATTAAGTATATATTTAAGTTGTATACAAATGCAAATATATTTATAAAGATAATAATTTTTTAAAAACAAACATTTATATATATATATATATATATATATATATATTAATATGATATAAGACATATATAAATATAATATTATTTAAATATATATCAATATTCATAATTATCATAATTAAAATTAATACACTTATATATTTGTTATATATTAAATACATATTTGCTAACAAATATTTATATAAAATTTAAAAATAACTAAGAAATACACAAAAATACAATAATATAAAAAATGTAGATTATATATTTAACACCCGTGCAGGGCACAGTTTATTAAACTAGTGTTATCTAAAAAAAAGTGTACAACCAATAGAGAGAAAGAGAGAAAAAAAAGAGAGATAAATTTGAATTTGAAATCAATCAATTCAATTATAATATATAAAAGAAGGTTTTGTCACGTAGGTTCATGTCACGTGGCAATGCCATATTGATTCTTTTCCCGTCGAAATGGAGACGATTTTATTTTTATGGTAATTTTAAATTTTAAATTGTTTAATTCATATTTAATTGATAACAATAATTTAAATTCATATTCAAATTTGAACGTGATCAATATTTTAAGATGTTTATGATTTGAAATTTGAAATTGTTTAATTCTTATTAATTGATAACACTAATTTAAATTTAAATTCAAATTCAAAATTATAACAAATTAAAATAAAAAAATCGTGCAATTAGATTTTGCCACGCAGGTTGATGCTACATGACAACACCATATTGATTATTTTCCTGCCAAAATGAAGACAATTTTATTTTTATGTTAAATTTAAATTTTAAATTGTTTAATTCATATTTAATTGATAATAATAATTTAATATATTTATGATTTGAAAATTGAAATTTTTTAATTCATATTAATTAATAACACTAATTTAAATTCAAATTCATATTCAAATTCAAAATTATAACAAATTAAAATAAAGAAATCGTGCAATTAGATTTTTTATCTTATATTTTTATAATGCAAATATATAATTGATAATTTAAAAAATATCTATATATACATGTGTGGATGATAATAAAATTTAAACATTATCAATATTTTAAGATATTTATTATTTGAAATTTTAAATTATTTAATTCATATTAATTGATAACACTAATTTAAATTCATATTCATATTCAAATTTGAACGTGATAAATATTTTAAGATATTTATGATTTGAAATTTTAAATTGTTTAGTTCATATTAATTGATAACACTAATTTAAATTCAATTTTTCATTTTAAAAATATAAACTATTTTCATAAATATTAACTACACACGTTTTTTTTTTCTATTTTTAATTCATAAAAATACATGAATTATAGTTATTAAGGTGATTATTTAATTAATCATTCATAATTTAAACATTCTAATTGATAATACAATTATATATTCTAATTCAAATTAATTAATATCACTAATATATGTTTTGATTCAAATTTAAATTAAATTTAGATTTAAATTTAAAAATCTCGCAAGATTCATTTTTGATTCAATTTAATAAATAACACTATTAAATATTTTGTTTCAAATTTAAAGTAAATTTAAATTGAAAAATATTGTGAGATTTATTTTAGTAGATCAATCTTTACCATTATTATGTTACAATATTATAATCATATCATTAAAATGAATAATTTAAATTAAATTAAATAGTTAGATATCCATCCCCATCTCCATTAAAAAAATTTGAATAATACTCATATCTATACTCGGTCAAAGTAGGTATTCTCATCAAAGTCGGGTCGTATTTAGGTCGGTACCCACGGGTTCGGGGCTCTTTGGCATGCCTACTTGAAATTACTAAGAGATTCTCTCCTCTTATTGCTTCACTCTCCCCACTCTATCTCACATTCACTCTTATTTGAATACTCTTCTCTTATGAAGTGGTGTAGTTCACTCTCCTAACATGCATCTGGTTTTTCTATTTTTCCTGAAATTTCTCTTATCAAATTTTGAAACTACCCCACATTCACAATATTTCTATAACTATCTCCATTCACTTCTTTATCTGATGGTATATTTTTTTAAAATATTTTTTATCAATTTTTTAACTCTATTTTTAATTTCGAATTCTCTCTTTCATAAATAATTTCAAATCCTTAATTCAATTTACTTTTCAAATTTCAAAGTTAATTTAAAAAATTAAAGTTACAACTTCCCTTATCTTTTTTTTCTTTAAAAAAAATTATAGTTTCTAATTTCTTTTATAATTATCTCTTTTTTAAAATTTCTTTCGATGTGCTATATAATTTTTTTAAAACTTTATACTCTCTAATCTTTTGGCCTTTTTTAATATTTCTTTCATCTGATTTTCTAACTCAATATTTTAATTCCGAAGATTTTTCTCCTTTTCAAAATTTCTTTAGATGTGCTATATAATTTTTTTTTTCAAATTTTATACTCTCTAATCTTTTGGGATTTTTTTTAATATTTCTTTTATCTAATTTTCTAACTTTATTTTTTAATTCCGAAGATTTTTCTCTTTCATCAATAATTTCAAATCTTTGATTCAATTTACTTTTCCATTTTCAAATTTAATATTAAAAAAATTAAAGTTACATCATTACATCTTCCCTTTTTTTTTTCTTTTAAATAATTATAGTTTCTAATTTCTTTTATAATTATCTCTTTTTCAAAATTTCATTCGATGTACTATATATATTTTTTTTTCAAATTTTATACTCTCTAATCTACTATTTTTTTAATATTTATTTTATCGGATTTTCTAACTTTAGTTTTTAATTCCGAAGATTTTTCTCTTTAGTCAATAATTATAAATCCTTAATTCAATTTACTTTTTAATTTTCAAAGTTAATATTAAAAAAATTAAAGTTACATTGTTACATCTTCCTATATCTTTTTTTTTTTTAATTTCTAATTTCTTTTATAATTATCTCTTTTTTAAAATTTCTTTCAATGTGTTATATAATTTTTTTTTAATTTCTTTCTATTGACTATATAAATAAGGTAGCGAAAATTTTAATAAGCCCGTGCGAAACACTAGTAAATATTAACCACAAACGCCTATTTTTTTCTATTTTTAATTCATAAAAATACATGAATTATAGTAATGAAGGTGATTATTTAATTAATCATTCATAATTTAAACATTCTAATTGATAATACAATTATATATTCTAATTCAAATTAATTAATATCACTAATATATGTTTTGATTCAAATTTAAATTAAATTTAGATTTAAATTTAAAAATCTCGCAAGATTCATTTTTGGTTCAAATTAATAAATAACACTATTATATATTTTGTTTCAAATTTAAAGTAAATTTAAATTGAAAAATATTGTGAGATTTATTTTAGTAGATCAATCTTTACCATTATTTTGTTACAATATTATAATCATATCATTAAAATGAATAATTTAAATTAAATTAAATAGTTAGATATCCATCCCCATCTCCATTAAAAAAATTCGAATAATACTCATATCTATACCCGGTCAAAGTGGGTATTCTCATCAAAGTCGGGTCGTATTCAGGTCGGTACCCACGGGTTCGGGGCTGTTTGACATGCTTTCTTGAAATTACTAAAGAAAATTTTACAGTCTCTCAGTTATTAGCCTAAATAAAATATGACTAAAATATCATTATATGCATTATCTTATTTTTTGTATTGATCATTAATATTTTTATTGTAATCTACTGATCTATAATTTCAATTGCCCACAATTATATTTTTTTTAATAATTAACATTAGACATTTATCTTCTTTATGATGAAAATATCTATTTTAAAGAAAAATTAATAATTACAAAATAAATTATAAATTTTGTTATCATTAATATTTTTATTAAAACTATGTATATATTTAAATTATATATAAATGCAAATATCTTTATAAAGACAATAGTGTTCTAAAATAAATGTTTATATAAATTAAAATGATATAAGACATGTGCAAATATAAAATTATTTAAATATATATCAATATTCATAATTAATTTTATATATCTACTACATATACATACTAACATATACATATATAAAAAAATTAAAAAATACATTAAAAATTATAAATTATAAACTCAATACCCGTGGAAGGCACGAGTTATTAAGCTAGTGTAATAAATGATAGGGTGGAGGAGAGAGAGATAGACACAAAATATCATGTTGTACTCCCTCCGTCGCCAAATGAGTATTGTCCTAGTTTTTTTTTTTTTACACAGACCAAGAAAAACTATTAAATAGATGAAAGAGTGAAGTAATTATAATTTTTATTATAGACTCAAACTCAACGAGAAACTCGTCTCTTTCATTATCGATGACACATTATATGTCTATTTTTTTAATAATCTATGACAGTTTTTAGCCACCAATGATGTTGAGTTTAAATACATGATGAATGTGTATTTTGTGGCAGTTTATAGCCACTAAAAACTGTATTTTCGTTAACAGTATTAACACCATTAGAGGAGAGGGACTAAAACCAAGTTTTTCTGAAAGTACAGGGACTAAAACCAAGTTTTTCTGAAAGTACAGGGACCAAAAACATATTTTACACATAAATAAAAATATATGAAAAATAGAGTAGAAATAACTAGTGGATTCTATAATTTTAAATTTCTCTTCTCTTGCATTTCCCTATAATCAAATAATTAATTTCTATCCATTTCTCTCCTCTCCACACTATTTAATTTCCTTCTACTAAAACAAGAATAAAGATGTGTTCTACATGTATTATCAATTGACTCAAACTTAATGAGTGATAACAATTTTTTAATACACTTTTTTCAAGAAGCAAGCAAATTATGTCATGCTTTGGCGAAGGGTCAAAATTATATGCTAGCAATCAAAATGTTTGATTATTTGCCATCTTGTATTGATGTTCTTCTTTTGAATGAAATGAAATAATTTTGTTTCTGTAAAAAAATACACTTTTATATTAGTTAATGAAATCTCTCTGTAGTTTGAAAATGAGACCCTCTAAACAAGAATGGAAACTCATAATATTTAATAAAACTCGGATGAATTTTACTGAAAAGAAAGAGTGGATGGCTAATATTTCTCTCTCAGCTCTAAGTTAAGTTATTATATGCGTAAAATTACCAGGCCAGCGAAGGGAAAGTCCTTCCAGGGATGCTGCGATGCCACCTGGCAGTCAGAGAGTGCCGCAAAGGCGTCCGGCAACACATGGACCATGAGGTAGCAAGAATTACACCAGCCGCGAAGCATTTGATCACCAAGATGGCCATGTCATAGAGAGACTTTCCCTGAAAATATCGTGCCAGCATGACGGGCGCTGATACGCCCGTCATGCTGGTCACGAAAATCAAGAAGATGGAAATCACCTTTAGGTGTGCCGTGGCCGTGCCGTTACGGCACGCGGCGGCCTGAGCCAAGTCCGTCACGCACTCCGCCATCTTGTGAACGAATTAAGAGTTGGAATTGAGAGTGTTGCGTACGTAGAATGGTGGAGGATCTTAAAGAGAGATGAAATGATGCGCACTATAGTTTGAGTTGGGGTTTTGTATTGTATCTTTTTCTTTTAGTGAAGAGGTCCCATGCATGCACTTGTCCGCGAGGAACGTTTTCTATTGGTGGTTGCTTTCGTGTGCTGTGTCTGAAATCCATCAACGTTCGTGCAAGTGCATGCCTTTCATGAACTGTTCACTGTTCAATCTTTCGTCACGCACTTAATTTTTAAAGGTTACACGTAAAGAAGGAGATGACGAAAGTTATAAGTTGCTAGTGGCTAATGCTGTCGTGATGTTTCTTAATTGGAAAATTAGTTTTTTTACCCCACATTCTTTGATCAGTGCGTGTATCTTGAAAGAGAAAAGAGAGATTGAAAGAAGAAAACATACGATAGTCTGATACAAAAATAAAATAAAAAAAAGATATATAAGATAGATGACTTAAATAACGTACAAAATCAAAATTGTTTTGAATTCTGACGTTGAGAAAGAGATATTAATCATTTAGGATTCGTGGTCTTGATTGAATTAGTGGATGTTTTCTAATTCTTGAATGTTGTTTTGTTGAATTAAAGCTTGTTTTTTTTTTTTTTTAAAAAGGCAAATTCAAATTTGTATTAAGGTAAAAGAGCTACATAATCCTGTATAAGATGTACAGATTAATTACATTCCAAAAAATGACCTGTATACCTTCCAAAAGCACCAAGAAACCAATTGACCAAAAATAATGACTTTACTTCTGATTCTACACCACACCCTGATTTTACGAAGGAAGACACCCCGTTGGGTTGGTGCACCATGTAGAGTAAAAAAATCCCAGGCTTGACCCCCACTTTATACAGCAACATGCACCATGTTGAATTAAAGCTTGTATCCCGGCCATGCTGCTTTCTTTGCTTTTAATATTTGTTTCATTTAAAAAATGATGGGATGATAGTAAGTGTATCAAATTGATAAAGAAAGAATAAAACAGTAAAAATGAAGTATAGTTTTCAGGAATTGATCAATTCGCAATTCATGAAAGTAATTTCTAATAGGAGCCACAAAGAAAGAATATAGATTTAGTTTGTTGAAGAAAACCATTATTTTAAAAATCAATTTGGACATGCCAAAATGATTAGTCTGATCAGGAACTTATCAGGTGACCTAGTTGAGATCGAGTTTCATTTCATCTATGAATTTTGAGTTGGGATTAATTCATTTTTTTCTTTTTTGTTTCTCACTTGTATATCTTCATTTAAAGACAATCTTGTTTGAGATGCACTTGAACAATAAATGTATACATTTCTTTCAGCCGGGATTTGAATCTAGCATTTTAAGAAATTAACTCCTTCGACTAGACCTAACCTATATTGATTGAGATTAATTTAATTTGATTCTTTAATTCGCTTATAGGATTCACTAAAATATTTAGGCTATGTTCGGCAAAACTAGCTGAAAAGTTAGCTGGAAACTAAAAAGTTAGCTGGAAGCTGAAAGCTGGTAGCTGAAAGCTGTTAAACTAGCTTATTAAATCATAACTGTTCAGTAAAACTATCTATTAAAGTAGCTGAAAAATGTAAAATAACAAAAATGAACATATTTATATGATATTTTTATATAAATTTTAATTTTATTTTGTGGATAAAAATATATTTTGAGGTGTTATAATTTTAGTTTTTTAATTAATTTTAAACTTTTGTAATTTTTTATTTATAAATAAATTATTTTCATTACATTTTTAGTTTCAATTAATACATTTTTTTTTCATATTAAGTATAGTACTATTAATCTTATACAATATTCTAAAATATTTTTAATCAAGTTTAAAATAAAGTAAAAAAAATACACTTAAGTAGACATTATAATTTTATTATGTTAATTAGCATAATAATAAAATAAACCGTCTAATATAAAATTATTCAAAAAATAAAAAAATATGAAATATAACATTTATCATTGTCAATTTCGTGAAGTATAATGTTGAAATAATAAATTAAATATTATAAATAGTACAATGGTTAAAATAAATAGTATAATATAAAAAAAATATAAAATATAATAACAAAAATAAAATAAAACTCTATTCTATTTAAAAATGGTAATAAGGAAATTTAATAAATATTTTAAGGATAAAAAAGAAATAAAATATAAAAAGCTAGAAGCTAGAAGCTAGCGTTTTAAAAAACGATACTTCAAATAGCGTTTCAAAAAATGCTAGAAGCTACTGAAAGAAGCTTGTCAAGCTTTTCAGCTAATAAAAAAACTAAAAGCTAGCTGAAATGGTTTACCGAACATAGCCTTAGATAATAATTCTTTAGGTAAATAATTTTTTATTCCTATTTAAAAGCTTTAATTCCATAGGTGAAATTAAAGAGAAACACGCATGAAGATCAACCATCTTTGAGTGGTATCGAGTGGTTCAATTATTATTTTTAACACATAGACTCTCAAGGTTCATTCCACTTAGTACACTCACACTACATTAAATTTTCATTCAACATACATATCAAAATTTATTTAAAAAGTGATCAATTACTATATTAAAAACAAATCATATGAACACCAAATTTAAAGAAACTAAATTTTATTATTTGTGCAAATTAAAGTTGATTTAGAAAGTTATGACAAGACATAGGACGAGACAGAAAGAAAAGAAAAAGTGTGAAGTGAGTTAAAAAAAGAATAATAAAATCAAATTATTACCACTCTATAAAAATCATAAGAACCAAGTAAAATAGTATATTTGTAATTATTTATTACCTCTCTAACAGCTAACAAGTTAATGTTCTTGTGGTTAATTTAAAGTTATAATTGATTTTAATGGAATTAATTCTGAATTATTGACGACGATTCAGTTATGTACTTAAATTAATCTGGATCACGTATTCAAATTAAAATGTGTTTTTTAATAGATAAATTTTCTACTCGATTTTGATAAGTTGTAAAGTGGAAAATGGGAATTTATATATATATAGGACAAAATGGGTAGAATTATGATTTTTCGTACTTAATTCTATTAATACAATTAACATTTTGGGAATGAAAATAACAGACATATATTTTACCAGTATAAAAGATAAATATAGTTTCAGTAAGTATTGAAGAAAAATGAGTCAATCATTACTTGCGTCAGAATTCATAAAATGTTCGTTTCTAAGAGTATTTAAGTCGTGTATTTGAAATTCTAGATGAACACCAGTGCTCTGCACAGTGGAAAAATGTTGGTGTGATCAGCTAGCATTGATTCATCAGAATATTACGTAATCAACCAGCATTGATTAGTCAGGATATTATGTGATCACCTGGCATTCATTAGTTAAGATATCATATTTCAAATTAGTCAGATATTTCTCTCATCCTATCTTTTACATATCTGTCTCATAATTGTAATTCAAATGTATATATATTCTTGCACCTCAATCAATAATATTGACGATCCTAATTATCTCTATTCTCTATATGGTATCAGATTAGCTCAGTTTAATTATCTCAATCCTAATACCGAGGGAGTCTAGCTCAGTTGGTTGAGCATGATGCGTGAGTTATTGTAAACCTCTTGGTATCGTGTTCGATTCCTACGGATAAAAAAAATTGTATCAGTTTAGCCTATGATAAACTGGACTTTGATTATATTTTGATGTGAGTTTAGATGTCATTTTCATACATTTTGAATATATTTTATTGGCAAAACTCACTGTTTGGTGTTAGTTGATGCAAGACAGGTACTCAAGAGGCTTCATGAGGAAAAGAGTTGAAATTGCATTTTTTTTTGGAGCAAAAATGCCACTGTCTGGAGGACCAAGAAAAAAGGGGCCAGAATTGAAGTAACGCAAGGACCATTACCATGGCCATGCTGGTTGCGTAGCAGAATTGGACCTTTATGCAAGGACCACGGCTGTGGTCATTTTACCACGGCCGTGGTAAGTTACGTTGTCAGCCCATTTAAATTTTGAATTATTATAAATAGGAGGAGAAACCCTTTTATCTTTTGCTCTGTTTCTGAATACTGAGGGTTCTGAGTGAGATAGAGAACGTGTGAGAGAGTCTGACTGCTGAGGATGTAGAGATCATCATTGGGAGTACTTCTTGTAAAATTTTTTATCCCTTTGTAATCTTTATGTTTTCTATGGGGTTTTCTTGTTTGTTCATGAACATGAGTGGCTAGTCCTCCAAGCCTAGGATTATGATGTAGCTGTGTCTTTTGTACCTCATCTTTGATTATCAATGAATGTCTCGATGTTTCCAGTTATTGAATCTCTTTACTATTTTGTTTGTTATTAGAACTGATCACTCTAAATATTGGTCAGTCCCTTGTCTATGATCAATTGCCTGGGATTGACAGAACTGTAAAGTGATTGAATTCATATAATTTGCATGATCAAACTAATTGTGTGAATTTCCAGTGGATTAATTATATTAATCAACCTCTCTAAGTATTATTGTTTACCCTAATTTAATTCACCTATGACCAATTGGAAATTGAATTAGGGGAAACAGTAGTAGTAAGCTACGATCAATTGTTTACTAATGAATTTGAAGAGGACTGTCAATTAACTTAATTAGAGCATTCAATGAGATCAAGATGAGGGAAAAAGGGATGCATGCAAAATCATAATCCTTGGCGTTTCATTCTTATTGTTTCACATTAATCTTCTTGTCTTGATCCTTAGCTTTTAAGAACTGAACAATTGAACTCTATTTTCTCCCAAATTTGATTCTTGATTGAATTGTTTAACCATTACAAAATTAATTGTTTGGGAACACGACTGGTCCTTTGGGTTCGATATCCGGACTCCTAGAGTCCACTGTCACTACTGCGTAGGGTACGCTTGCCCTTTGCAAACGCATTTTTATGCATCAGCCTATAGCTTCACAGCCTTCTCCCATGGCTTCCGCACCTACCACCTCTCTTGTGGAACTTACCACTGCCTTCACCCTTCCCATTAAACTCAATGCCAACAATCACTACACCTTGCACACACAAATTACTCATCTCCTAAAGGCCCATGATCTCTATAGGTACGTCACCGGTGACACCCTTTATCCCCCTCTATTTGATTCTCTATAGAAAAAAGTAGACAGCAGGAGAGAGTAAAAAAAATAAGGTGAAAAAATGGGAGAAAAAAAATTTGTTGGTCCACAATGTATCATACAATGACACTTGACAAAAGCTGGACAGATTTTATAATATAGATGATAGTTAGTTTCTTTCGAAAGATTATACTTCTTAACTCTTAAATAGGTGAGTAATTTTGATTATTTTATTTTATCCAATTATTATTATATAAAAATGTTGAAAATATAATTTTCAACACATTTTTATTTATTTTCTATTAATAGATAAATTTCACGTAATGTTAGTTTCACAAAGATTAAACTAGTTATCATACATAACTTCTCCATGGTTTTAAATAGCGGACCGCAACGTGCAATGCGGCTGCAATATTGCAGTTGCGGTCCTCTCCGCAACCGCATCACCTGTAGCAGCAACAACATAGCCGCATTATAACTTCAACATGATGCATCAGCCACCACACCACCGTATGTTCAACTGCAATTGCCGTCCGACCAGCCGCAACCGCTGTCTGATTGACTGCAACTTCCTTTCACAATCACGTTCCGTTCAATTTCTCAGTCAAAATAAAAAATTTCAGATCCCAGAAGTTCCCAGCAGAATCAATTTCAGCTTTGAAGAATAAACATATAACCTTTCTTTTCTGAGTCATTCCCCTCTTTGCCTCTTTCAATTTTCGATCTTTACCTCTGGTAAACACTAGTGCGGTAGTGTCCATTGATTTCATGCTTGCAACTTGTTTCATCTATGGCAGAAGGGATGCGGGCTGCCATGGCCATGGATGGCTGAAGCTGAGTGGTTGTGGGTGGGTGGGTGATGAGGGAAGATATGTGGGGGCTTACCAATGAAATAAAACGTGAAAGAAATACAGATAGGGACGATGATGGTTTGATGAAAAAAAAAGGGGACAATTAGTTTTTTTTTAATTTATTTAATAGATTTGTTTAATATTACTACTCACATGTTCTCATTATATCTTTAATTTAAATTTGTACATTCTCAAATATTAATTTTAATTTATTTGATAAATTAGTAAAAAAATAAATGGTAGTTTAAAATGTTAGCTGAAAGGTAAATGTATATTATTAAATAAATTAACAGTTTTATTATCTATAATTATATTATCAAGATAATAATTATAGTATAATAAATTTTAAGATGTTTATCTATAATATTATTATTTGAATTATAATTAAATTTAAATTATGCATAAAGATTAGAAAAAGTTTTAAAAAGCATAGAAGCTTTATATAACATTGTAAATAAAATGTATATAAAGAATTATAATTTTTTTTAGTATTTGGTGCAAACATTTAAT
The DNA here is from genome assembly GCA_026413185.1 of Pueraria montana var. lobata. NCBI lineage: Eukaryota > Viridiplantae > Streptophyta > Magnoliopsida > Fabales > Fabaceae > Pueraria > Pueraria montana. Next base: position 52,916,980 of record CM048655.1, read on the forward strand.
AATTTAACGCCGCAACGGCCGTAATCTGCATCGCAGTAGCCACAATGTCCGCAATCGCAGAGGCCGCAACCTCGATCACAATCGCGACCACAATTTAAAACCATGCTTTTCACTAATTTGAATCTTATTTTTTATTTGATGGAACTTGAACTGATTGCAGGCAAACTAAATTCGTAAAGATTTAGCATACATGAGCTCATGCAATCCAACAATTGCTCTTCACTAAATCATCTAAGCTGATACAGTGGGCATTAGGCTGATTTTTTTTTGTTTTCTATAAATCTTAAAAGGAATTGCAGCTTGAACTTAACAATTGTATAGATTCTATGTGTGAATACGTATGCACCATGTAAAAGGTTGTTACGGACAGAAACTATAATGTTTTTTTTTTCTCACACAAATCATGCATTCAAAGGCACGTTCAACGTAGTTTTTGTCAAAGGAAATTTTGGAGTACAGCATAGTTGAACACAGAAACAAACACAGCCTTAAAAGCTGGTTTCAATTGTTCTGTGTGAATATATATGCACCCTATAAAAGGTGTCCTGCAAACCAATACCACGTTTTGATCATTTCACTGACAAAAATTGCTTAAAAATAGAAACAAAGGAAAATATTTGACAGACTTGTTGGAGTATATTACTGGTGAGTTCCTTAACCCCTCTTCTCTGGGTCTTATACATTTGCATTCGCTGTTTCTGCTATTTAAAAATAACAATCATGCCAATCAAGCCAATCTAATTACTATCCTACTCTCAAAAGCGAAAGCAAATTCGTTGTATGCTTCCATATGTCTGTCTTGAACTTTGTTTGACATCAATCAATTTTTAAAATTTGTGCGAGTTCAATAATTCAAGCATTAAACATAAACATAACCAAGCTTAAAATTTAAAAGGAAACAAACATTAACACCAAAATGTATGGATAACATAGACCTACAACAACTATTTTTCAAATGGTTTTTAACTCCATATGCATATAGCTTACATAATTAGCAAACCACTCGTCTAAAACTCAAAAAACAGCATTAGTAACTAGTTAGCATGCATAACTTCTTCATCAATGTCTCTAAGGTGTGTGATACAAAACAAAGGCCTTCCCTACTATGTTCCACAACCACACACCTGCAAAGAGCATAAAAGAAACACGATAGTCAAACAAAAAATGACTATAACAAATGTTAACTGAGTTTGAAATAGAAGATACAAGGCTAAATCCGAAGCCAGAGTAAGTTTTAATGATGAAAGATGGCACATTTTGTCCAAAGTAAAAAAAAAAAAAAAAAAGACCACCACTTAGTCTGTGAGAAAATCACAGAAACAACAACTAAAATCACATAACTCTGGATACTATTAAGTAAAAAGAATCCTCACCTTAAATTAATAGTGGTAGATGATTTGAATAACATTCCAGACACCATAATCAGAATCAAATTCATATATATATTTCAAAGCCACCTTCAGGGTAGTAATCATAATAATCAGATTCAGAGTCATCTTCACTGTAGCCATTCAAAGTCATATTCATAGCCATCATCATTGTGGTAATACTCATAGCTATCATCATTGTAGTCATATTCATAGCCATCATCATTGTAGTCATATTCATAGCCAATGCTGTGGTCATGGCCAAGCTCATAATCATAACCATTGTGACTCTCAAGTAGATCATCACATTCACTGCTCTTAAGTGTAAGACTCAAAAGCATTTAGCATCCATGGTAAAAGCCACACTAAATTAGTATGAATAAGAAAAGCAAAGTCGATTCCATCATAAAAGAAACCCACAATTAGGCATCTCTGCAAATCTTCTTTGAAAAACTATATTGAGACAGTTTCTAAATTAAACATATAAACTTGAACATTGGTTCCACTACTTTAACATCCATCCATAAATAATTTTACTATATCATTGAAAATGTTCTTCGTAAGTACAAGGGGACATACCTTGCGGCCTCGGAAGTTATGTCTTCTAACTGTGTTCTTCGTGCTCCGAAATACTAGTACTAACAAGTAACAACTGTGCTCTTCGAAAGACACCAATGTTAAAGTGAAACCAAGAGTCGTGAAATGCATATTTTAAAGTGACAAAGTTTAGGGCTTTTATACCTTCTTTGTCCGTTGTCACTTCGTATTCCACGTAGAAAATCCATTGGGCCTTTGTTAGGTCCAACCCTAGTTCAGAATAAAATATATTATTTATTAACTATTATTGTAAATGTTGAAAAAAAAACTATTATTGTAAATAATACTCCCTTTGGACTGAAATATAAGCAAAAAAAATTGCATGTGTGTTGGACTAAAATATAAGCAAATTTTAACTAACTCTCTCCTATTTAATGATACCATCCCCAAAATACCCTTCATTTAATTAGAGTTTTATTTTCAATCACCTTTTCTTTTTTTGTCTTATGCAATTAAATGTAAGGGGTACTTTAGAAAATGAGTTAATCTTTTTATTGAGACTATCAAAATTAAATGATGCTAACTAACTTTCTTAAAATGTGTGATTTAGTTTTTTTTTCTTATATTTCAGTCCGGAAGGAGTATAATTTTATTAGAAAAATGAAAAATGTAATTTATTTTCTAAATTTTAGTAATTATTCTAATTTTTTTAATAACAATATCAATTTTTCTGACTTTTATTTTTTATAATATAGATAATTTAATTTCAATTATATACTATTGAAGATATTTTGCACCATTTGATTTTTAATAACAATATCATTTACACTTTACCTTTCCAGTAATTTATCTTTTCGAAGTTTCAATATTACAATGGGCAAAAATACGATCCCTCCATTATCTGTTTCCGCTTGGTCGTACTGAATAAAATCAAAGACAACAAAAACTGTTAATATCAACCCAACATTTTAAGCCGCTCAAAAAATCATTTTAAAAAATATTTATTATATTTTTAATATAATATATAATAAACATTTTTATTACCTTTTTTACTTTTAATTGTTTAAAATCATTTTTAATTTTTAAAGATATCAGTTGAAAAATAAAAATAAAAATGTAAAACAAAATTCTGCTTTTTGTTTCCTTGTAAGTACTGTAGTAAGTAGTAACTACCACCTGATATGACATGCATGCTGGTTCCGCGTGCATGAGTAGCAGCAGGTCAAAATACGAATCCTGAAATTAATCTTTTGTCATCCTATGCTATATTCCACAATCAAGCCAACATAATTTCCATCCTACCCTCAAACATGAAAAGCAATTTCGTATTATGTCTGTCTGTCTTGAACTTTGTTTGTATCAATCAATTTTTAAATTCTGTGCAAGTTCAATGGTTAAACGTACAAACATAAACATAAACAAGCAGAAAATTTAAAACAAACACACGTGTTCACCAACAAATACTGGTCCAATTCAACCTGGATAACAAATGCTTAGTTTAACTATTTTTATTGGTTCATAACTCCATATGCTTAGGTTTACATATCATGTAAACTAAAACTACTCGCTTAGAACTAACATCAGCACTAGTTGAATGTAAAAAACATCAGCAGTCAGCACTAGTAACTAGTTATCAACTTATCCTACACAGCTTCTCACTCACTATCTCTAATGTTTAATAAGACGTGATACAAAACAAAGGCTTTCACTACCACACACCTGCAAAGAACATAAAAAGAAAGATGATAGCCAAACAAGAAATGACTATAACAAATGTTAACACTGAGTTTTTTGTTTTTGTTTTTTTTAAGCAAAAAGAAGGACATAGAGAGGCCACAATGGCCAGAGAAATCCCAGCTAGGCTGGCACCCCACTAACCATCAAGCCATAACAGCAGGTCCCTAATATCATTAAACCAAGAAAGGGCAAAACAAATTACAGGAAGGTTGGGGGACATAAACCTGACCCAACAACAAAAAGAGACAAAAAGCACTACCTAAACCTAAAAGAAGGTAACACATTCTTATCTTTCAGCATATGTTGAGCAAGGAAAGTGCGAGTGGAATCACACCAACAAAGACCATGTACATTAGAACCATGCAAGACTAACGTATCTACACAAGGATTATCCTCGCGATAAATATGACCATTGACCAACCAAGAAATCCATAGACTTTGTTATCTGAATAGTATTTCTTCACCTATTTTTATTCTTCCAAGGAACCAAATCAAATTTTTTAAAAGCTGCAACAACTAGTAAGGAATCACATTCTAACCACAACTTCAACCAACCCTTTTGTTGAGCAATATCAATTGCTGTCATAACACCCATGAGCTATGCAAAGAAAGCGTTTTGGACTCCAAGAGGCAATGCAAAACAGCCAAGATTATCCACATCAGAATTTCGAAAAATATCCCCACAGCCAGCTCTTCCAGGAGCACCATGAGCAGCACCGTCTGTGTTGCATTTGATCCAACCCGTTAAAGGGGGTGCCTTCTTGGATGACATTCCACCGAGAAAGCTTTTAACCCGACAAAATCCTGAATAGAATTAGTCATGTTAGCTGAAGAGAAATCACCTGAGAGTTTAACATAGTTGCTGAGTTAGAAATAGAAGATAAAAGGCTAAATCAAAGGACTGAAGTTAAGATAGCACATTTTATCCAAAGTAAAAAAGAAAATAAAACCATCACTTTGTCTCAGATACAACGAGTATTTGGGTGAGCATTTGCAACAGTGACTTTGAATGAAATTAATTTTGTTAATTTGATTTCAATTAAAATTAATTTTAAGGTGATGTGATTCATATTTAAATATTTTAATTTTAAAAATAAATTAGTAATAAAAGTTAGTATAAATTTTTTTATGTATCACAAACACTATTTAAAATTACTTCAATTCAAAAATAATTCTACACCCACAATCAATTCTATGGAATAAAACATGTAATAATGTGTTTGGATTAATCTCATGACCAGCAATGAACAATTATTTTTTCATTGTAAAAGTTACAAATAGTTACTTCTAATTTTTTATGATATCATCATGATTTATAAAGTAGAATTGATTATTGCTTATTATTCAAACACACACTAAAATTTACCTAAAAATCAAGTTAACTAATATTTCACTATAATTACGGATTATGTGAATCGAAACACAATATTAATCACATAAAAATAACCATAAAAGATAAATTAAAATCACATAACTCAGAGATCTTATTAAAGTAAAACGAACCTTATTCACTGTTTCTTGCAGATGTAATTGTAACGAATATAACCACGGTCGTCATAGCCAACCTCATAGCCACGTTCAAAGCCCTTCACGTATAGCCACTGCTACTGTATCCACGTTTATAGCTTTTATCTGGCTGTTTCTGCTCCTTCATCTTCACGTTATGGTTCCCTACCTTGTGCTCTGTTTTGTTCCCCTCATCGTTCTTAGTTCTTACCCTTGTGGTCCTCGTGGCTCTTACCCTTGTGATCCTTGTAGAGAGACCCTCCCATTCCCCACATTATAATAAGAATCATCCCACCATGGACATGCCATTGTTTCAGAGTTTTTTAATGAGATAAAACAAAGGAAAACAAGCACTTACAAGGAAGGAAGTGAATGATAACTAAGAAGGAAAGATATTTATATGACCGAATAGGTAATACTATTATACAACGTTTGGAATCAAATTATAAAAAAAAGAAATTATTAACGTGCATATACTTTTCTTTAATTTCATCTCGATTCACAATTTTCTTCCTATCTCTTTTCATTTTATTTTCATCACAACACTTAATTATCACATTTATCACTTCTCTCTAATCTATCTATCTATACATAAATAGATAGTAAGATCTAACTTAAGCTGCTAATCATTATGAAAAAGAAGTCGTGGAGGAGTTTCTTTTAGAGATGATGACAACTTTGGTTCCTTTGGAGGAACTGGTCCATGAGAGTTCAGTTGACTAATTACTTGCATTTGCACGTTGGGAAAATCCTGAGATAGTGTGTGGTGCAGCTTGGTGCTTGACTTGCCTGCATTGTGAAAGTGCTATTGTTGAAGTTTGGTGAATCCAATATGGCTCAGAAGTCCTTTGGATGAAATGAGGTGCCTAAACCATATAATGAACCGTTTAACTTACCAGAAAAGTTTGCAGCCATACTTGGGAGCCTAAGCTTTAAGCATCTGCCATGAAAAACAATTACATGTCTAGCCTGAATCCCTCAAGACTCTCTCCTTTGTCTCAACCAAATCAAGGCGAGGATCAATTCCAGTTAATTAAGAACCTCCCAGGCAAAAGTTAGTTTGCAGCTAGTGAAGGCAAAATAGTTCACCCTGAGAGGTTCTTACCTAGAATTGACTCTCCTTGCTTTGGCTGAGACAAAGGAGAGAGCCTTAAAGAATGCAGGCTAGACATGGAATTGCTTTAACGGCTGATGCTTAGAGCTTAAGCTTTAAGGATGGTTGCAAACTTTTTTTATGAGTCAAACACTTCATTGTACGGTTTAGGCACCCCATATCAGCCAATGGACTTCCAAGCCACATTGGATTCACTAGACTTCAACAATAACATATATATATATATATATATATATATATATATATATATATATATATATATTTGTTAAAGAGAGATATACTCATATACATATACTTAATTTATATGAATAAACAGTGTAGATATTCCAATCTTCAAACCACAAATATATTAAAAAAATGCTCACCTGGTTAAGTGGAATGAACATCTATTACGCAACTAGGGAATCGACAACACCTCTAAAATGCGAACCAGCATCTTTGCGCAATTGACAGCTTACCCTTTGTAACCAATACTACTATTGTCAAAGAACAAGAGACTGCAAGACATAACAAGAGACAATAAAATAAGTGATTCAAGTGTCAATATGCGTAAACTGTTTAAAGTATTTAGCCTCCATAGTAAAAGCACCAATAAAATAGTGTGAATAAGAAAGCAAAGTCGATCCATCAGAAAAGAAATCCACAATTACGCATTTGAAAATTTTCTATGAAAAACTATATCGAGACAGCTTCTAAAACATATGAACCTGGACTCATACCAAGCCACACAACATACCCATTACTGACATCCATCCATAAATAATTATCTATGATTAAAAATGTTTTTCACACACTCAAGAAGGAAAAGATCACGTACCTCACAGCCTCTAAGCTCAAGTCAAGAGGTGAGGAATAAACTGAAGGGGCTAGGTTTAGGGTTTTTTTATAGCACTTTCCTTGTTCTCAATTAATGAATAATCAATTCAAATGTGAAATATTCATTAATGACACCATCAAAACCCACTATCCTTCACCCAAAACCTAATAATAAATGTGCATTTAAAATTTACTATCTATTTAAATGATTTTATAATATAAAGTAAGGGAGTTTTGGCTAAGGGTGGCAAAACCTACCAACCCGTTCCACCATTGGCCAAGCCAAAAACGGGTTGGCACACCCTGCCCTACATAAGAAAAGTGGGTTAAAAATTTAAACATGTCTGTTTATGTTGGGGTAGTGGGTTGGTCCGCCAAAATCAAAAAATAAAAAATAATAATAAATATTTTTTTTAATTAATTTATCTTTTATAAATATTAAGCAATAAATACTTATTAAAAAATTAAAGCTATTATCTTAAATTTTAAAAATAATTTATCTAGACAAAAAATAAATCAAATAAATATTGATAATATATGAATAAAATATAAAAAAAATTGATTATATTTTTTAATAAAAATAAGTTGGTAGGTTGACCCATCCTGACCTACCCTCAACCCACTTTTTGGCTGGTCAAAACAGGGCAGGTCAAATTAAGTGGGTTGAAACCTCGATACAACCAACCAAAAAAACAGGCCAAAACCGGTTGGCCTGGTGGTCTAACCCATTTTGTCACCCTTAGTTTTGGCACTCTTTTTCCCATTTGAAATAAGGGTATTTTAGACATTTTTTAGTTATTTTTATTTTTTATTTATTTAATAAATCATATTAATTAATTGCACATTAAATAGATAGTGGATTTTAAATGCTATTAATTTATTGAACATTAAATAGTTAGTGGATTTTAAATGCTATTAATTCATTGAACATTAAATAGGTAGTGGATTTTAAATGCTATTAATTCATTGAACATTAAATAGGTAGTGGATTTTAAATGCTATTAATTCATTGAACTTTAAATAGATAGTGGATTTTAAATGTATATTTATTATTAGTTATTAGCGGAAGAATAATAGATTTTAATGATGTCATTAATAAATATTTGAATTCACGCATTCATTAATTGATTATTATGCATTCATTTATTATATTTATAAATTTTAATTTTTAAAAATAAAAATATGAGAAATGATACTTGCATAACAAATTATACAAAGTGTACAACCAATCAATTATATTATATAAAAGAAGATTTTGTCTCGTAGGTTGATGTCACATGGCAACACCATATTAATTCTTTTCCCGACAAAATGAAGACGATTTTATTTTTATGATAATTTTAAATTTAAAATTGTATAATTCATATTAATTGATAACACTAATTTAAAATCATATTCAAATTTGAACGTGATCAATATTTTAAGATATTTATGATTTAAAATTTTAAATTATTTAATTCATATTAATTGATAATACTAATTTAAATTCAAATTCATATTCAAATTCAAAATTATAACAAATTAAAATAAAGAAATTGTGCAATTAGAATTTTTATCTCATAATTTTATAATGCAAATATATAATTGATAATTTAAACAATATCTATATATACATGTGTGGATGATAATAAAATTTGAACATTATCAATATTTTAAGATATTTATGATTTGAAATTTAAAATATTTTAATTCATATATTCAGTTAATTATATTAAATATAGTAATTAAAATCATTACAATAAGTATATAATTTGATATTCTGATTAAATTAATCAATTAAATCATTAAATCTTAAATAGATTTTGATTTTATATAATTCGGTAATTATTATTGTGATTTTATGATTTACCGTAAATAATAATAATAATAATAATAATAATATTATTATTATTATTATTATTATTATTATTATAAAAGAATATTTTATCACGTAGGTAGATGATGTTATGTGACAACACCACATTCATTTATTCCCTCCAAAATGCCATTAAATAATTTATTTTATTTTTAATTGATAAATATATATTTATGGTAATTAAGATGATTATTTAATTATGAAATACTTCATTACATTAATCAATCATGACTATAATATTCTAATTAATTAATAATATAATTATATAATCTGATTCAAATTAATTGATAGCACTAATATATATTTTGTTTCAAATTTAAAGTAAATTTAAATTTAAAAATGTTGCAAGATTTATTTTAGTAGAGCAATCTTTACCATTATTTTGTTACAATATTATAATCATGTCATTGAAATAAATAATTTAAATTAAATTTAAGTAAATCAATCTTTACCATTAATTTGTTACAATATTTATGAATATGAACACTTATCGCCTATTCAAAATTCAAAATTATAACAAATTAAAATAAAGAAATCGTGCAATTAGATTTTTTTATCTCATAATTTTATAATGCAAATATATAATTGATAATTTAAATAATATCTATATATACGTGTGGATGATAATAATATTTGAACATTATCAATATTTTAAGATATTTATGATTTGAAATTTTAAATTATTTAATTCATATTAATTGATAACATTAATTTAAATTCATATTTATATTAAAATTTGAATGTGATCAATATTTTAAGATATTTATGATTTGAAATTTTAAATTGTTTAATTCATATTAATTGATAACACTAATTTAAATTCAAATTTCCATTTTAAAATATAAACTATTATTATAAATATTAAGCACACACGTCTAAACCATTCAATTTCAATTCTAATTTGCATTAACTTCATCGAATCATACAATGTCTCCCAATTTTGACTCAATTACAAGTGTTAATGTCCAAAACGAGTAAAAGACATGGAATTACAAGTTAGAGTTCTTCGTCTTTGGAGAGTCTCAAACTTCAAACAACCACATCTAAGGGATTTTATCAAAATGGTCATCATGGATGACAAGGTATCTGTTAATTTTTTTATTTTATTTATGTACGCATTGTATTCATAACTACTGATTTTCTTTTATGCAGCTTGACAAAATTTAGTGTACCATTTGGAGTAATTCTATTGACGAATTTGAGACATTGTTAAGGGAGGGGACATGCTACAAGATTAGAAATTTAATCGTGACTATAAACAATTATAAATACAAGGCCACGAATCATCCGTATATGATATATTTTAAACAAGTGACCTTTGTGAAGCCGATTGCTGATTCCTCTATCACATTTTTTGGATTTACCTTCACACCTTATACGGATATTGTTGATTTCTCATTTTTTCTATTTATTATGTTTTATAAAAATCTTTGAATGAGATTTTAATTTAATTACTATTGTATTTTTAATCAATATTTTATTTATCAAGTTTTCATAATTAATTAAAGTACGGGTAACTGGTACGGACACGGGTACAGACATTTACATACCCAATAGGGAAAGACACGAGTATTAAAGTTATTATCCAACGGGTGTGGGTCTGGATATGGGAGTTTTTTTTACATTGTCATCCCTTAGTGTCTCAATTTCGTAGAAAGTTATTTTTAGTCTCTCAACTTCACTTTTGGGGACTAAAAAATGACTAAAAATATGTTATTTTTAATCCATCAAATTTATTTTGGGGGACTTAAGTAAAAAAAACAAAAAACTTTGGGGGACTAAAATTAACATTTTGCGAATTAGAGGATTAAAATAACAAATTTTAATTGGGGGACCAAAACCAAAACTACCCCAAATTTGAGGGACTAAAAACATATTTAATTAAGCCAAAATATTTTATATTATTTATTTTTATTAAAATTAAGTATATATTTAAGTTGCATACAAATGCAAATATATTTATAAAGATAATAATTTTTTAAAAACAAACATTTATATATATATATATATATATATTAAAATTATATAAGACATATATAAATATAATATTATTTAAATATATATCAATATTCATAATTGTCATAATTAAAATGAATACACTTATATATTTGTTATATATTAAATACATATTTGCTAACAAATATTTATATAAAATTTAAAAATAACTAAGAAATACACAAAAATACAATAATATAAAAATATAGATTATATATTTAATACCCGTGCAGGGCACGGGTTATTAAGCTAGTGTTATCTAAAAAAAAAGTGTACAACCAATAGAGAGAAAGAGAGAGAAAAAAAAAGAGAGATAAATTTGAATTTGAAATCAATCAATTCAATTAATATAAAAGAAGGTTTTGTCACGTAGGTTCATGCCACATGACAACACCATATTGATTCTTTTCCCGCCGAAATGAAGATGATTTTATTTATGGTAATTTTAAATTTTAAATTGTTTAATTCATATTTAATTGATAACAATAATTTAAATTCATATTCATATTCAAATTTGAATGTGATAAATATTTTAAGATATTTATGATTTGAAATTTGAAATTTTTTAATTCATATTAATTGATATCACTAATTTAAATTTAAATTCAAATTCAAATTTATAACAAATTAAAATAAAAAAATCGTGCAATTAGATTTTGCCACGCAGGTTGATGCCACGTGGCAACACCATATTGATTATTTTTCCGCCAAAATTAAGACGATTTTATTTTTATGGTATATTTAAATTTTAAATTGTTTAACTCATATTTAATTGATAATAATAATTTAAGATATTTATGATTTGAAATTTGAAATTTTTTAATCCATATTAGATAACACTAATTTAATTCAAATTTAAATTCAAATTCATATTCAAATTCAAAATTATAACAAATTAAAATAAAGAAATCGTGCAATTAGATTCTTTATCTTATATTTTTATAATTCAAATATATAATTGATAATTTAAACAATATCTATATGTACATGTGTGGATGATAATAAAATTTGAACATTATCAATATTTTTTTATCATTATCAATATTTTTAGATATTTATGATTTCAAATTTTAAATTATTTAATTCATATTAATTGATAACACTAATTTAAATTCATATTCATATTTAAATTTGAATGTGATCAATATTTTAAGATATTTATGATTTGAAATTTTAAATTGTTTAATTCATATTAATTGATAACACTAATTTAAATTCAAATTTCCATTTTAAAAATATAAAGTATTATTATAAATATTAACCACACACGTCTATTTTTTTTTTCTATTTTTAATTCATAAAAATACATCAATTATAGTAATTAAGGTGATTATTTAATTAATCATTCATAATTTAAACATTCTAATTGATAATACAATTATATATTCTAATTCAAATTAATTAATATCACTAATATATGTTTTGATTCAGATTTAAATTAAATTTAGATTTAAATTTAAAAATCTCGCAAGATTCATTTTGCTTCAAATTAATAAATAACACTATTACATATTTTGTTTCAAATTTAAAGTAAATTTAAATTTAAAAATATTGTGAGATTTATTTTAGTGGATCAATCTTTACCATTATTTTGTTACATTATTATAATCATATCATTAAAATGAATAATTTAAATTAAATTAAATAGTTAGATATCCATCCCCATCTCCATTAAAAAAATTCGAATAATACTCATATCTATACCCGATCAAAGTGGGTATTCTCATCAAAGTCGGGTCGTATTCAGGTCGGTACCCACGGGTTCGGGGCTCTTTGGCATGCCTACTTGAAATTATTAAAGAAAATTTTACAGTCTCTCAGTTATTAGCCTAAATAAAATATGACTAAAATAACATTATTGTTAAATAAAATATAACTCGGAGCAGGGAAAGTAGAGAGAAAAGTAGAGAAGAAGAGGGGACTAGAGTTTAGAGAGAATGATAATTGTGTGTATTCTTTCCAGGAGGAGTAGCCTATTTATAGATACAAGAGATAATTGGGAAGTTACAAAAGATAAATAGAAATAAGGAAAGATCATAAAAGATAATATAAAAAGATATGGACAGCCACAAATAGATTATTCATAACACTCCCCCTTGGATGTCTTTTATTTAAGAATGTGCCTCATTAAAACCTTACTAGGAAAAACCCTGTGGGATAAAATCCTAGTGAAGGAAAAAGAGTACATCATCCTTCAATACGTTATCCCCTGCCTCATTAAAAACCTTGCCAGAAAAACCCAATGGGACAAAACCATGGCGAAGGGAAAAAAAAGTGCAGAACGTATTTATTTCTCCCCCTCATACAGACAATCATTTTTAAGACGACGAAGTCCAATCTTGCGGGCCAGCTGCTCAAAAGTCTTCCTTGGTAATGACTTTGTAAAGAGATCTGCTAGATTCTCACATGAATGAACTTGTTGAACATTTATGTCACCATTCTTCTGGAGGTCATGAGTGAAAAAGAATTTTGGTAGAATATGCTTTGTTCTATCTCCTTTAATGTATGTATCCTTCTTTCTACTGAGCGATACATGTAGCATTGTCTTCACATATGATCGTCGATGCCATTTTTCCTATGGATAAACTGCAAGTTTCTCGCACATGTTGAATTACAAATCTCAACCAAACACATTCACGACTTGCCTCGTGTAATGCTAAAATTGCTGCATGATTAGATGATGTTGCTATTATGGTTTGTTTCACAAACCGTCATGAAATAGTTGTACCACCACATGTAAACAAATATCATGTCTGTGATCTACCATTGTGGGGATCTAATAAATAACCTGCATCTGCAAAACCCATTAGATTTGACTTTGAAACATTTGAATAAAACAAGCCCATGTCCATAGTGCCCCTAAGGTAATGAAGTATGTGCTTCACTCCATTTCAATGTCTTCCTATAGGTGAAGAACTATATCTTGCTAATAAATTAACTGCAAATGATATATCGGGTTGTGTATAATTAGCAAGATAAATTAATGCTCCTATAGCACTTAAGATATGGTACTTCAGGACCAAGTAGTTCTTCATCCTTTTCTTTAGATTTGAAAGGGTCATTGTTCACATCTAAAGACCTTACAACCATTAGAGTACACGATGGATGTGATTTGTCCATATAGAACATTTTAAGCACCTTCGTTATATAAGTTTCTTGATGCACAAAAATTCTGCCTTTTGAATATTCAATTTGTAATCCCAAGCAAAATTTTGTCATTCCTAGGTCCTTCATTTCAAACTCTTTCTTTAAGCAATCTATGGCTTTTGGGAGCTCTTCAGGAGTTCCAATGATATTTATGTTATCTATATAAACAATAATTATGGCAAATCCATTTTCAGATTTTTTCATGAAAATGCATGGACAAATATGATCATTTTTATATCCTTCCTTAAGCAAATACTCACTAAGACGATTGTACCACATGCATCCTGATTGCTTTAATCTATAAAGAGACTTATTCAAATTGATTGAGTAATCTTCTTTAGAACTTGCACTGCAAGGCAAATTAAATCCTTCGTGGAGTTTCATATAAATGTTATTTTCCAGAGAGCCATACAAATTGGTTGTAACAACATCCATTAGATGTAAATTGAGTCCTTCATGAGCAACCATTAAATAAAAATACTTACATCTACTACAGGTGAATATGTCTCTTTAATTTCAATACTGGATCTTTGTGAAAATCCTTAAGCAACTAGTCGTGCTTTGTATCTCACAATTTCACCATTCTCATTTTGCTTTTGCATAAAAACCCATTTGTATCAAATTAATTTTACACCTTCAAGGTGTATGGACTACAGGTCCAAAAATGATTCGCTTAGCAAGCGAGTCTAATTCAGCTTCAATAGCATCTTTCCATTTTGGCTAATCATTTCTTTGTTGACAATCGCTAATGAACTTTGGTACTTGATCCTCAATATCATTTATTTCATTTAGCGCTATATTATATTCAAACACTTCGTCAACGTTGACTTCATTTTGGTTCCATCATACCATTCATGACATAATTTGATATCTCTTTATTTTCACTAATTTCAGGTATCTGAGTTCTTCTGGAACTAAAATATTAATTATGTCAAAGAAATCTTTTAAAGTTTTCATAACCTCAATTTAGCCATCTTACCTTTCAGCTCTTTTTCTTGAGGATTTTTCATCTTTGGGACCAATGGGTCTACCACGCTTCATGCGTGTCTAAGACTCGTTTTGCAATATTATATTGTCCAACAGGGACATCAAATTTCATTGGAGCATTAGCAGTTGATACATATGATTAAGCCACTCTTTTGGCTAAACTTTGTAAATGAATTATCTTTTGAACTTTTGGTTCAAAATGTTTTTGTATGAGGATCAAGATAATGATAATTCATTCAAACTAATCTCCTTTTTCGAACTGCTTATTATCTCCCCCTCATGTTGGAAAAACTAATTCAAAATAACAATCGACGCATCAAGTCATCTAATGTTGATGATTCAACATATTTTATTACATATGGAGATTCATACCCAACATATATTTTCAACCTTCTTTTAGGACTCATCTTAGTGTATTGTGGTATCACAATTAGAATATACATCACATCCAAAAATTTTCAAATGGGAAATATTAATAAGTTGCTCAATAAATTTCAATGGGGAGAGCTAATTATAACTTGTTGGCGTGATGCAAATCAATACTACAACATGCAAGATTGCATGTCCCCAATAAACCATTGGAAGTTTTGATCACATGAATAATGGTCTTGCAATCAACTTTAGATGTTTACTAAGTGATTCTGCAAGTCCATCTTGTGTATGAACATGTGCTACAGGATGTTCAATATCAATTCCAATAGACATACAATACTCATTAAAAACATGAGATGTAAACTCACCAGCATTATCAAGACAGATTTTCTTAATTGGATAATCAGGAAAATGAGCTCTTAGTCGAATTAATTGAGCTAATAATCTCGCAAACACCTGGTTGCGAGTTGACAACAAACAAACATGTGACCATCTAGTTGATGCATCAATTAAAACTATAAAATATCTAAATGGTCCACATGGTGGGTGTATTGGTCCACAAATATCACCCTGTATCCCTTCTAAAAAATGAAATGGATTCATTCCCAATTTTCCTGGTGATGGTCTAATTATCAACTTCCCTTGGGAACATGTAGTATATAATAAATCATTGAATAATCTTCTGGCTCTTCAATGGGTGTCCACATGAATTTTACAATATTTTTCGCATCATAATAGACCCTGGATGGCTCAACCGGTCATGCCAAACAACAAATTTATTTTGATTTGTAAACTTCTGGTTTACAACATTATGCTTTTCCATTGTACTAATATTTGGGTAGTACAAACTATAAGAAAAGGCATGTAATTTTTTTTTCAATACACAATTAAGTCTCATGATATAAAGATATTTCACATTTCCTTCATTATTTGTTTTGATATGGTATCCATTTAGATGGATATCCTTGAAACTTAATGTGCAACCTTGTTCCTCCAGGTAACAATACATTAGCTCTTCTGGAGCTTTCAATTATATTTGTAGTACCATAAATAGTACTTTCATTAACTTCTTTCATGACCATGTCCACGGCTATGATCACAATATGGCCCTGACCACAAGATTGTCCATAAGCATAATAATAAGATATTACTGCATTCACTTCTGGGAATATAGTAGAACCGATCAGGCGGGCCTCATGATTTTTCATTGAAAACTCATTGTTTTGCTTAGTCACAAGGAGGCAAGAAATTAAATATATATATTTGTCGAGAAGGGGGAGCACATGGCTAAAGTGTAAAGGTCCATTTCATTAACAATAAAAATTTTCAATTATATTCTAAACAGAATATATAAATCATGGCCATATCGAAAAATCTCTCAAATGAAAGTCTCACATACAGTATATGGAAAAAACTTTTGTCTACTTTCTTTATTGGAACTTACAAAAACAACAAATAAAACTTTCACACATAATATGTAATTTATATATTAAAAACATATTCAAGACCAATTGCAGTTAAATGTATTTTCACATCTAATAGAGTTTTGATTAGATGTTTTATTTCCATTTTTTTAATAAAGTCTTCAAGACCCATTGCAGCTAAATGTTTCTGCATCTAATATCCAAGATAAATAATTCTTTCTCGTAATATCAAGAGCCACAAATTCAAGTTTTACAAGGTTTGACATGTTTAAAGACTATCATAAAAATTAAAATAAACATATAGTAGCTTGCAATTTTTTAGAATAAACATCTAATCAATACCAGTAATTTCTTTAAATTAATATAAAATGATGTAATATAAAATACTGTATTGTTCATAACGTATAAAATACTGTATATAAATTCACGATCCTCTCTAAATCACCGCATAACATATATGTGTTTATAAAGCAATATTTTCATATAAACCTGAAAATCAATTATAAACCACCGAATGCACTTATAAACATTGTAGCACACATTTTGCTTCTTAAAATAATATAAAAGGCAATAAAAAAAATTCAGTGGATAAATTCTTTAGATAAATGCAATGTATATAAAACGTATATAACATATCAAAATTTTAATCCATTATTTATTAAATGAATGTACGAAGCTGAATCCATTATTTATAATGGTTGTAAAACGTACTGCGTATATATATACAAAATTTTAAAGAGGTGCCCATATCAATAATAATAATAAATAGATTAATTTTTAAAGTAAAAGATAAAATAGATAGATAAATTAGTTTCAAAATATCTTGACTAAATGTCAAGTAGTACACCTAAACTTCAGGAGGTGCAACATCAAGGGACAAATAATCAAGAAAATTATTCGCACTACCTTCTCACTTCTAGTGAGAGAAATTATTTCCACTTTTGCATTATTTTCTCTCACCATAAGTGAGAAAATAATGCAAAAGTGGAAATAATGCAACAAGTTCGTGCAACAAGTTCGTGCAAGTGAAAATAATTTCTCTCACCATAAGTGAGAAAATAATGCAAAAGTGGAAATAATTTCTCTCACTAGAAGTGAGAAGGTAGTGCGAATAATTTTTCTTGATTATTTGTCCCTTGATGTTGCACCTCCTGAAGTTTAGGTGTACTACTTGACATTTAGTCAAGATATTTTGAAATTAATTTATCTATCTATTTTATCTTTTACTTTAAAAATTAATCTATTTATTATTATTATTGATATGGGCGCCTCTTTAAAATTTTGTATATGTATACGCAGTACGTTTTACAACCATTATAAATAATGGATTCAGCTTCGTGCATTCCTTTAATAAATAATGGATTAAAATTTTGATCTGTTATATACGTTTTATGTACGTTGCATTTATCTAAAGAATTCAGCCACTGAATTTTTTTATTGCTTTTTATTATTTTAAGAAGCAAAATGTGTGCTACAATGTTTACAAGTGCATTCGGTGGTTTATAATTGATTTTCAGGTTTATATGAAAATATTGCTTTATAAACACATATATGCTATGCAGTGATTTAGAGAGGATCGTGAATCTATATACAGTATTTTATACGTTATGAACAATACAATCAGATCAATGTCGGGGATATATATTACATTGTTTTATATTAATTTAAAGAAATTACTGGTATTGATTAGATGTTTATTCTGGAAAATTGCAAGTTACTATATGTTTATTTTAATTTTTATGATAGTCTTTAAACATGTCAAACCTTGTAAAACTTGAATTTGTGACTCTTGATATTACGAGAAAGAATTATTTATCTTGGATATTAGATGCAGAAGCATTTAGCTGCAATGGGTCTTGAAGACTTTATTAAAAAAATGGAAATAAAACATCTAATCAAAACTCTATTAGATGCGAAAATACATTTAACTGCAATGGGTCTTGAATATGTTTTTAATACATAAATTACATATTATGTGTGAAAGTTTTATTTGTTGTTTTTGTAAGTTCCAATAAAGAAAGCAGACAAAAGTTTTTTCCATATACTATATGTGAGACTTTCATTTGAGAGATTTTTTGATATGGCCATGGTTTATATATTTTGTTTAGAATATAATTAAAAAATTCTATTGTTAATGAAGTGGACCTTTACACTTTAGCCATGTGCTCCCCTTCTCAACAAATATATATATATATATATATATATATATATATATATATATATATATATATATATATATATATATATATTTTAATTTCTTGCCTCCTTGCGACTAAGCAAAACAATGAGTTTTCAATGAAAAATCATGAGGCCCGCTTGATCGATTCTACTCTATTCCCAGAAGTGAATGGAGTAATATCTTATTATTATGCTTATGGATAATCTTGTGGTCAAGGCCGTATCGTGATCATGGTTGTGGACATGGTCACGAAAGAAGTTAATGATAGTACTATGATAGTTTCTATCAAGAATAATAAAATTTTCTCATGTTTAGTAATGCGAGAAGTTAATGATAGTACTATTTATGGTAGTACAAATATAATTGAAAGCTCCAGAAGAGCTAATGTATTGTTACCTGGAGGAACAAGGTTGCACATTAAGTTTCAAGGATATCCATCTAAATGGATACCATATTAAAACAAATAATGAAGGAAATGTGAAATATCTTTATATCATGAGACTTAATTGTGTATTGAAAAAAAAATTACATGCCTTTTCTTATAATTTTCACAAAGACCCAATATTGAATTTAAAGAGACATATTCACCTGTAGTGGATGTAAGTATTTTTATATTTAATGGTTGCTCATGAAGGACTCAATTTACATCTAATGGATGTTGTTATAGCCAATTTGTACGGCTCTCTGGAAAATGACATTTATATGAAACTCCCCGAAGGATTTAATTTGCCCAGTAGTGCAAGTTTTAGAGAAGATTACTCAATCAAATTGAATAAGTATCTTTATGGATTAAAGCAATCAGGACGCATGTGGTACAATCGTCTTAGTGAGTATTTGCTTAAGGAAGGATATGAAAATGATCCTATTTGTCCATGTATTTTCGTGAAAAAAATCTGAAAATGGATTTGCTATAATTGTTGTTTATGTAGATGACATAAATATCATTGGAACTCCTGAAGAGCTTCCAAAAGCCATAGATTGCTTAAAGAAAGAGTTTGAAATGAAGGACCTAGGAATGACAAAATTTTGCTTGGGATTACAAAATGAATATTCAAAAGGCAGAATTTTTGTGCATCAAGAAACTTATATAACGAAGGTGCTTAAAAGGTTCTATATGGACAAATCACATCCATCGTGTACTCTAATGGTTGTAAGGTCTTTAGATGTGAACAATAACTCTTTCAGACCTAAAGAAAAGGATGAAGAACTACTTGGTCCTGAAGTACCATATCTTAAGTGCTATAGGAGAATTAATGTATCTTGCTAATTATACACAACACGATATATCATTTGCAGTTAATTTATTAGCAAGATATAGTTCTTCACCTACACGAAGACATTGAAATGGAGTGAAGCACATACTTCGTTACCTTAGGGGCACTATGGACATGGGCTTGGGTTATGCATATGCAGGTTATTTATTAGATCCCCACAATGGTAGATCACAAACATGATATTTGTTTACATGCGGTGGCACAACTATTTCATGGCGGTCTGTGAAACAAACCATAATAGCAACATCATCTAATCATGCAGCAATTTTAGCATTACACGAGGCAAGTCGTGAATGTGTTTGGTTGAGATTTTTAATTCAACATGTGCGAGAAACTTGCAGTTTATCCTTAGGAAAAATGGCATCGACAATCATATGTGAAGACAATGCTACATGTATCGCTCAGTAGAAAGAAGGATACATACATTAAAGGAGATAAAACAAAGCATATTCTACCAAAATTCTTTTTCACTCATTATCTCCAGAAGAATGGTGACATAAATGTTCAACAAGTTCGTTCGTGTGAGAATCTAGCATATCTCTTTACAAAGTCATTACCAAGGAAGACTTCTGAGCAGCTGGCCCACAAGATTGGACTTCGTCGTCTTAAAAATGATTGTCTGTATGAGGGGGAGAAATAAATACGTTCTGCACTCTTTTTTCCTTCGCCATGGTTTTGTCCCATTGGGTTTTCCTGGCAAGGTTTTCAATGAGGCAGGGGATAACGTATTGAAGGATGATGTACTCTTTTTCCTTCACTAGGGTTTTATCCCACAAGGTTTTTCCTAGTAAGGTTTTAATGAGGCACATTCTTAAATAATGGACATCCAAGGGGGAGTGTTATGAATAATCTATTTGTGGCTGTCCATATCTTTTTGTATTATCTTTTATGATATTTCCTTATTTCTATTTATCTTTTGTAACTTCCCAATTATCTCTTGTATCTATAAATAGGCTACTTCTCCTGGAAAGAATACACATAATTATCATTCTCTCTAAACTCTAGACTCCTCTTCTTCTCTACTTTTCTCTCTACTTTTCTGCTCCAAGTTATATTTTATTTAACAATAATTGATTTTAATGGAATTAATTCTGAATTATTGACGACGATTCAGTTATGTACTTAAATTAATCTGGATCACGTATTCAAATTAAAATGTGTTTTTTAATAGATAAATTTTCTACTCGATTTTGATAAGTTGTAAAGTGGAAAATGGGAATTTATATATATATATATAGGACAAAATGGGTAGAATTATGATTTTTCGTACTTAATTCTATTAATACAATTAACATTTTGGGAATGAAAATAACAGACATATATTTTACCAGTATAAAAGATAAATATAGTTTCAGTAAGTATTGAAGAAAAATGAGTCAATCGTTACTTGCGTCAGAATTCATAAAATGTTCGTTTCTAAGAGTATTTAAGTCGTGTATTTGAAATTCTAGACGAACACCAGTGCTCTGCACAGTGGAAAAATGTTGGCGTGATCAGCTAGCATTGATTCATTAGAATATTATGTAATCAGCCAGCATTGACTAGTCAGGATATTATGTGATCACCTAGCATTCATTAGTTAGGATATCATATTTCAAATTAGTCAGATATTTCTCCCATCCTATCTTTTACATATCTGTCTCATAATTGTAATTCAAATGTATATATATTATTGCACCTCAATCAATAATATTGACGATCCCAATTATCTCTATTCTCTGTATGGTATCAGATTAGCTCAGTTTAACTATCTCGATCCTAATACCGAGGGAGTCTAGCTTAGTTGGTTGAACAGGGTGCGTGAGTTATTATAAACTCCCGTACCGTGTTCGATTCCTACGGATAAAAAAAAATGGTATCAATTTAGCCTATAGTTTCACAGCCTTCTCCCATGGCTTCAGCACCTACCACCTCTCTTGTGGAACTTACCACTGCCTCCACCCCTTCCCATTAAACTCAATGCCAACAATCACTACACTTGGCACACACAAATTACTCATCTCCTAAAGGCCCATGATCTCTATGGGTACGTTACCGGTGACACCTCTTGTCCCCTCTATTTGATTCTTTATAGAAAAAAGTAGACAGCTGGATAGAGTAAAAAAAAATAAGGTGAAAAAATGGGAAAAAAAAATATTTGTGGGTCCACAATATATCATTCAATGACACTTGACAAAAGCTGGATAGATTTTATAATATAGATGATAGTCAGTTTCTTTTGGAAGATTATACTTCTTAACTCTTAAATAGGTGAGTAATTTTGATTATTTTATTCTATCCATTTATTATTATATAAAAATGTTGAAAATATAGTTTTCAACACATTTTTTTTTATATTTTCTATTAATAGATAAATTTCACGTAATGTGAGTTTCACAAAGATTGAACTAGTTATCATACATAACTTCTCACTCATTTGAATTTTATTTTTTATTTCATGGAACTTGAACTGATTGCAGGAAAACTAAATTAGTAAAGATTTAGCTTACATAAGCTCATGCAATCCGAAAATTGCTCTTGACTAAATCATCTAAAGCTGATACAGCGGGCATTAGGCTGATTTTTTTCTTCTTCTATAAATCTTAAAAGGAATTGCAGCTTGAACTTAACAATTGTATAGATTCTATGTGTGAATACGTATGCACCATGTAAAAGGTTGTTACGGACAGAAACTATAATGTTTTTTTTTTCACACAAATCATGCATTCAAAGGCACGTTCAACGTAGTTTTTGTGTAAAAAGGAAATTTTGGAGTTCAGCATAGTTGGACACAGAAACAAACACAGCCTTAAAAGCTGGTTTCAATTGTTCTGTGTGAATATACTAGCTAATTGACCCGGCGTTGCCCGGGTAAGATTAAATTTATTTGAAATTTTGATGATAAAAAAATTGTAAAAGATCTTTTATATCTTAAACAATATCTAATATATGAATATATACACGGATCATTTTTTAAGTTAATTTTACTCGATTTTTTTTTATTCCTTTGCAAGATGCCATATGTAGTAACAATTTTGTAGGGATGAAATATTTTTTGTTTACAGTACTTAATGTATTTGAGTTTAAATTTAAGCTTTGAAAAATAGAGATTTAGCTATGTATTGTAATATCAAACACGACATAAAAAAATGAAAAAACATTGTTAATAGTAAGAGAGATATTCAAATAACAAAATGTTAATAAAAGTAATAAATAAATCAATAAAAATAGTAAAAAATTGGTTTTTAGAATCAGTAATTAAACACGTATGGTTAAGCACATTGTATTTATTTATTTAAAAAAATATATAACGCATATTTAAATATGATTTATACATTCAGGTTGTAAAAAATTATATATTTTTTAAAATAACTAAAAACAAAAACGGAAAGAATAATGATCATGCACCAAATATAGTTGTAGACTATTAATAAAAGTAATTCTACACGTTTTTAAAACACAAAAAATATAATGATGGTGATACAGCTGTAGACTAATAGGATAGTGATGATAAGTTAGACAAACTGTTGTAGCTAATATATAGAACTTATATATAGAGCCTATTATATATATAGAACCTATATTATTATTAGTCTATATATATAGGCATCAATTAAATATCAAATCAAATATCAAGTCATATATTACTAAAATAAGTTTCATATTTTTTCCTTTTTTTATATACTAAATTTTATACTAAAATAATTCCATTTATACACATTTAAAATATGGTAAGGACAAGAATGGTCATATATCTGTATACTATTTGAATTGAGTTGATAAGTAATAAGTTACCAAAATAAGTATTAAATAAATTATTGTACCTAATAAATAGCACCTATATATTATTATATATAGGCATATTATGATACCTACATGAACAACAAACTGTACAAAATATACATATATATCAAAATCAACACCCGATATTATCATTTTAAGGAAAAATAAATAAAATAACAATATCTAATAAAAAATAAAAACGGTCAATAAGAGTTCATCAATATACATACATAAGCATCAATTAAAACCATTTTTATAGCGTAAGGCTCAGACAACTTGAAAATAGAAAACATCTACCATAATCGAATAACACGTACCTTAAGTCTTCTTGTTTGTTTATGAGTATTGACAAACATGACACTATCAATATAAAAAGAGAAACAAAACAAAATCTTTTATGTTTGATTAAACTGATATAGATTAAACTTATTAGAATTATAAATTGCATTTTTGCAATTAAACATAGAAATGAAACATACAAATAGAAATTGGATGAAGAGAACACAAAAACTAATACTTGGAGCAATATCTTTTGAATTCATAGAAACCCAATTTTGGCTCCAACATTGTGGCTCCAATTTTACATTTAAATTCAAATTCAAATTCTATTTTTGCTCCAAGAATTAGCTCCATCTTTTTGGCTCCAAGTTTTTTCAATTTGAATTTGGACTCCAAGTTTTGACTCCAAATTTTGGCTCTAATAATAATTAAAATTAAAATTAAATAAAACTTGGGCTCCAAGTTTTATTACATGTATTATGTATTATATATGTATATTACTTATTTATTCATTATTTATTATTTTTTTTGTCTGATATTTATATCTATACATAGCACTATTTCATAATCTATTATTAAATATTAATCTATTCTAAATATATAATATATCTATCTATACAACACCATTTTATAATATATTATTAATTATTAAAAATTAATCTATTCTAAAAATTATTTAAATGAATTAATTATACATATTTTAATTTTATTTTATTATGAATATATTGCAATTGGCAACATATGAATATTTGAAGTCTTGTTCGACCACACAAGAAAAATAATTATTATAACAGAAAATTATATTATATTATATTATTCTATTATTTATTATTATAACAAAATATTATATTATTAAAATGTTCAAATTGGATGAAGAGATTAAATAGAAATATAAATAGAACACCAAAACTGGAAATATAAATAAAACAAATAAATAAAAATTGGATGAAGAGAACACCAAAACTAACAACCCAATTTTTGCTCCAACATCGTGGCTCCAATTTTGCATTTAAATTCAAATTCAAATTCTATTTTGGCTCCAAGAATTGGCTCCATCTTTTTGGCTCCAAGTTCAAATTCAAATTCAAATTTGGGCTCCAAGTTTTGGCTCCAACATTTTGGCTCCAATTTTATTTATTTATTTATTTATTTATTATTATTACTATTATTTATATTTATATATTATATTATATATTTATTATTTATAATTATATTATATATATTATATATGTATATTAATTATTTATTATTTATTTTTGTCTAATATATATATATATAGCACTATAACATTATTTTATAATCTATTATTAAATATTAATTTATTCTAAATATATAATATATCTATCTATATAGCACCATTTTATAATATATTTTTAATTATTAAAAACAATCTATTCTAAAAATTATTTAAATTAATTAATTATAAATATTTTAATTTTTTTATTATGAATATGTTACAATCGATCCAACCAAATAATAAAAAAATATTATATTATATTATATTATTCTTTTATTTATTATTATAATCGGATATTATATTATTATATTATATAAATACATATATTTGTTATTAGCACATGAGATTCACAAAAAATACATCCACCACAAAAAATAGGTATATAGTCCAAAGAAAGTAATTATCTATACAAAAAAATGATTTTCAAAAATAAATATAATTATTAATTATTATTAATAGATAAATACATAAATTAGATATATCATATAGGGACATGAATTTTCCAAAAAAATAAGCATATCCCTATGCAACCAAATGAAATATCAATTCATAATTGTAAGATGGAAATCATAAATATCTATAATTTATAATTATAATATATTTATATTTATATAACATAATATAATACTTGCAATTAAATAAATAAATATAATATATATTGTCCAATCTATTATTTTATTTTGTCTTCTAACTGATCATTATTTATAATATAATATAATACTTGCAAATAGATAAATGAATAAATATTATTTTATTTTATCATCTACCTAATCATTATAACCAAAAGGACAAAAACGGAAATGCACTGTCCAATCAATACTGCTATTTTGTCTTCTAGCATTTTCTCCATTGTGGATAGATAGATAGATAGTATACCATCATTGCTACTCTAAATAGGTATAGTACACTTGATATGTTATCTTTATTGAAAAAAAAATAATATACCATTATTGCTACTCCAAATAGGTATAATACATCTAATATGTTATCGTTATTGACAAAAAAATAATATACCATTATTGCTACTCTAAATCGGTATAGTACACATCAAACCAAATATCAAATATTACTCAAATAAGTATGTTATTTTAAAAAAATATATACTAAATAAGTAAACTATTTCTACATGTTTTAAAAATGGTAAAAACAATTATGGTTATACAATTACATAAAAAAAACATAAAAAGGAAAGAAAGAAAAAATGTAAAAAGAAAAAAAAAAGTAGAAGAAAAACATAAAAGAAAAAAAACATAAAAAAAGACAGAAAGAAAAATATAAAAATGAAAATAGAAAGAAAGAAACATAAAAAAAAGGAAAAAAACATGAAGAAAAAAAAACGTAAAATAAAAAACTATTAAGAAAGAAAGAGAATAAGTTTTTTTACATATTTACGGTAAATAAAAGTTGAATCTATGTGTGTGAGTTCCAAGACTATAGGGAGGTACACTATAGGATATAATTACTTTGGAAAAAAATGTTGATTGTCTAGCTTTATGATATTTATTCCGTACATTTTGTCAATTATGTAGACATCATAATATACATATATATATATATATATATATATATAATAATAATAATAATAATAATAATAATAATAATAATAATAATAATAATAATAATAATAATAATAATAATAATAATAATAATATAATATGTAATCATTGCTACTCTAAATAGGTATAGTACACCTAATATGTTATCTTTATTGACAAAAAAAATACTATCATTGCTACTCTAAATATGTATAGTACACATCAAATCAAATATTAAATATTACTCAAATAAGTACACTATTTAAAAAAAAATACTAAATAAGTAAACTATTTCTACAAGTTTTAAAAATGATAAGAACAATGATGATCATACAGTTACATAAAAAGAAAAACATAAAAAGGAAAGAAAGAAAAAAACGTAAAAAGAAAAACATAAAAAAAGAAAAAGAAAAACGTAAAAAGAAAAAAAAAAGATATAAAAACGAAAATAGAAAGAAAGAAACATAAAAAAAAAGGAAAAAACATGAAAAGAAAAAATGTAAAATAAAAAAGCTATTAAGAAAGAAACAGAATAATTTTTTTTATATTTACGGTAAACAAAAGTTAAATCCGTGTGTTTAAGTGCGTGAGTTCCAAAATTATAGGCAGATATACTATAGGATATAATTATTTTGCAAAAATCATTGGTTGTCTAGCTTTATGATATATATTTTTTGTTGTCTTAACACAACTTATCTAAGAGTAGCCTGAATTTTGTTACCCTTATAGGATAAAACCAATTTATAATAAAATACAATATCTCTAATAAAAAAACATTATTAAAAAAATATTAAATTTTCGTAATTATAAATTTAATAACCATACTTACATCAGAATCAATCAAAACCATTTCAACATTATATGGCTCATTCGGCTTCGCAGTAGGAAACATTTTCCGCAAACAAATTACACGTACCTTGAGTGAGTCTCCATGATTGTTTATCAGCATTAATAGACTCAACACGATCAACAACAAAAGAAATTATTATGATATGAAAATAAAAACTTGCCAACATCAAATATAAAATATTAAATATTCATTCAACTCAAATTGAAGAACAAATTCAAGCAAAAGAAACAAATACTTGAGATAAGTTAATGAGGTAACACTACCCTTATTTATATACTAATTTTGGCTCCAAACCATGGCTTCAACTTTTCCCTCTTAAACAAATATTCGAATTCAAATTTTAAAAATCATTTTTGGCTCCAAGGTTTTGGGCAAGACACCAAAGTAACTCATCTTATAGATTTCACCTTCTTTGACAACACTTTTGAATTGTCTTAACACAGCTTTTATAACAGTAGCCTGGATTTTTTTACCCTAATAAAAAAACAATTTATAATCAAATACAATATCTATAATAAAATAAACATTATTAAAAAATATAAAAATTTCGTAATTATTAATTAATTTAACAATCATACTTACATCAGAATCAATCAAAACCATTTCAACAGCATATGGCTCATTCGGCTTCGCAATAGGAAACATTTCCCATAACCGAATTACACGTACCTTGAGTCTCCATGATTGTTTATCAACATTAATAGACTCAACACGATCAACAACAAACGACATTTTTATGATATCTAATAAAAACTTACTAACACCAAATATAAAATAAAATATTAAATATTCTTTCAACTCATATGGAAGAACAAATTGCAACAAAAGAAATTGCAACAAAAGAAACAAATACTTGACATGAGTTAATAGGTAACACTACCCTTATTTATAGACTAATTTTGGCTCCAAACCTTGCCTCAAAATTTTCCCTCTTAAACAAATATTCCAATTCAAAATTCAAATTCTTTTTTTGGCTCCAAGGTTTTGGCTCTTAAATACTAATTCAAAATTCAAATTTCAACTTTTACCTCCAACATGTATTTTTGGCTCCAACTCTAACTAATAATAAAAAAAATATATTTATATTTATTTATTTATATTGTATTAAATTAAATTTTACAATATAAAATTCAATTTAAATGTAAATTATAAATTATTTTTCCATTATTAAATTAATATCTATAATTTTAATTTTTAATTATAATGATTCATTATTATTAAACTAATTAATAATATCTTTCAACTTTTTTTACTTTAATATTCAAATTATTATTCTCTGTATTTTTCATTTTTCATATTTCAAATTTAAAATTTTAAAAAAATTTCATATTTAAATTTTTTATTTTTCATATTCAAAATTTGACAAAATAGAATAGTTTTCTATTAATTGGATGGTCGTATTACTATAATCTATTTTGTTATCAAATAATTTTAACTAAAATCTTCAATAATGACAATTATTTAAGGTATATTCATATTTATGTATCATTATAATTATTAATATTAGTTTATAGTTTATTTTATATTTCATATTCTACCCAAAAATCACAAGAATAGCGTTACGTAAAAATTATTCTTATTCATTATTAATTATTAATATCATTATTATTACTATTACTATTATTTATATTGTATTACTTATTTAATATTCTAGCCAAATATCACAAACTAAAGGGCAAAAGCGGAAATGCACTGTCCAATCAATAGTACTATTTTGTCTCCTACCACATCCTCCATCGTGGATAGATAGATATGCACCCTATAAAAGGTGTCCTACAAACCAATACCACGTTTTGATCATTTCACTGACAAAAATTGCTTAAAAATAGAAACAAAGGAAATTTTTTGACAGACTTGTTGGAGTATATTACTAGTGAGTTCCTTAACCCCTCTTCTCTGGGTCTTACATTTGCATTCGCTGTTTCTGCTATTTAAAAATAACAATCATGCCAATCAAGCCAATCTAATTACTATCTTACTCTCAAAAGCAAAAGCAAATTCGTTGTATGCTTCCATATGTCTGTCTTGAACTTTGTTTGATATCAATCAATTTTTAAAATTTGTGCGAGTTCAATGATTCAAGCATTAAACATAAACATAACCAAGCTTAAAATTTAAAAGGAAACAAACATTAACACCAAAATGTATGGATAACATAGAC
Organism: Pueraria montana var. lobata; assembly: GCA_026413185.1. Taxonomy (NCBI): domain Eukaryota; kingdom Viridiplantae; phylum Streptophyta; class Magnoliopsida; order Fabales; family Fabaceae; genus Pueraria; species Pueraria montana. The sequence goes on from CM048655.1 coordinate 52,947,114, forward strand.
CTACAAGAACTATTTTTCAAATGGTTTATAACTCAATATGCATATAGCTTATATAATTAGCAAACCACTCGTCTAAAACTCAAAAAACAGCATTAGTAACTAGTTAGCATGCATAACTTCTCCATCAATGTCTCTAAGCTGTGATACAAAACAAAGGCCTTCCCTATTATGTGATCACCTAGCATTCATTAGTTAGGATATCATATTTCAAATTAGTCAGATATTTCTCTCATCCTATCTTTTACATATCTGTCTCATAATTGTAATTCAAATGTATATATATTCTTGCACCTCAATCAATAATATTGACGATCCTAATTATCTCTATTCTCTATAAGGTATCAGATTAGCTCAGTTTAATTATCTCGATCCTAATACCGAGGGAGTCTAGCTCAGTTGGTTGAGCATGGTGCGTGAGTTATTATAAACCCCCTGGTACCGTGTTCGATTCCTACGGATAAAAAAAAATTGTACCAGTTTAGCCTATAGCTTCACAGCCTTCTCCCATGGCTTCCGCACCTACCACCTCTCTTGTGGAACTTACCACCGCATTCACCCTTCCCATTAAACTCAATGCCAACAATCACTACACCTGGCACACACAAATTACTCATCTCCTAAAGGCCCATGATCTCTATAGGTACGTCACCGGTGACACCCTTTATCCCCCTCTATTTTATTCTCTATAGAAAAAAGTAGACAGCGGGAGAGAGTAAAAAAAATAAGGTGAAAAAATGGGAGAAAAAAAATTTGTGGGTCCACAATGTATCATACAATGACACTTGACAAAAGCTGGTTAGATTTTATAATATAGATGATAGTCAGTTTCTTTCGAAAGATTATACTTCTTAACTCTTAAATAGGTGAGTAATTTTGATTATTTTATTTTATCCAATTATTATTATATAAAAATGTTGAAAATATAATTTTCAACACATTTTTATTTATTTTCTATTAATAGATAAATTTCACGTAATATGAGTTTCACAAAGATTAAACTAGTTATCATACATAACTTCTCCATGGTTTTAAATAGCGGACCGCAACGTGCAATGCGGCTGCAATATTGCAGTTGCGGTCCTCTCTGCAACCGAATCAAGCCGCAATTGCAGAGTGATTTGAAATCACCTGTAGCAGCAGCAACATAGCCGCATTATAACTGCAACGTGATGCATCAGCCACCGCACCACCGTATGATCAACTGCAACTGCCGTCCGACCAGCCGCAACCGCTGTCTGATTGACTGCAACTTCCTTTCACAATCACGTTCCGTTCAATTTCTCAGTCAAAATAAAAAATTTCAGATCCCAGAAGTTCCCAGAAGAATCAATTTCAGCTTTGAAGAATAAACATATAACCTTTCTTTTCTTAGTCATTCCCCTCTTTGCCTCTTTCAATTTTCGATCTTTACCTCTGGTAAACACTAGTGCGGTAGTGTCCATTGATTTCTTGCTTACAACTTGTTTCATCTATGGCAGAAGGGATGAGGGCTGCCATGGCCATGGATGGCTGAAGCTGAGTGGGTGTGGGTGGGTGGGTGATGAGGGAAGATATGTGGGGGCTTACTAATGAAATAAAACGTGAAAGAAATACGGATAGGGACGATGATGGTTTGATGAAAAAAAAAGGGGACAATTAGTTTTTTTTAATTTATTTAATAGATTTGTTTAATATTACTACTCACATGTTCTCATTATATCTTTAATTTAAATTTGTACATTCTCAAATATTAATTTTAATTTATTTGATAAATTAGTAAAAAAATAAATGGTAGTTTAAAATGTTAGCTGAAAGGTAAATGTATATTATTAAATAAATTAACAGTTTTATTACCTATAATTATATTATCAAGATAATAATTATAGTATAATAAATTTTAAGATGTTTATCTATAATATTATTATTTGAATTATAATTAAATTTAAATTATGCATAAAGATTAGAAAAAGTTTTAAAAAAGCATAGAAGCTTTATATAACATTGTAAATAAAATGTATATAAAGAATTATAAATTTTTTTAGTATTTGGTGCAAACATTTAATAATTTAATGCCGCAACGGCCGTAATCCGCATCGCAGTAGCCGCAATGTCCACAATCGCAGAGGCCGCAACCGCGACCACAATCGCGACCACAATTTAAAACCATGCTTTTCACTAATTTGAATCTTATTTTTTATTTGATGGAACTTGAACTGATTGCAGGCAAACTAAATTCGTAAAGATTTAGCATACATGAGCTCATGCAATCCAACAATTGCTCTTGACTAAATCATCTAAGCTGATACAGTGGGCATTAGGCTGATTTTTTTTTGTTTTCTATAAATCTTAAAAGGAATTGCAGCTTGAACTTAACAATTGTATAGATTCTATGTGTGAATACGTATGCACCATGTAAAAGGTTGTTACGGACAGAAACTATAATGTTTTTTTTTTCTCACACAAATCATGCATTCAAAGGCACGTTCAACGTAGTTTTTGTCAAAGGAAATTTTGGAGTACAGCATAGTTGAACACAGAAACAAACACAGCCTTAAAAGCTGGTTTCAATTGTTCTGTGTGAATATATATGCACCCTATAAAAGGTGTCCTGCAAACCAATACCACGTTTTGATCATTTCACTGACAAAAATTGCTTAAAAATAGAAACAAAGGAAAATATTTGACAGACTTGTTGGAGTATATTACTGGTGAGTTCCTTAACCCCTCTTCTCTGGGTCTTATACATTTGCATTCGCTGTTTCTGCTATTTAAAAATAACAATCATGCCAATCAAGCCAATCTAATTACTATCCTACTCTCAAAAGCGAAAGCAAATTCGTTGTATGCTTCCATATGTCTGTCTTGAACTTTGTTTGATATCAATCAATTTTTAAAATTTGTGCGAGTTCAATAATTCAAGCATTAAACATAAACATAACCAAGCTTAAAATTTAAAAGGAAACAAACATTAACACCAAAATGTATGGATAACATAGACCTACAACAACTATTTTTCAAATGGTTTTTAACTCCATATGCATATAGCTTACATAATTAGCAAACCACTCGTCTAAAACTCAAAAAACAGCATTAGTAACTAGTTAGCATGCATAACTTCTCCATCAATGTCTCTAAGGTGTGTGATACAAAACAAAGGCCTTCCCTACTATGTTCCACAACCACACACCTGCAAAGAGCATAAAAGAAACACGATAGTCAAACAAAAAATGACTATAACAAATGTTAACTGAGTTTGAAATAGAAGATACAAGGCTAAATCCGAAGCCAGAGTAAGTTTTAATGATGAAAGATGGCACATTTTGTCCAAAGTAAAAAAAAAAAAAAAAAAGACCACCACTTAGTCTGTGAGAAAATCACAGAAACAACAACTAAAATCACATAACTCTGGATACTATTAAGTAAAAAGAATCCTCACCTTAAATTAATAGTGGTAGATGATTTGAATAACATTCCAGACACCATAATCAGAATCAAATTCATATATATATTTCAAAGCCACCTTCAGGGTAGTAATCATAATAATCAGATTCAGAGTCATCTTCACTGTAGCCATTCAAAGTCATATTCATAGCCATCATCATTGTGGTAATACTCATAGCTATCATCATTGTAGTCATATTCATAGCCATCATCATTGTAGTCATATTCATAGCCAATGCTGTGGTCATGGCCAAGCTCATAATCATAACCATTGTGACTCTCAAGTAGATCATCACATTCACTGCTCTTAAGTGTAAGACTCAAAAGCATTTAGCATCCATGGTAAAAGCCACACTAAATTAGTATGAATAAGAAAAGCAAAGTCGATTCCATCATAAAAGAAACCCACAATTAGGCATCTCTGCAAATCTTCTTTGAAAAACTATATTGAGACAGTTTCTAAATTAAACATATAAACTTGAACATTGGTTCCACTACTTTAACATCCATCCATAAATAATTTTACTATATCATTGAAAATGTTCTTCGTAAGTACAAGGGGACATACCTTGCGGCCTCGGAAGTTATGTCTTCTAACTGTGTTCTTCGTGCTCCGAAATACTAGTACTAACAAGTAACAACTGTGCTCTTCGAAAGACACCAATGTTAAAGTGAAACCAAGAGTCGTGAAATGCATATTTTAAAGTGACAAAGTTTAGGGCTTTTATACCTTCTTTGTCCGTTGTCACTTCGTATTCCACGTAGAAAATCCATTGGGCCTTTGTTAGGTCCAACCCTAGTTCAGAATAAAATATATTATTTATTAACTATTATTGTAAATGTTGAAAAAAAAACTATTATTGTAAATAATACTCCCTTTGGACTGAAATATAAGCAAAAAAAATTGTATGTGTGTTGGACTAAAATATAAGCAAATTTTAACTAACTCTCTCCTATTTAATGATACCATCCCCAAAATACCCTTCATTTAATTAGAGTTTTATTTTCAATCACCTTTTCTTTTTTTGTCTTATGCAATTAAATGTAAGGGGTACTTTAGAAAATGAGTTAATCTTTTTATTGAGACTATCAAAATTAAATGATGCTAACTAACTTTCTTAAAAGGTGTGATTTAGTTTTTTTTTCTTATATTTCAGTCCGGAAGGAGTATAATTTTATTAGAAAAATGAAAAATGTAATTTATTTTCTAAATTTTAGTAATTATTCTAATTTTTTTTAATAACAATATCAATTTTTCTGACTTTTATTTTTTATAATATAGATAATTTAATTTCAATTATATACTATTGAAGATATTTTGCACCATTTGATTTTTAATAACAATATCATTTACACTTTACCTTTCCAGTAATTTATCTTTTCGAAGTTTCAATATTACAATGGGCAAAAATACGATCCCTCCATTATCTGTTTCCGCTTGGTCGTACTGAATAAAATCAAAGACAACAAAAACTGTTAATATCAACCCAACATTTTAAGCCGCTCAAAAAATCATTTTAAAAAATATTTATTATATTTTTAATATAATATATAATAAACATTTTTATTACCTTTTTTACTTTTAATTGTTTAAAATCATTTTTAATTTTTAAAGATATCAGTTGAAAAATAAAAATAAAAATGTAAAACAAAATTCTGCTTTTTGTTTCCTTGTAAGTACTGTAGTAAGTAGTAACTACCACCTGATATGACATGCATGCTGGTTCCGCGTGCATGAGTAGCAGCAGGTCAAAATACGAATCCTGAAATTAATCTTTTGTCATCCTATGCTATATTCCACAATCAAGCCAACATAATTACCATCCTACCCTCAAACATGAAAAGCAATTTCGTATTATGTCTGTCTGTCTTGAACTTTGTTTGTATCAATCAATTTTTAAATTCTGTGCAAGTTCAATGGTTAAACGTACAAACATAAACATAAACAAGCAGAAAATTTAAAACAAACACACGTGTTCACCAACAAATACTGGTCCAATTCAACCTGGATAACAAATGCTTAGTTTAACTATTTTTATTGGTTCATAACTCCATATGCTTAGGTTTACATATCATGTAAACTAAAACTACTCGCTTAGAACTAACATCAGCACTAGTTGAATGTAAAAAACATCAGCAGTCAGCACTAGTAACTAGTTATCAACTTATCCTACACAGCTTCTCACTCACTATCTCTAATGTTTAATAAGACGTGATACAAAACAAAGGCTTTCACTACCACACACCTGCAAAGAACATAAAAAGAAAGATGATAGCCAAACAAGAAATGACTATAACAAATGTTAACACCGAGTTTTTTTTTTTGTTTTTTTTAAGCAAAAAGAAGGACCTACAGAGGCCACAATGGCCAGAGAAATCCCAGCTAGGCTGGCACCCCACTAACCATCAAGCCATAACAGCAGGTCCCTAATATCATTACAGGAAGGTTGGGGGACATAAACCTGACCCAACAACAAAAAGAGACAAAAAGCACTACCTAAACCTAAAAGAAGGTAACACATTCTTATCTTTCAGCATATGTTGAGCAAGGAAAGTGCGAGTGGAATCACACCAACAAAGACCATGTACATTAGAACCATGCAAGACTAACGTATCTACACAAGGATTATCCTCGCGATAAATATGACCATTGACCAACCAAGAAATCCATAGACTTTGTTATCTGAATAGTATTTCTTCACCTATTTTTATTCTTCCAAGGAACCAAATCAAATTTTTTAAAAGCTGCAACAACTAGTAAGGAATCACATTCTAACCACAACTTCAACCAACCCTTTTGTTGAGCAATATCAATTGCTGTCATAACACCCATGAGCTATGCAAAGAAAGCGTTTTGGACTCCAAGAGGCAATGCAAAACAGCCAAGATTATCCACATCAGAATTTCGAAAAATATCCCCACAGCCAGCTCTTCCAGGAGCACCATGAGCAGCACCGTCTGTGTTGCATTTGATCCAACCCGTTAAAGGGGGTGCCTTCTTGGATGACATTCCACCGAGAAAGCTTTTAACCCGACAAAATCCTGAATAGAATTAGTCATGTTAGCTGAAGAGAAATCACCTGAGAGTTTAACATAGTTGCTGAGTTAGAAATAGAAGATAAAAGGCTAAATCAAAGGACTGAAGTTAAGATAGCACATTTTATCCAAAGTAAAAAAGAAAATAAAACCATCACTTTGTCTCAGATACAACGAGTATTTGGGTGAGCATTTGCAACAGTGACTTTGAATGAAATTAATTTTGTTAATTTGATTTCAATTAAAATTAATTTTAAGGTGATGTGATTCATATTTAAATATTTTAATTTTAAAAATAAATTAGTAATAAAAGTTAGTATAAATTTTTTTATGTATCACAAACACTATTTAAAATTACTTCAATTCAAAAATAATTCTACACCCACAATCAATTCTATGGAATAAAACATGTAATAATGTGTTTGGATTAATCTCATGGCCAGCAATGAACAATTATTTTTTCATTGTAAAAGTTACAAATAGTTACTTCTAATTTTTTATGATATCATCATGATTTATAAAGTAGAATTGATTATTGCTTATTATTCAAACACACACTAAAATTTACCTAAAAATCAAGTTAACTAACACTATAATTACGGATTATGTGAATCGAAACACAATATTAATCACATAAAAATAACCATAAAAGATAAATTAAAATCACATAACTCAGAGATCTTATTAAAGTAAAACGAACCTTATTCACTGTTTCTTGCAGATGTAATTGTAACGAATATAACCACGGTCGTCATAGCCAACCTCATAGCCACGTTCAAAGCCCTTCACGTATAGCCACTGCTACTGTATCCACGTTTATAGCTTTTATCTGGCTGTTTCTGCTCCTTCATCTTCACGTTATGGTTCCCTACCTTGTGCTCTGTTTTGTTCCCCTCATCGTTCTTAGTTCTTACCCTTGTGGTCCTCGTGGCTCTTACCCTTGTGATCCTTGTAGAGAGACCCTCCCATTCCCCACATTATAATAAGAATCATCCCACCATGGACATGCCATTGTTTCAGAGTTTTTTAATGAGATAAAACAAAGGAAAACAAGCACTTACAAGGAAGGAAGTGAATGATAACTAAGAAGGAAAGATATTTATATGACCGAATAGGTAATACTATTATACAACGTTTGGAATCAAATTATAAAAAAAAGAAATTATTAACGTGCATATACTTTTCTTTAATTTCATCTCGATTCACAATTTTCTTCCTATCTCTTTTCATTTTATTTTCATCACAACACTTAATTATCACATTTATCACTTCTCTCTAATCTATCTATCTATACATAAATAGATAGTAAGATCTAACTTAAGCTGCTAATCATTATGAAAAAGAAGTCGTGGAGGAGTTTCTTTTAGAGATGATGACAACTTTGGTTCCTTTGGAGGAACTGGTCCATGAGAGTTCAGTTGACTAATTACTTGCATTTGCACGTTGGGAAAATCCTGAGATAGTGTGTGGTGCAGCTTGGTGCTTGACTTGCCTGCATTGTGAAAGTGCTATTGTTGAAGTTTGGTGAATCCAATATGGCTCAGAAGTCCTTTGGATGAAATGAGGTGCCTAAACCATATAATGAACCGTTTAACTTACCAGAAAAGTTTGCAGCCATACTTGGGAGCCTAAGCTTTAAGCATCTGCCATGAAAAACAATTACATGTCTAGCCTGAATCCCTCAAGACTCTCTCCTTTGTCTCAACCAAATCAAGGCGAGGATCAATTCCAGTTAATTAAGAACCTCCCAGGCAAAAGTTAGTTTGCAGCTAGTGAAGGCAAAATAGTTCACCCTGAGAGGTTCTTACCTAGAATTGACTCTCCTTGCTTTGGCTGAGACAAAGGAGAGAGCCTTAAAGAATGCAGGCTAGACATGGAATTGCTTTAACGGCTGATGCTTAGAGCTTAAGCTTTAAGGATGGTTGCAAACTTTTTTTATGAGTCAAACACTTCATTGTACGGTTTAGGCACCCCATATCAGCCAATGGACTTCCAAGCCACATTGGATTCACTAGACTTCAACAATAACATATATATATATATATATATATATATATATATATATATATATATATATTTGTTAAAGAGAGATATACTCATATACATATACTTAATTTATATGAATAAACAGTGTAGATATTCCAATCTTCAAACCACAAATATATTAAAAAAATGCTCACCTGGTTAAGTGGAATGAACATCTATTACGCAACTAGGGAATCGACAACACCTCTAAAATGCGAACCAGCATCTTTGCGCAATTGACAGCTTACCCTTTGTAACCAATACTACTATTGTCAAAGAACAAGAGACTGCAAGACATAACAAGAGACAATAAAATAAGTGATTCAAGTGTCAATATGCGTAAACTGTTTAAAGTATTTAGCCTCCATAGTAAAAGCCCCAATAAAATAGTGTGAATAAGAAAGCAAAGTCGATCCATCAGAAAAGAAATCCACAATTACGCATTTGAAAATTTTCTATGAAAAACTATATCTAGACAGGTTCTAAAACATATGAACCTGGACTCATACCAAGCCACACAACATACCCATTACTGACATCCATCCATAAATAATTATCTATGATTAAAACTGTTTTTCACACACTCAAGAAGGAAAAGATCACGTACCTCACAGCCTCTAAGCTCAAGTCAAGAGGTGAGGAATAAACTGAAGGGGCTAGGTTTAGGGTTTTTTTATAGCACTTTCCTTGTTCTCAATTAATGAATAATCAATTCAAATATGAAATATTCATTAATGACACCATCAAAACCCACTATCCTTCACCCAAAACCTAATAATAAATGTGCATTTAAAATTTACTATCTATTTAAATGATTTTATAATATAAAGTAAGGGAGTTTTGGCTAAGGGTGGCAAAACCTACCAACCCGTTCCACCATTGGCCAAGCCAAAAAAATGGGTTAAAAATTTAAACATGTCTGTTTATGCTCGGGTTAGTGGGTTGGCCCGCCAAAATCAAAAAATAAAAAATAATAATAAATATTTTTTAATTAATTTATCTTTTATAAATATTAAGCAATAAATACTTATTAAAAAATTAAAGGTATTATCTTAAATTTTAAAAATAATTTATCTAGACAAAAAACAAATTAAATAAATATTGATAATATATGAATAAAATATAAAAAAATTGATTATATTTTTTAATAAAAAAAAAGTTGGTAGGTTGACCCATCCCGACCTGCCCTCATCCCATTTTTTGGCTAGTCAAAACAGGACAGGTCAAATTAAGTGGGTTGACAACCTCGATCCAACCAACCAAAAAAAACAGGCCAAAACAGGTTGGCTCGGTGGTCTAACCCGTTTTGCCACCTTTAGTTTTGGCACACTTTTTCCCATTTGAAATAAGGGTATTTGAGACATTTTTTTAGTTATTTTTATTTTTTATTTATTTAATAAATCATATTAATTAATTGGACATTAAATAAATAGTAGATTTTAAATGCTATTAATTAATTGGACATTAAATAGGTAGTGGATTTTAAATGCTATTAATTCGTTGAACATTAAATAGGTAGTGGATTTTAAATGCTATTAATTCATTGAACATTAAATAGATAGTGGATTTTAAATGTATATTTATTATTAGTTATTAGAGGAAGAATAATAGATTTTAATGATGTCATTAATGAATATTTGAATTCATGCATTCATTAATTGATTATTATGCATTCATTTATTATATTTATAAATTTTAATTTTTAAAAATAAAAATATGAGAAATGATACTTGCATAACAAATTATACAAAGTGTACAACCAATCAATTATATTATATAAAAGAAGGTTTTGTCACGTATGTTGATACCACATGGCAACACCATATTAATTCTTTTTCCGTCAAAATGAAGACAGTTTTATTTTTATGATAATTTTAAATTTAAAATTGTATAATTCATATTAATTGATAAGACTAATTTAAATTCATATTCAAATTTGAACATGATCAATATTTTAAGATATTTATGATTTAAATTTTTAAATTGTTTAATTCATATTAATTGATAACACTAATTTAAATTCAAATTCATATTCAAATTCAAATTCAAAATTATAACAAATTAAAATAAAAAATTGTGCAATTAGATGTTTTATCTCATAATTTTATAATGCAAATATATAATTAATAATTTAAACAATATCTATATATACATGTGTGGATGATAATAAAATTTGAACATTATCAATATTTTAAGATACTTATGATTTGAAATTTTAAATATTTTAATTCACATATTCAGTTAATTTTATTAAATATAGTAATTAAAATAATTACAATGAGTATATAATTTGATATTCTGATTAAATTAATCAATTAAATCATTAAATCTTAAATAAATTTTGATTTTATATAATTCGGTAATTATTATTGTGATTTTATGATTTACCTTAAATAATAATAATAATAATAATAATAATAATAATAATAATAATAATAATAATAATAATAATATTATTATTATTATTATAAAAGAATATTTTATCATGTAGGTAGATGCTACGTGACAACACCACATTCATTTATCCCCTCCAAAATGCCATTAAATAATTTATTTTATTTTTAATTGATAAATATATATTTATGGTAATTAAGATGATTATTTAATTATGAAATACTTCATTACATTAATCAATCATGACTAGAATATTCTAATTAATTAATAATATAATTATGTAATCTGATTCAAATTAATTAATAGCACTAATATATATTTTGTTTCAAATTTAAAGTAAATTTAAATTTAAAAATGTTGCAAGATTTATTTTAGTAGAGCAATCTTTACCATTATTCTGTTACAATATTATAATCATGTCATTGAAATGAATAATTTAAATTAAATTTAAGTAAATCAATCTTTACCATTAATTTGTTACAATATTTATGAATATGAACACTTCTCGCCGATTCAAAATTCAAAATTATAACAAATTAAAATGAAGAAATCGTGCAATTAGATTTTTTTATCTCGTAATTTTATAATGCAAATATATAATTGATAATTTAAATAATATCTATATATATGTGTGAATGATAATAAAATTTGAACATTATCAATATTTTAAGATATTTATGATTTGAAAATTTAAATTATTTAATTCATATTAATTGATAACACTAATTTAAATTCATATTCATATTCAAATTTGAATGTGATCAATATTTTAAGATATTAATGATTTTAAATTTTAAATTGTTTAATTCATATTAATTGATAACACTAATTTAAATTCAAATTTTCATTTTAAAATATAAACTATTATTATAAATATTAAGCACACACGTCTAAACCATTCAATTTCAATTCTAATTTGCATTAACTTCATCCAATCATACAATGTCTCCCAATTTTGACTCAATTAAGTGTTAATGTCCAAAACGAGTGAAAGACATGGAGATTACAAGTTATAGTTCTTCGTCTTTGGAGAGTCTCAAACTTCAAACAACAACATCTAAAGGATTTTATCAAAATGATCATCATGGATGACAAGGTATCTGTTAATTTTTTTATTTTATTTATGTACTCATTGTATTCATAACTATTGATTTTGTTTTATGCAGTTTGACAAAATTTAGTGTACCATTTAGAGTAATTCTATTGATGAATTTGAGACATTGTTAAGGGAGGGGAAGTGCTACGAGATTAGAAATTTAATCGTGACTATAAACAATTATAAATACAAGGTCACGAATCATCCGTATATGATATATTTTAAACAAGTGACCTTTGTGAAGCCGATTGCTGATTCCTCTATCACATTTTTTGGATTTACTATACGGATATTGTTGATTTCTCATTTTTTCTATTTATTATGTTTTATAAAAATCTTTGAATGAAATTTTAATTTAATTACTCTTGTATTTTTAATCAATATTTTATTTATTAAGTTTTCATAATTAATTAAAGTGCGGGTAACGAGTACGGACACGGGTACATACATTTACATATCCAACGGAAAAAGACACGGGTATTAAAGTTACTATCCAACGGGTGGGAGTCTGGATATGGGAGTTTTTTTTACATTGTCATCCCTTAGTGTCTCAATTTTGTAGAAAGTTGTTTTTAGTCTCTCAACTTCACTTTTGGGGACTAAAAAGTGACTAAAAATATGTTATTTTTAATCCATCAAATTTATTTTGGGGAATTAAGTAAAAAAAAAAACTTTGGGGGACTAAAAATAACATTTTGCGAATTAGAGATTAAAATAACTATTTTTAATTGGGGGGACCAAAACCAAAACTACCCAAAATTTGAGGGACTAAAAACATATTTAATTAAGCCAAAATATTTTATATTATTTATTTTTATTAAAATTAAGTATATATTTAAGTTGTATACAAATGCAAATGTATTTATAAAGATAATAATTTTTTAAAAACAAACATTTATATATATATATATATATATATATATATATATATATATATATATATATATATATGATATAAGACATATATAAATATAAGATTATTTAAATATATATTAATATTCATAATTATCATAATTAAAATGAATACACTTATATATTTGTTATATATTAAATACATATTTGCTAAAAAATATTTATATAAAATTTAAAAATAACTAAGAAATACATACAAATATAATAATATAAAAAAATGTAGATTATATATTTAACACCCGTGCAGGACACGGGGTTATTAAGCTAGTATTATCTAAAAAAAAAGTGTACAACCAATAGAGAGAAAGAGAGAAAAAAAGAGAGATAAATTTGAATTTGAAATCAATCAATTCAATTATATTATATAAAAGAAGGTTTTGTCACGTAGGTTCATGCCACGTGGCAACACCATATTGATTCTTTTCCCGCCGAAATAAAGACGATTTTATTTTTATGGTAATTTTAAATTTTAAATTGTTTAATTCATATTTAATTGATAACAATAATTCAAATTCATATTCATATTCAAATTTGAACGTGATTAATATTTTAAGATATTTATGATTTGAAATTGTTTAATTCATATTAATTGATAACACTAATTTAAATCTAAATTCAAATTCAAAATTATAGCAAATTAAAATAAAAAAAATCGTGCAATTAGATTTTGCCATGCAGGTTGATGCCACGTTGCAACACCATATTGATTATTTTTCTGCCAAAATAAAGACGATTTTATTTTTATGGTAAATTTAAATGTTAAATTGTTTAATTCATATTTAATTGATAATAATAATTTAAGATATTTATGATTTGAAATTTGAAATTTTTTATTCATATTAATTGATAACACTAATTTAAATTCAAATTCAAATTCAAAATTATAACAAATTAAAATAAAGAAATCGTGTAATTAGATTATTTATCTTATATTTTTATAATGCAAATATATAATTGATAATTTAAACAATATCTATATATACATGTGTGGATGATAATAAAATTTGAACATTATCAATATTTTTTTTTATCATTATCAATATTTTAAGATATTTATGATTTGAAATTTTAAATTATTTAATTCATATTAATTGATAACACTAATTTAAATTCATATTCATATTCAAATTTGAACGTGATCAATATTTTAAGATATTTATGATTTGAAATTTTAAATTTTTTAATTCATATTAATTGATAACACTAACTTATATTCAATTTTCCATTTTAAAAATATAAACTATTATTATAAATATTAACCACACACATCTATTTTTTTCTATTTTTAATTCATAAAAATGCATCAATTATAGTAATTAAGGTGATTATTTAATTAATCATTCATAATTTAAACATTCTAATTGATAATACAATTATATATTCTAATTCAAATTAATTAATATCACTAATATATGTTTTGATTCAAATTTAAATTAAATTTAGATTTAAATTTAAAAATCTTGCAAGATTAATTTTTGGTTCAAATTAATAAATAACACTATTACATATTTTGTTTCAAATTTAAAGTAAATTTAAATTTAAAAATACTGTGAGATTTATTTTAGTAGATCAATCTTTACCATTATTTTGTTACAATATTATAATCCTATCATTAAAATGAATAATTTAAATTAAATTAAATAGTTAGATATCCATCCCCATCTCCATTAAAAAATTCGAATAATACCCATATCTATACCCGATCAAAGTGGGTATTCTCATCAAAGTCGGGTCGTATTCAGGTCGGTACCCACGGGTTTGGGGCTCTTTGTCATGCCTACTTGAAATTACTAAAGAAAATTTTACAGTCTCTTAGTTATTAGCCTAAATAAAATATGACTAAAATTTCATTATATCCATTATCTTATTTTTTGTATTGATCATTAATATTTTTATTGTAATCTACTGATCTATAAGTTCAATTGCCCATAATTATATTTTTTTTTAATAATTAACATTAGACATTTATCTTCTTTATGATGAAAATATATATTTTAAAGAAAAATTAATAATTACAAAATAAATTATAAATTTTGTTATCATTAATATTTTTATTAAAATTATGTATATATTTAAATTATATATAAATGCAAATATCTTTATAAAGATAATAGTGTTCTAAAATAAATGTTTATATAAATTAAAATGATATAAGACATGTGTAAATATAAAATTATTTAAATATATATCAATATTCATAATTAATTTTATATATCTTTTACATATACATATATAAAAAAATTAAAATTAAAAAATACATTAAAAATTATAAATTATAAACTCAACACCCGTGGAAGGCACGGGTTATTAAGCTAGTGTAATAAATGATAGGGTGGAGGAGAGAGAGATAGACACAAAAGATCATGTTGTACTCCCTCCGTCGCCAAATGAGTATTGTCCTAGTTTTTTTTTTTACACAGACCAAGAAAAACTATTAAATAGATGAAAGAGTGAAGTAATTATAATTTTTATTATAGACTCAAACTCAATGAGAAACTCGTCTCTTCCATCACCGATGACATATTTTGTGTCTATTTTTTTAATAATCTATGGCAGTTTTTAGCCGCCAATGATGTTGAGTTTAAATATATGAGGAATGTGTATTTTGTAGCAGTTTATAGCTACTGGAAACTATATTTCCGTTAACAGTATTAACATCATTAGAGTAGAGAGACTAAAACCAAGTTTTTCTGAAAGTGCAAGGACTAAAATGGTTGATTCAAAAGTACAGGAACTAAAACCAAGTTTTTATGAAAGTACAGAGACTAAAAACATATTTTACCCATAAATAAAAATATATGAAAAATAGAGTAGAAATAACTAGTGGATTCTATAATTTTAAATTTCTCTTCTCTCTCATTTCCCTATAATCAAACACAATTATTTTCTATCCATTTCTCTCCTCTCCACACTATTTAATTTCCTTCTACTAAAACAAGAATAAAGATGTGTTCTACATGTATTATCAATTGACTCAAACTTAATGAGTGATAATAATTTTTTAATACACTTTTTTTATTAGGAAGTAAGCAAATTATGTCATGCTTTGGCGAAGGGTCAAATTAAATTATATGCTAGCAATCAAATGTTTGATTATTTACCATCTTGTATTGATTTTCTTCTTTTGAATGAAATGAAATAATTTAGTTTATGTAAAAAAATACACTTTTATATTAGTTAATGAAATCTCTCTGTAGTTTGAAAATGAGACCCTCTAAACAAGAATGGAAACTCATAATATTTAATAAAACTCGGATGAATTTTACTGAAAAGAAAGAGTGGATGGCTAATATTTCTCTCTCAGCTCTAAGTTAAGTTATTAGATGCATAAAATTACCAGGCCAGCGAAGGGAAAGTCCTTCCAGGGATGCTGCGATGCCACCTGGCCGTCAGAGAGTGCCGCAAAGGCGTCCGGCAACACGTGGACCAATGAGGTAGCAAGAATTACACCGGCAGCGAAGCATTTGATCACCAAGATGGCCATGTCATAGAGAGATTTTCCCTGAAAATATCGTGCCAGCATGACGGGCGCCGACACGCCCGTCATGCTGGTCACAAAAATCGAGAAGACGGAAATCACCTTCAGGTGTGCTGCAGTCGTGCCGTTGCGGCACGCGGCAGCCTGAGCCAAGTCCGTCACGCACTCCGCCATCGTGTGAACGAATTAAGAGTTGGAATTGAGAGTGTTGCATAGAATGGTGGAGAATCTTAAAGAGAGATGAAATGATGCGCACTATAGTTTGAGTTGGGGTTTTGTATTGTATCTTTTTCTTTTAGTGAAGAGGTCCCATGCATGCACTTGTCCACGAAGAACGTTTTCTATTGGTGGTTGCTTTCGTGTACTGCGTCTGAAATCCATCAACGTTCGTGCAAGTGCATGCCTTTCATGAACTGTTCACTGTTCAATCTTTCGTCACGCACTTAATTTTTAAAGGTTACACGTAAAGAAGGAGATGACGAAAGTTATAAGTTGCTAGTGGCTAGTGCTGTCGTGATGTTTCTTAATTGGAAAATTAGTTTTTTTACCCCCACATTCTTTGATCAGTGCGTGTATCTTGAAAGAGAAAAGAGAGATTGAAAGAAGAAAACATACAAAGGAAGACACCCCGTTGGGTTGGTGCACCATGTAGAGTAAAAAAATCCCAGGCTTGACCCCCACTTTATACAGCAACATGCACCATGTTGAATTAAAGCTTGTATCCCGGCCATGCTGCTTTCTTTGCTTTTAATATTTGTTTCATTTAAAAAATGATGGGATGATAGTAAGTGTATCAAATTGATAAAGAAAGAATAAAACAGTAAAAATGAAGTATAGTTTTCAGGAATTGATCAATTCGCAATTCATGAAAGTAATTTCTAATAGGAACCACAAAGAAAGAATATAGATTTAGTTTGTTGAAGAAAACCATTATTATAAAAATCAAATTGGACATGCCAAAATGATTAGTCCGATCAGGAACTTATCAGGTGACTAGGGATGACAATGAGTAGGGTCTGGGTAGGGTCCTATAGTACCCGTCCCCATACCCGCGTTTAAAAAAAATACCTGTACCCGGCCCCATACCCGCGCGGGTAGCAACTTTAATCCTCATCTCCGTACCCGCTGGGTACCTATATACCCATACCCGCACCCGCTACTCACACTTTACATATGTATGAAGTTAATAAATCAATAAAAAATTGGCTTACATGTAATTTTGATCCCCTATTTTGTACAACCCCTAATTTTAGTCATCCTATTTTAAAATAGAGACATTTAGTCCTCCTATTTTGCACAATCAGCAATCTTGGTCCCTCTATAGAGACATAGTCTTCCAATTTTGTAAAATCCGTAATTTTGGTCCTTTCATCAAATTGAAAGCATTGACAGTTAAGAGATTAATGTTGACCTTGACGTGGTCCAAATATAGTGATGTGACACGAGATTATTTATTTATGTTTTAATTATTTTAAATAATGAGTAATAATTATTTGTTTATCTACGTCACTAAAACACATGTCACGTCGATTTTAATGGTTGGGATAATCGTGAGTCCTAAAATAGAAATCACAAGTCTTAATCATTTATTTTAAATTAGTTCTACATTGTTGAAATACATGGCACATCATAATCAAATAAATGATATTACCTTTTTATAAAATATATTTTTCATCAATTATTCTACTCAGTATTTAAAATAATTAAAAACTAAATAAATAATCTCGTGTCACGTCATTATATTTGGACCACATTAAGGTTAACGTTAATCTCTTAACAGTCAACGCTTTCAATTTGATGGAATAACCAAAATTACATATTTTAGAAAATTGGGAGACTAAACGTCTCTATTTTAAAATAGGAGGACCAAAATTGCCGATTATGCAAAATAGATGAACCAAAATTGCATTTAAGCTATAAAAATATTAATTAAAAAATTATTACAAATAAATTGAAAATTCACGCTTAAATAATTCAAACTTAACATTAAAAGCATTCACACATAATATTAAAAATATAAAATATAAAATTATTGTAAGTTATAACATAAATCTTTTACTATTAGTGTTAGTTTATGGAAAATATAAAATTATTTTTTTACAAAAAAGTATATATATATATATATATATATATATATATATATAACATAATTATTTATTTAAGTTATTTTAATTATATATATATATATATGATAGGTGCGGGGCGGGTACTATAGTACCCGTACCCGTACCCGCACCCGCAAAAAATTACGGGTAAATATCCAGCCCTGGCCCCAGTCCCAATAAGCGGGTATTTACCCGACCCGTTTGCGGATATTTTTACGGGTACCCGTAGGGTCCGGGTACACTTTGCCATCCCTACAGGTGACCAAGTTGAGATCGAGTTTCATTTCATCTATGAATTTTGAGTTGGGATTAATTCAATTTTTTCTTTTTTGTTTCTCACTTGTATATCTTCGTTTAAAGACAATCTTGTTCGAGATGCACTTGAACACTAAATGTGTATGTTTCTTTCAGCTGGTATTTGAATCTAGCATTTTAAGAAATTAACTCCTTCGACCAGACCTAATCTCTATTGGTTGAGATTAATTTAATATGATTCTTTAATTCGCTTATAGGATTCACTAAATATTTAGATAATAATTCTTTAGGTAAATAAATTTTTATTCCTATTTAAAAGCTTTAATTCCATAGGTGAAATTAAAGAGAAACAAGCATGAAGATCAACCATCTTTGAGTGGTATCGAGTGGTTCAATTATTATTTTTAACACAGACTCTCAAGGTTCATTCCACTTAGTACACTCATACTACATTAAATTTTCATTCAACATACATATCAAAATTTATTTAAAATAGTGATAATTATTACTATATTAAAAACAAATCATATGAACACCAAATTTAAAGAAACTAAATTTTATTATTTGTGCAAATTAAAGTTGATCTAGAAAGTTATGACAAGACGTAGGACGAGACAGAAAGAAAAAAAAAGTGTGAAGTGAGTTAAAAAAAGAATAATAAAATCAAATTATTATCACTCTTTAAAAATCATAAGAACCAAGTAAAATAGTATATTTGTAATTATTTATTACCTCTCTAACAGCTAACAAGTTAATGTTCTTGTGGTTAATTTAAAGTTATAATTGATTTTAATGGAATTAATTCTGAATTATTGACGACGATTCAGTTATGTACTTAAATTAATCTGGATCACGTATTCAAATTAAAATGTGTTTTTTAATAGATAAAATTTCTACTCGATTTTGATAAGTTGTAAAGTGAAAAATGGGAATTTATATATATATAGGACAAAATGGGTAGAATTATGATTTTTCGTACTTAATTCTATTAATACAATTAACATTTTGGGAATGAAAATAACAGACATATATTTTAACAGTATAAAAGATAAATATAGTTTCAGTAAGTATTGAAGAAAAATGAGTCAATCATTACTTGCGTCAGAATTCATAAAATGTTCGTTTGTAAGAGTATTTAAGTCATGTATTTGAAATTCTAGATGAACACCAGTGCTCTGCACAGTGGAAAAATGTTGGCGTGATCAGCTAGCATTGATTCATCAGAATATTACGTAATCAGCCAGCATTGATTAGTCAGGATATTATGTGATCATCTAGCATTCATTAGTTAAGATATCATATTTCAAATTAGTCAGATATTTCTCTCATCCTATCTTTTACATATCTGTCTCATAATTGTAATTCAAATGTATATATATTCTTGCACCTCAATCAATAATATTGACGATCCTAATTATCTCTATTCTCTATATGGTATAAGATTAGCTCAGTTTAATTATCTCGATCCTAATACCGAGGGAGTCTAGCTCAGTTGGTTGAACATGATGCGTGAGTTATTGTAAACCTCCTGGTACCGTGTTCGATTCCTATGGATAAAAAAAAATTGCATCAGTTTAGCCTATAGCTTCACAGCCTTCTCCCATGGCTTCCGCACCTACCACCTCTCTTGGGGAACTTACCACCGCCTTCACCCTTCCCATTAAACTCAATGCCAACAATCACTACACCTTGCACACACAAATTACTCATCTCCTAAAGGCCCATGATCTCTATGGGTACGTCACCGGTGACACCCTTTATCCCCCTCTATTTGATTCTCTATAGAAAAAAGTAGACAGCAGGAGAGAGTAAAAAAAATAAGGTGAAAAAATGGGAGAAAAAAAATTTGTGGGTCCACAATGTATCATACAATGACACTTGACAAAAGCTGGACAGATTTTATAATATAGATGATAGTCAGTTTCTTTCGAAAGATTATACTTCTTAACTCTTAAATAGGTGAGTAATTTTGATTATTTTATTTTATCCAATTATTATTATATAAAAATGTTGAAAATATAATTTTCAACACATTTTTATTTATTTTCTATTAATAGATAAATTTCACGTAATATGAGTTTCACAAAGATTAAACTAGTTATCATACATAACTTCTCCATGGTTTTAAATAGCGGACCGCAACGTGCAATGCGGCCACAATATTGCCGTTGCGGTCCTCTCCGCAACCGCATCAAGCCGCAATTGCAGAGTGATTTGAAATCACTTGTAGCAGCCGCAACATAGCCGCATTATAACTGCAACGTGATGCATCAGCCACCGCACCACCGTATGATCAACTGCAACTGCCGTTCGACCAGCCGCAACCGCTGTCTGATTGACTGCAACTTCCTTTCACAATCACGTTCCGTTTAATTTCTCAGTCAAAATAAAAAATTTCAGATCCCAGAAGTTCCTAGCAGAATCAATTTCAGTTTTGAAGAATAAACATATAACCTTTCTTTTCTGAGTCATTCCCCTCTTTGCCTCTTTCAATTTTCGATCTTTACCTATGGTAAACACTAGTGCGGTAGTGCCCATTGATTTCTTGCTTGCAACTTGTTTCATCTATGGCAGAAGGGATGCGGGCTGCCATGGCCATGGATGGTTGAAGCTGAGTGGTTGTGGGTGGGTGGGTGGGTGATGAGGGAAGATATGTGGGGGCTTACCGATGAAATAAAATGTGAAAGAAATACGGATAGGGACAATGATGGTTTGGTGAAAAAAAAAAGGGGACAATTAGTTTTTTTTTAATTTATTTAATAGATTTGTTTAATATTACTACTCACATGTTCTCATTATATCTTTAATTTAAATTTGTACATTCTCAAATATTAATTTTAATTTATTTGATAAATTAGTAAAAAAATAAATGGTAGTTTAAAATGTTAGCTGAAAGGTAAATGTATATTATTAAATAAATTAACAGTTTTATTACCTATAATTATATTATCAAGATAATAATTATAGTATAATAAATTTTAAGATGTTTATCTATAACATTATTATTTGAATTATAATTAAATTTAAATTATGCATAAAGATTAGAAAAAGTTTTAAAAAAGCATAGAAGCTTTATATAACATTGTAAATAAAATGTATATAAAGAATTATAAATTTTTTTAGTATTTGGTGCAAACATTTAATAATTTAACGCCGCAATCCGCATTGCAGTAGCCACAATGTCCGTAACCGCAGAGGCCGCAACCGCGACCACAATTTAAAACCATGCTTTTCACTAATTTGAATCTTATTTTTTATTTGATGGAACTTGAACTGATTGCAGGCAAACTAAATTCGTAAAGATTTAGCTTACATGAGCTCATGCAATCCAACAATTGCTCTTGACTAAATCATCTAAGCTGATACAGTGTGCATTAGGCTGATTTTTTTTTGTTTTCTATAAATCTTAAAAGGAATTGCAGCTTGAACTTAACAATTGTATAGATTCTATGTGTGAATACGTATGCACCATGTAAAAGGTTGTTACGGACAGAAACTATTATGTTTTTTTTTCACACAAATCATGCATTCAAAGGCACGTTCAACGTAGTTTTTGTCAAAGGAAATTTTGGAGTTCAGCATAGTTGAACACAGAAACAAACACAGCCTTAAAAGCTGGTTTCAATTGTTCTGTGTGAATATATATGCACCCTATAAAAGGTGCCCTGCAAACCAATACCACGTTTTGATCATTTCACTGACAAAAATTGCTTAAAAATAGAAACAAAGGAAAATATTTGACAGACTTGTTGGAGTATATTGAGTTCCTTAACCCCTCTTCTCTGGGTCTTATACATTTGCATTCGCTGTTTCTGCTATTTAAAAATAACAATCATGCCAATCAAGCCAATCTAATTACTATCCTACTCTCAAAAGCGAAAGCAAATTCATTGTATGCTTCCATATGTCTGTCTTGAACTTTGTTTGATATCAATCAATTTTTAAAATTTGTGCGAGTTCAATGATTCAAGCATTAAACATAAACATAACCAAGCTTAAAATTTAAAAGGAAACAAACATTAACACCAAAATGTATGGATAACATAGCCCTACAACAACTATTTTTCAAATGGTTTTTAACTCCATATGCATATAGCTTACATAATTAGCAAACCACTCGTCTAAAACTCAAAAAACAGCATTAGTAACTAGTTAGCATGCATAACTTCTCCATCAATGTCTCTAAGGTGTGTGATACAAAACAAAGGCCTTCCCTACTATGTTCCACAACCACACACCTGCAAAGAGCATAAAAGAAACATGATAGTCAAACAAAAAATGACTATAACAAATGTTAACTGAGTTTGAAATAGAAGATACAAGGCTAAATCCGAAGCCAGAGTAAGTTTTAATGATGAAAGATGGCACATTTTGTCCAAAGTAAAAAAAAAAAAAAAAAGACCACCACTAGTTTGTGAGAAAATCACAGAAATAACAACTAAAATCACATAACTCTGGATACTATTAAGTAAAAAGAATCCTCACCTTAAATTAATAGTGGTAGATGATTTGAATAACATTCCAGACACCATAATCAGAATCAAATTCATATATATATTTCAAAGCCACCTTCAGGGTAGTAATCATAATAATCAGATTCAGAGTCATCTTCACTGTAGCCATCCTAGCCACCATAAACAGATTCAAAGTCATATTCATAGCCATCATCATTGTGGTAATACTCATAGCTATCATCATTGTAGTCATATTCATAGTAGCCATCATCATTGTAGTCATATTCATAGCCAATGCTGTGGTCATGGCCAAGCTCATAATCATAACCATTGTGACTCTCAAGTAGATCATCACATTCACTGCTCTTAAGTGTAAGACTCAAAAGCATTTAGCATCCATGGTAAAAGCCACACTAAATTAGTATGAATAAGAAAAGCAAAGTCGATTCCATCATAAAAGAAACCCACAATTAGGCATCTCTGCAAATCTTCTTTGAAAAACTATATTGAGACAGTTTCTAAATTAAACATATAAACTTGAACATTGGTTCCACTACTTTAACATCCATCCATAAATAATTTTACTATATCATTGAAAATGTTCTTCGTAAGTACAAGGGGACATACCTTGCGGCCTCGGAAGTTATGTCTTCTAACTGTGTTCTTCGTGCTCCGAAATACTAGTACTAACAAGTAACAACTGTGCTCTTCGAAAGACACCAATGTTAAAGTGAAACCAAGAGTCGTGAAATGCATATATTAAAGTGACAAAGTTTAGGGCTTTTATAGCTTCTTTGTCCGTTGTCACTTCGTATTCCACGTAGAAAATCCATTGGGCCTTTGTTAGGTCCAACCCTAGTTCAGAATAAAACATATTATTTATTAACTATTATTGTAAATGTTGAAAAAAAAAACTATTATTGAAAATAGTATAATTTTATTAGAAAAATAAAAATGTAATATCAATTTCTAAATTTTAGTAGTTATTCTAATTTTTTTAATAACAATATCAATTTTTCTGACTTTTATTTTTTATAATATAGATAATTTAATTTCAATTATATACTATTGAAGATATTTTACACCATTTGCTTTTGTAATTTATAAATATAATTTTAAATAGAAACTTTTTTTTATCTATTTTTCTACATTACACTAAATCTCTATAATACCTGTATGGTGTACACAGATTTAATTCCAAGAGCAACGTGTGTGTATTCACACAAATTTAATTAAAGTACTTACATTTCTGTGATTACTATGTTCTTTCTTTGATTCATTAATTCTTTTACGTTTCCAGCGTTTATTGCACTTCTTCTACTCCTTTTCTTACCTTTCAATTTTCATTTCAAACCGCTTTCTACAATTATCCTCCATTTGCAATTTATTTCATTTACACTTTACCTTTCCAGTAATTTATCTTTTCGAAGTTTCAATATTACAATGGGCAAAAATACGATCCCTCCATTATCTGTTTCCACTTGGTCGTACTAAATAAAATCAAAGACAACAAAAACTGTTAATATCAACCCGACATTTTAAGCCGCTCAAAAAACATTTATTATATTTTTAATATAATATATAATAAACATTTTTATTACTTTTTTTTAATTTTAATTGTTTAAAATCATTTTTAATTTTTAAAGATATCAGTTGAAAAATAAAAATGTAAAACAAAATTCTGATTTTTGTTTCCTAGTAAGTACTGTAGTAAGTAGTAACTACCACCCGATATGACATGCATGCTGGTTCCGCGTGCATGAGTAGCAGCTGGTCAAAATACGAATCCTGAAATTAATCTTTTGTCATCCTATCCTATATTCCACAATCAAGCCAATATAATTACCATCCTACCCTCAAACATGAAAAGCAATTTCGTATTATGTCTGTCTGTGTTGAACTTTGTTTGTATCAATCAATTTTTAAATTCTGTGCAAGTTCAATGGTTAAACGTACAAACATAAACATAAACAAGCATAAAATTTAAAACAAACAAACATGTTCACCAACAAATACTGGTCCAATTCAACCTGGATAACAAATGCTTAGTTTAACTATTTTTATTGGTTCATAACTCCATATGCTTAGGTTTACATATCATGTAAACTAATACTACTCGCTCTTAAAACTAACATCAGCACTAGTAACTAGTTATCAACTTATCATACACAGCTTCTCACTCACTATCTCTAATGTTTAATAAGACGTGATACAAAACAAAGGCCTTCACTACCACACACCTGCAAAGAACATAAAAAGAAAGATGATAGCCAAACAAAAAATGACTGTAACAAATGTTAACTATGAGTTTTTGTTTTTTGTTTTTTTTAAGCAAAAAGAAGGACCTACAAAGGCCACAATGGCTAGAGAAATCCCAGCTAGGCTGGCACCCCACTAACCATCAAGCCATAACAGCAGGTCCCTAATATCATTAAACCAAGAAAGGGCAAAACAAATTACAGCACTACAAAAAAAGTTACCTATACCTACACACACTTATAGTGACACTCTTAATTTAGTGTAGGTAGAACTTCTTCCTACGAATAATTAATGTAGGTAAAACCTTTTAATTTTTTTTCTTTTAATTCCAGTAAAAGCCTCACATACCGTCAACGTTTTCGTGTTTGTCTATCCCACTTTGTCGCTTCGACTCTCCCTCCGCCACAACTCGTTCAGGCCAGACTCTGCCACCGCCTCTCCATCGGTCATCCACCGCATCGAAACCCTAGCCACCAACCTCATCTCTGTCCTCAAACTCTCCAAAGGTGACATCGCTCTCGTTTTCTCCCCCAATCTCCTCTATGTTTCGATCTTCTGCTTCACACTCCTTGATCGTCTTCTATTCTCTTCTATTCTCGCTGAGTTCGGCTCTTGTTGCATCACCTCTTTTGCGATCTCTCACTGCGTCATTCTCTTTAGTGCGTTCATCTTACGTCTTTCAATCTGGTAAATAAGAATTGTTTTTGGCTGTTACCGATTCTATTTTTTGTCGATTTGAGTCAGATTCGTTGTTGATTTGATCATCAAAATTGAACATTGTAGAATCAAAATTTTAATCATGAGTTTCATGTTTCACCTAATTGTTTATTCACTTGTCTTTTGGTGATAGATCTTATTTTGACGTTCATTTCAGTGATTAACATGGAATCACAATGTATTGTAGCAATTAGCTTTTGTGTTTGCCTCATATTGTGGAGATGATTGTGATAACATATGGTTTGCTTGATCTTTGGAGTGTTTTCTAGTAGACTTCCTTCAATTCCCTGTGTAACAATGTAACCTCAAAATTTAACATATACTTCCTAATATTATTTACTCCTTGAACAGGCAGAATAAGAAGAAATAATAAGGGAAAGGCCTCCAACACAAAAAAGGTTGGCACTAAGGAAGTTATGTAGATGGATTTTTTGTTCAAGGTATGTCTTTGTTGATTTCAAGTTAATATCAACTGATTCTGGATAAACTATGCTTATACTTGTTTCCATTTTCCACATTTTTAGCTTAATGATGAAACAATATCCGTGATTACAAATTATATTATTTTTTCTTAAACTGAAGCATCTCCCAGTCAACCATGGTTGTGTAAGTTATAGGCAATCCGATTTGTTTTGTTGCTTGACAAGTATACAGACACGTGCACACACACACATATGTCCATTTTAAATGTGGTTTATGTTGTTTGAACTTGGTGCTTTCTTGCAATTGAATTGAACTAGTTGAGGTTTATTTTTGCTGTTTGATTCCAGAGAGTGGTTCAGGTTCTGCTCCTGCTAGCATTGCATCAATTTTAGTTGATTGGCGATCATTGCAGCAAGCGGTGAACATTTCTGTTGGCAAAGAAGTGGCAGTGAATGGATAGAATGGTTAGTTACTGTATACTCAATTAATATAGAAAGAATGGTTAATAATTTTTTTATATATTTTATTTTATTTCTGCTAATTCTTGATGATTGTCTTAGATTCCCCTCTCTTTTAACAATAACATCAGGTCACCTACTACTCACCTTTTTTCTTCTTCTCTCATTCTCCCTTTATTACTGTAATAATATGGAATTCTAAATTTGCTTTTATAATTTATGAATTATGTAGGGGAGTTGTTGTTCTTATGCATGCACTTACAAACAAAAGGTTTGTAATTTCTTCCCCTGTAATGTAACTTTCCCTTGCCAACTCATTCACTTATTATTATTATCACCTATAATAATTGTTGTCTATACTTATTTGCAGGTTCTGGAAGCACTCCACTCCATTATGCTGCATATAGTGGAAATCAACAATGTTGTCAAGTGTATATCTATTTATACTTTTGCTACTGAAAATATATTACTCTTCTTGCTTGTCAGCATATTGAAGTTCCTTTCCTTTTTTATTTTGTGTTATTGTTTGGTTCAGCTGTTGATTGCCAAGGGTGCCAATTTGACTGCTGAGAGTGCAAATGGGTAGGTTCTACACGTCTGTTACTTTTGATGCATGATGAATTTATCCTAGTTACTGCCTGGCATGGTATAGATATAAATATCTTGGTCTATATAGTTGATAAAAAAAATTTATTACTCTTCAAGGAGCCAAATAACTTCCCGCTACCCTGCCTCCTAATCTTTAAAAAAACTTGGAGCAAATTCAATCTACAGCCTCCTTGGCTTTTGACCAGAAGCTCAAATTTATTCTTAATGATCTTGGTCAAAGAATTCCATATTATATACTGCCTATCCTATCATATTATTTTGTTTAAGCTTTTTAACAAGTAATTTGATGCACATTTGAATGTCTTCTAATATATAATTTTGACCATGCAGGGGTTAGTACTACTTCTAGTGCTTTGGGTGATGATGAGGTCCCGAGATATTTATTAATCTTATTTTTCCCGTGATATTTTGTGTATTTTGAATAGATCATGAATACAAATTGGATGATCAAATGCCACCTTTCTTTATTTATTAATCTTTTTTTTCAGTATTTAGTTAGCTTAGGAATTTGTACTCAACATTATTTGCAGGCATTATTTATTTGCATGTCTATATAAGTAATGAATAAATTTTGCAGTAAATTAATTGAGAGAAAAGTAAAATAACTACATTATTTTTTTTCTTCTAAAATTAATTTGTTAACATAATTTCTTGCAAAATTAGTTTCATGTATAAAAAAAATGATAAGTATAATCAGGCAAAAGGGATGGGGTATTAGATTTCAATCCCGTCCGGGTCAGGGATATGTTGGGGCTGCAGTCAGGGGCAGAGAAGGAAAAACTTGTTTATAGGCTATAGTGACAGACCACGGTGTTGGTATACGTTGGTAAACTTATTCCCACAATTGTTATAAACTGTAGGTATATGTTATAGTGACAGACAATATATGTTGTTGAATCCCATTCAAAATCCGCATTAAAATTGTGTATGGGTATATGTCAAATACACTTACACCCACAGATATTATACCTATAGTGACATTTTTTGTCTGTCACTAAAAGTGACATTTCTTGTAGTGCATGAAGGTTGGGGGACATAAACCTGACCCAACAACAAAAAGAGACAAAAAGCACTACCTAAACCTAAAAGAAGGTAACACATTCTTATCTTTCAGCATATGTTGAGAAAGGAAAGTGCGAGTGGAATCCCACCAACAAAGACCATGTACATTAGAACCATGCGAGACTAAGGTATCTACACAAGTATTATCCTCGCGATAAATATGACCATTGACCAACCAAGAAATCCATAGACTTTGTTATCTGAATAGTATTTCTTCACCTATTTCTAGTCTTCCAAGGAACCAAATCAAATTTTTTAAAAGCTGCAACAACTAGTAAGGAATCACATTCTAACCACAACTTCAACCAACCCTTTTGTTGAGCAATATCAATTGCTGTCATAACACCCATGAGCTATTCAAAGAAAGCGTTTTGGACTCCAAGAGGCAATGCAAAACAGCCAAGATTATCCACATCAGAATTTCGAAAAATATCCCCACAGCCAGCTCTTCCAGGAGCACCATGAGCAGCACCGTCTGTGTTGCATTTGATCCAACCCGTTAAAGGGGGTGCCTTCTTGGATGACATTCCACCTAGAAAGCTTTTAACCCGACAAAATCCTGAATAGAATTAGTCATGTTAGCTGAAGAGAAATCACCTTAGAGTTTAACATAGTTGCTGAGTTAGAAATAGAAGATAAAAGGCTAAATCAAAGGACTGAAGTTAGGATAGCACATTTTATCCAAAGTAAAAAAGAAAATAAAACCACCACTTTGTCTCAGATATAACGAGTATTTGGGTGAGCATTTGCAACAGTGACTTTGAATGAAAATAATTTTGTTAATTTGATTTCAATTAAAATTAATTTTAAGGTGATGTGATTCATATTTAAATATTTTTATTTTAAAAATAAATTAGTAATAAAATTTAGTATAAATTTTTTTATGTATCGCAAAAACTATTTAAAATTACTTCAATTCAAAAATAATTCTACACCCACAATCAATTCTATGAAATAAAACATGTAATAATGTGTTTGGATTAATCTCATGACAAGAAATGAATAATTATTTTTTCATGATAAAATAATTACAAATACTTCAATTTTTTCATGATATTATCATGATTTATGGAATAAAATTGATTCTCGTTTATTATTCGAATACACACTAAAATTTATCTAAACAACAAATTAAATAATATTTCACTATAATTACGAATTATGTGAATCGAAACACAATATTAATCACATAAAAATAACCATAAAAGATAAAATTAAAATCACATAACTCAGAGATATTATTAAAGTAAAACGAACCTTATTCACTGTTTCTTGCAGATGTAATTGTAACGAATATAACCACGGTGTTCATAACCAGTGTCATAGCCAACCTCATAGCCACGTTCAAAGCCCTTCACGTAGCCACTGCTACTGTATCCACGTTTATAGCTTTTATCTGGATGTTTCTGCTCCTTCATCTTCCCGTTATGGTTCCCTACCTTGTGCTCTGTTTTGTTCCCCTCATCGTTCATAGTTCTTACCCTTGTGGTCCTCGTGGCTGTTACCCTTGTGATCCTTGTAGAGAGACCCTCCCATTCCCCACATTATAATAAGAATCATCCCACCATGGACATGCCATTATTTCAGAGTTTTTTAATGAGTTAAAACAAAGGAAAACAAGCACTTACAAGGAAGGAAGTGAATGATAACTAAGAAGGAAGCATATTTATATGGCTGAATAGGTAATACTTTTATACAACGTTTGTAATCAAATTATAAATGAAGAAATTATTAACGTACATTCTACTTTTTCTTTAATTTCATCTCGATTCACAATTTTCTTCCTATCTCTTTTCATTTTATTTTCATCACAACACTTAATTATCACATTTATCACTTCTCTCTAATCTATCTATCTATATATAAATAGATAGTAAGATCTAACTTAAGCTGCTAATCATTATGAAAAAGAAGTTGTGGAGGATCGAGTTTCTTTTAGAGATGATGACAACTTTGGTTCCTATGGAGGAACTGGTCCATGAGAGTTCAGTTGACTAATTACTTGCATTTGCATGTTAGGAAAATCCTGAGATAGTGTGTGGTGCAGCTTGGTGCTTGACTTGCCTGCATTGTGCAAGTGCTATTATTGAAGTTTGGTGAATCCAATATATAGTCCTTTGGCTGACATGAGGTTCCTAAACCATATAATGAACCGTTTAACTCACCAGAAAAGTTTGCAGCCATACTTGGGAGCCTAAGCTTTAAGCATCTGCCATGAAAAACAATTACATGTCTAGCCTGAATCCCTCAAGACTCTCTCCTTTGTCTCAACCAAATCAAGGCGAGGATCAATTCCAGTTAATTAAGAACCTCCCAGGCAAAAGTTAGTTTGCAGCTAGTGAAGGCAAAATAGTTCACCCTGAGAGGTTCTTACCTAGAATTGACTCTCCTTGCTTTGGCTGAGACAAAGGAGAGAGCCTTAAAGAATGCAGGCTAGACATGGAATTGCTTTAACGGCTGATGCTTAGAGCTTAAGCTTTAAGGATGGTTGCAAACTTTTTTTATGAGTCAAACACTTCATTGTACGGTTTAGGCACCCCATATCAGCCAATGGACTTCCAAGCCACATTGGATTCACTAGACTTCAACAATAACAAATATATATATATATATATATATATTTGTTAAAGAGAGATATACTCATATACATATACTTAATTTATATAAATAAACAGTGTAGATATTCCAATCTTCAAACACAAATATATTAAAAAAATGCTCACCTGGTTAAGTGGAATGAACATCTATTACGCAACTAGGGAATCGACAACACCTCTAAAATGCGAACCAGCACATTTGCGCAATTGACAGCTTGCCCTTTGTAACCAATACTACTATTGTCAAAGAACAAGAGACTGCAAGACATAACAAGAGACAATAAAATAAGTGATTCAAGTGTCAATATGCGTAAACTGTTTAAAGTATTTAGCCTCCATAGTAAAAGCCCCAATAAAATAGTGTGAATAAGAAAGCAAAGTCGACCCATCAGAAAAGAAATCCACAATTATGCAAGTGAAAATTTTCTATGAAAAACTATATCGAGACAGCTTCTAAAACATATGAACCTGGACTCATACCAAGCCACACAACATACCCATTACTGACATCCATCCATAAATAATTATCTATGATTAAAAATGTTTTTCACACACTCAAGAAGGAAAAGATCACGTACCTCACAGCCTCTAAGCTCAAGTCAAGAGGTGAGGAATAAACTGAAGGGGCTAGGTTTAGGGTTTTTTTATAGCACTTTCCTTGTTCTCAATTAATGAATAATCAATTCAAATGTGAAATATTCATTAATGACACCATCAAAACCCACTATCCTTCACCCAAAACCTAATAATAAATGTGCATTTAAAATTTACTATCTATTTAAATGATTTTATAATATAAAGTAAGGGAGTTTTGGCTAAGGGTGGCAAAACCTACCAACCCGTTCCACCATTGGCCAAGCCAAAAAAATGGGTTGGCACACCCTACCCTACATAAGAAAAGTGGGTTAAAAATTTAAACATGTTTGTTTATG
Source organism: Pueraria montana var. lobata (assembly GCA_026413185.1). Taxonomy (NCBI): domain Eukaryota; kingdom Viridiplantae; phylum Streptophyta; class Magnoliopsida; order Fabales; family Fabaceae; genus Pueraria; species Pueraria montana. The sequence continues at coordinate 52,979,346 of CM048655.1, forward strand.
CTCGGGTTAGTGGGTTGGCCCGCCAAAATCAAAAAATAAAAAATAATAATAAATATTTTTTAATTAATTTATCTTTTATAAATATTAAGCAATAAATACTTATTAAAAAATTAAAGGTATTATCTTAAATTTTAAAAATAATTTATCTAGACAAAAAACAAATTAAATAAATATTGATAATATATGAATAAAATATAAAAAATTGATTATATTTTTTAATAAAAAAAAAGTTGGTAGGTTGACCCATCCCAACCTGCCCTCATCCCACTTTTTGGCTAGTCAAAACAGGGCAGGTCAAATTAAGTGGGTTGATAACCTCGATCCAACCAACCAAAAAAACAGGCCAAAACAGGTTGGCTTGGTGATCTAACCCGTTTTGCCACCCTTAGTTTTGACACACTTTTTCCTATTTGAAATAAGGGTATTTTTAACATTTTTTTAGTTATTTTTATTTTTTATTTATTTAATAAATCATATTAATTAATTGGACATTAAATAGGTAGTGGATTTTAAATGCTATTAATTAATTGGACATTAAATAGGTAGTGGATTTTAAATGCTATTAATTTGTTGAACATTAAATAGGTAGTGGATTTTAAATGCTATTAATTCATTGAACATTAAATAGGTAGTGGATTTTGAATGCTATTAATTAATTGGGCATTAAATAGATAGTGGATTTTAAATGCTATTAATTCATTGAACATTAAATAGATAGTGGATTTTAAATGTGAATTTATTATTAGTTATTAGAGGAAGAATAATAGATTTTAATGATGTCATTAATGAATATTTGAATTCATGCATTCATTAATTGATTATTATGCATTCATTTATTATATTTATAAATTTTAATTTTTAAAAATAAAAATATGAGAAATGATACTTGCATAACAAATTATACAAAGTGTACAACCAATCAATTATATTATATAAAAGAAAGTTTTGTCACGTATGTTGATACCACATGGCAACACCATATTAATTATTTTTCCGTCAAAATGAAGACTATTTTATTTTTATGATAATTTTAAATTTAAAATTGTATAATTCATATTAATTGATAACAATAATTTAAATTCATATTCAAATTTGAACATGATCAATATTTTAAGATATTTATGATTTAAATTTTTAAATTGTTTAATTCATATTAATTGATAACACTAATTTAAATTCAAATTCATATTCAAATTCAAAATTATAACAAATTAAAATTAAAAAAATTGTGCAATTAGATTTTTTATCTCATAATTTTACAATGCAAACATATAATTGATAATTTAAACAATATCTATATATACATGTGTGGATGATAATAAAATTTGAACATTATCAATATTTTAAGATACTTATGATTTGAAATTTTAAATATTTTAATTCATATATTCAGTTAATTATATTAAATATAGTAATTAAAATCATTACAATGAGTATATAATTTGATATTCTGATTAAATTAATCAATTAAATCATTAAATCTTAAATAGATTTTGATTTTATATAATTCAGTAATTATTATTGTGATTTTATGATTTATCGTAAATAATAATAATAATAATAATAATAATAATAATAATATTATTATTATTATTATTATTATTATTATTATAAAAGAATATTTAATCACGTAGATAGATGCTACATGACAACACGACATTCATTTATCCCCTCCAAAATGTCATTAAATAATTTATTTTATTTTTAATTGATAAATATATATTTATGGTAATTAAGATGATTATTTAATTATGAAATACTTCATTACATTAATCAATCATGACTAGAATATTCTAATTAATTAATAATATAATTATATAATCTGATTCAAATTAATTAATAGCACTAATATATATTTTGTTTCAAATTTAAAGTAAATTTAAATTTAAAAATGTTGCAAGATTTATTTTAGTAGAGCAATCTTTACCATTATTCTGTTACAATATTATAATCATGTCATTGAAATGAATAATTTAAATTAAATTTAAGTAAATCAATCTTTACCATTAATTTGTTACAATATTTATGAATATGAACACTTTTCGCGATTCAAAATTCAAAATTATAACAAATTAAAATAAAGAAATTGTGCAATTAGATTTTTTTATCTCGTAATTTTATAATGCAAATATATAATTGATAATTTAAATAATATCTATATATACGCGTGAATGATAATAAAATTTGAACATTATCAATATTTTAAGATATTTATGATTTGAAATTTTAAATTATTTAATTCATATTAATTGATAACACTAATTTAAATTCATATTCATATTCAAATTTGAATGTGATCAATATTTTAAGATATTAATGATTTGAAATTTTAGATTTTTTAATTCATATTAATTGATAACACTAATTTAAATTCAAATTTCCATTTTAAAATATAAACTATTATTATAAATATTAAGCACACACGTCTAAACCATTCAATTTCAATTCTAATTTGCATTAACTTCATCCAATCATACAATATCTCCCAATTTTGACTCAATTACAAGTGTTAATGTCCAAAACGAGTGAAAGACATGGAGATTACAAGTTAGAGTTCTTCGTCTTTGGAGAGTCTCAAACTTCAAACAACCACATCTAAAGGATTTTATCAAAATGATCATCATGAATGACAAGGTATCTGTTAATTTTTTTATTTTATTTATGTACTCATTGTATTCATAACTAATGATTTTCTTTTATGCAGCTTGACAAAATTTAGTGTATCATTTGGAGTAATTCTATTGACGAATTTGAGACACTGTTAAGGGAGGGGACGTACTACGAGATTAGAAATTTAATCGTGACTTTAAACAATTATAAATACAAGGTCACGAATAATCCGTATATGATATATTTTAAACAAGTGACCTTTGTGAAGCCGATTGCTGATTCCTCTATCACATTTTTTGGATTTACCTTCAACCTTATACGGATATTGTGTTGATTTCTCATTTTTTTCTATTTATTATGTTTTATAAAAATCTTTGAATGAGATTTTAATTTAATTACTATTGTATTTTTAATCAATATTTTATTTATCAAGTTTTCATAATTAATTAAAGTGCGGGTAACGGGTACGGACACGGGTACATACATTTACATATCCAACGAGGAAAGACACGGGTATTAAAGTTACTATCCAACGGGTGTGGGTCTGGATATGAGAGTTTTTTTTACATTGTCATCCCTTAGTGTCTCAATTTTGTAGAAAGTTGTTTTTAGTCTCTCAACTTCACTTTTGGGGACTAAAAACTGACTAAAAATATGTTATTTTTAATCCATCAAATTTATTTTGGGGGACTTAAGTAAAAAAAAAACTTTGGGGACTAAAAATAACATTTTGCGAATTAGAGGATTAAAATAACTATTTTTAATTGGGGGGACCAAAACCAAAACTACCCAAAATTTGAGGGACTAAAAACATATTTAATTAAGCCAAAATATTTTATATTATTTATTTTTATTAAAATTAAGTGTATATTTAAGTTGTATACAAATGCAAATATATTTATAAAGATAATAATTTTTTAAAACAAACATTTATATATATATATATATATATATATATATTAAAATGATATAAGACATATATAAATATAATATTATTTAAATATATATCAATATTCATAATTATCATAATTAAAATGAATACACTTATATATTTGTTGTATATTAAATACATATTTGCTAACAAATACTTATATAAAATTTAAAAATAACTAAGAAATACATACAAATATAATAATATAAAAAAAAATGTAGATTATATATTTAACATTAACACCCGTGCAGGACATGGGGTTATTAAGCTAGTGTTATCTAAAAAAAAAGTGTACAACCAATAGAGAGAAAGAGAGAAAAAAAAAAGAGAGATAAATTTGAATTTGAAATCAATCAATTTAATTATATTATATAAAAGAAGGTTTTGTCACGTAGGTTCATGCCACGTGACAACACCATATTGATTCTTTTCCCGCCAAAATGAAGACGATTTTATTTTTATGATAATTTTAAATTTTAAATTGTTTAATTCATATTTAATTGATAACAATAATTTAAATTCATATTTGTATTCAAATTTAAATGTGATCAATATTTTAAGATATTTATGATTTGAAATTTGAAATTGTTTAATTCATATTAATTGATAACACTAATTTAAATCTAAATTCAAATTCAAAATTATAGCAAATTAAAATAAAAAAATCGTGCTATTAGATTTTGCCATGCAGGTTGATGCCACGTGACAACACCATATTGATTATTTTTCCGCCAAAATGAAGACGATTTTATTTTTATGGTAAATTTAAATGTTAAATTGTTTAATTCATATTTAATTGATAATAATAATTTAAGATATTTATGATTTGAAATTTGAAATTTTTTAATTCATATTAATTGATAACACTAATTTAAATTCAAATTCAAATTCAAATTCAAAATTATAACAAATTAAAATAAAGATATCGTGTAATTAGATTATTTATCTTATATTTTTACAATGCAAATATATAATTGATAATTTAAACAATATCTATATATACATGTGTGGATGATAATAAAATTTGAACATTATCAATATTTTTTTTTATCATTATCAATATTTTAAGATATTTATGATTTGAAATTTTAAATTATTTAATTCATATTAATTGATAACACTAATTTAAATTCATATTCTTATTCAAATTTGAACGTGATCTATATTTTAAGATATTTATGATTTGAAATTTTAAATTGTTTAATTCATATTAATTGATAACACTAATTTAAATTCAAATTTCCATTTTAAAAATATAAACTATTATTATAAATATTAACCACACACGTCTATTTTTTCTATTTTGAATTCATAAAATACATCAATTATAGTAATTAAGGTGATTATTTAATTAATCATTCATAATTTAAACATTCTAATTGATAATACAATTATATATTCTAATTCAAATTAATTAATATCACTAATATATGTTTTGATTCAAATTTAAATTAAATTTAGATTTAAATTTAAAATCTCGCAAGGTTCATTTTTGGTTCAAATTACTAAATAACACTATTACATATTTTGTTTCAAATTTAAAGTAAATTTAAATTTAAAAATATTGTGAGATTTATTTTAGTAGATCAATTTTTACCATTATTTTGTTACAATATTATAATCATATCATTAAAATGAATAATTTAAATTAAATTAAATAGTTAGATATCCATCCCCATCTCCATTAAAAAAATTCGAATAATATCCATATCTATACTCGGTCAAAGTGTGTATTCTCATCAAAGTTAGATCGTATTTAGGTTGGTACCCACGGGTTCAGGGCTCTTTGGCATGCCTACTTGAAATTACTAAATAAAATTTTACAGTCTCTCAGTTATTAGCCTAAATAAAATATGACTAAAATACCATTATATGCATTATCTTATTTTTTGTATTGATCATTAATATTTTTATTGTAATCTACTGATCTATAAGTTCAATTGCCCACAATTATATTTTTTTTAATAATTAACATTAGACATTTATCTTCTTTATGATGAAAATATATATTTTAAAGAAAAATTAATAATTACAAAATAAATTATAAATTTTGTTATCATTAATATTTTTATTAAAATTATGTATATATTTAAATTATATATCAATGCAAATATCTTTATAAAGATAATAGTGTTCTAAAATAAATGTTTATATAAATTAAAATGATATAAGACATGTGTAAATATAAAATTATTTAAATATATATCAATATTCATAATTATTTTATATATCTTTTACATATACATATAAAAAAAATTAAAATTAAAAAATACATTAAAAATTATAAATTATAAACTCAACACCCGTGGAAGGCACGGGTTATTAAGCTAGTGTAATAAATGATAGGGTGGAGAAGAGAGAGATAGACACAAAAGATCATGTTGTACTCCCTCCGTCGTCTAATGAGTATTGTCCTAGTTTTTTTTTTACACAGACCAAGAAAAACTATTAAATAGATGAAAGAGTGAAGTAATTATAATTTTTATTATAGACTCAAACTCAATGAGAAACTCGTCTCTTCCATTACCGATGACACATTTTCTATCTATTTTTTTAATAATCTATGGCAGTTTTTAGCCACCAATGATGTTGAGTTTAAATACATGAGAAATGTGTATTTTGTGGCAGTTTATAGCTACCGGAAACTGTATTTCCGCTAACAGTATTAACACCATTAGAGGAGAGGGACTAAAACCAAGTTTTTTTGAAAGTACAAGAACTAAAATGGTTGATTCAAAAGTACAGGACTAAAACCAAGTTTTTATGAAAGTACAGAGACCAAAAACATATTTTACCCATAAATAAAAATATATGAAAAATAGAGTAGAAATAACAAGTGGATTCTATAATTTTAAATTTCTCTTCTCTCTCATTTCCCTATAATCAAACACAATTATTTTCTATCAATTTCTCTCCTCTCCACACTATTTAATTTCCTTCTACTAAAACAAGAATAAAGATGTGTTCTACATGTATTATCAATTGATTCAAACGTAATGAATGATAATAATTTTTTAATACACTTTTTTTATTAGGAAGCAAGCAAATTATGTCATGCTTTGGCGAAGGGTCAAAATTATATGCTAGCAATCAAATGTTTGATTATTTACCATCTTGTATTGATTTTATTCTTTTGAATGAAATGAAATAATTTAGTTTATGTAAAAAAAATACACTTTTATATTAGTTAATGAAATCTCTCAGTAGTTTGAAGATGAGACCCTCTAAACAAGAATGGAAACTCATAATATTTAATAAAACTCGGATGAATTTTATTGAAAAGAAAGAGTAGATGGCTAATATTTCTCTCTCAGCTCTAAGTTAAGTTATTATATGTGTAAAATTACCAGGCCAGCGAAGGGAAAGTCCTTCCAGGGATGCTACGATGCCACCTGGCAGTCAGAGAGTGCCGCAAAGGCGTCCAGCAACACGTGGACCAATGAGGTTGCAAGAATTACACCGGCGGCGAAGCATTTGATCACCAAGATGGCTATGTCATAGAGAGACTTTCCCTGAAAATATCGTGCCAGCATGACGGGCGCCGATACGTCTGTCATGCTGGTCACAAAAATCGAGAAGATGGAAATCATCTTCAGGTGTGCAGCACCCGTGCCGTTACGGCACGCGGCGACCTGAGCCAAGTCCGTCACGCACTCCGCCATCGTGTGAACGAATTGAGAGTGTTGCGTAGAATGGTGGAGGATCTTAAAGAGAGATGAAATGATGCGCACTATAGTTTGAGTTGGGGTTTTGTATTGTATCTTTTTCTTTTAGTGAAGAGGTCCCATGCATGCACTTGTCCACGAAGAACGTTTTCTATTGGTGGTTGCTTTCGTGTGCTCAGAGGCGGATGCATGTATAGGGTAGTGGGGGCAATTGCCCCCACAAAGATTATTTTTTTTTAACCTAGACATATTTAACAAAAAAAATTGCCCCCATAAAAAAATAAGTGTTGCCCCCATAAAATATTTTTTTTTAAAATGAATGTAAAAAGTTATAAGAGATAAAAGAGAGAAAAATTTGTACTAATTTTATCACTTTATCCTTTCGGTTTTTCGGTTTTTACTGTTTTTGCTTCTCTAATACTAAACACATAGTGAAATATTGATTTGTTTGGCTAAGTTTTATCCATTGGAATTTTCTTGTCGAGCTTTTGGGACTTGATAGTTAAGTTGAAATTTTCGAAGTTAAATAGGATCATTGATAGGAGTTATAAGATTGACTTGATGATTGGAAAGAGGGGATTAAGGGAGGAGGGGGGGAGAGGGGGAGAGGTTGTGAGTTCGAATCCTCCCACTAACATTCTAATAAAAACTAACAACTAACATTGAGTGATAAAAAAAATTAGGATCCTTGATCTTTTTAAAGTGTTAGTGAAAACTAGAAAGCATATTGTGTACCCGATGATATTTTACTTTTGATTTTTGAAGTTAGCTTTGAATTTGCTCGTGGCAACTACAATGATTGAAACATTTTTCTCTGCAATGAATTTTCTAAAGAATGGAATGCACAATCATACAAGAGATGAATGGTTGAATGATTATTTGGTTACATTATAGAATGATATATTTTATAGTATTGACAATAAAAAAATCATACATTTTCAAAATATGAAAATGCATAGAGGGCCATTGTAATTTGTAAAATATTAAGTATTTTGGATTTTTTGCTATAAGATTATGTATTTTATAAAAGCTTATAATACATATTTGGAAAGGGATAAAGAGACTAAACTTCATACCAAGGATTAGTCTTATAGCCGATCCAAAGAATCAAAGTTCATGAGGATATTTCAGGGTCCCATTGAAGAGCCAAAAACTATAATTACGATAATATAAAAAATAATATTCTTCTTCCGTAAAAAAAATATTATACACCATTTTTTTGCCCCCATTAAAGAAATTTTCTGGATCCGCCACTGTGTGCTGCGTCTGAAATCCATCAACGTTCGTCCAAGTGCATGCCTTTCATGAACTATTCACTGTTCAATCTTTCGTCACGCACTTAATTTTTAAAGGTTACACGTAAAGAAGGAGATGACGAAAGTTATAAGTTGCTAGTGGCTAGTGCTGTCGTGATGTTTCTTAATTGGAAAATTAGTTTTTTTACCCCACATTCTTTGATCAGTGCGTGTATCTTGAAAGAGAAAAGAGAGATTGAAAGAAGAAAACATACGATAGTCTGATACAAAAATAAAATAAAAAAAAGATATATAAGATAGATGACTTAAATAACGTACAAAATCAAAATTGTTTTGAATTCTGACGTTGAGAAAGAGATATCAATCATTTAGGATTCGTGGTCTTGAATTAGTGGATGTTTTCTAATTCTTGAATGTTGTGTTGTTGAATTAAAGCTTCTTTTTTTTTTTTTTTTTGAAAGGCAAATTCAAATTTGTATTAAGGTAAAAGAGTTACATAAGTCCTGTATAAGATGTACAGATTAATTACATTCCAAAAAATGACCTGTATATCTTCCAAAAGCACCAAGAAACCAATTGACCAAAAAGAATGACTTTACTTCTGATTCTACACCATACCCTGATTTTACGAAGGAAGACACCCCGTTGGGTTGGTGCACCATGTAGAGAGAAAAAAATCCCAGGCTTGACCCCCACTTTATACAGCAACATGCACCATGTTGAATTAAAGCTTGTATCCCGGCCATGCTGCTTTCTTTGCTTTTAATATTTGTTTCATTTAAAAAATGATGGGATGATAGTAAGTGTATCAAATTGATAAAGAAAGAATAAAACAGTAAAAATGAAGTATAGTTTTCAGGAATTGATCAATTCGCAATTCATGAAAGTAATTTCTAATAGGAACCACAAAGAAAGAATATAGATTTAGTTTGTTGAAGAAAACCATTATTTTAAAAGTCAAATTGGACATGACAAAATGATTAGTCCGATCAGGAACTTATCAAGTGACCAGTCTATTAAAAAAAGTGTGATCAAGTTGAGATCGAGTTTCATTTCATCTATGAATTTTGAGTTGGGATTAATTCAATTTTTTCTTTTTTGTTTCTCACTTGTATATCTTCATTTAAAGATAATCTTGTTCGAGATGCAGTTGAACACTAAATGTGTATGTTTCTTTTAGCTGGGATTTGAATCTAGCATTTTAAGAAATTAACTCCTTCGACCATACCTAATCTCTATTGGTTGAGATTAATTTAATTTGATTCTTTAATTCGCTTATAGGATCCACTAAAATATTTAGATAATAATTCTTTAGGTAAATAAATTTTTATTCCTATTTAAAAGCTTTAATTCCATAGGTGAAATTAAAGAGAAACAAGCATGAAGATCAACCATCTTTGAGTGGTATCGAGTGGTTCAATTATTATTTTTAACACAGACTCTCAAGGTTCATTCCACTTAGTACACTCACGCTACATTAAATTTTCATTCAACATACATATCAAAATTTATTTAAAATAGTGATAATTATTACTATATTAAAAACAAATCATATGAACACCAAATTTAAAGAAACTAAATTTTATTATTTGTGCAAATTAAAGTTGATCTAGAAAGTTATGACAAGACATAGGACGAGACAGAAAGAAAAAAAAAAGTGTGAAGTGAGTTAAAAAAAGAATAATAAAATCAAATTATTACCACTCTTTAAAAATCATAAGAACCAAGTAAAATAGTATATTTGTAATTATTTATTACCTCTCTAACAGCTAACAAGTTAATGTTCTTGTGGTTAATTTAAAGTTATAATTGATTTAATGGAATTAATTCTGAATTATTGACGACGATTCAGTTATGTACTTAAATTAATCTGGATCACGTATTCAAATTAAAATGTGTTTTTTAATAGATAAATTTTCTACTCGATTTTGATAAGTTGTAAAGTGGAAAATGGGAATTTATATATATAGGACAAAATGGGTAGAATTATGATTTTTCATACTTAATTCTATTAATACAATTAACATTTTGGGAATGAAAATAACAGACATATATTTTACCAGTATAAAAGATAAATATAGTTTCAGTAAGTATTGAAGATAAATGAGTCAATCATTACTTGCGTCAGAATTCATAAAATGTTCGTTTCTAAGAGTATTTAAGTCGTGTATTTGAAATTCTAGATGAACACCAGTGCTCTGCACAGTGGAAAAATGTTGGCGTGATCAGCTAGCATTGATTCATTAGAATATTACGTAATCAGCCAACATTGATTAGTCAGGATATTATGTGATCACCTAGCATTCATTAGTTAAGATATCATATTTCAAATTAGTCAGATATTTCTCTCATCCTATCTTTTACATATTTGTCTCATAATTGTAATTCAAATGTATATATATTCTTGCACCTCAATCAATAATATTGACGATCCTAATTATATATTTTCTCTATATGGTATCAGATTAGCTCAGTTTAATTATCTCGATCCTAATATCGAGGGGGTCTAGCTCAGTTGGTTGAGTATGATGCGTGAAGTATTGTAAACTCTCTGGTACCATGTTCAATTCCTTTAGATAAAAAAAAAATATATCAGTTTAGCCTATAGCTTCACAGCCTTCTCCCATGGCTTCCGCACCTACCACCTCTCTTGTGGAACTTACCACCGCCTTCACCCTTCCCATTAAACTCAATGCCAACAATCACTACACCTGGCACACACAAATGACTCATCTCCTAAAGGCCCATGATCTCTATGGGTACGTCACCAGTGACACCCTTTATCCCCCTCTATTTGATTCTCTATAGAAAAAAGTAGACAGCAGGAGAGAGTAAAAAAAATAAGGTGAAAAAATGGGAGAAAAAAAATTTGTGGGACCACAATGTATCATACAATGACACTTGACAAAAGCTGGACAGATTTTATAATATAGATGATAGTCAGTTTCTTTAGAAAGATTATACTTCTTAACTCTTAAATAGGTGAGTAATTTTGATTATTTTATTTTATCCAATTATTATTATATAAAAATGTTGAAAATATAGTTTTCAACACATTTTTTTTATTTTCTATTAATAGATAAATTTCACGTAATGTGAGTTTCACAAAGATTAAACTAGTTATCATACATAACTTCTCACAATGGTTTTAAATAGCAGACCGCAACATGCAATGCGGCCGCAATATTACCGTTGCGGTCCTCTCCGCAACCGCATCAAGCCGCAATTGCGGAGTGATCTGGAATCACCCGTTGTGGCCGCAACATAGCCGCATTATATGAGCTCATGCAATCCGACAATTGCTCTTGACTAAATCATCTAAGCTGATACAGTGGGCATTAGGCTGATTTTTTTGTTTTCTATAAATCTTAAAAGGAATTGCAGCTTGAACTTAACAATTGTATAGATTCTATGTGTGAATACGTATACACCATGTAAAAGGTTGTTACGGACAGAAACTATAATGTTTTTTTTTCACACAAATCATGCATTCAAAGGCACGTTCAACGTAGTTTTTGTCAAAGGAAATTTTGGAGTTCAGCATAGTTGAACACAGAAACAAACACAGCCTTAAAAGCTGGTTTCAATTGTTCTGTGTGAAAAGGTGTCCTACAAACCAATACCACGTTTTAATCATTTCACTGACAAAATTTGCTTAAAAATAGAAACAAAAGAAAATATTTGACAGACTTGTTGGAGTATATTACTGGTGAGTTCCTTAACCCCTCTTCTCTGGGTCTTATACATTTGCATTCGCTGTTTCTGCTATTTAAAAATAACAATCATGCCAATCAAGCCAATCTAATTACTATCCTACTCTCAAAAGCGAAAGCAAATTCGTTGTATGCTTCCATATGTCTGTCTTGAACTTTGTTTGATATCAATCAATTTTTAAAATTTGTGCGAGTTCAATGATTCAAGCATTAAACATAAACATAACCAAGCTTAAAATTTAAAAGGAAACAAACATTAACACCAAAATGTATGGATAACATAGACCTACTACAACTATTTTTCAAATGGTTTATAACTCCATATGCATATAGCTTACATAATTAGCAAACCACTCGTCTAAAACTCAAAAAACAGCATTAGTAACTAGTTAGCATGCATAACTTCTCCATCAATGTCTCTAAGGTGTGATACAAAACAAAGGCCTTCCCTACTATGTTCCACAACCACACACCTGCAAAGAGCATAAAAGAAACACGATAGTCAAACAAAAAATGACTATAACAAATGTTAACTGAGTTTGAAATAGAAGATACAAGGCTAAATCCGAAGCCAGAGTAAGTTTTAATGATGAAAGATGGCACATTTTGTCCAAAGTAAAAAAAAAAAAAAAAAGACCACCACTTAGTCTGTGAGAAAATCACAGAAACAACAACTAAAATCACATAACTCTGGATACTATTAAGTAAAAAGAATCCTCACCTTAAATTAATAGTGGTAGATGATTTGAATAACATTCCAGACACCATAATCAGAATCAAATTCATATATATATTTCAAAGCCACCTTCAGGGTAGTAATCATAATAATCAGATTCAGAGTCATCTTCACTGTAGCCATCCGAGCCACCATAAACAGATTCAAAGTCATATTCATAGCCATCATCATTGTGGTAATACTCATAGCTATCATCATTGTAGTCATATTCATAGTAGCCATCATCATTGTAGTCATATTCATAGCCAATGCTGTGGTCATGGCCAAGCTCATAATCATAACCATTGTGACTCTCAAGTAGATCATCACATTCACTGCTCTTCTTTATGAAACCACTATAGACACCATTCACTATTTCTGCTGCTGCTGTCTTGACCACTTTGACCATTACTGACTTTACTGCCCCTAGTGTTTTCCTAACCATGTTTATACCCTTGTTCATAACCATTGACATAGCCATTCTCATACCCCTTTTCATAGCCACTGCTATGTCCATTTTCGTAGTTTTTTCTAGCTGATTCTGCTCCCTCGTCTTCCCAATATGGTTATCTGCCATTGTCTAAGAGTTTTTGCTGAGTTTATTAATGACACAAAGGTAATCAGGCGAGAAGTGAATGGTAACTAAGAAGGAAGCATATTGATATGTGTTTGGATTAATCTCATGACCAGCAATGAACAATTATTTTTTCATTGTAAAAGTTACAAATAGTTACTTCTAATTTTTTATGATATCATCATGATTTATAAAGTAGAATTGATTATTGCTTATTATTCAAACACACACTAAAATTTACCTAAAAATCAAGTTAACTAATATTTCACTATAATTACGGATTATGTGAATCGAAACACAATATTAATCACATAAAAATAACCATAAAAGATAAATTAAAATCACATAACTCAGAGATCTTATTAAAGTAAAACGAACCTTATTCACTGTTTCTTGCAGATGTAATTGTAACGAATATAACCACGGTCGTCATAGCCAACCTCATAGCCACGTTCAAAGCCCTTCACGTATAGCCACTGCTACTGTATCCACGTTTATAGCTTTTATCTGGCTGTTTCTGCTCCTTCATCTTCACGTTATGGTTCCCTACCTTGTGCTCTGTTTTGTTCCCCTCATCGTTCTTAGTTCTTACCCTTGTGGTCCTCGTGGCTCTTACCCTTGTGATCCTTGTAGAGAGACCCTCCCATTCCCCACATTATAATAAGAATCATCCCACCATGGACATGCCATTGTTTCAGAGTTTTTTAATGAGATAAAACAAAGGAAAACAAGCACTTACAAGGAAGGAAGTGAATGATAACTAAGAAGGAAAGATATTTATATGACTGAATAGGTAATACTATTATACAACGTTTGGAATCAAATTATAAAAAAAAGAAATTATTAACGTGCATATACTTTTCTTTAATTTCATCTCGATTCACAATTTTCTTCCTATCTCTTTTCATTTTATTTTCATCACAACACTTAATTATCACATTTATCACTTCTCTCTAATCTATCTATCTATACATAAATAGATAGTAAGATCTAACTTAAGCTGCTAATCATTATGAAAAAGAAGTCGTGGAGGAGTTTCTTTTAGAGATGATGACAACTTTGGTTCCTTTGGAGGAACTGGTCCATGAGAGTTCAGTTGACTAATTACTTGCATTTGCACGTTAGGAAAATCCTGAGATAGTGTGTGGTGCAGCTTGGTGCTTGACTTGCCTGCATTGTGCAAGTGCTATTGTTGAAGTTTGGTGAATCCAATATGGCTCAGAAGTCCTTTGGATGAAATGAGGTGCCTAAACCATATAATGAACCGTTTAACTTACCAGAAAAGTTTGCAGCCATACTTGGGAGCCTAAGCTTTAAGCATCTGCCATGAAAAACAATTACATGTCTAGCCTGAATCCCTCAAGACTCTCTCCTTTGTCTCAACCAAATCAAGGCGAGGATCAATTCCAGTTAATTAAGAACCTCCCAAGCAAAAGTTTTCAGCTAGTGAAGGCAAAATAGTTCACCCTGAGAGGTTCTTATCTAGAATTGACTCTCCTTGCTTTGGCTGAGATAAAGGAGAGAGCCATAAAGATTTCAGGCTAGACATGGAATTGATTTTACGGCTGATGCTTAGAGCTTAAGCTTTAAGGATGGTTGCAAACTTTTTTTATGAGTCAAACACTTCATTGTACGGTTTAGGCACCCCATATCAGCCAATGGACTTCCAAGCCACATTGGATTCACTAGACTTCAACAATAACAAATATATATATATATATATATATATATATATATATATATATATATATATATATATTCGTTAAAGAGAGATATACTCATATACATATACTTAATTTATATGAATAAACAGTGTAGATATTCCAATCTTCAAACCACAAATATATTAAAAAAATGCTCACCTGGTTAAGTGGAATGAACATCTATTACGCAACTAGGGAATCGACAACACCTCTAAAATGCGAACCAGCACCTTTGCGCAATTGACAGCTTACCCTTTGTAACCAATACTACTATTGTCAAAGAACAAGAGACTGCAAGACATAACAAGAGACAATAAAATAAGTGATTCAAGTGTCAATATGCGTAAACTGTTTAAAGTATTTAGCCTCCATAGTAAAAGCCCCAATAAAATAGTGTGAATAAGAAAGCAAAGTCGATCCATCAGAAAAGAAATCCACAATTACGCATTTGAAAATTTTCTATGAAAAACTATACCGAGACAGAACCTGGACTCATACCAAGCCACACAACATACCCATTACTGACATCCATCCATAAATAATTATCTATGATTAAAAATGTTTTTCACACACTCAAGAAGGAAAAGATCACGTACCTCAGCCTCTAAGCTCAAGTCAAGAGGTGAGGAATAAACTGAAGGGGCTAGGTTTAGGGTTTTTTTATAGCACTTTCCTTGTTCTCAATTAATGAATAATCAATTCAAATGTGAAATATTCATTAATGACACCATCAAAACCCACTATCCTTCACCCAAAACCTAATAATAAATGTGCATTTAAAATTTACTATCTATTTAAATGATTTTATAATATAAAGTAAGGGAGTTTTGGCTAAGGGTGGCAAAACCTACCAACCCGTTCCACCATTGACCAAGCCAAAAACGGGTTGGCACACCCTGCCCTACATAAGAAAAGTGGGTTAAAAATTTAAACATGTCTGTTTATGTTGGGGTAGTGGGTTGGTCCGCCAAAATCAAAAAATAAAAAATAATAATAAATATTTTTTTAATTAATTTATCTTTTATAAATATTAAGCAATAAATACTTATTAAAAAATTAAAGCTATTATCTTAAATTTTAAAAATAATTTATCTAGACAAAAAATAAATCAAATAAATATTGATAATATATGAATAAAATATAAAAAAAAATTGATTATATTTTTTAATAAAAATAAGTTGGTAGGTTGACCCATCCTGACCTACCCTCAACCCACTTTTTGGCTGGTCAAAACAGGGCAGGTCAAATTAAGTGGGTTGAAACCTCGATACAACCAACCAAAAAAACAGGCCAAAACCGGTTGGCCTGGTGGTCTAACCCGTTTTGTCACCCTTAGTTTTGGCACTCTTTTTCCCATTTGAAATAAGGGTATTTTAGACATTTTTTTAGTTATTTTTATTTTTTATTTATTTAATAAATCATATTAATTAATTGCACATTAAATAGATAGTGGATTTTAAATGCTATTAATTTATTGGACATTAAATAGATAGTGGATTTTAAATGCTATTAATTCATTGAACATTAAATAGGTAGTGGATTTTAAATGCTATTAATTCATTGAACATTAAATAGGTAGTGGATTTTAAATGCTATTAATTCATTGAACTTTAAATAGATAGTGGATTTTAAATGTATATTTATTATTAGTTATTAGCGGAAGAATAATAGATTTTAATGATGTCATTAATGAATATTTGAATTCATGCATTCATTAATTGATTATTATGCATTCATTTATTATATTTATAAATTTTAATTTTTAAAAATAAAAATATGAGAAATGATACTTGCATAACAAATTATACAAAGTGTACAACCAATCAATTATATTATATAAAAGAAGGTTTTGTCTCGTAGGTTGATGTCACATGGCAACACCATATTAATTCTTTTCCCGACAAAATGAAGACGATTTTATTTTTATGATAATTTTAAATTTAAAATTGTATAATTCATATTAATTGATAACACTAATTTTAAATCATATTCAAATTTGAACGTGATCAATATTTTAAGATATTTATGATTTAAAATTTTAAATTGTTTAATTCATATTAATTGATAATACTAATTTAAATTCAAATTCATATTCAAATTCAAAATTATAACAAATTAAAATAAAGAAATTGTGCAATTAGAATTTTTATCTCATAATTTTATAATGCAAATATATAATTGATAGTTTAAACAATATCTATATATACATGTGTGGATGATAATAAAATTTGAACATTATCAATATTTTAAGATATTTATGATTTGAAATTTAAAATATTTTAATTCATATATTCAGTTAATTATATTAAATATAGTAATTAAAATCATTACAATAAGTATATAATTTGATATTCTGATTAAATTAATCAATTAAATCATTAAATCTTAAATAGATTTTGATTTTATATAATTCGGTAATTATTATTGTGATTTTATGATTTACCGTAAATAATAATAATAATAATAATAATAATAATAATAATATTATTATTATTATTATTATTATTATTATTATTATTATTATTATTATTATTATAAAAGAATATTTTATCACGTAGGTAGATGATGTTATGTGACAACACCACATTCATTTATTCCCTCCAAAATGCCATTAAATAATTTATTTTATTTTTAATTGATAAATATATATTTATGGTAATTAAGATGATTATTTAATTATGAAATACTTCATTACATTAATCAATCATGACTATAATATTCTAATTAATTAATAATATAATTATATAATCTGATTCAAATTAATTGATAGCACTAATATATATTTTGTTTCAAATTTAAAGTAAATTTAAATTTAAAAATGTTGCAAGATTTATTTTAGTAGAGCAATCTTTACCATTATTTTGTTACAATATTATAATCATGTCATTGAAATAAATAATTTAAATTAAATTTAAGTAAATCAATCTTTACCATTAATTTGTTACAATATTTATGAATATGAACACTTATCGCCTATTCAAAATTCAAAATTATAACAAATTAAAATAAAGAAATCGTGCAATTAGATTTTTTTATCTCATAATTTTATAATGCAAATATATAATTGATAATTTAAATAATATCTATATATACGTGTGGATGATAATAATATTTGAACATTATCAATATTTTAAGATATTTATGATTTGAAATTTTAAATTATTTAATTCATATTAATTGATAACATTAATTTAAATTCATATTTATATTAAAATTTGAATGTGATCAATATTTTAAGATATTTATGATTTGAAATTTTAAATTGTTTAATTCATATTAATTGATAACACTAATTTAAATTCAAATTTCCATTTTAAAATATAAACTATTATTATAAATATTAAGCACACACGTCTAAACCATTCAATTTCAATTCTAATTTGCATTAACTTCATCGAATCATACAATGTCTCCCAATTTTGACTCAATTACAAGTGTTAATGTCCAAAACGAGTAAAAGACATGGAATTACAAGTTAGAGTTCTTCGTCTTTGGAGAGTCTCAAACTTCAAACAACCACATCTAAAGGATTTTATCAAAATGGTCATCATGGATGACAAGGTATCTGTTAAATTTTTTATTTTATTTATGTACGCATTGTATTCATAACTACTGATTTTCTTTTATGCAGCTTGACAAAATTTAGTGTACCATTTGGAGTAATTCTATTGACGAATTTGAGACATTGTTAAGGGAGGGGACATGCTACAAGATTAGAAATTTAATCGTGACTATAAACAATTATAAATACAAGGCCACGAATCATCCGTATATGATATATTTTAAACAAGTGACCTTTGTGAAGCCGATTGCTGATTCCTCTATCACATTTTTTGGATTTACCTTCACACCTTATACGGATATTGTTGATTTCTCATTTTTTCTATTTATTATGTTTTATAAAAATCTTTGAATGAGATTTTAATTTAATTACTATTGTATTTTTAATCAGTATTTTATTTATCAAGTTTTCATAATTAATTAAAGTACGGGTAATTGGTATGGACACGGGTACAGACATTTACATACCCAATAGGGAAAGACACGGGTATTAAAGTTATTATCCAACGGGTGTGGGTCTGGATATGGGAGTGTTTTTTACATTGTCATCCCTTAGTGTCTCAATTTCGTAGAAAGTTATTTTTAGTCTCTCAACTTCACTTTTGGGGACTAAAAATTGACTAAAAATATGTTATTTTTAATCCATCAAATTTATTTTGGGGGACTTAAGTAAAAAAACAAAAAACTTTGGGGGACTAAAATTAACATTTTGCGAATTAGAGGATTAAAATAACAATTTTTAATTGGGGGACCAAAACCAAAACTACCCCAAATTTGAGGGACTAAAAACATATTTAATTAAGCCAAAATATTTTATATTATTTATTTTTATTAAAATTAAGTATATATTTAAGTTGCATACAAATGCAAATATATTTATAAAGATAATAATTTTTTAAAAACAAACATTTATATATATATATATATTAAAATTATATAAGACATATATAAATATAATATTATTTAAATATATATCAATATTCATAATTATCATAATTAAAATGAATACACTTATATATTTGTTATATATTAAATACATATTTGCTAACAAATATTTATATAAAATTTAAAAATAACTAAGAAATACACAAAAATTACAATAATATAAAAAATATAGATTATATATTTAATACCCGTGCAGGGCACGGGTTATTAAGCTAGTGTTATCTAAAAAAAAAGTGTACAACCAATAGAGAGAAAGAGAGAGAAAAAAAAAAGAGAGATAAATTTGAATTTGAAATCAATCAATTCAATTATATTATATAAAAGAAGGTTTTGTCACGTAGGTTCATGCCACATGACAACACCATATTGATTCTTTTCCCGCCGAAATGAAGATGATTTTATTTTTATGGTAATTTTAAATTTTAAATTGTTTAATTCATATTTAATTGATAACAATAATTTAAATTCATATTCACATTCAAATTTGAATGTGATAAATATTTTAAGATATTTATGATTTGAAATTTGAAAATTTTTAATTCATATTAATTGATATCACTAATTTAAATTTAAATTCAAATTCAAAATTATAACAAATTAAAATAAAAAAATCGTGCAATTAGATTTTGCCACGCAGGTTGATGCCACGTGGCAACACCATATTGATTATTTTTCCGCCAAAATTAAGACGATTTTATTTTTATGGTATATTTAAATTTTAAATTGTTTAACTCATATTTAATTGATAATAATAATTTAAGATATTTATGATTTGAAATTTGAAATTTTTTAATCCATATTAGATAACACTAATTTAATTCAAATTTAAATTCAAATTCAAATTCAAATTCAAAATTATAACAAATTAAAATAAAGAAATCGTGCAATTAGATTCTTTATCTTATATTTTTATAATGCAAATATATAATTGATAATTTAAACAATATCTATATATACATGTGTGGATGATAATAAAATTTGAACATTATCAATATTTTTTTTATCATTATCAATATTTTTAGATATTTATGATTTCAAATTTTAAATTATTTAATTCATATTAATTGATAACACTAATTTAAATTCATATTCATATTTAAATTTGAATGTGATCAATATTTTAAGATATTTATGATTTGAAATTTTAAATTGTTTAATTCATATTAATTGATAACACTAATTTAAATTCAAATTTCCATTTTAAAAGTATAAAGTATTATTATAAATATTAACCACACACGTCTATTTTTTTTTCTATTTTTAATTCATAAAAATACATCAATTATAGTAATTAAGGTGATTATTTAATTAATCATTCATAATTTAAACATTCTAATTGATAATACAATTAAATATTCTAATTCAAATTAATTAATATCACTAATATATGTTTTGATTCAGATTTAAATTAAATTTAGATTTAAATTTAAAAATCTCGCAAGATTCATTTTTGCTTCAAATTAATAAATAACACTATTACATATTTTGTTTCAAATTTAAAGTAAATTTAAATTTAAAAATATTGTGAGATTTATTTTAGTGGATCAATCTTTACCATTATTTTGTTACAATATTATAATCATATCATTAAAATGAATAATTTAAATTAAATTAAATAGTTAGATATCCATCCCCATCTCCATTAAAAATATTCGAATAATACTCATATCTATACCCGATCAAAGTGGGTATTCTCATCAAAGTCGGGTCGTATTCAGGTCGGTACCCACGGGTTCGGGGCTCTTTGGCATGCCTACTTGAAATTATTAAAGAAAATTTTACAGTCTCTCAATTATTAGCCTAAATAAAATATGACTAAAATAACATTATTGTTAAATAAAATATAACTCGGAGCAGGGAAAGTAGAGAGAAAAGTAGAGAAGAAGAGGGGACTAGAGTTTAGAGAGAATGATAATTGTGTGTATTCTTTCCAGG
Source organism: Pueraria montana var. lobata (assembly GCA_026413185.1). Classification (NCBI taxonomy): domain Eukaryota; kingdom Viridiplantae; phylum Streptophyta; class Magnoliopsida; order Fabales; family Fabaceae; genus Pueraria; species Pueraria montana. The sequence continues at coordinate 53,000,954 of CM048655.1, forward strand.
AGGAGTAGCCTATTTATAGATACAAGAGATAATTGGGAAGTTACAAAAGATAAATAGAAATAAGGAAAGATCATAAAAGATAATATAAAAAGATATGGACAGCCACAAATAGATTATTCATAACACTCCCCCTTGGATGTCTATTATTTAAGAATGTGCCTCATTAAAACCTTACTAGGAAAAACCCTGTGGGATAAAACCCTAGTGAAGGAAAAAGAGTACATCATCCTTCAATACGTTATCCCCTGCCTCATTAAAAACCTTGCCAGGAAAACCCAATGGGACAAAACCATTGCGAAGGGAAAAAGAGTTCAGAACATATTTATTTCTCCCCCTCATATAGACAATCATTTTTAAGACGACGAAGTCCAATCTTGCGGGCCAGCTGCTCAAAAGTCTTCCTTGGTAATGACTTTGTAAAGAGATCTGCTAGATTCTCACACGAATGAACTTGTTGAACATTTATGTCACCATTCTTCTGGAGGTCATGAGTGAAAAAGAATTTTGGTAGAATATGCTTTGTTCTATCTCCTTTAATGTATGTATCCTTCTTTCTACTGAGCGATACATGTAGTATTGTCTTCACATATGATCGTCGATGCCATTTTTCCTATGGATAAACTGCAAGTTTCTCGCACATGTTGAATTACAAATCTCAACCAAACAAATTCACGACTTGCCTCGTGTAATGCTAAAATTGCTGCATGATTAGATGATGTTGCTATTATGGTTTGTTTCACAAACCGTCATGAAATAGTTGTACCACCGCATGTAAACAAATATCATGTCTGTGATCTACCATTGTGGGGATCTAATAAATAACCTGCATCTGCATAACCCATTAGATTTGACTTTGAAACATTTGAATAAAACAAGCCCATGTCCATAGTGCCCCTAAGGTAATGAAGTATGTGCTTCACTCCATTTCAATGTCTTCCTGTAGGTGAAGAACTATATCTTGCTAATAAATTAACTGCAAATGATATATCGGGTTGTGTATAATTAGCAAGATACATTAATGCTCCTATAGCACTTAAGATATGGTACTTCAGGACCAAGTAGTTCTTCATCCTTTTCTTTAGGTTTGAAAGGGTCATTGTTCACATCTAAAGACCTTACAACCATTAGAGTACACGATGGATGTGATTTGTCCATATAGAACATTTTAAGCACCTTCGTTATATAAGTTTCTTGATGCACAAAAATTCTGCCTTTTGAATATTCAATTTGTAATCCCAAGCAAAATTTTGTCATTCCTAGGTCCTTCGTTTCAAACTCTTTCTTTAAGCAATCTATGGCTTTTGGGAGCTCTTCAGGAGTTCCAATGATATTTATGTCATCTATATAAACAATAATTATGGCAAATCCATTTTCATATTTTTTCATGAAAATGCATGGACAAATATGATCATTTTTATATCCTTCCTTAAGCAAATACTCACTAAGACGATTGTACCACATGCATCCTAATTGCTTTAATCTATAAAGAGACTTATTCAAATTGATTGAGTAATCTTCTTTAGAACTTGCACTGCAGGGCAAATTAAATCCTTCGTGGAGTTTCATATAAATGTTATTTTCCAGAGAGCCATACAAATTGGTTGTAACAACATCCATTAGATGTAAATTGAGTCCTTCATGAGCAACCATTAAATAAAAATACTTACATCTACTACAGGTGAATATGTCTCTTTAATTTCAATATTGGATCTTTGTGAAAATCCTTAAGCAACTAGTCGTGCTTTGTATCTCACAATTTCACCATTCTCATTTTGCTTTTGCATAAAAACCCATTTGTATCAAATTAATTTTACACCTTCAAGGTGTATGGACTACAGGTCCAAAAATGATTCGCTTAGCAAGCGAGTCTAATTCAGCTTCAATAGCATCTTTCCATTTTGGCTAATCATTTCTTTGTCGACAATCGCTAATGAACTTTGGTACTTGATCCTCAATATCATTTATTTCATTTAGCACTATATTATATTCAAACACTTCGTCAACGTTGACTTCATTTTGGTTCCATCATACCATTCATGACATAATTTGATATCTCTTTATTTTCACTAATTTCAGGTGTCTGAGTTCTTCTGGAACTAAAATATTAATTATGTCAAAGGAATCTTTTAAAGTTTTCATAACCTCAATTTAGCCATCTTACTTTTCAGCTCCTTTTCTTGAGGATTTTTCATCTTTGGGACCAATGGGTCTACCACGCTTCATGCGTGTCTAAGACTCGTTTTGCAATATTATATTGTCCAACAGGGACATCAAATTTCATTGGAGCATTAGCAGTTGATACATATGATTAAGCCACTCTTTTGGCTAAGCTTTGTAAATGAATTATCTTTTGAACTTTTGGTTCAAAATGTTTTTGTATGAGGATCAAGATAATGATAATTCATTCAAACTAATCTCCTTTTTCGAACTGCTTATTATCTCCCCCTCATGTTGGAAAAACTAATTCAAAATAACAATCGATGCATCAAGTCATCTAATGTTGATGATTCAACATATTTTATTACATATGGAGATTCATACCCAACATATATTTTCAACCTTCTTTTAGGACTCATCTTAGTGTATTGTGGTATCACAATTAGAATATACATCACATCCACAAATTTTCAAATGGGAAATATTAATAAGTTGCTCAATAAATTTCAATGGGGAGAGCTAATTATAACTTGTTGGCGTGATGCGAATCAATACTACAACATGCAAGATTGCATGTCCCCAATAAACCATTGGAAGTTTTGATCACATGAATAATGGTCTTGCAATCAACTTTAGATGTTTACTAAGTGATTCTGCAAGTCCATCTTGTGTATGAACATGTGCTACAGGATGTTCAATATCAATTCCAATAGACATACAATACTCATTAAAAACATGAGATGTAAACTCACCAGCATTATCAAGACAGATTTTCTTAATTGGATAATCAGGAAAATGAGCTCTTAGTCGAATTAATTGAGCTAATAATCTCGCAAACACCTGGTTGCGAGTTGACAACAAACAAACATGTGACCATCTAGTTGATGCATCAATTAAAACTATAAAATATCTAAATGGTCCACATGGTGGGTGTATTGGTCCACAAATATCACCCTGTATCCCTTCTAAAAAATGAAATGGATTCATTCCCAATTTTCCTGGTGATGGTCTAATTATCAACTTCCCTTGGGAACATGTAGTATATAATAAATCATTGAAGAATCTTCTGGCTCTTCAATGGGTGTCCACATGAATTTTATAATATTTTTCGCATCATAATAGACCCTGGATGGCTCAACCAGTCATGCCAAACAACAAATTTATTTTGATTTGTAAACTTCTGGTTTACAACATTATGCTTTTCCATTGTACTAATATTTGCGTAGTACAAACTATAAGAAAAGGCATGTAATTTTTTTTTCAATACACAATTAAGTCTCATGATATAAAGATATTTCACATATCCTTCATTATTTGTTTTGATATGGTATCCATTTAGACGGATATCCTTGAAACTTAATGTGCAACCTTGTTCCTCCAGGTAACAATACATTAGCTCTTCTGGAGCTTTCAATTATATTTGTAGTACCATAAATAGTACTATCATTAACTTCTTTCATGACCATGTCCACGACTATGATCACAATATGGCCCTGACCACAAGATTGTCCATAAGCATAATAATAAGATATTACTGCATTCACTTATGGGAATATAGTAGAACCGATCAGGCGGGCCTCATGATTTTTCATTGAAAACTCATTGTTTTGCTTAGTCACAAGGAGGCAAGAAATTAAATATATATATTTGTCGAGAAGGGGGAGCACATGGCTAAAGTGTAAAGGTCCATTTCATTAACAATAAAATTTTTCAATTATATTCTAAACAGAATATATAAATCATGGCCATATCGAAAAATCTCTCAAATGAAAGTCTCACATACAGTATATGAAAAAAACTTTTGTCTACTTTCTTTATTGGAACTTACAAAAACAACAAATAAAACTTTCACACATAATATGTAATTTATATATTAAAAACATATTCAAGACCAATTGCAGTTAAATGTATTTTCGCATCTAATAGAGTTTTGATTAGATGTTTTATTTCCATTTTTTTTAATAAAGTCTTCAAGACCCATTGCAGCTAAATGTTTCTGCATCTAATATCCAAGATAAATAATTCTTTCTCGTAATATCAAGAGCCACAAATTCAAGTTTTACAAGGTTTGACATGTTTAAAGACTATCATAAAAATTAAAATAAACATATAGTAGCTTGCAATTTTTCAGAATAAACATCTAATCAATACCAGTAATTTCTTTAAATTAATATAAAACGATGTAATATATATCCCCGACAATGATCTGACTGTATTGTTCATAACGTATAAAATACTGTATATAAATTCACGATCCTCTCTAAATCACCGCATAGCATATATGTGTTTATAAAGCAATATTTTCATATAAACCTGAAAATCAATTATAAACCACCGAATGCACTTATAAACATTGTAGCACACATTTTGCTTCTTAAAATAATATAAAAGGCAATAAAAAAAATTCAGTGGATAAATTCAGTATATAAAACGTATATAACATATCAAAATTTTAATCCATTATTTATTAAATGAATGTACGAAGCTGAATCCATTATTTATAATGGTTGTAAAACGTACTGCGTATATATATACAAAATTTTAAAGAGGTGCCCATACCAATAATAATAATAAATAGATTAATTTTTAAAGTAAAAGATAAAATAGATAGATAAATTAGTTTCAAAATATCTTGACTAAATGTCAAGTAGTACACCTAAACTTCAGGAGGTGCAACATCAAGGGACAAATAATCAAGAAAATTATTCGCACTACCTTCTCACTTCTAGTGAGAGAAATTATTTCCACTTTTGCATTATTTTCTCACTTCTGGTGAGAGAAATTATTTTCACTTTTGTATTATTTTCTCACTTCTGGTGAGAAATTATTTTTATGGAGAAATATAACCAGTTCAAAGTCTTCAGGACTCTCAAATAATTTTCTTTTCTCAAATAATTTTCTTCTTTGATAGAGTCATCAGGACTCTCAAATAATTTTCTTTTTTTTGCTAGAATCTTCAGGACTCTGAAATAATTTTCTTCTTTGATTGAGTCTTCAGGACTCTCAAATAATTAATTTGTAAATAGAACACAAATTTTATCAAACACATAGTATGAATAAGGAAATTGGAGAAAGAGAAAATCTGACCTTGAAATATGAATTTGAAAGAACAACTTTCTCCAATCAAATTATTTACAAGACCTTTTCTTGTAGGTTGCAATACCAATTGTGGATGCCCCGTGGAAGAAAGACAATCGTGCTGATAACGTGTTAAATAAAATATAACTCGAAGCAAGGAAAGTAGAGAGAAAAGTAGAGAAGAAGAGGGGACTAGAGTTTAGAGAGAATGATAATTGTGTGTATTCTTTCCAGGAGGAGTAGCCTATTTATAGATACAAGAGATAACTGGGAAGTTACAAAAGATAAATAGAAATAAGGAAAGATCATAAAAGATAATACAAAAAGATATGGGCAACCACAAATAGATTATTCATAACAATTATATGCATTATCTTATTTTTTGTATTGATCATTAATATTTTTATTGTAATCTATTGATCTATAAGTTCAATTGCCCACAATTATATTTTTTTTAATTATTAACATTAGATATTTATCTTCTTTATGATGAAAATATATATTTTAAAGAAAAATTAATAATTACAAAATAAATTATAAATTTTGTTATCATTAATATTTTTATTAAAATTATGTATATATTTAAAGTATATGTAATTGTACATATCTTTATAAAGATAATAGTGTTCTAAAATAAATGTTTATATAAATTAAAATGATATAAGACATGTGTAATTATAAAATTATTTAAATATATATCAATATTCATAATTAATTTTATATATCTTTTACATATACATATATAAAAAAATTAAAATTAAAAAATACATTAAAAATTATAAATTATAAACTCAACACCCGTGGAAGGCACGGGTTATTAAGCTAGTGTAATAAATGATAGGGTGGAGGAGAGAGAGATAGACACAAAAGATCATGTTGTACTCCCTCCGTCGCCAAATGAGTATTGTCGTAGTTTTTTTTTACACAGACCAAGAAAAACTATTAAATAGATGAAAGAGTGAAGTAATTATAATTTTTATTATAGACTCAAACTCAACGAGAAACTCGTCTCTTCCATTACCGATGACACATTGTGTGTCTATTTTTTTAATAATCTATGGCAGTTTTTAGCCGTCAATCATGTTGAGTTTAAATACATGAGAAATGTGTATTTTGTGGCAGTTTATAGCCACTGAAAACTGTATTTTCGTTAACAGTATTAACACCATTAGAGGAGAGGGACTAAAACCAAGTTTTTCTGAAAGTACAAGGACTAAAATGGTTGATTCGAAAGTACAGGGACTAAAACCAAGTTTTTTTAAAGTACATGAACCAAAAACATATTTTACCCATAAATAAAAATATATGAAAAATAGAGTAGAAATAACTAGTGGATTCTATAATTTTAAATTTCTCTTCTCTCTCATTTCCCTATAATCAAACATAATTATTTTCTATCCATTTCTCTCCTCTCCACAGTATTTAATTTCCTTCTACTAAAACAAGAATAAAGATGTGTTCTACATGTATTATCAATTGACTCAAACTTAATGACTGATAATAATTTTTTAATACACTTTTTTATTAGGAAGCAAGCAAATTATGTCATGCTTTGGCGAAGGGTCAAAATTATATGCTAGCAATCAAATGTTTGATTATTTACCATCTTGTATTGATGTTCTTCTTTTGAATGAAATGAAATAATTTTGTTTCTGTAAAAAAATACACTTTTATATTAGTTAATGAAATCTCTCTGTAGTTTGAAAATGAGACCCTCTAAACAAGAATGGAAACTCATAATATTTAATAAAACTTGGATGAATTTTACTGAAAAGAAAGAGTGGATGGCTAATATTTCTCTCTCAGCTCTAAGTTAAGTTATTAGATGCATAAAATTACCAGGCCAGTGAAGGGAAAGTCCTTCCAGGGATGTTGCGATGCCACCTGGCAGTCAGAGAGTGCCGCAAAGGCGTCCGGCAACACGTGGACCAATGAGGTAGCAAGAATTACACCGGCGGCGAAGCATTTGATCACCAAGGTGGCCATGTCATAGAGAGACTTTCCCTGAAAATATCGTGCCAGCATGACGGGCGCCGATACGCCCGTTATGCTGGTCACGAAAATCGAGAAGACGGAAATCACCTTCAGGTGTGCCGCGGCCGTGCCATTGCGGCACGCGGCGGCCTGACCCAAGTCCGTCATGCACTCCACCATCGTGTGAACGAATTAAGAGTTGGAATTGAGAGTGTTGCGTACGTAGAATGGTGGAGGATCTTAAAGAGAGATGAAATGATGCGCACTATAGTTTGAGTTGGGGTTTTGTATTGTATCTTTTTCTTTTAGTGAAGAGGTCCCATGCATGCACTTGTCCACGAAGAACGTTTTCTATTGGTGGTTGCTTTCGTGTGCTGCGTCTGAAATCCATCAACGTTCGTGCAAGTGCATGCCTTTCATGAACTGTTCACTGTTCAATCTTTCGTCACGCACTTAATTTTTAAAGGTTACACGTAAAGAAGGAGATGACGAAAGTTATAAGTTGCTAGTGGCTAGTGCTGTCGTGATGTTTCTTAATTGGAAAATTAGTTTTTTTACCCCCACATTCTTTGATCAGTGCGTGTATCTTGAAAGAGAAAAGAGAGATTGAAAGAAGAAAACATATGATAGTGTGATACACAAATAAAATAAAAAAAAGATATATAAGACAGATGACTTAAATAACGTACAAAATCAAAATTGTTTTGAATTCTGACGTTGAGAAAGAGATATTAATCATTTAGGATTCGTGGTCTTGATTGAAATAGTGGATGTTTTCTAATTCTTGAATGTTGTGTTGTTGAATTAAAGCTTGTTTTTTTTATTTAAAAAAAGGCAAATTCAAATTTGTATTAAGGTAAAAGAGCTACATAATCCTGTATAAGATGTACAGATTAATTACATTCCAAAAAATGACATGTATACCTTGCAAAAGCACTAAGAAACCAATTGACCAAAAATAATGACTTTACTTATGATTCTACACCATACCCTGATTTTAATAAGGAAGACACCCCGTTGGGTTGGTGCACCATGTAGAGTAAAAAAATCCCAGGCTTGACCCCCACTTTATACAGCAACATGCACCTTGTTGAATTAAAGCTTGTATCCCGGCCATGCTGCTTTCTTTGCTTTTAATATTTGTTTCATTTAAAAAATGATGGGATGATAGTAAGTGTATCAAATTGATAAAGAAAGAATAAAACAGTAAAAATGAAGTATAGTTTTCAGGAATTGATCAATTCGCAATTCATGAAAGTAATTTCTAATAGGAACCACAAAGAAAGAATATAGATTTAGTTTGTTGAAGAAAACCATTAATTTAAAAATCAAATTGGACATGCCAAAATGATTAGTCCGATCAGGAACTTATCAGGTGACCAAGTTGAGATCGAGTTTCATTTCATCTATGAATTTTGAGTTGGGATTAATTCAATTTTTTCTTCTTTGTTTCTCACTTGTATATCTTCATTTAAAGACAATCTTGTTTGAGATGCACTTGAACAATAAATGTGTACATTTCTTTCAGCCGGGATTTGAATCTAGCATTTTAAGAAATTAACTCCTTCGACTAGACCTAACCTCTATTGATTGAGATTAATTTAATTTGATTCTTTAATTCGCTTATAGGATTCACTAAAATATTTAGGCTATGTTCGGCAAAACTAGCATAAAAGTTAGCTGGAAACTAAAAAGTTAGTTGGAAGTTGAAAAGCTAACTGGTAGCTGAAAGCTGAATGCTGGTAGCTGAAAGCTGTTAAGCTAGCTTATTAAATCATAACTGTTCAGTAAAACTATCTATTAAAGTAGCTGAAAAATGTAAAATGACAAAATGAACATATTTATATGATATTTTTATATAAATTTTAATTTTATTTTGTGGATAAAAATATATTTTGAGGTGTTATAATTTTAGTTTTTAAATTAATTTTAAACTTTTGTAATTTTTAATTTATATATAAATTATTTTCATTACATTTTTAGTTTCAATTAATACATTTTTTTTTCATATTAAGTATTGTACTATTAATCTTATACAATATTCTAAAATATTTTTAATCAAGTTTAAAATAAAGTAAAAAAATACACTTAAGTAGACATTATAATTTTATTATGTTAATTAGCATAATAATAAAATAAACCGTCTAATATAAAATTATTCAAAGAATAAAAAATAAGAAATCTAACATTTATCATTGTCAATTTCGTGAAGTATAATGTTGAAATAATAAATTAAATATTATAAATAGTACAATGGTTAAAATAAATAGTATAATATAAAAAAATATAAAATATAATAACAAAAATAAAATAAAACTCTATTCTATTTAAAAATGGTAATAAGGAAATTTAATAAATATTTTAAGGATAAAAAGGGAATAAAATATAAAAAGCTAGAAGCTAGCGTTTTAAAAAACAATACTTCAAGTAGCGTTTTAAAAAACAATACTTCAAGTAGCGTTTCAAAAAATGCTAGAAGCTACTGAAAGAAGGTTGTTTACCGAACAGTTAAACAAGCTTTTCAGCTAGTAAAAAAAACTAAAAGCTAGTTGAAATGGTTTACCGAACATAGTCTTAGATAATAATTCTTTAGGTAAATAAATTTTTATTCCTATTTAAAAGCTTTAATTCCATAGGTGAAATTAAAGAGAAACACGCATGAAGATCAACCATCTTTGAGTGGTATCGAGTGGTTCAATTATTATTTTTAACACATAGACTCTCAAGGTTCATTCCACTTAGTACACTTACACTACATTAAATTTTCATTCAACATACATATCAAAATTTATTTAAAAAGTGATCAATTACTATATTAAAAACAAATCATATGAACACCAAATTTAAAGAAACTAAATTTTATTATTTGTGCAAATTAAAGTTGATCTAGAAAGTTACGACAAGACATAGGACGAGACAGAAAGAAAAGAAAAAGTGTGAAGTGAGTCAAAAAAGAATAATAAAATCAAATTATTAACACTCTTTAAAAATCATAAGAACCAAGTAAAATAGTATATTTGTAATTATTTATTACCTCTCTAACAGCTAACAAGTTAATTATTAATGTTCTTGTGGTTAATTTAAAGTTATAATTGTTATGAATAATCTATTTGTGGCTGTCCATATCTTTTTGTATTATCTTTTATGATCTTTCCTTATTTCTATTTATCTTTTGTAACTTCCCAATTATCTCTTGTATCTATAAATAGGCTACTCCTCCTGGAAAGAATACACACAATTATCATTCTCTCTAAACTCTAGACTCCTCTTCTTCTCTACTTTTCTGCTCCGAGTTATATTTTATTTAACACGTTATTAGCACGATTGTCTTTCTTCCATGGGGCATCCACAATTGGTATTGCAACCTGCAAGAAAAGGTCTTGTAAATAATTTGATTGGAGAAAGTTGTTCTTTCAAATTCATATTTCAAGGTCAGATTTTCTCTTTCTCCAATTTCCTTATTCATACTATGTGTTTGATAAAATTTGTGTTCTATTTACAAATTAATTATTTGAGAGTCCTGAAGACTCAATCAAAGAAGAAAATTATTTCAGAGTCCTGAAGACTCTAGAAAAAAAAAAAGAAAATTATTTGAGAGTCCTGATGACTCTATCAAAGAAGAAAATTATTTGAGAGTCCTGAAGACTCTGTCAAAGAAGAAAATTATTTGAGAGTCCTGAAGACTCTGAACTGGTTATATTTGTCTATAAAAATAATTTCTCACCAGAAGTGAGAAAATAATACAAAAGTGAAAATAATTTCTCTCACCATAAGTGAGAAAATAATGCAAAAGTGGAAATAATTTCTCTCACTAGAAGTGAGAAGGTAGTGCGAATAATTTTTCTTGATTATTTGTCCCTTGATGTTGCACCTCCTGAAGTTTAGGTGTACTACTTGACATTTAGTCAAGATATTTTGAAATTAATTTATCTATCTATTTTATCTTTTACTTTAAAAATTAATCTATTTATTATTATTATTGATATGGGCGCCTCTTTAAAATTTTGTACATGTATACGCAGTACGTTTTACAACCATTATAAATAATGGATTCAGCTTCGTACATTCCTTTAATAAATAATGGATTAAAATTTTGATCTGTTATATACGTTTTATGTACGTTGCATTTATCTAAAGAATTTAGCCACTGAATTTTTTTATTGCTTTTTATTATTTTAAGAAGCAAAATGTGTGCTACAATGTTTACAAGTGCATTCGGTGGTTTATAATTGATTTTCAGGTTTATATGAAAATATTGCTTTATAAACACATATATGCTATGCAGTGATTTAGAGAGGATCGTGAATCTATATACAGTATTTTATACGTTATGAACAATACAATCAGATCAATGTCGGGGATATATATTACATTGTTTTATATTAATTTAAAGAAATTACTGGTATTGATTAGATGTTTATTCTGGAAAATTGCAAGCTACTATATGTTTATTTTAATTTTTATGATAGTCTTTAAACATGTCAAACCTTGTAAAACTTGAATTTGTGGCTCTTGATATTACGGGAAAGAATTATTTATCTTGGATATTAGATGCATAAGCATTTAGCTGCAATGGGTCTTGAAGACTTTATTAAAAAAATGGAAATAAAACATCTAATCAAAACTCTATTAGATGCGAAAATACATTTAACTGCAATGGGTCTTGAATATGTTTCTAATACATAAATTACATATTATGTGTGAAAGTTTTATTTGTTGTTTTTGTAAGTTCCAATAAAGAAAGCAGACAAAAGTTTTTTCCATATACTATATGTGAGACTTTCATTTGAGAGATTTTTTGATATGACCATGGTTTATATATTTTGTTTAGAATATAATTAAAAAATTCTATTGTTAATGAAGTAGACCTTTACACTTTAGCCATGTGCTCCCCTTCTCAACAAATATATATATATATATATATATATATATATATATTTTAATTTCTTGCCTCCTTGCGACTAAGCAAAACAATGAGTTTTCAATGAAAAATCATGAGGCCCGCCTGATCGATTCTACTCTATTCCCAGAAGTGAATGGAGTAATATCTTATTATTATGCTTATGGATAATCTTGTGGTCAAGGCCGTATCGTGATCATGGTCGTGGACATGGTCATGAAAGAAGTTAATGATAGTACTATGATAGTTTCTATCAAGAATAATAAAATTTTCTCATGTTTAGTAATGCGATAAGTTAATGATAGTACTATTTATGGTAGTACAAATATAATTGAAAGCTCCAGAAGAGCTAATGTATTGTTACCTGGAGGAACAAGGTTGCACATTAAGTTTCAAGGATATCCATCTAAATGGATACCATATTAAAACAAATAATGAAGGAAATGTGAAATATCTTTATATCATGAGACTTAATTGTGTATTGAAAAAAAAATTACATGCCTTTTCTTATAATTTGTACTACGCGAATATTAGTACAATGGAAAAGCATAATGTTGTAAATCAGAAGTTTACAAATCAAAATAAAATTGTTGTTTGGCATGACCGGTTGAGCCATCCCGGGTCTATTATGATGCGAAAAATATTGTAAAATTCATGTGAACACCCATTGAAGAGCCAAAAGATTCTTCAATGATTTATTATATACTACATGTTCCCAAGGGAAGTTGGTAATTAGACCATCACCAGGAAAATTGGGAATGAATCCATTTCATTTTTTAGAAGGGATACAAGATGATATTTGTGGACCAATACACCCACCATGTGGACCATTTAGATATTTTATGGTTTTAATTGATGCATCAACTAGATGGTCACATGTTTGTTTGTTGTCAACTTGCAACCAGGCGTTTGCGAGATTGTTAGCTCAATTAATTCGACTAAGAGCTCATTTTCCTGATTATCCAATTAAGAAAATTTGTCTTGATAATGCTGGTGTTTACATCTCATGTTTTTAATGAGTGTTGTATGTCTATTGGATTTGGTATTGAACATCCTGTAGCACATGTTCATACACAAGATGGACTTGCAGAATCACTTAGTAAACATCTAAAGTTGATTGCAAGACCATTATTTATGTGATCAAAACTTCCAATGGTTTATTGGGGACATGCAATCTTGCATGTTGTAGTATTGATTCGCATCACGCCAACAAGTTATAATTAGCTCTTCCCATTGAAATTTATTGAGCAACTTATTAATATTTCCCATTTGAAAATTTGTGGATGTGATGTATATTCCAATTGTTATACCACATTACACTAATATGAGTCCTAAAAGAAGGTTGAAAATATATGTTGGGTATGAATCTCCATATGTAATAAAATATGTTGAATCATCAACATTAGATGACTTGATGCGTCGATTGTTATTTTGAATTAGTTTTCCCAACATGAGGGGGAGATAATAAGCAGTTGGAAAAAAGAGATTAGTTTGAATGAATTATCATTATCTTGATCCTCGTACAAAAACATTTTGAACCAGAAGTTCAAAAGATAATTCATTTACAAAGTTTAGCCAAAAGAGTGGCTTAATCATATGTATCAACTGCTAATGCTCCAATGAAATTTGATGTCCCTGTTGGACAATATAATATTGCAAAACGAGTCTTAGACACGCATGAAGCGTGGTAGACCCATTGGTTCCAAAGATGAAAAATCCTTAAGAAAAGGAGAAGTAAGATGGCTAAATTGAGGTTATGAAAACTTTAAAAGATTTCTTTGACATAATTAATATTTTAGTTCCAGAAGAACTCAGGTACCTGAAATTAGTGAAAATAAAGAGATCTCAAATTATGTCATGAATGGTACGATGGAACCAAAATGAAAACAACGTTGACGAAGTGTTTGCATATAATATAGCGCTAAATGAAATAAATGATATTGAGGATCAAGTACCAAAGTTCATTAGTGATTGTCAACAAAGAAATGATTAGCCAAAATGGAAAGATGCTATTGAAGCTAAATTAGACTCGCTTGCTAAGCGAATCATTTTTGGACCTATAGTCCATACACCTTGAAGGTGTAAAACTAATTGGATACAAATGGGTTTTGTGCAAAAACAAAATGAGAATGGTGAAATTGTGAGATACAAAGCACGACTAGTTGCTTAAGGATTTTCACAAAGACCCAATATTGAATTTAAAGAGATATATTCACCTGTAGTGGATGTAAGTATTTTTATATTTAATGGTTGCTCATGAAGGACTCAATTTACATCTAATGGATGTTGTTATAGCCAATTTGTACGGCTCTCTGGAAAATGACATTTATATGAAACTCCCCGAAGGATTTAATTTGCCCAGTAGTGCAAGTTTTAGAGAAGATTACTCAATCAAATTGAATAAGTATCTTTATGGATTAAAGCAATCAGGACGCATGTGGTACAATCGTCTTAGTGAGTATTTGCTTAAGGAAGGATATGAAAATGATCCTATTTGTCCATGTATTTTCGTGAAAAAAATCTGAAAATGGATTTGCTATAATTGTTGTTTATGTAGATGACATAAATATCATTGGAACTCCTGAAGAGCTTCCAAAAGCCATAGATTGCTTAAAGAAAGAGTTTGAAATGAAGGACCTAGGAATGACAAAATTTTTCTTGGGATTACAAAATGAATATTCAAAAGGCAGAATTTTTGTGCATCAAGAAACTTATATAACGAAGGTGCTTAAAAGGTTCTATATGGACAAATCATATCCATCGTGTACTCTAATGGTTGTAAGGTCTTTAGATGTGAACAATGATTCTTTCAGACCTAAAGAAAAGGATGAAGAACTACTTGGTCCTGAAGTACCATATCTTAAGTGCTATAGGAGAATTAATGTATCTTGCTAATTATACACAACCCATATATCATTTGCAGTTAATTTATTAGCAAGATATAGTTCTTCACCTACACGAAGACATTGAAATGGAGTGAAGCACATACTTCGTTACCTTAGGGGCACTATGGACATGGGCTTGGGTTATGCAGATGCAGGTTATTTATTAGATCCCCACAATGGTAGATCACAAACATGATATTTGTTTACATGCGGTGGTACAACTATTTCATGGCGGTCTGTGAAACAAACCATAATAGCAACATCATTTAATCATGCAGAAATTTTAGCATTACACGAGGCAAGTCGTGAATGTGTTTGGTTGAGATTTTTAATACAACATGTGCGAGAAACTTGCAGTTTATCCTTAGGAAAAATGGCATCGACAACCATATGTGAAGACAATGCTATATGTATCGCTCAGTAGAAAGAAGGATACATACATTAAAGGAGATAAAACAAAGCATATTCTACCAAAATTCTTTTTCACTCATGATCTCCAGAAGAATGGTGACATAAATGTTCAACAAGTTCGTTCGTGTGAGAATCTAGCAGATCTCTTTACAAAGTCATTACCAAGGAAGACTTCTGAGCAGCTGGCCCACAAGATTGGACTTCGTCGTCTTAAAAATGATTGTCTGTATGAGGGGGAGAAATAAATACGTTCTGCACTCTTTTTTCCTTCGCCATGGTTTTGTCCCATTGGGTTTTCCTGGCAAGGTTTTTAATGAGGCAGGGGATAACGTATTGAAGGATGATGTACTCTTTTTCCTTCACTAGGGTTTTATCCCACAAGGTTTTTCCTAGTAAGGTTTTAATGAGGCACATTCTTAAATAATGGACATCCAAGGGGGAGTGTTATGAATAATCTATTTGTGGCTGTCCATATCTTTTTGTATTATCTTTTATGATCTTTCCTTATTTCTATTTATCTTTTGTAACTTCCCAATTATCTCTTGTATCTATAAATAGGCTACTTCTCCTGGAAAGAATACACACAATTATCATTCTCTCTAAACTCTAGACTCCTCTTCTTCTCTACTTTTCTCTCTACTTTTCTGCTCCAAGTTATATTTTATTTAACAATAATTGATTTTAATGGAATTAATTCTGAATTATTGACGACGATTCAGTTATGTACTTAAATTAATCTGGATCACGTATTCAAATTAAAATGTGTTTTTTAATAGATAAATTTTCTACTCGATTTTGATAAGTTGTAAAGTGGAAAATGGGAATTTATATATATATAGGACAAAATGGGTAGAATTATGATTTTTCGTACTTAATTCTATTAATACAATTAACATTTTGGGAATGAAAATAACAGACATATATTTTACCAGTATAAAAGATAAATATAGTTTCAGTAAGTATTGAAGAAAAATGAGTCAATCATTACTTGCGTCAGAATTCATAAAATGTTCGTTTCTAAGAGTATTTAAGTCGTGTATTTGAAATTCTAGACGAACACCAGTGCTCTGCACAGTGGAAAAATGTTGGCGTGATCAGCTAGCATTGATTCAATAGAATATTATGTAATCAGCCAGCATTGACTAGTCAGGATATTATGTGATCACCTAGCATTCATTAGTTAGGATATCATATTTCAAATTAGTCAGATATTTCTCCCATCCTATCTTTTACATATCTGTCTCATAATTGTAATTCAAATGTATATATATTCTTGCACCTCAATCAATAATATTGACGATCCCAATTATCTCTATTCTCTGTATGGTATCAGATTAGCTCAGTTTAATTATCTCGATCCTAATACCGAGGGAGTCTAGCTTAGTTGGTTGAACAGGGTGCGTGAGTTATTATAAACTCCCGTACCGTGTTCGATTCCTAAGGATAAAAAAAAATGGTATCAATTTAGCCTATAGTTTCACAGCCTTCTCCCATGGCTTCAGCACCTACCACCTCTCTTGTGGAACTTACCACCGCCTCCACCCCTTCCCATTAAACTCAATGCCAACAATCACTACACTTGGCACACACAAATTACTCATCTCCTAAAGGCCCATGATCTCTATGGGTACGTTACCGGTGACACCTCTTGTCCCCTCTATTTGATTCTTTATAGAAAAAAGTAGACAGCTGGATAGAGTAAAAAAAAATAAGGTGAAAAAATGGGAAAAAAAAATATTTGTGGGTCCACAATATATCATACAATGACACTTGACAAAAGCTGGACAGATTTTATAATATAGATGATAGTCAGTTTCTTTTGGAAGATTATATTTCTTAACTCTTAAATAGGTGAGTAATTTTGATTATTTTATTCTATCCATTTATTATTATATAAAAATGTTGAAAATATAGTTTTCAACACATTTTTTTTATATTTTCTATTAATAGATAAATTTCACGTAATGTGAGTTTCACAAAGATTGAACTAGTTATCATACATAACTTCTCACTCATTTGAATTTTATTTTTTATTTGATGGAACTTGAACTGATTGCAGGCAAACTAAATTAGTAAAGATTTAGCTTACATAAGCTCATGCAATCCGAAAATTGCTCTTGACTAAATCATCTAAAGCTGATACAGCGGGCATTAGGCTGATTTTTTTCTTCTTCTATAAATCTTAAAAGGAATTGCAGCTTGAACTTAACAATTGTATAGATTCTATGTGTGAATACGTATGCACCATGTAAAAGGTTGTTACGGACAGAAACTATAATGTTTTTTTTTTCACACAAATCATGCATTCAAAGGCACGTTCAACGTAGTTTTTGTGTAAAAAGGAAATTTTGGAGTTCAGCATAGTTGGACACAGAAACAAACACAGCCTTAAAAGCTGGTTTCAATTGTTCTGTGTGAATATACTAGCTAATTGACCCGGCGTTGCCCGGGTAAGATTAAATTTATTTGAAATTTTGATGATAAAAAAATTGTAAAAGATCTTTTATATCTTAAACAATATCTAATATATGAATATATACACGGATCATTTTTTAAGTTAATTTTACTCGATTTTTTTTTATTCCTTTGCAAGATGCCATATGTAGTAACAATTTTGTAGGGATGAAATATTTTTTGTTTACAGTACTTAATGTATTTGAGTTTAAATTTAAGCTTTGAAAAATAGAGATTTAGCTATGTATTGTAATATCAAACATGACATAAAAAAATGAAAAAACATTGTTAATAGTAAGAGAGATATTCAAATAACAAAATGTTAATAAAAGTAATAAATAAATCAATAAAAATAGTAAAAAATTGGTTTTTAGAATCAGTAATTAAACACGTATGGTTAAGCACATTGTATTTATTTATTTAAAAAAATATATAACGCATATTTAAATATGATTTATACATTCAGGTTGTAAAAAATTATATATTTTTTAAAATAACTAAAAACAAAAACGGAAAGAATAATGATCATGCACCAAATATAGTTGTAGACTATTAATAAAAGTAATTCTACACGTTTTTAAAACACAAAAAATATAATGATGGTGATACAGCTGTAGACTAATAGGATAGTGATGATAAGTTAGACAAACTGTTGTAGCTAATATATAGAACTTATATATAGAGCCTATTATATATATAGAACCTATATTATTATTAGTCTATATATATAGGCATCAATTAAATATCAAATCAAATATCAAGTCATATATTACTAAAATAAGTTTCATATTTTTTCCTTTTTTTATATACTAAATTTTATACTAAAATAATTCCATTTATACACATTTAAAATATGGTAAGGACAAGAATGGTCATATATCTGTATACTATTTGAATTGAGTTGATAAGTAATAAGTTACCAAAATAAGTATTAAATAAATTATTGTACCTAATAAATAGCACCTATATATTATTATATATAGGCATATTATGATACCTACATGAACAACAAACTGTACAAAATATACATATATATCAAAATCAACACCCGATATTATCATTTTAAGGAAAAATAAATAAAATAACAATATCTAATAAAAAATAAAAACGGTCAATAAGAGTTCATCAATATACATACATAAGCATCAATTAAAACCATTTTTATAGCGTAAGGCTCAGACAACTTGAAAATAGAAAACATCTACCATAATCGAATAACACGTACTTTAAGTCTTCTTGTTTGTTTATGAGTATTGACAAACATGACACTATCAATATAAAAAGAGAAACAAAACAAAATCTTTTATGTTTGATTAAACTGATATAGATTAAACTTATTAGAATTATAAATTGCATTTTTGCAATTAAACATAGAAATGAAACATACAAATAGAAATTGGATGAAGAGAACACAAAAACTAATACTTGGAGCAATATCTTTTGAATTCATAGAAACCCAATTTTGGCTCCAACATTGTGGCTCCAATTTTACATTTAAATTCAAATTCAAATTCTATTTTTGCTCCAAGAATTAGCTCCATCTTTTTGGCTCCAAGTTTTTTCAATTTGAATTTGGACTCCAAGTTTTGACTCCAAATTTTGGCTCTAATAATAATTAAAATTAAAATTAAATAAAACTTGGGCTCCAAGTTTTATTACATGTATTATGTATTATATATGTATATTACTTATTTATTCATTATTTATTATTTTTTTTGTCTGATATTTATATCTATACATAGCACTATTTCATAATCTATTATTAAATATTAATCTATTCTAAATATATAATATATCTATCTATACAACACCATTTTATAATATATTATTAATTATTAAAAATTAATCTATTCTAAAAATTATTTAAATGAATTAATTATACATATTTTAATTTTATTTTATTATGAATATATTGCAATTGGCAACATATGAATATTTGAAGTCTTGTTCGACCACACAAGAAAAATAATTATTATAACAGAAAATTATATTATATTATATTATACTATTATTTATTATTATATTATTAAAATGTTCAAATTGGATGAAGAGATTAAATAGAACACCAAAACTGGAAATAGAAATAAAACAAATAAATAAAAATTGGATGAAAAGAACACCAAAACTAACAACCCAATTTTTGCTCCAACATTGTGGCTCCAATTTTGCATTTAAATTCAAATTCAAATTCTATTTTGGCTCCAAGAATTGGCTCCATCTTTTTGGCTCCAAGTTCAAATTCAAATTCAAATTTGGGCTCCAAGTTTTGGCTCCAACATTTTGGCTCCAATTTTATTTATTTATTTATTTATTATTATTACTATTATTTATATTTATATATTATATTATATATAATTATATTATATATATTATATATGTATATTAATTATTTATTATTTATTTTTGTCTAATATATATATATATATATATATATATATATAGCACTATAACATTATTTTATAATCTATTATTAAATATTAATTTATTCTAAATATATAATATATCTATCTATATAGCACCATTTTATAATATATTTTTAATTATTAAAAATAATCTATTCTAAAAATTATTTAAATTAATTAATTATAAATATTTTTATTTTTTATTATGAATATGTTACAATCGATCCAACCAAATAATAAAAAAATATTATATTATATTATATTATTCTTTTATTTATTATTATAATCGGATATTATATTATTATATTATATAAATACATATATTTGTTATTAGCACATGGGATTCACAAAAAATACATCCACCACAAAAAATAGGTATATAGTCCAAAGAAAGTAATTATCTATACAAAAAAATGATTTTCAAAAATAAATATAATTATTAATTATTATTAATAGATAAATACATAAATTAGATATATCATATAGGGACATGAATTTTCCAAAAAAATAAGCATATCCCTATGCAACCAAATGAGATATCAATTCATAATTGTAAGATGGAAATCATAAATATCTATAATTTATAATTATAATATATTTATATTTATATAACATAATATAATACTTGCAATTAAATAAATAAATATAATATGTATTGTCCAATCTATTATTTTATTTTGTCTTCTAACTGATCATTATTTATAATATAATATAATACTTGCAAATAGATAAATGAATAAATATTATTTTATTTTATCATCTACCTAATCATTATAACCAAAAGGACAAAAACGGAAATGCACTGTCCAATCAATACTGCTATTTTGTCTTCTAGCATTTTCTCCATTGTGGATAGATAGATAGATAGTATACCATCATTGCTACTCTAAATAGGTATAGTACACTTGATATGTTATCTTTATTGAAAAAAAAAATAATATACCATCATTGCTACTCCAAATAGGTATAATACATCTAATATGTTATCTTTATTGACAAAAAAATAATATACCATTATTGCTACTCTAAATCGGTATAGTACACATCAAACCAAATATCAAATATTACTCAAATAAGTATGTTATTTTAAAAAAAAAATATACTAAATAAGTAAACTATTTCTACATGTTTTAAAAATGGTAAAAACAATTATGGTTATACAATTACATAAAAAAAACATAAAAAGGAAAGAAAGAAAAAAATGTAAAAAGAAAAAAAAAAAAAAAGAAGAAAAACATAAAAGAAAAAAAACATAAAAAAAGACAGAAAGAAAAATATAAAAATGAAAATAGAAAGAAAGAAACATAAAAAAAAAAGGAAAAAAACATGAAGAAAAAAAAAACGTAAAATAAAAAACTATTAAGAAAGAAAGAGAATAAGTTTTTTTTACATATTTACGGTAAATAAAAGTTGAATCTATGTGTGTGAGTTCCAAGACTTTAGGGAGGTACACTATAGGATATAATTACTTTGGAAAAAAATGTTGATTGTCTAGCTTTATGATATTTATTCCGTACATTTTGTCAATTATGTAGACATCATAATATACATATATATATATATATATATATATATATATATATAATATGTAATCATTGCTACTCTAAATAGGTATAGTACACCTAATATGTTATCTTTATTGACAAAAAAAATACTATCATTGCTACTCTAAATATGTATAGTACACATCAAATCAAATATTAAATATTACTCAAATAAGTACACTATTTTAAAAAAAATATACTAAATAAGTAAACTATTTCTACAAGTTTTAAAAATGATAAGAACAATGATGATCATACAGTTACATAAAAAGAAAAACATAAAAAGGAAAGAAAGAAAAAACGTAAAAAGAAAAACATAAAAAAAGAAAAAGAAAAACGTAAAAAGAAAAAAAAAGATATAAAAACGAAAATAGAAAGAAAGAAACATAAAAAAAAGGAAAAAACATGAAAAGAAAAAATGTAAAATAAAAAAGCTATTAAGAAAGAAACAGAATAATTTTTTTTTTATATTTAAGGTAAACAAAAGTTAAATCCGTGTGTTTAAGTGCGTGAGTTCCAAAATTATAGGCAGATATACTATAGGATATAATTATTTTGCAAAAATCATTGGTTGTCTAGCTTTATGATATATATTTTTTGTTGTCTTAACACAACTTATCTAAGAGTAGCCTGAATTTTGTTACCCTTATAGGATAAAACCAATTTATAATAAAATACAATATCTCTAATAAAAAAACATTATTAAAAAATATTAAATTTTCGTAATTATAAATTTAATAACCACACTTACATCAGAATCAATCAAAACCATTTCAACATTATATGGCTCATTCGGCTTCGCAGTAGGAAACATTTTCCGCAAACAAATTACACGTACCTTGAGTGAGTCTCCATGATTGTTTATCAGCATTAATAGACTCAACACGATCAACAACAAAAGAAATTATTATGATATGAAAATAAAAACTTGCCAACATCAAATATAAAATATTAAATATTCATTCAACTCAAATTGAAGAACAAATTCAAGCAAAAGAAACAAATACTTGAGATAAGTTAATGAGGTAACACTACCCTTATTTATATACTAATTTTGGCTCCAAACCATGGCTTCAACTTTTCCCTCTTAAACAAATATTCGAATTCAAATTTTAAAAATCATTTTTGGCTCCAAGGTTTTGGGCAAGACACCAAAGTAACTCATCTTATAGATTTCACCTTCTTTGACAACACTTTTGAATTGTCTTAACACAGCTTTTATAACAGTAGCCTGGATTTTTTTACCCTAATAAAAAACAATTTATAATCAAATACAATATCTATAATAAAATAAACATTATTAAAAAATATAAAAATTTCATAATTATTAATTAATTTAACAATCATACTTACATCAGAATCAATCAAAACCATTTCAACAGCATATGGCTCATTCGGCTTCGCAATAGGAAACATTTCCCATAACCGAATTACACGTACCTTGAGTCTCCATGATTGTTTATCAACATTAATAGACTCAACACGATCAACAACAAATGACATTTTTATGATATCTAATAAAAACTTACTAACACCAAATATAAAATAAAATATTAAATATTCTTTCAACTCATATGGAAGAACAAATTGCAACAAAAGAAATTGCAACAAAAGAAACAAATACTTGACATGAGTTAATAGGTAACACTACCCTTATTTATAGACTAATTTTGGCTCCAAACCTTGCCTCAAAATTTTCCCTCTTAAACAAATATTCCAATTCAAAATTCAAATTCTTTTTTTGGCTCCAAGGTTTTGGCTCTTAAATACTAATTCAAAATTCAAATTTCAACTTTTACCTCCAACATGTATTTTTGGCTCCAACTCTAACTAATAATAACAAAAAAATATATTTATATTTATTTATTTATATTGTATTAAATTAAATTTTACAATATAAAATTCAATTTAAATGTAAATTATAAATTATTTTTCCATTATTAAATTAATATCTATAATTTTAATTTTTAATTATAATGATTCATTATTATTAAACTAATTAATAATATCTTTCAACTTTTTTTACTTTAATATTCAAATTATTATTCTCTGTATTTTTCATTTTTCATATTTCAAATTTAAAATTTTAAAAAAATTTCATATTTAAATTTTTTATTTTTCATATTCAAAATTTGACAAAATAGAATAGTTTTCTATTAATTGGATGGTCGTATTACTATAATCTATTTTGTTATCAAATAATTTTAACTAAAATCTTCAATAATGACAATTATTTAAGGTATATTCATATTTATGTATCATTATAATTATTAATATTAGTTTATAGTTTATTTTATATTTCATATTCTACCCAAAAATCACAAGAATAGCGTTACGTAAAAATTATTCTTATTCATTATTAATTATTAATATCATTATTATTACTATTACTATTATTTATATTGTATTACTTATTTAATATTCTAGCCAAATATCACAAACTAATATCACAAACTAAAGGGCAAAAGCGGAAATGCACTGTCCAATCAATAGTACTATTTTGTCTCCTAGCACATCCTCCATCGTGGATAGATAGATATGCACCCTATAAAAGGTGTCCTACAAACCAATACCATGTTTTGATCATTTCACTGACAAAAATTGCTTAAAAATAGAAACAAAGGAAATTTTTTGACAGACTTGTTGGAGTATATTACTAGTGAGTTCCTTAACCCCTCTTCTCTGGGTCTTACATTTGCATTCGCTGTTTCTGCTATTTAAAAATAACAATCATGCCAATCAAGCCAATCTAATTACTATCCTACTCTCAAAAGCAAAAGCAAATTCGTTGTATGCTTCCATATGTCTGTCTTGAACTTTGTTTGATATCAATCAATTTTTAAAATTTGTGCGAGTTCAATGATTCAAGCATTAAACATAAACATAACCAAGCTTAAAATTTAAAAGGAAACAAACATTAACACCAAAATGTATGGATAACATAGACCTACAACAACTATTTTTCAAATGGTTTATAACTCCATATGCATATAGCTTACATAATTAGCAAACCACTCGTCTAAAACTCAAAAAACAGCATTAGTAACTAGTTAGCATGCATAACTTCTCCATCAATGTCTCTAAGCTGTGATACAAAACAAAGGCCTTCCCTATTATGTGATCACCTAGCATTCATTAGTTAGGATATCATATTTCAAATTAGTCAGATATTTCTCTCATCCTATCTTTTACATATCTGTCTCATAATTGTAATTCAAATGTATATATATTCTTGCACCTCAATCAATAATATTGACGATCCTAATTATCTCTATTCTCTATATGGTATCAGATTAGCTCAGTTTAATTATCTCGATCCTAATACCGAGGGAGTCTAGCTCAGTTGGTTGAGCATGGTGCGTGAGTTATTATAAATCCCCTGGTACCGTGTTCGATTCCTACGGATAAAAAAAAATTGTATCAGTTTAGCCTATAGCTTCATAGCCTTCTCCCATGGCTTCCGCACCTACCACCTCTCTTGTGGAACTTACCACCGCCTTCACCCTTCCCATTAAACTCAATGCCAACAATCACTACACCTGGCACACACAAATTACTCATCTCCTAAAGGCCCATGATCTCTATAGGTACGTCACCGGTGACACCCTTTATCCCCCTCTATTTTATTCTCTATAGAAAAAAGTAGACAGCGGGAGAGAGTAAAAAAAATAAGGTGAAAAAATGGGAGAAAAAAAATTTGTGGGTCCACAATGTATCATACAATGACACTTGACAAAAGCTGGTTAGATTTTATAATATAGATGATATTATAAAATATTTAGAAACAATTCTTTAGGTAAATATTTAGATAATAATTCTTTAGGTAAATAAATTTTTATTCCTATTTAAAAGCTTTAATTCCATAGGTGAAATTAAAGAGAAACAAGCATGAAGATCAACCATCTTTGAGTGGTATCGAGTGGTTCAATTATTATTTTTAACACAGACTCTCAAGGTTCATTCCACTTAGTACACTCACGCTACATTAAATTTTCATTCAACATACATATCAAAATTTATTTAAAATAGTGATAATTATTACTATATTAAAAACAAATCATATGAACACCAAATTTAAAGAAACTAAATTTTATTATTTGTGCAAATTAAAGTTGATCTAGAAAGTTATGACAAGACATAGGACGAGACAGAAAGAAAAAAAAAGTGTGAAGTGAGTTAAAAAAAGAATAATAAAATCAAATTATTACCACTCTTTAAAAATCATAAGAACCAAGTAAAATAGTATATTTGTAATTATTTATTACCTCTCTAACAGCTAACAAGTTAATGTTCTTGTGGTTAATTTAAAGTTATAATTGATTTAATGGAATTAATTCTGAATTATTGACGACGATTCAGTTATGTACTTAAATTAATCTGGATCACGTATTCAAATTAAAATGTGTTTTTTAATAGATAAATTTTCTACTCGATTTTGATAAGTTGTAAAGTGGAAAATGGGAATTTCTATATATAGGACAAAATGGGTAGAATTATGATTTTTCATACTTAATTCTATTAATACAATTAACATTTTGGGAATGAAAATAACAGACATATATTTTACCAGTATAAAAGATAAATATAGTTTCAGTAAGTATTGAAGAAAAATGAGTCAATCATTACTTGCGTCAGAATTCATAAAATGTTCGTTTCTAAGAGTATTTAAGTCGTGTATTTGAAATTCTAGATGAACACCAGTGCTCTGCACAGTGGAAAAATGTTGGTGTGATCAGCTAGCATTGATTCATCAGAATATTACGTAATCAGCCAGCATTGATTAGTCAGGATATTATGTGATCACCTGGCATTCATTAGTTAAGATATCATATTTCAAATTAGTCAGATATTTCTCTCATCCTATCTTTTACATATCTGTCTCATAATTGTAATTCAAATGTATATATATTCTTGCACCTCAATCAATAATATTGACGATCCTAATTATCTCTATTCTCTATATGGTATCAGATTAGCTCAGTTTAACTATCTCAATCCTAATACCGAGGGAGTCTAGCTCAGTTGGTTGAGCATGATGCGTGAGTTATTGTAAACCCCTTGGTACCGTGTTCGATTCCTACGGATAAAAAAAATTGTATCAGTTTAGCCTATGATAAACTGGACTTTGATTGTATTTTGATGTGAGTTTAGATGTCATTTTCATACATTTTGAATATATTTTATTGGCAAAACTCACTGTTTGGTGTTAGTTGATGCAAGACAGGTACTCAAGAGGCTTCATGAGGAAAAGAGTTGAAATTGCATTTTTTTTGGAGCAAAAATGCCACTGTCTGGAGGACCAAGAAAAAAAGGGGCCATAATTGAAGTAACGCAAGGACCATTACCATGGCCATGGTAAATTTACCATGGCCATGCTGGTTGCGTAGCAGAATTGGACCTTTATGCAAGGACCACGGCCGTGGTCATTTTACCACGGCCGTGGTAAGTTACGTTGTCAGCCCATTTAAATTTTGAATTATTATAAATAGGAGGAGAAACCCTTTTATCTTTTGCTCTGTTTCCGAATACTGAGGGTTCTGAGTGAGATAGAGAACGTGTGAGAGAGTCTGACTGCTGAGGATGTAGAGATCATCATTGGGAGTACTTCTTGTAAAATTTCTTATCCCTTTGTAATCTTTATGTTTTCTATGGGGTTTTCTTGTTTGTTCATGAACATGAGTGGCTAGTCCTCCAAGCCTAGGATTATGATGTAGCTGTGTCTTTTGTACCTCATCTTTGATTATCAATGAATGTCTCGATGTTTCCAGTTATTGAATCTCTTTACTATTTTGTTTGTTATTAGAACTGATCACTCTAAATATTGGTCAGTCCCTTGTCTATGATCAATTGCCTGGGGTTGACAGAACTGTAAAGTGATTGAATTCATATAATTTGCATGATCAAACTAATTGTGTGAATTTCCAGTGGATTAATTCTATTAATCAACCTCTCTAAGTATTATTGTTTACCCTAATTTAATTCACCTATGACCAATTGGGAATTGAATTAGGGGAAACAGTAGTAGTAAGCTACGATCAATTGTTTACTAATGAATTTGAAGAGGACTGTCAATTAACTTAATTAGAGCATTCAATGAGATCAAGATGAGGGAAAAAGGGATGCATGCAAAATCATAATCCTTGGCGTTTCATTCTTATTGTTTCACATTAATCTTCTTGTCTTGATCCTTAGCTTTTAAGAACTGAACAATTGAACTCTATTTTCTCCCAAATTTGATTCTTGATTGAATTGTTTAACCATTACAAAATTAATTGTTTGGGAACACGACTGGTCCTTTGGGTTCGATATCCGGACTCCTAGAGTCCACTGTCACTACTACGTAGGGTACGCTTGCCCTTTGCAAACGCATTTTTATGCATCAGCCTATAGCTTCACAGCCTTCTCCCATGGCTTCCGCACCTACCACCTCTCTTGTGGAACTTACCACCGCCTTCACCCTTCCCATTAAACTCAATGCCAACAATCACTACACCTTGCACACACAAATTACTCATCTCCTAAAGGCCCATGATCTCTATAGGTACGTCACCGGTGACACCGTTTATCCCCCTCTATTTGATTCTCTATAGAAAAAAGTAGACAGCAGGAGAGAGTAAAAAAAATAAGGTGAAAAAATGGGAGAAAAAAAATTTGTTGGTCCACAATGTATCATACAATGACACTTGACAAAAGCTGGACAGATTTTATAATATAGATGATAGTCAGTTTCTTTCGAAAGATTATACTTCTTAACTCTTAAATAGGTGAGTAATTTTGATTATTTTATTTTATCCAATTATTATTATATAAAAATGTTGAAAATATAATTTTCAACACATTTTTATTTATTTTCTATTAATAGATAAATTTCACGTAATGTTAGTTTCACAAAGATTAAACTAGTTATCATACATAACTTCTCCATGGTTTTAAATAGCGGACCGCAACGTGCAATGCGGCTGCAATATTGCAGTTGCGGTCCTCTCCGCAACCGCATCAAGCCGCAATTGCAGAGTGATTTGAAATCACCTGTAGCAGCAACAACATAGCCGCATTATAACTGCAACATGATGCATCAGCCACCACACCACCGTATGTTCAACTGCAACTGCCGTCCGACCAGCCGCAACCGCTGTCTGATTGACTGCAACTTCCTTTCACAATCACGTTCCGTTCAATTTCTCAGTCAAAATAAAAAATTTCAGATCCCAGAAGTTCCCAGCAGAATCAATTTCAGCTTTGAAGAATAAACATATAACCTTTCTTTTCTGAGTCATTCCCCTCTTTGCCTCTTTCAATTTTCGATCTTTACCTCTGGTAAACACTAGTGCGGTAGTGTCCATTGATTTCTTGCTTGCAACTTGTTTCATCTATGGCAGAAGGGATGCGGGCTGCCATGGCCATGGATGGCTGAAGCTGAGTGATTGTGGGTGGGTGGGTGATGAGGGAAGATATGTGGGGGCTTACCAATGAAATAAAACGTGAAAGAAATACGGATAGGGACGATGATGGTTTGATGAAAAAAAAAGGGGACAATTAGTTTTTTTTTAATTTATTTAATAGATTTGTTTAATATTACTACTCACATGTTCTCATTATATCTTTAATTTAAATTTGTACATTCTCAAATATTAATTTTAATTTATTTGATAAATTAGTAAAAAAATAAATGGTAGTTTAAAATGTTAGCTGAAAGGTAAATGTATATTATCAAATAAATTAACAGTTTTATTATCTATAATTATATTATCAAGATAATAATATAGTATAATAAATTTTAAGATGTTTATCTATAATATTATTATTTGAATTATAATTAAATTTAAATTATGCATAAAGATTAGAAAAAGTTTTAAAAAAGCATAGAAGCTTTATATAACATTGTAAATAAAATGTATATAAAGAATTATAATTTTTTTTAGTATTTGGTGCAAACATTTAATAATTTAACGCCGCAACGGCCGTAATCTGCATCGCAGTAGCCACAATGTCCGCAATCGCAGAGGCCGCAACCTCGACCACAATCGCGACCACAATTTAAAACCATGCTTTTCACTAATTTGAATCTTATTTTTTATTTGATGGAACTTGAACTGATTGCAGGCAAACTAAATTCGTAAAGATTTAGCATACATGAGCTCATGCAATCCAACAATTGCTCTTGACTAAATCATCTAAGCTGATACAGTGGGCATTAGGCTGATTTTTTTTTGTTTTCTATAAATCTTAAAAGGAATTGCAGCTTGAACTTAACAATTGTATAGATTCTATGTGTGAATACGTATGCACCATGTAAAAGGTTGTTACGGACAGAAACTATAATGTTTTTTTTTCACACAAATCATGCATTCAAAGGCACGTTCAACGTAGTTTTTGTCAAAGGAAATTTTGGAGTACAGCATAGTTGAACACAGAAACAAACACAGCCTTAAAAGCTGGTTTCAATTGTTCTGTGTGAATATATATGCACCCTATAAAAGGTGTCGTGCAAACCAATACCATGTTTTGATCATTTCACTGACAAAAATTGCTTAAAAATAGAAACAAAGGAAAATATTTGAGACTTGTTGGAGTATATTACTGGTGAGTTCCTTAACCCCTCTTCTCTGGGTCTTATACATTTGCATTCGCTGTTTCTGCTATTTAAAAATAACAATCATGCCAATCAAGCCAATCTAATTACTATCCTACTCTCAAAAGCGAAAGCAAATTCATTG
The DNA here is from genome assembly GCA_026413185.1 of Pueraria montana var. lobata. NCBI lineage: Eukaryota > Viridiplantae > Streptophyta > Magnoliopsida > Fabales > Fabaceae > Pueraria > Pueraria montana. The sequence goes on from CM048655.1 coordinate 53,031,476, forward strand.
TATGCTTCCATATGTCTGTCTTGAACTTTGTTTGATATCAATCAATTTTTAAAATTTGTGCGAGTTCAATGATTCAAGCATTAAACATAAACATAACCAAGCTTAATCATAATAATCAGATTCAGAGTCATCTTCACTGTAGCCATCCGAGCCACCATAAACAGATTCAAAGTCATATTCATAGCCATCATCATTGTGGTAATACTCATAGCTATCATCATTGTAGTCATATTCATAGCCATCATCATTGTAGTCATCTTCATAGCCAATGCTGTGGTCATGGCCAAGCTCATAATCATAACCATTGTGACTCTCAAGTAGATCATCACATTCACTGCTCTTAAGTGTAAGACTCAAAAGCATTTAGCATCCATGGTAAAAGCCACACTAAATTAGTATGAATAAGAAAAGCAAAGTCGATTCCATCATAAAAGAAACCCACAATTAGGCATCTCTGCAAATCTTCTTTGAAAAACTATATTGAGACAGTTTCTAAATTAAACATATAAACTTGAACATTGGTTCCACTACTTTAACATCCATCCATAAATAATTTTACTATATCATTGAAAATGTTCTTCGTAAGTACAAGGGGACATACCTTGCGGCCTCGGAAGTTATGTCTTCTAACTGTGTTCTTCGTGCTCCGAAATACTAGTACCAACAAGTAACAACTGTGCTCTTCGAAAGACACCAATGTTAAAGTGAAACCAAGAGTCGTGAAATGCATATTTTAAAGTGACAAAGTTTAGGGCTTTTATACCTTCTTTGTCCATTGTCACTTCGTATTCCACGTAGAAAATCCATTGGGCCTTTGTTAGGTCCAACCCTAGTTCAGAATAAAATATTATTTATTAACTATTATTGTAAATGTTGAAAAAAAAAAACAATTATTGTAAATAATACTCCCTCCGGACTGAAATATAAGCAAAAAAAATTGCATGTGTGTTGGACTAAAATATAAGCAAATTTTAACTAACTCTCTCCTATTTAATGATACCATCCCCAAAATACCCTTCATTTAATTAGAGTTTTATTTTCAATCACCTTTTCTTTTTTTGTCTTATGCAATTAAATGTAAGGGGTACTTTAGAAAATGAGTTAATCTTTTTATTGAGACTATCAAAATTAAATGATGCTAACTAACTTTCTTAAAGGGTGTGATTCAGTTTTTTTTTTTGCTTATATTTCAATCCGGAAGGAGTATAATTTTATTAGAAAAATGAAAAATGTAATTTATTTTCTAAATTTTAGTAATTATTCTAATTTTTTTAATAACAATATCAATTTTTCTGACTTTTATTTTTTATAATATAGATAATTTAATTTCAATTATATACTATTGAAGATATTTTGCACCATTTGATTTTGTAATTTATAAATAGAATTTTAAATAGAAACTTTTTTATCTATTTTTCTACATTACACTAAATTCTATAACACCTGTATGGTGTACACAGATTTAATTCCAAGAGTAACGTGTGTGTATTCACAGAAATTTAATTAAAGTACTTACATTTCTGTCATTGCTATGTTCTTTCTTTGATTCATTAATTCTTTTACGTTTCCAGCGTTTGTTGCACTTCTTCTACTCCTTTTCTTACCTTTCAATTTTCATTTCAAACCGCTTTTTACAATTATCCTCCATTTGCAATTTATTTCATTTACACTTTACCTTTCCAGTAATTTATCTTTTCGAAGTTTCAATATTACAATGGGCAAAAATACGATCCCTCCATTATCTGTTTCCGCTTGGTCGTACTGAATAAAATCAAAGACAACAAAAACTGTTAATATCAACCCAACATTTTAAGCCGCTCAAAAAATCATTTTAAAAAATATTTATTATATTTTTAATATAATATATAATAAACATTTTTATTACCTTTTTTAATTTTAATTGTTTAAAATCATTTTTAATTTTTAAAGATATCAGTTGAAAAATAAAAATAAAAATGTAAAACAAAATTCTGCTTTTTGTTTCCTAGTAAGTACTGTAGTAAGTAGTAACTACCACCCGATATGACATGCATGCTGGTTCCGCGTGCATGAGTAGCAGCTGGTCAAAATACGAATCCTGAAATTAATCTTTTGTCATCCTATCCTATATTCCACAATCAAGCCGATATAATTACCATCCTACCCTCAAACATGAAAAGCAATTTCGTATTATGTCTGTCTGTCTTGAACTTTGTTTGTATCAATCAATTTTTAAATTCTGTGCAAGTTCAATGGTTAAACGTACAAACATAAAGATAAACAAGCATAAAATTTAAAACAAACAAACATGTTCAACAAATACTGGTCCAATTCAACCTGGTTAAAAAATGCTTAGTTTAACTATTTTTATTGGTTCATAACTCCATATGCTTAGGTTTACATATCATGTAAACTAAAACTACTCGCTTAGAACTAACATCAGCACTAGTTGAATGTAAAAAACATCAGCAGTCAGCACTAGTAACTAGTTATCAACTTATCCTACATAGCTTCTCACTCACTATCTCTAATGTTTAATAAGACGTGATACAAAACAAAGGCTTTCACTACCACACACCTGCAAAGAACATAAAAAGAAAGATGATAGCCAAACAAGAAATGACTATAACAAATGTTAACACTGAGTTTTTTTTTTGTTTTTTTTAAGCAAAAAGAAGGACATACAGAGGCCACAATGGCCAGAGAAATCCCAGCTAGGCTGGCACCCCACTAACCATCAAGCCATAACAGCAGGTCCCTAATATCATTACAGGAAGGTTGGGGGACATAAACCTGACCCAACAACAAAAAGAGACAAAAAGCACTACCTAAACCTAAAAGAAGGTAACACATTCTTATCTTTCAGCATATGTTGAGCAAGGAAAGTGCGAGTGGAATCACACCAACAAAGACCATGTACATTAGAACCATGCAAGACTAACGTATCTACACAAGGATTATCCTCGCGATAAATATGACCATTGACCAACCAAGAAATCCATAGACTTTGTTATCTGAATAGTATTTCTTCACCTATTTTTATTCTTCCAAGGAACCAAATCAAATTTTTTAAAAGCTGCAACAACTAGTAAGGAATCACATTCTAACCACAACTTCAACCAACCCTTTTGTTGAGCAATATCAATTGCTGTCATAACACCCATGAGCTATGCAAAGAAAGCGTTTTGGACTCCAAGAGGCAATGCAAAACAGCCAAGATTATCCACATCAGAATTTCGAAAAATATCCCCACAGGCAGCTCTTCCAGGAGCACCATGAGCAGCACCGTCTGTGTTGCATTTGATCCAACCCGTTAAAGGGGGTGCCTTCTTGGATGACATTCCACCGAGAAAGCTTTTAACCCGACAAAATCCTGAATAGAATTAGTCATGTTAGCTGAAGAGAAATCACCTGAGAGTTTAACATAGTTGCTGAGTTAGAAATAGAAGATAAAAGGCTAAATCAAAGGACTGAAGTTAAGATAGCACATTTTATCCAAAGTAAAAAAGAAAATAAAACCATCACTTTGTCTCAGATACAACGAGTATTTGGGTGAGCATTTGCAACAGTGACTTTGAATGAAATTAATTTTGTTAATTTGATTTCAATTAAAATTAATTTTAAGGTGATGTGATTCATATTTAAATATTTTAATTTTAAAAATAAATTAGTAATAAAAGTTAGTATAAATTTTTTTATGTATCACAAACACTATTTAAAATTACTTCAATTCAAAAATAATTCTACACCCACAATCAATTCTATGGAATAAAACATGTAATAATGTGTTTGGATTAATCTCATGACCAGCAATGAACAATTATTTTTTCATTGTAAAAGTTACAAATAGTTACTTCTAATTTTTTATGATATCATCATGATTTATAAAGTAGAATTGATTATTGCTTATTATTCAAACACACACTAAAATTTACCTAAAAATCAAGTTAACTAATATTTCACTATAATTACGGATTATGTGAATCGAAACACAATATTAATCACATAAAAATAACCATAAAAGATAAATTAAAATCACATAACTCAGAGATCTTATTAAAGTAAAACGAACCTTATTCACTGTTTCTTGCAGATGTAATTGTAACGAATATAACCACGGTCGTCATAGCCAACCTCATAGCCACGTTCAAAGCCCTTCACGTATAGCCACTGCTACTGTATCCACGTTTATAGCTTTTATCTGGATGTTTCTGCTCCTTCATCTTCACGTTATGGTTCCCTACCTTGTGCTCTGTTTTGTTCCCCTCATCGTTCATAGTTCTTACCCTTGTGGTCCTCGTGGCTCTTACCCTTGTGATCCTTGTAGAGAGACCCTCCCATTCCCCACATTATAATAAGAATCATCCCACCATGGACATGCCATTATTTCAGAGTTTTTTAATGAGTTAAAACAAAGGAAAACAAGCACTTACAAGGAAGGAAGTGAATGATAACTAAGAAGGAAGCATATTTATATGGCTGAATAGGTAATACTATTATACAACGTTTGTAATCAAATTATAAATGAAGAAATTATTAACGTACATTCTACTTTTTCTTTAATTTCATCTCGATTCACAATTTTCTTCCTATCTCTTTTCATTTTATTTTCATCAGAACACTTAATTATCACATTTATCACTTCTCTCTAATCTATCTATCTATATATAAATAGATAGTAAGATCTAACTTAAGATGCTAATCATTATGAAAAAGAAGTTGTGGAGGAGTTTCTTTTAGAGATAATGACAACTTTGGTTCCTATGGAGGAACTGGTCCATGAGAGTTCAGTTGACTAATTAATTACTTGCATTTGCATGTTAGGAAAATCCTGAGATAGCGTGTGGTGCAGCTTGGTGCTTGACTTGCCAGCATTGTGCAAGTGCTATTGTTGAAGTTTGGTGAATCCAATATATATGGCTCAGAAGTCCTTTGGATGAAATGAGGTGCCTAAACCATATAATGAACCGTTTAACTCACCAGAAAAGTTTGCAGCCATACTTGGGAGCCTAAGCTTTAAGCATCTGCCATGAAAAACAATTACATGTCTAGCCTAAATCCCTCAAGACTCTCTCCTTTGTCTCAACCAAATCAAGGCGAGGATCAATTCCAGTTAATTAAGAACCTCCCAGGCAAAAGTTAATTTGCAGCTAGTGAAGGCAAAATAGTTCACCCTGAGAGGTTCTTACCTAGAATTGACTCTCCTTGCTTTGGCTGAGACAAAGGAGAGAGCCTTAAAGAATGCAGGCTAGACATGGAATTGCTTTAACGGCTGATGCTTAGAGCTTAAGCTTTAAGGATGGTTGCAAACTTTTTTTATGAGTCAAACACTTCATTGTACGGTTTAGGCACCCCATATCAGCCAATGGACTTCCAAGCCACATTGGATTCACTAGACTTCAACAATAACAAATATATATATATATATATATTTGTTAAAGAGAGATATACTCATATACATATACTTAATTTATATAAATAAACAGTGTAGATATTCCAATCTTCAAACACAAATATATTAAAAAAATGCTCACCTGGTTAAGTGGAATGAACATCTATTACGCAACTAGGGAATCGACAACACCTCTAAAATGCGAACCAGCACATTTGCGCAATTGACAGCTTGCCCTTTGTAACCAATACTACTATTGTCAAAGAACAAGAGACTGCAAGACATTACAAGAGACAATAAAATAAGTGATTCAAGTGTCAATATGCGTAAACTGTTTAAAGTATTTAGCCTCCATAGTAAAAGCACCAATAAAATAGTGTGAATAAGAAAGCAAAGTCGATCCATCAGAAAAGAAATCCACAATTACGCATTTGAAAATTTTCTGTGAAAAACTATATCGAGACAGCTTCTAAAACATATGAACCTGGACTCATACCAAGCCACACAACATACCCATTACTGACATCCATCCATAAATAATTATCTATGATTAAAAATGTTTTTCACACACTCAAGAAGGAAAAGATCACGTACCTCACAGCCTCTAAGCTCAAGTCAAGAGGTGAGGAATAAACTGAAGGGGCTAGGTTTAGGGTTTTTTTTATAGCACTTTCCTTGTTCTCAATTAATGAATAATCAATTCAAATATGAAATATTCATTAATGATACCATCAAAACCCACTATCCTTCACCCAAAACCTAATAATAAATGTGCATTTAAAATTTACTATCTATTTAAATGATTTTATAATATAAAGTAAGGGAGTTTTGGCTAAGGGTGGCAAAACCTACCAACCCGTTCCACCATTGGCCAAACCAAAAACGGGTTGGCACACCCTGCCCTACATGGATTAAAAATTTAAACATGTCTGTTTATGCTCGGGTTAGTGGGTTGGCCCACCAAAATAAAAAAATAAAAAATAATAATAAATATTTTTTTAATTAATTTATCTTTTATAAATATTAAGCAATAAATACTTATTAAAAAATTAAAGATATTATCTTAAATTTTAAAAATAATTTATCTAGACAAAAAACAAATTAAATAAATATTGATAATATATGAATAAAATATAAAAAAATTGATTATATTTTTTAATAAAAAAAAGTTGGTATGTTGACCCATCTCGACCTGCCCTCAACCCACCTTTTGGCTGGTCAAAACAGGACAAGTCAAATTAAGTGGGTTGAAACCTCGATACAACCAACCAAAAAAACAGGCCAAAACAGGTTGGCCTAGTGGTCTAACCCGTTTTGCCACCCTTAGTTTTGGCACACTTTTTCCCATTTGAAATAAGGGTATTTTAGACATTATTTTAGTTTTTTTATTTTATTTATTTATTTAATAAATCATATTAATTAATTGGACATTAAATAGATAGTGGATTTTAAATGCTATTAATTCATTGAACATTAAATAGTTAGTGGATTTTAAATGCTATTAATTCATTGAACATTAAATAGGTAGTGGATTTTAAATGCTATTAATTCATTGAACATTAAATATGTAGTGGATTTTAAATGCTATTAATTAATTGGACATTAAATAGATAGTGGATTTTAAATGCTATTAATTCATTGAACATTAAATAGATAGTGTATTTTAAATGCTATTAATTCATTGAACATTAAATAGATAGTGGATTTTAAATGTATATTTATTATTAGTTATTAGAGGAAGTTTTATAGATTTTAATGATGTCATTAATGAATATTTGAATTCATGCATTCATTAATTGATTATTATGCATTCATTTATTATATTTATAAATTTTAATTTTTAAAAATAAAAATATGAGAAATGATACTTGCATAACAAATTATATAAAGTGTACAACCAATCAATTATATTATATAAAAGAAGGTTTTGCCACGTAGGTTGATGCCACATGCCAACACCATATTAATTCTTTTCCCGCCAAAATGAAGATGATTTTATTTTTATGATAATTTTAAATTTAAAATTGTATAATTCATATTAATTGATAATACTAATTTAAATTCATATTCAAATTTGAACGTGATCAATATTTTAAGATATTTATGATTTAAAATTTTAAATTGTTTAATTCATATTAATTGATAACACTAATATAAATTCAAATTCATATTCAAATTCAAAATTATAAATTAAAATAAAGAAATTGTGCAATTAAATTTTTTATCTCATAATTTTATAATGCAAATATATAATTGATAATTTAAACAATATCTATACATACATGTGCGGATGATAATAAAATTTGAACATTATCAATATTTTAAGATATTTATGATTTGAAATTTTAAATATTTTAATACATATATTCATTTAATTATATTAAATATAGTAATTAAAATCATTACAATGAGTATATAATTTGATATTCTGATTAAATTAATCAATTAAATCATTAAATCTTAAATAGATTTTGATTGTATATAATTCGGTAATTATTATTGTGATTTTATGATTTACCGTAAATAATAATAATAATAATAATAATATCATTATTATTATTATTATTATTATTATTATTATTATTATAATTATTATTATTATTATTATTATTATTATTATTATTATTATTATTATTATTATAAAAGAATATTTTATCATGTAGGTAGATGCTGCGTGACAACACCACATTCATTTATCCCCTCCAAAAAGCCATTAAATAATTTATTTTATTTTTAATTGATAAATATATATTTATGGTAATTAAGATGATTATTTAATTATGAAATACTTCATTACATTAATCAATCATGACTAGAATATTCTAATTAATTAATAATATAATTATATAATTTGATTCTAATTAATTAATAGCACTAATATATATTTTGTTTCAGATTTAAAGTAAATTTAAATTTAAAAATGTTGCAAGATTTATTTTAGTAGAGCAATCTTTACCATTATTTTGTTACAATATTATAATCATGTCATTGAAATGAATAATTTAAATTAAATTTAAGTAAATCAATCTTTACCATTAATTTGTTACAATATTTATGAATATGAACACTTATCGCCGATTCAAAATTCAAAATTATAACAAATTAAAATAAATAAATCGTGCAATTACATTTTTTTATCTCATAATTTTATAATGCAAATATATAATTGATAATTTAAATAATATCTATATATACGTGTGGATGATAATAAAATTTGAACATTATCAATATTTTAAGATATTTATGATTTGAAATTTTAAATTATTTAATTCATATTAATTGATAACACTAATTTAAATTCATATTCATATTCAAATTTGAATGTGATCAATATTATAAGATATTTATGATTTAAATTTTAAATTGTTTAATGCATATTAATTGATAACACTAATTTAAATTCAAATTTCCATTTTAAAATATAAACTATTATTATAAATATTAAGCACACACGTCTAAACCATTCAATTTCAATTCTAATTTGTATTAACTTCATCGAATCATACAATGTCTCCCAATTTTGACTCAATTACAAGTGTTAATGTCCACAACGAGTGAAAGACATGGAAATTACAAGTTAGAGTTCTTCGTCTTTGGAGAGTCTCAAACTTCAAACAACCACATCTAAAGGATTTTATCAAAATGGTCATCATGGATGACAAGGTATCTGTTAAATTTTTTATTTTATTTATGTACTCATTGTATTCATAACTACTGATTTTCTTTTATGCAGCTTGACAAAATTTAGTGTACCATTTGGAGTAATTCTATTGATGAATTTGAGACATTGTTAAGGGAGGGGACGTGCTATGAGATTAGAAATTTAATCCTGACTATAAACAATTATAAATACAAGGCCATGAATCATCCGTATATGATATATTTTAAACAAGTGACCTTTGTGAAGCCGATTGATGATTCCTCTATCACATTTTTTGGATTTACCTTCACACCTTATATGGATATTGTTGATTTCTCATTTTTTTTTCTATTTATCATGTTTTATAAAAATCTTTGAATGAGATTTTAATTTAATTACTATTGTATTTTTAATCAATATTTTATTTATTAAGTTTTCATAATTAATTAAAGTGCGGGTAACGGGTACGGAGACGGGTAAAGACATTTACATACCCAACGGGAAAAGACACGGGTATTAAAGTTACTATCCAACGGGTGTGGGTCTAGATATGGGAGTTTTTTTTACATTGTCATCCCTTAGTGTCTCAATTTCGTAGAAAGTTATTTTTAGTCTCTCAACTTCACTTTTGGGGACTAAAAAATGACTAAAAATATGTTATTTTTAATCCATCAAATTTATTTTGGGGACTTAAGTAAAAAAAAACTTTGGGAGACTAAAAATAACATTTTGCGAATTAGAGGATTAAAATAACAATTTTTAATTGGGGGGACCAAAACCAAAACTACCCCAAATTTGAGGGACTAAAAACATATTTAATTAAGCCAAAATATTTTATATTATTTATTTTTTATTAAAATTAAGTATATATTTAAGTTGTATACAAATGCAAATATATTTATAAAGATAATAATTTTTTAAAAACAAACATTTATTTATATATATATATATTAATATGATATAAGACATATATAAATATAATATTATTTAAATATATATCAATATTCATAATTATCATAATTAAAATTAATACACTTATATATTTGTTATATATTAAATACATATTTGCTAACAAATATTTATATAAAATTTAAAAATAACTAAGAAATACACAAAAATACAATAATATAAAAAATGTAGATTATATATTTAACACCCGTGCAGGGCACAGGTTATTAAACTAGTGTTATCTAAAAAAAAAGTGTACAACCAATAGAGAGAAAGAGAGAAAAAAAAGAGAGATAAATTTGAATTTGAAATCAATCAATTCAATTATAATATATAAAAGAAGGTTCTGTCACGTAGGTTCATGTCACGTGGCAATGCCATATTGATTCTTTTCCCGTCGAAATGGAGACGATTTTATTTTTATGGTAATTTTAAATTTTAAATTGTTTAATTCATATTTAATTGATAACAATAATTTAAATTCATATTCAAATTTGAACGTGATCAATATTTTAAGATGTTTATGATTTGAAATTTGAAATTGTTTAATTCTTATTAATTGATAACACTAATTTAAATTTAAATTCAAATTCAAAATTATAACAAATTAAAATAAAAAAATCGTGCAATTAGATTTTGCCACGCAGGTTGATGCTACATGACAACACCATATTGATTATTTTCCTGCCAAAATGAAGACAATTTTACTTTTATGTTAAATTTAAATTTTAAATTGTTTAATTCATATTTAATTGATAATAATAATTTAATATATTTATGATTTGAAAATTGAAATTTTTTAATTCATATTAATTAATAACACTAATTTAAATTCAAATTCATATTCAAATTCAAAATTATAACAAATTAAAATAAAGAAATCGTGCAATTAAATTTTTTATCTTATATTTTTATAATGCAAATATATAATTGATAATTTAAACAATATCTATATATACATGTGTGGATGATAATAAAATTTAAACATTATCAATATTTTAAGATATTTATTATTTGAAATTTTAAATTATTTAATTCATATTAATTGATAACACTAATTTAAATTCATATTCATATTCAAATTTGAACGTGATAAATATTTTAAGATATTTATGATTTGAAATTTTAAATTGTTTAGTTCATATTAATTGATAACACTAATTTAAATTCAATTTTTCATTTTAAAAATATAAACTATTTTTATAAATATTAACTACACACGTTATTTTTTTCTATTTTTAATTCATAAAAATACATGAATTATAGTTATTAAGGTGATTATTTAATTAATCATTCATAATTTAAACATTCTAATTGATAATACAATTATATATTCTAATTCAAATTAATTAATATCACTAATATATGTTTTGATTCAAATTTAAATTAAATTTAGATTTAAATTTAAAAATCTCGCAAAATTCATTTTTGGTTCAAATTAATAAATAACACTATTAAATATTTTGTTTCAAATTTAAAGTAAATTTAAATTTAAAAATATTGTGAGATTTATTTTAGTAGATCAATCTTTACCATTATTATGTTACAATATTATAATCATATCATTAAAATGAATAATTTAAATTAAATTAAATAGTTAGATATCCATCCCCATCTCCATTAAAAAAATTCGAATAATACTCATATCTATACTCGGTCAAAGTGGGTATTCTCATCAAAGTCGGGTCGTATTTAGGTCGGTACCCACGGGTTCGGGGCTCTTTGGCATGCCTACTTGAAATTACTAAGAGATTCTCACCTCTCATTGCTTCACTCTCCCCACTCTCTCTCACATTCACTCTTATTTGAATACTCTTCTCTTATGAAGTGGTGTAGTTCATTCTCCTAACATGCATCTGGTTTTTCTATTTTTCCTGAAATTTCTCTTATCAATTTTTGAAACTACCCCACATTCACAATATTTCTATAACTATCTCCATTCACTTCTTTATCTGATGGTATATTTTTTTTAAAATATTTTTTATCAATTTTTTAACTCTATTTTTAATTTCGAATTCTCTCTTTCATAAATAATTTCAAATCCTTAATTCAATTTACTTTTCAAATTTCAAAGTTAATTTAAAAAATTAAAGTTACAACTTCCCTTATCTTTTTTTTCTTTAAAAAAAATTATAGTTTCTAATTTCTTTTATAATTATCTCTTTTTTAAAATTTCTTTCGATGTGCTATATAATTTTTTTTTAAACTTTATACTCTCTAATCTTTTGGCCTTTTTTTAATATTTCTTTCATCTAATTTTCTAACTCAATTTTTTAATTCCGAAGATTTTACTCCTTTTCAAAATTTCTTTAGATGTGCTATATAATTTTTTTTTCAAATTTTATACTCTCTAATCTTTTGGGATTTTTTTTTAATTTTTCTTTTATCTAATTTTCTAACTTTATTTTTTAATTCCGAATATTTTTCTCTTTCATCAATAATTTCAAATCTTTGATTCAATTTACTTTTCCATTTTCAAATTTAATATTAAAAAAATTAAAGTTACATCATTACATCTTCCCTTTTTTTTTTCTTTTAAATAATTATAGTTTCTAATTTCTTTTATAATTATCTCTTTTTCAAAATTTCATTCGATGTACTATTTTTTTAATATTTATTTTATCGGATTTTCTAACTCTATTTTTTAATTCCGAAGATTTTTCTCTTTAGTCAATAATTATAAATCCTTAATTCAATTTACTTTTTAATTTTCAAAGTTAATATTAAAAAAATTAAAGTTACATTGTTACATCTTCCTTTATCTTTTTATTTTATTTTTTAATTTCTAATTTCTTTTATAATTATCTCTTTTTTAAAATTTCTTTCAATGTGTTATATAATTTTTTTTTAATTTCTTTCTATTGACTATATAAATAAGGTAGCGAAAATTTTAATAAGCCCGTGCGAAACACTAGTAAATATTAACCACAAACGCCTATTTTTTTCTATTTTTAATTCATAAAAATACATGAATTATAGTAATTAAGGTGATTATTTAATTAATCATTCATAATTTAAACATTCTAATTGATAATACAATTATATATTCTAATTCAAATTAATTAATATCACTAATATATGTTTTGATTCAAATTTAAATTAAATTTAGATTTAAATTTAAAAATCTCGCAAGATTCATTTTTGGTTCAAATTAATAAATAACACTATTATATATTTTGTTTCAAATTTAAAGTAAATTTAAATTTAAAAATATTGTGAGATTTATTTTAGTAGATCAATCTTTACCATTATTTTGTTACAATATTATAATCATATCATTAAAATGAATAATTTAAATTAAATTAAATAGTTAGATATCCATCCCCATCTCCATTAAAAAAATTCGAATAATACTCATATCTATACCCGGTCAAAGTGGGTATTCTCATCAAAGTCGGGTCGTATTCAGGTCGGTACCCACGGGTTCGGGGCTGTTTGACATGCTTTCTTGAAATTACTAAAGAAAATTTTACAGTCTCTCAGTTATTAGCCTAAATAAAATATGACTAAAATATCATTATATGCATTATCTTATTTTTTGTATTGATCATTAATATTTTTATTGTAATCTACTGATCTATAACTTCAATTGCCCACAATTATATTTTTTTTAATGATTAACATTAGACATTTATCTTCTTTATGATGAAAATATCTATTTTAAAGAAAAATTAATAATTACAAAACAAATTATAAATTTTGTTATCATTAATATTTTTATTAAAACTATGTATATATTTAAATTATATATAAATGCAAATATCTTTATAAAGACAATAGTGTTCTAAAATTAATGTTTATATAAATTAAAATGATATAAGACATGTGCAAATATAAAATTATTTAAATATATATCAATATTCATAATTAATTTTATATATCTACTACATATACATAATAACATATACATATATAAAAAAAATTAAAAAATACATTAAAAATTATAAATTATAAACTCAATACCCGTGGAAGGCACGAGTTATTAAGCTAGTGTAATAAATGATAGGGTGGAGGAGAGAGAGATAGACACAAAATATCATGTTGTACTCTCTCCGTCGCCAAATGAGTATTGTCCTAGTTTTTTTTTTTTTTACACAGACCAAGAAAAACTATTAAATAGATGAAAGAGTGAAGTAATTATAATTTTTATTATAGACTCAAACTCAACGAGAAACTCGTCTCTTTCATTATCGATGACACATTATATGTCTATTTTTTTAATAATCTATGACAGTTTTTAGCCACCAATGATGTTGAGTTTAAATACATGAGAAATGTGTATTTTGTGGCAGTTTATAGCCACTAAAAACTGTATTTCCGTTAACAGTATTAACACCATTAGAGGAGAGGGACTAAAACCAAGTTTTTCTGAAAGTACAGGGACCAAAAACATATACATAAATAAAAATATATGAAAAATAGAGTAGAAATAACTAGTGGATTCTATAATTTTAAATTTCTCTTCTCTCGCATTTCCCTATAATCAAATAATTATTTTCTATCCATTTCTCTCCTCTCCACACTATTTAATTTCCTTCTACTAAAACAAGAATAAAGATGTGTTCTACATGTATTATCAATTGACTCAAACTTAATGAGTGATAATAATTTTTTAATACACTTTTTTCTTAAGAAGCAAGCAAATTATGTCATGCTTTGGCGAAGGGTCAAAATTATATGCTAGCAATCAAAATGTTTGATTATTTGCCATCTTGTATTGATGTTCTTCTTTTGAATGAAATGAAATAATTTTGTTTCTGTAAAAAAATACACTTTTATATTAGTTAATGAAATCTCTCTGTAGTTTGAAAATGAGACCCTCTAAACAAGAATGGAAACTCATAATATTTAATAAAACTCGGATGAATTTTACTGAAAAGAAAGAGTGGATGGCTAATATTTCTCTCTCAGCTCTAAGTTAAGTTATTAGATGCGTAAAATTACCAGGCCAGCGAAGGGAAAGTCCTTCCAGGGATGCTGCGATGCCACCTGGCAGGAGAGTGCCGCAAAGGCGTCCGGCAACACATGGACCATGAGGTAGCAAGAATTACACCAGCCGCGAAGCATTTGATCACCAAGATGGCCATGTCATAGAGAGACTTTCCCTGAAAATATCGTGCCAGCATGACGGGCGCTGATACGCCCGTCATGCTGGTCACGAAAATCAAGAAGATGGAAATCACCTTTAGGTGTGCCGTGGCCGTGCCGTTACGGCACGCGGTGGCCTGAGCCAAGTCCGTCACGCACTCCGCCATCTTGTGAACGAATTAAGAGTTGGAATTGAGAGTGTTGCGTACGTAGAATGGTGGAGGATCTTAAAGAGAGATGAAATGATGCGCACTATAGTTTGAGTTGGGGTTTTGTATTGTATCTTTTTCTTTTAGTGAAGAGGTCCCATGCATGCACTTGTCCACGAAGAACGTTTTCTATTGGTGGTTGCTTTCATGTGCTGTGTCTGAAATCCATCAACGTTCGTGCAAGTGCATGCCTTTCATGAACTGTTCACTGTTCAATCTTTCGTCACGCACTTAATTTTTAAAGGTTACACGTAAAGAAGGAGATGACGAAAGTTATAAGTTGCTAGTGGCTAGTGCTGTCGTGATGTTTCTTAATTGGAAAATTAGTTTTTTTACCCCACATTCTTTGATCAGTGCGTGTATCTTGAAAGAGAAAAGAGAGATTGAAAGAAGAAAACATACGATAGTCTGATACAAAAATAAAATAAAATAAAGATATATAAGATAGATGACTTAAATAACGTACAAAATCAAAATTGTTTTGAATTCTGACGTTGAGAAAGAGATATTAACCATTTAGGATTCGTGGTCTTGATTGAATTAGTGGATGTTTTCTAATTCTTGAATGTTGTTTTGTTGAATTAAAGCTTGTTTTTTTTTTTTTTTTAAAAAGGCAAATTCAAATTTGTATTAAGGTAAAAGAGCTACATAATCCTGTATAAGATGTACAGATTAATTACATTCCAAAAAATGACCTGTATACCTTCCAAAAGCACCAAGAAACCAATTGACCAAAAATAATGACTTTACTTCTGATTCTACACCACACCCTGATTTTACGAAGGAAGACACCCCGTTGGGTTGGTGCACCATGTAGAGTAAAAAAATCCCAGGCTTGACCCCCACTTTATACAGCAACATGCACCATGTTGAATTAAAGCTTGTATCCCGGCCATGCTGCTTTCTTTGCTTTTAATATTTGTTTCATTTAAAAAATGATGGGATGATAGTAAGTGTATCAAATTGATAAAGAAAGAATAAAACAGTAAAAATGAAGTATAGTTTTCAGGAATTGATCAATTCGCAATTCATGAAAGTAATTTCTAATAGGAGCCACAAAGAAAGAATATAGATTTAGTTTGTTGAAGAAAACCATTATTTTAAAAATCAATTTGGACATGCCAAAATGATTAGTCTGATCAGGAACTTATCAGGTGACCTAGTTGAGATCGAGTTTCATTTCATCTATGAATTTTGAGTTGGGATTAATTCATTTTTTTCTTTTTTGTTTCTCACTTGTATATCTTCATTTAAAGACAATCTTGTTTGAGATGCACTTGAACAATAAATGTATACATTTCTTTCAGCCGGGATTTGAATCTAGCATTTTAAGAAATTAACTCCTTCGACTAGACCTAACCTATATTGATTGAGATTAATTTAATTTGATTCTTTAATTCGCTTATAGGATTCACTAAAATATTTAGGCTATGTTCGGCAAAACTAGCTGAAAAGTTAGATGGAAACTAAAAAGTTAGCTGGAAGCTGAAAGCTGGTAGCTGAAAGCTGTTAAACTAGCTTATTAAATCATAACTGTTCAGTAAAACTATCTATTAAAGTAGCTGAAAAATGTAAAATAACAAAAATGAACATATTTATATGATATTTTTATATAAATTTTAATTTTATTTTGTGGATAAAAATATATTTTGAGGTGTTATAATTTTAGTTTTTTAATTAATTTTAAACTTTTGTAATTTTTTATTTATAAATAAATTATTTTCATTACATTTTAGTTTCAATTAATACATTTTTTTTCATATTAAGTATAGTACTATTAATCTTATACAATATTCTAAAATATTTTTAATCAAGTTTAAAATAAAGTAAAAAAAATACACTTAAGTAGACATTATAATTTTATTATGTTAATTAGCATAATAATAAAATAAACCGTCTAATATAAAATTATTCAAAAAATAAAAAATATGAAATATAACATTTATCATTGTCAATTTCGTGAAGTATAATGTTGAAATAATAAATTAAATATTATAAATAGTACAATGGTTAAAATAAATAGTATAATATAAAAAAAATATAAAATATAATAACAAAAATAAAATAAAACTCTATTCTATTTAAAAATGGTAATAAGGAAATTTAATAAATATTTTAAGGATAAAAAGGAAATAAAATATAAAAAGCTAGAAGCTAGCGTTTTAAAAAATGATACTTCAAGTAGCGTTTCAAAAAATGCTAGAAACTACTGAAAGAAGCTTGTCAAGCTTTTCAGCTAATAAAAAAATTAAAAGCTAGCTGAAATGGTTTATTGAACATAGCCTTAGATAATAATTCTTTAGGTAAATAATTTTTTATTCCTATTTAAAAGCTTTAATTCCATAGGTGAAATTAAAGAGAAACACGCATGAAGATCAACCATCTTTGAGTGGTATCGAGTGGTTCAATTATTATTTTTAACACATAGACTCTCAAGGTTCATTCCACTTAGTACACTCACACTACATTAAATTTTCATTCAACATACATATCAAAATTTATTTAAAAAGCGATCAATTACTATATTAAAAACAAATCATATGAACACCAAATTTAAAGAAACTAAATTTTATTATTTGTGCAAATTAAAGTTGATCTAGAAAGTTATGACAAGACATAGGACGAGACAGAAAGAAAAGAAAAAGTGTGAAGTGAGTTAAAAAAAGAATAATAAAATCAAATTATTACCACTCTATAAAAATCATAAGAACCAAGTAAAATAGTATATTTGTAATTATTTATTACCTCTCTAACAGCTAACAAGTTAATGTTCTTGTGGTTAATTTAAAGTTATAATTGATTTTAATGGAATTAATTCTGAATTATTGACGACGATTCAGTTATGTACTTAAATTAATCTGGATCACGTATTCAAATTAAAATGTGTTTTTTAATAGATAAATTTTCTACTCGATTTTGATAAGTTGTAAAGTGGAAAATGGGAATTTATATATATATAGGACAAAATGGGTAGAATTATGATTTTTCGTACTTAATTCTATTAATACAATTAACATTTTGGGAATGAAAATAACAGACATATATTTTACCAGTATAAAAGATAAATATAGTTTCAGTAAGTATTGAAGAAAAATGAGTCAATCATTACTTGCGTCAGAATTCATAAAATGTTCGTTTCTAAGAGTATTTAAGTCGTGTATTTGAAATTCTAGATGAACACCAGTGCTCTGTACAGTGGAAAAATGTTGGCGTGATCAGCTAGCATTGATTCATCAGAATATTACGTAATCAGTCAGCATTGATTAGTCAGGATATTATGTGATCACCTGGCATTCATTAGTTAAGATATCATATTTCAAATTAGTCAGATATTTCTCTCATCCTATCTTTTACATATCTGTCTCATAATTGTAATTCAAATGTATATATATTCTTGCACCTCAATCAATAATATTGACGATCCTAATTATCTCTATTCTCTATATGGTATCAGATTAGCTCAGTTTAATTATCTCAATCCTAATACCGAGGGAGTCTAGCTCAGTTGGTTGAGCATAGTGCGTAAGTTATTGTAAACCCCCTGGTACCGTGTTCGATTCCTACGGATAAAAAAAATTGTATTAGTTTAGCCTATGATAAACCGGACTTTGATTGTATTTTGATGTGAGTTTAGATGTCATTTTTATACATTTTGAATATATTTTATTGGCAAAACTCACTGTTTGGTGTTAGTTGATGCAAGACAGGTACTCAAGAGGCTTCATGAGGAAAAGAGTTGAAATTGCATTTTTTTTTTGGAGCAAAAATGTCACTGTCTGGAGGACCAAGAAAAAAGGGGCTAGAATTGAAGTAACACAAGGTTTACCATGGCCATGGTAAATTTACCATGGCCATGCTGGTTGCGTAGCAGAATTGGACCTTTATGCAAGGACCACGGCCGTGGTAAGTTACGCTGTCAGCCCATTTAAATTTTGAATTATTATAAATAGGAGGAGAAACCCTTTTATCTTTTATCTTTTGCTCTGTTTCCGAATACTTAGGGTTCTGAGTGAGATAGAGAACGTGTGAGAGAGTCTGACTACTGAGGACGTAGAGATCATCATTGGGAGTACTTCTTGTAAAATTTCTTATCCCTTTGTAATCTTTATGTTTTCTATGGGGTTTTCTTGTTTGTTCATGAACATGAGTGGCTAGTCCTCCAAGCCTAGGATTATGATGTAGCTGTGTCTTTTGTACCTCATCTTTGATTATCAATGAATGTCTCGATGTTTCCAGTTATTGAATCTCTTTACTATTTTGTTTGTTATTAGAACTGATCACTCTAAATATTGGTCAGTCCCTTGTCTATGATCAATTGCCTGGGATTGACAAAACTGTAAAGTGATTGAATTCATATAATTTGCATAATCAAACTAATTGTGTGAATTTCCAGTGGATTAATTCTATTAATCAACCTCTCTAAGTATTATCGTTTACCCTAATTTAATTCACCTATGACCAATTGGGAATTGAATTAGGGGAAACAGCAGTAGTAAACTACGATCAATTGTTTACTAATGAATTTGAAGAGGACTGACAATTAACTTAATTAGAGCATTCAATGAGATCAAGATGAGGGAAAAAGGGATGCATGCAAAATCATAATCCTTGGCGTTTCATTCTTACTGTTTCACATTAATCTTCTTGTCTTAATCCTTAGCTTTTAAGAACTGAACAATTGAACTCTATTTTCTCCCAAATTTGATTCTTGATTGAATTGTTTAACCATTACAAAATTAATTGTTTGGGAACAGGTCCTTTGGGTTCGATATCCGGACTCCTAGAGTCCACTGTCACTACTGCGTAGGGTACGCTTGTCCTTTGCAAACGCATTTTTATGCATCAGCCTATAGCTTCACAGCCTTCTCCCATGGCTTCCGCACCTACCACCTCTCTTGTGGAACTTACCACCGCCTTAACCCTTCCCATTAAACTCAATGCCAACAATCACTACACCTTGCACACACAAATTACTCATCTCCTAAAGGCCCATGATCTCTATTGGTACGTCACCGGTGACACACTTTATCCCCCTCTATTTGATTCTCTATAGAAAAAAGTAGACAGCAGGAGAGAGTAAAAAAAATAAGGTGAAAAAATGGGAGAAAAAAATTTTGTGGGTCCACAATGTATCATACAATGACACTTGACAAAAGCTGGACAGATTTTATAATATAGATGATAGTTAGTTTCTTTTGAAAGATTATACTTCTTAACTCTTAAATAGGTGAGTAATTTTGATTATTTTATTTTATCCAATTATTATTATATAAAAATGTTGAAAATATAATTTTCAACACATTTTTATTTATTTTCTATTAATAGATAAATTTCACGTAATGTGAGTTTCACAAAGATTAAACTAGTTATCATACATAACTTCTCCATGGTTTTAAATAGCGGACCGCAACGTGCAATGCGGCTGCAATATTACAGTTGTGGTCCTCTCTGCAACCGAATCAAGCCGCAATTGCAGAGTGATTTGAAATCACCTGTAGCAGCAGCAACATAGCCGCATTATAACTGCAACGTGATGCATCAGCCACCGCACCACCGTATGATCAACTGCAACTGCCGTCCGACCAGCCGCAACTGCTGTCTGATTGACTGCAACTTCCTTTCACAATCACGTTCCGTTCAATTTCTCAGTCAAAATAAAAAATTTCAGATCCCAGAAGTTCCCAGCAGAATCAATTTCAGCTTTGAAGAATAAACATATAACCTTTCTTTTCTTAGTCATTCCCCTCTTTGCCTCTTTCAATTTTCGATCTTTACCTCTGGTAAACACTAGTGCGGTAGTGTCCATTGATTTCTTGCTTACAACTTGTTTCATCTATGGCAGAAGGGATGCGGGCTGCCATGGCCATGGATGGCTGAAGCTGAGTGGGTGTGGGTGGGTGGGTGATGAGGGAAGATATGTGGGGGCTTACTAATGAAATAAAACGTGAAAGAAATACGGATAGGGACGATGATGGTTTGATGAAAAAAAAAGGGGACAATTAGTTTTTTTTAATTTATTTAATAGATTTGTTTAATATTACTACTCACATGTTCTCATTATATCTTTAATTTAAATTTGTACATTCTCAAATATTAATTTTAATTTATTTGATAAATTAGTAAAAAAATAAATGGTAGTTTAAAATGTTAGCTGAAAGGTAAATGTATATTATTAAATAAATTAACAGTTTTATTACCTATAATTATATTATCAAGATAATAATTATAGTATAATAAATTTTAAGATGTTTATCTATAATATTATTATTTGAATTATAATTAAATTTAAATTATGCATAAAGATTAGAAAAAGTTTTAAAAAAGCATAGAAGCTTTATATAACATTGTAAATAAAATGTATATAAAGAATTATAATTTTTTTTAGTATTTGGTGCAAACATTTAATAATTTAATGCCGCAACGGCCGTAATCCGCATCGCAGTAGCCGCAATGTCCGCAATCGCAGAGGCCGCAACCGTGACCACAATCGCGACCACAATTTAAAACCATGCTTTTCACTAATTTGAATCTTATTTTTTATTTGATGGAACTTGAACTGATTGCAGGCAAACTAAATTCGTAAAGATTTAGCATACATGAGCTCATGCAATCCAACAATTGCTCTTGACTAAATCATCTAAGCTGATACAGTGGGCATTAGGCTGATTTTTTTTTGTTTTCTATAAATCTTAAAAGGAATTGCAGCTTGAACTTAACAATTGTATAGATTCTATGTGTGAATACGTATGCACCATGTAAAAGGTTGTTACGGACAGAAACTATAATGTTTTTTTTTCTCACACAAATCATGCATTCAAAGGCACGTTCAACGTAGTTTTTGTCAAAGGAAATTTTGGAGTTCAGCATAGTTGAACACAGAAACAAACACAGCCTTAAAAGCTGGTTTCAATTGTTCTGTGTGAATATATATGCACCCTATAAAAGGTGTCCTGCAAACCAATACCACGTTTTGATCATTTCACTGACAAAAATTGCTTAAAAATAGAAACAAAGGAAAATATTTGACAGACTTGTTGGAGTATATTACTGGTGAGTTCCTTAACCCCTCTTCTCTGGGTCTTATACATTTGCATTCGCTGTTTCTGCTATTTAAAAATAACAATCATGCCAATCAAGCCAATCTAATTACTATCCTACTCTCAAAAGCGAAAGCAAATTCGTTGTATGCTTCCATATGTCTGTCTTGAACTTTGTTTGATATCAATCAATTTTTAAAATTTGTGCGAGTTCAATAATTCAAGCATTAAACATAAACATAACCAAGCTTAAAATTTAAAAGGAAACAAACATTAACACCAAAATGTATGGATAACATAGACCTACAACAACTATTTTTCAAATGGTTTTTAACTCCATATGCATATAGCTTACATAATTAGCAAACCACTCGTCTAAAACTCAAAAAACAGCATTAGTAACTAGTTAGCATGCATAACTTCTCCATCAATGTCTCCAAGGTGTGTGATACAAAACAAAGGCCTTCCCTACTATGTTCCACAACCACACACCTGCAAAGAGCATAAAAGAAACACGATAGTCAAACAAAAAATGACTATAACAAATGTTAACTGAGTTTGAAATAGAAGATACAAGGCTAAATCCGAAGCCAGAGTAAGTTTTAATGATGAAAGATGGCACATTTTGTCCAAAGTAAAAAAAAAAAAAAAAAAAAAAGACCACCACTAGTTTGTGAGAAAATCACAGAAATAACAACTAAAATCACATAACTCTGGATACTATTAAGTAAAAAGGATCCTCACCTTAAATTAATAGTGGTAGATGATTTGAATAACATTCCAGACACCATAATCAGAATCAAAGTCATATATATATTTCAAAGCCACCTTCAGGGTAGTAATCATAATAATCAGATTCAGAGTCATCTTCACTGTGGCCATCCGAGCCACCATAAACAGATTCAAAGTCATATTCATAGCCATCATCATTGTGGTAATACTCATAGCTATCATCATTGTAGTCATATTCATAGCCATCATCATTGTAGTCATATTCATAGCCAATGCTGTGGTCATGGCCAAGCTCATAATCATAACCATTGTGACTCTCAAGTAGATCATCACATTCACTGCTCTTCTTTATGAAACCACTATAGACACCATTCACTATTTCTGCTGCTGCTGTCTTGATCACTTTGACCATTACCGACTTTACTGCCCCTAGTGTTTTCCTAACCATGTTTATACCCTTGTTCATAACCATTGACATAGCCATTCTCATACCCCTTTTCATAGCCACTGCTATGTCCATTTTCGTAGTTTTTTCTAGCTGATTCTGCTCCCTCTTCTTCCCAATATGGTTATCTGCCATTGTCTAAGAGTTTTTGCTGAGTTTATTAATGACACAAAGGTAATCAGGCGAGAAGTGAATGGTAACTAAGAAGGAAGCATATTGATATGAATGAATAAGTGTAAGACTCAAAAAGCATTTAGCATCCATGGTAAAAGCCACACTAAATTAGTATGAATAAGAAAAGCAAAGTCGATTCCATCATAAAAGAAACCCACAATTAGGCATCTCTGCAAATCTTCTTTGAAAAACTATATTGAGACAGTTTCTAAATTAAACATATAAACTTGAACATTGGTTCCACTACTTTAACATCCATCCATAAATAATTTTACTATATCATTGAAAATGTTCTTCGTAAGTACAAGGGGACATACCTTGCGGCCTCGGAAGTTATGTCTTCTAACTGTGTTCTTCGTGCTCCGAAATACTAACAAGTAACAACTGTGCTCTTCGAAAGACACCAATGTTAAAGTGAAACCAAGAGTCGTGAAATGCATATTTTAAAGTGACAAAGTTTAGGGCTTTTATACCTTCTTTGTCCATTGTCACTTCGTATTCCACGTAGAAAATCCATTGGGCCTTTGTTAGGTCCAACCCTAGTTCAGAATAAAATATATTATTTATTAACTATTATTGTAAATGTTGAAAAAAAAACTATTATTGTAAATAATACTCCCTCCGGACTGAAATATAAGCAAAAAAATTGCATGTGTGTTGGAGTAAAATATAAACAAATTTTAACTAACTCTCTCCTATTTAATGATATCATCCCCAAAATACCCTTCATTTAATTAGAGTTTTATTTTTAATCACCTTTTCTTTTTTTGTCTTATGCAATTAAATGTAATAGGTACTTTAGAAAATGAGTTAATCTTTTTATTGAAACTATCAAAATTAAATGATGCTAACTAACTTTCTTAAATGATGCGATTCAGTTTTTTTTTGCCTATATTTCAGTCCGGAAGGAGTATAATTTTATTATAAAAATGAAAAATGTAATTCATTTTCTAAATTTTAGTAATTATTCTAATTTGTTTAATAACAATATCAATTTTTCTGACTTTTATTTTTTATAATATAGATAATTTAATTTCAATTATATACTATTGAAGATATTTTGCACCATTTGATTTTGTAATTTATAAATAGAATTTTAAATAGAAACTTTTTTATCTATTTTTCTACATTACACTAAATTCTATAACACCTGTATGGTGTACACAGATTTAATTCCAAGAGTAACGTGTGTGTATTCACAGAAATTTAATTAAAGTACTTACATTTCTGTCATTGCCATGTTCTTTCTTTGATTCATTAATTCTTTTACGTTTCCAGCGTTTGTTGCACTTCTTCTACTCCTTTTCTTACCTTTCAATTTTCATTTCAAACCGCTTTTTACAATTATCCTCCATTTGCAATTTATTTCATTTACACTTTACCTTTCCAGTAATTTATCTTTTCGAGGTTTCAATATTACAATGGGCAAAAATACGATCCCTCCATTATCTGTTTCCGCTTGGTCGTACTGAATAAAATCAAAGACAACAAAAACTGTTAATATCAACCCAACATTTTAAGCCGCTCAAAAAATCATTTTAAAAAATATTTATTATATTTTTAATATAATATATAATAAACATTTTTATTACCTTTTTTACTTTTAATTGTTTAAAATCATTTTTAATTTTTAAAGATATCAGTTGAAAAATAAAAATAAAAATGTAAAACAAAATTCTGCTTTTTGTTTCCTTGTAAGTACTGTAGTAAGTAGTAACTACCACCTGATATGACATGCATGCTGCTTCCGCGTGCATGAGTAGCAGCAGGTCAAAATACGAATCCTGAAATTAATCTTTTGTCATCCTATGCTATATTCCACAATCAAGCCAACATAATTACCATCCTACCCTCAAACATGAAAAGCAATTTCGTATTATGTCTGTCTGTCTTGAACTTTGTTTGTATCAATCAATTTTTAAATTCTGTGCAAGTTCAATGGTTAAACGTACAAACATAAACATAAACAAGCAGAAAATTTAAAACAAACACACGTGTTCACCAACAAATACTGGTTCAATTCAACCTGGATAACAAATGCTTAGTTTAACTATTTTTATTGGTTCATAACTCCATATGCTTAGGTTTACATATCATGTAAACTAAAACTACTCGCTTAAAACTAACATCAGCACTAGTTGAATGTAACAAACATCAGCAGTCAGCACTAGAATCATGTGAGATTAAGGTATCTACACAAGTATTATCCTCGCGATAAATATGACCATTGACCAACCAAGAAATCCATAGACTTTGTTATCTTAATAGTATTTTTTCACCTATTTCTAGTCTTCCAAGGAACCAAATCAAATTTTTTAAAAGCTGCAACAACTAGCAAGGAATCACATTCTAACCACAACTTCAACCAACCCTTTTGTTGAGCAATATCAATTGCTGTCATAACACCCATGAGCTATGCAAAGAAAGCGTTTTGGACTCCAAGAGGCAATGCAAAACAGCCAAGATTATCCACATCAGAATTTCGAAAAATATCCCCACAGCCAGCTCTTCCAGGAGCACCATGAGCAGCACCGTCTGTGTTGCATTTGATCCAACCCGTTAAAGGGGGTGCCAGTCAACTTGTATGATGTTTGGATGACATTCCACCGAGAAAGCTTTTAACCCGACAAAATCCTGAATAGAATTAGTCATGTTAGCTGAAGAGAAATCACCTTAGAGTTTAACATAGTTGCTGAGTTAGAAATAGAAGATAAAAGGCTAAATCAAAGGACTGAAGTTAAGATAGCACATTTTATCCAAAGTAATAAAGAAAATAAAACCACCACTTTGTCTCAGATATAAGGAGTATTTGGGTGAGCATTTGCAACAGGACTTTGAATGAAATTAATTTTGTTAATTTGATTTCAATTAAAATTAATTTTAAGGTGATGTGATTCATATTTAAATATTTTTATTTTAAAAATAAATTAGTAATAAAATTTAGTATAAATTTTTTTATATATCGCAAAAACTATTTAAAGTTATTTCAATTAAAAAATAATTCTACACCCACAATTAATTCTATGGAATAAAACATGGAATAATGTGTTTGGATTAATCTCATGATGAGAAATGAACAATTATTTTTCATTGTAAAAGTTACAAACAGTTATTTCTAATTTTTTATGATATCACCATGATTTATAAAGTAGAATTGATTATTGTTTATTATTCAAACACACACTAAAATTTACCTAAAAATCAAGTTAACTAATATTTCACTATAATTAAGGATTATGTAAATCGAAACACAATATTAAACACATAAAAATAACCATAAAAGATAAATTAAAATCACATAACTCAGAGATATTATTAAAGTAAAACGAACCTTATTCACTGTTTCTTGCAGATGTAATTGTAACGAATATAACCACGGTGTTCATAACCAGTGTCATAGCCAACCTCATAGCCAAGTTCAAAGCCCTTCACGTAGCCACTGCTACTGTATCCACGTTTATAGCTTTTATCTGGATGTTTCTGCTCCTTCATCTTCCCGTTATGGTTCCCTACCTTGTGCTCTGTTTTGTTCCCCTCATCGTTCATAGTTCTTACCCTTGTGGTCCTCGTGGCTGTTACCCTTGTGATCCTTGTAGAGAGACCCTCCCATTCCCCACATTATAATAAGAATCATCCCACCATGGACATGCCATTATTTCAGAGTTTTTTAATGAGTTAAAACAAAGGAAAACAAGCACTTACAAGGAAGGAAGTGAATGATAACTAAGAAGGAAGCATATTTATATGGCTGAATAGGTAATACTTTTATACAACGTTTGTAATCAAATTATAAATGAAGAAATTATTAACGTACATTCTACTTTTTCTTTAATTTCATCTCGATTCACAATTTTCTTCCTATCTCTTTTCATTTTATTTTCATCACAACACTTAATTATCACATTTATCACTTCTCTCTAATCTATCTATCTATACATAAATAGATAGTAAGATCTAACTTAAGCTGCTAATCATTATGAAAAAGAAGTCGTGGAGGAGTTTCTTTTAGAGATGATGACAACTTTGGTTCCTTTGGAGGAACTGGTCCATGAGAGTTCAGTTGACTAATTACTTGCATTTGCACGTTAGGAAAATCCTGAGATAGTGTGTGGTGCAGCTTGGTGCTTGACTTGCCTGCATTGTGCAAGTGCTATTGTTGAAGTTTGGTGAATCCAATATGGCTCAGAAGTCCTTTGGATGAAATGAGGTGCCTAAACCATATAATGAACCGTTTAACTTACCAGAAAAGTTTGCAGCCATACTTGGGAGCCTAAGCTTTAAGCATCTGCCATGAAAAACAATTACATGTCTAGCCTGAATCCCTCAAGACTCTCTCCTTTGTCTCAACCAAATCAAGGCGAGGATCAATTCCAGTTAATTAAGAACCTCCCAGGCAAAAGTTAGTTTGCAGCTAGTGAAGGCAAAATAGTTCACCCTGAGAGGTTCTTACCTAGAATTGACTCTCCTTGCTTTGGCTGAGACAAAGGAGAGAGCCTTAAAGAATGCAGGCTAGACATGGAATTGCTTTAACGGCTGATGCTTAGAGCTTAAGCTTTAAGGATGGTTGCAAACTTTTTTTATGAGTCAAACACTTCATTGTACGGTTTAGGCACCCCATATCAGCCAATGGACTTCCAAGCCACATTGGATTCACTAGACTTCAACAATAACAAATATATTATTATAAATATTAAGCACACACGTCTAAACCATTCAATTTCAATTCTAATTTGCATTAACTTCATCCAATCATACAATATCTCCCAATTTTGACTCAATTACAAGTGTTAATGTCCAAAACGAGTGAAAGACATGGAGATTACAAGTTAGAGTTCTTCGTCTTTGGAGAGTCTCAAACTTCAAACAACCACATCTAAAGGATTTTATCAAAATGATCATCATGGATGACAAGGTATCTGTTAATTTTTTATTTTATTTATGTACTCATTGTATTCATAACTAATGATTTTCTTTTATGCAGCTTGACAAAATTTAGTGTATCATTTGGAGTAATTCTATTGACGAATTTGAGACACTGTTAAGGGAGGGGACGTACTACGAGATTAGAAATTTAATCGTGACTATAAACAATTATAAATACAAGGTCACGAATCATCCGTATATGATATATTTTAAACAAGTGACCTTTGTGAAGCCGATTGCTGATTCCTCTATCACATTTTTTGGATTTACCTTCAACCTTATACGGATATTGTTGATTTCTCATTTTTTCTATTTATTATGTTTTATAAAAATCTTTGAATGAGATTTTAATTTAATTACTATTGTATTTTTAATCAATATTTTATTTATCAAGTTTTCATAATTAATTAAAGTGCGGGTAACAGGTACGGACACGGGTACATACATTTACATATCCAACGAGGAAAGACACGGGTATTAAAGTTACTATCCAACGGGCGTGGGTCTCATGGGAGTTTTTTTTACATTGTCATCCCTTAGTGTCTCAATTTCGTAGAAAGTTATTTTTAGTCTCTCAACTTCACTTTTGGGGACTAAAAAATGACTAAAAATATGTTATTTTTAATCCATCAAATTTATTTTGGGGGACTTAAGTAAAAAAAAAAACTTTGGGAGACTAAAAATAACATTTAGCGAATTAGAGGATTAAAATAACAATTTTTAATTGGGGGGACCAAAACCAAAACTACCCCAAATTTGAGGGACTAAAAACATATTTAATTAAGCCAAAATATTTTATATTATTTTTTTTTTTTTAAATTAAGTATATATTTAAGTTGTATACAAATGCAAATATATTTATAAAGATAATAATTTTTTAAAAACAAACATTTATATATATATATATATATATATATATATATATATATATATATATATATATTAGTATGATATAAGACATATATAAATATAATATTATTTAAATATATATCAATATTCATAATTATCATAATTAAAATGAATACACTTATATATTTGTTATATATTAAATACATATTTGCTAACAAATATTTATATAAAATTTAAAAATAACTAAGAAATACACAAAAATATAATAATATAAAAAATGTAGATTATATATTTAACATTAACACCCATGAAGGACACGGGGTTATTAAGCTAGTGTTATCTAAAAAAAAAAGTGTACAACCAATAGAGAGAAAGAGAGACAAAAAAGAGAGATAAATTTGAATTTGAAATCAATCAATTCAATTATATTATATAAAAGAAGGTTTTGTCACGTAGGTTCATGCCACGTGGCAACACCATATTGATTCTTTTCCCGCCAAAATGAAGACGATTTTATTTTTATGGTAATTTTAAATTTTAAATTGTTTAATTCATATTTAATTGATAATAATAATTTAAATTCATATTTATATTCAAATTTGAACGTGATCAATATTTTAAGATATTTATGATTTGAAATTTTAAATTGTTTAATTCATATTAATTGATAACACTAATTTAAATCTAAATTCAAATTCAAAATTATAACAAATTAAAATAAAAAAATCGTGCAATTAGATTTTGCCATGCAGGATGATGCCACGTGACAACACCATATTGATTATTTTTTCGCCAAAATGAAGACGATTTTATTTTTATGATAAATTTAAATGTTAAATTGTTTAATTCATATTTAATTGACAATAATAATTTAAGATATTTATGATTTGAAATTTGAAAATTTTTAATTCTTATTAATTGATAACACTAATTTAAATTTAAATTCAAATTCAAAATTATAACAAATTAAAATAAAGATATCGTGTAATTAGATTATTTATCTTATATTTTTATAATGCAAATATATAATTGATAATTTAAACAATATCTATATATACATGTGTGGATGATAATAAAATTTGAACATTATCAATATTTTTTTTTTATCATTATCATTATTTTAAGATATTTATGATTTGAAATTTCAAATTATTTAATTCATATTAATTGATAACACTAATTTAAATTCATATTCATATTCAAATTTGAACGTGATCAATATTTTAAGATATTTATGATTTGAAATTTGAAATTTTTTAATTCATATTAATTAATAACACTAATTTATATTCAAATTTCTATTTTAAAAATATAAACTATTATTATAAATATTAACCACACACATATATTTTTTTCTATTTTTAATTAATAAAAATACATCAATTATAGTAATTAAGGTGATTATTTAATTAATCATTCATAATTTAAACATTCTAATTGATAATACAATTATATATTCTAATTCAAATTAATTAATATCACTAATATATGTTTTGATTCAAATTTAAATTAAATTTAGATTTAAATTTAAAAATCTTGCAAGATTAATTTTTGGTTCAAATTAATAAATAACACTATTACATATTTTGTTTCAAATTTAAAGTAAATTTAAATTTAAAAATATTGTGAGATTTATTTTAGTAGATCAATCTTTACCATTATTTTGTTACAATATTATAATCCTATCATTAAAATGAATAATTTAAATTAAATTAAATAGTTAGATATCCATCCCCATCTCCATTAAAAAATTCGAATAATACCCATATCTATACCCAATCAAAGTGGGTATTCTCATCAAAGTCGGGTCGTATTCAGGTCGATACCCACGGGTTCGGGGCTCTTTCGCATGCCTACTTGAAATTACTAAAGAAAATTTTACAGTCACTTAGTTATTAGCCTAA
The DNA here is from genome assembly GCA_026413185.1 of Pueraria montana var. lobata. Taxonomy (NCBI): domain Eukaryota; kingdom Viridiplantae; phylum Streptophyta; class Magnoliopsida; order Fabales; family Fabaceae; genus Pueraria; species Pueraria montana. The sequence goes on from CM048655.1 coordinate 53,062,796, forward strand.
ATAAAATGACTAAAATTTCATTATATGCATTATCTTATTTTTTGTATTGATCATTAATATTTTTATTGTAATCTACTGATCTATAAGTTCAATTGCCCACAATTATATTTTTTTTAATAATTAACATTAGACATTTATCTTCTTTATGATGAAAATATATATTTTAAAGAAAAATTAATAATTATAAAATAAATTATAAATTTTGTTATCATTAATATTTTTATTAAAATTATGTATATATTTAAATTATATATAAATGCAAATATCTTTATAAAGATAATAGTGTTCTAAAATAAATGTTTATATAAATTAAAATGATATAAGACATGTGTAAATATAAAATTATTTAAATATATATCAATATTCATAATTAATTTTATATATCTTTTACATATACATATAAAAAAAATTAAAATTAAAAAATACATTAAAAATTATAAATTATAAACTCAACACCCGTGGAAGGCACGGGTTATTAAGCTAGTGTAATAAATGATAGGGTGGAGAAGAGAGAGATAGACACAAAAGATCATGTTGTACTCCCTCCGTCGCCTAATGAGTATTGTCCTAGTTTTTTTTTTACACAGACCAAGAAAAACTATTAAATAGATGAAAGGATGAAGTAATTATAATTTTTATTATAGACTCAAACTCAATGAGAAACTCGTCTCTTCCATTACCGATGACACATTTTCTGTCTATTTTTTTAATAATCTATGGCAGTTTTTAGCCACCAATGATGTTGAGTTTAAATACATGAGGAATGTGTATTTTGTGGCAGTTTATAGCTACTGGAAACTGTATTTCCATTAACAGTATTAACACCATTAGATGAGAGGGACTAAAACCAAGTTTTTCTGAAAGTACAAGGACTAAAATGGTTGATTCAAAAGTACAGGACTAAAACAAAGTTTTTATGAAAGTACAGAGACCAAAAACATATTTTACCCATAAATAAAAATATATGAAAAATAGAGTAGAAATAACTAGTGGATTCTATAATTTTAAATTTCTCTTCTCTCTCATTTCCCTATAATCAAACACAATTATTTTCTATCCATTTCTCTCCTCTCCACACTATTTAATTTCCTTCTACTAAAACAAGAATAAAGATGTGTTCTACATGTATTATCAATTGATTCAAACTTAATGAGTGATAATAATTTTTTAATACACTTTTTTTTATTAGGAAGCAAACAAATTATGTCATGCTTTGGCGAAGGGTCAAAATTATATGCTAGCAATCAAATGTTTGATTATTTACCATCTTGTATTGATTTTATTCTTTTGAATGAAATGAAATAATTTAGTTTATGTAAAAAAAAATACACTTTTATATTAGTTAATGAAATCTCTCTGTAGTTTGAAGATGAGACCCTTTAAACAAGAATGGAAACTCATAATATTTAATAAAACTCGGATGAATTTTACTGAAAAGAAAGAGTGGATGGCTAATATTTCTCTCTCAGCTCTAAGTTAAGTTATTAGATGTGTAAAATTACCAGGCCAGCGAAGGGAAAGTCCTTCCAGGGATGCTGCGATGCCACCTGGCAGTCAGAGAGTGCCGCAAAGGCGTCCGGCAACACGTGGACCAATGAGGTTGCAAGAATTACACCGGCGGCGAAGCATTTGATCACCAAGATGGCCATGTCATAGAGAGACTTTCCCTGAAAATATCGTGCCAGCATGACGGGTGCTGATCACGCCGGTCATGCTGGTCACGAAAATCGAGAAGACGGAAATCACCTTCAGGTGTGCTGCGGCCATGCCGTTGCGGCACACGGCAGCCTGAGCCAAGTCCGTCACGCACTCCGCCATCGTGTGAACGAATTAAGAGTTGGAATTGAGAGTGTTGCATAGAATGGTGGAGAATCTTAAAGAGAGATGAAATGATGCGCACTATAGTTTGAGTTGGGGTTTTGTATTGTATCTTTTTCTTTTAGTGAAGAGGTCCCATGCATGCACTTGTCCACGAAGAACGTTTTCTATTGGTGGTTGCTTTCGTGTGCTGCGTCTGAAATCCATCAAAGTTCGTGCAAGTGCATGCCTTTCATGAACTGTTTCAATCTTTCGTCACGCACTTAATTTAAAGGTTACACGTAAAGAAGGAGATGACGAAAGTTATAAGTTGCTAGTGGCTAGTGCTGTCGTGATGTTTCTTAATTGGAAAATTAGTTTTTTTTACCCCACATTCTTTGATCAGTGCGTGTATCTTGAAAGAGAAAAGAGAGATTGAAAGAAGAAAACATACGATAGTCTGATACAAAAATAAAATAAAATAAAAAGATATATAAGATAGATGACTTAAATAACGTACAAAATCAAAATTGTTTTGAATTCTGACGTTGAGAAAGAGATATCAATCATTTAGGATTCGTGGTCTTGATTGAATTAGTGGATGTTTTCTAATTCTTGAATGTTGTGTTGTTGAATTAAAGCTTTTTTTTTTTTTTTTTTTGAAAGGCAAATTCAAATTTGTATTAAGGTAAAAGAGTTACATAAGTCCTGTATAAGATGTACAGATTAATTACATTTCAAAAAATGACCTGTATACCTTCCAAAAGCACCAAGAAACCAATTGACCAAAAATAATGACTTTACTTCTGATTCTACACCACACCCTGATTTTACGAAGGAAGACACCCCGTTGGGTTGGTGCACCATGTAGAGAGAGAAAAATCCCAGGCTTGACCCCCACTTTATACAGCAACATGCACCATATTGAATTAAAGCTTGTATCCCGGCCATGCTGCTTTCTTTGCTTTTAATATTTGTTTCATTTAAAAAATGATGGGATGATAGTAAGTGTATCAAATTGATAAAGAAAGACTAAAACAGTAAAAATGAAGTATAGTTTTCAGGAATTGATCAATTCGCAATTCATGAAAGTAATTTCTAATAGGAACCACAAAGAAAGAATATAGATTTAGTTTGTTGAAGAAAACCATTATTTTAAAAGTCAAATTGGACATGACAAAATGATTAGTCCGATCAGGAACTTATCAAGTGACCAGTCTATTAAAAAAAGTGTGATCAAGTTGAGATCGAGTTTCATTTCATCTATGAATTTTGAGTTGGGATTAATTCAATTTTTTCTTTTTTGTTTCTCACTTGTATATCTTCATTTAAAGATAATCTTGTTCGAGATGCAGTTGAACACTAAATGTGTATGTTTCTTTTAGCTGGGATTTGAATCTAGCATTTTAAGAAATTAACTCCTTCGACCATACCTAATCTCTATTGGTTGAGATTAATTCAATTTGATTCTTTAATTCGCTTATAGGATCCACTAAAATCTTTAGATAATAATTCTTTAGGTAAATAAATTTTTATTCCTATTTAAAAGCTTTAATTCCATAGGTGAAATTAAAGAGAAACAAGCATGAAGATCAACCATCTTTGAGTGGTATCGAGTGGTTCAATTATTATTTTTAACACAGACTCTCAAGGTTCATTCCACTTAGTACACTCACGCTACATTAAATTTTCATTCAACATACATATCAAAATTTATTTAAAATAGTGATAATTATTACTATATTAAAAACAAATCATATGAACACCAAATTTAAAGAAACTAAATTTTATTATTTGTGCAAATTAAAGTTGATCTAGAAAGTTATGACAAGACATAGGACGAGACAGAAAGAAAAAAAAAGTGTGAAGTGAGTTAAAAAAAGAATAATAAAATCAAATTATTACCACTCTTTAAAAATCATAAGAACCAAGTAAAATAGTATATTTGTAATTATTTATTACCTCTCTAACAGCTAACAAGTTAATGTTCTTGTGGTTAATTTAAAGTTATAATTGATTTTAATGGAATTAATTCTGAATTATTGACGACGATTCAGTTATGTACTTAAATTAATCTGGATCACGTATTCAAATTAAAATGTGTTTTTTAATAGATAAATTTTCTACTCGATTTTGATAAGTTGTAAAGTGGAAAATGGGAATTTATATATATAGGACAAAATGGGTAGAATTATGATTTTTCATACTTAATTCTATTAATACAATTAACATTTTAGGAATGAAAATAACAGACATATATTTTACCAGTATAAAAGATAAATATAGTTTCAGTAAGTATTGAAGATAAATGAGTCAATCATTACTTGCGTCAGAATTCATAAAATGTTCGTTTCTAAGAGTATTCAAGACGTGTATTTGAAATTCTAGATGAACACCAGTGCTCTGCACAGTGGAAAAATGTTGGCGTGATCAGCTAGCATTGATTCATTAGAATATTACATAATCTGCCAACATTGATTAGTCAGGATATTGTGATCACCTAGCATTCATTAGTTAAGATATCATATTTCAAATTAGTCAGATATTTCTCTCATCCTATCTTTTACATATTTGTCTCATAATTGTAATTCAAATGTATATATATTCTTGCACCTCAATCAATAATATTGACGATCCTAATTATATATATTCTCTATATGGTATCAGATTAGCTCAGTTTAATTATCTCGATCCTAATATCAAGGGGGTCTAGCTCAGTTGGTTGAGTATGGTACGTGAGTTATTGTAAACCCTCTGGTACCATGTTCGATTCCTTTAGATAAAAAAAAAATTATATCAATTTAGCCTATAGCTTCACAGCCTTCTCCCATGGCTTCCGCACCTACCACCTCTCTTGTGGAACTTACCACCGCCTTCACCCTTCCCATTAAACTCAATGCCAACAATCACTACACCTGGCACACACAAATTACTCATCTCCTAAAGGCCCATGATCTCTATGGGTATGTCACCGGTGACACCCTTTATCCCCCTCTATTTGATTCTCTATAGAAAAAAGTAGACAGCAGGATAGAGTAAAAAAAATAAGGTGAAAAAATGGGAGAAAAAAAATTTGTGGGACCACAATGTATCATACTTGACAAAAGCTGGACAGATTTTATAATATAGATGATAGTCAGTTTCTTTAGAAAGATTATACTACTTAACTCTTAAATAGGTGAGTAATTTTGATTATTTTATTTTATCCAATTATTATTATATAAAAATGTTGAAAATATAGTTTTCAACACATTTTTTTATTTTCTATTAATAGATAAATTTCACGTAATGTGAGTTTCACAAAGATTAAACTAGTTATCATACATAACTTCTCACAATGGTTTTAAATAGCAGACTGCAACATGCAATGCAGCCGCAATATTGCCGTTGCGGTCCTCTCCGCAACTGCTTCAAGCCGCAATTGCGGAGTGATCTGGAATCACCCGTTGTGGCCGCAACATAGCCGCATTATATGAGCTCATGCAATCCGACAATTGCTCTTGACTAAATCATCTAAGCTGATACAGTGGGCATTAGGCTGATTTTTTTTGTTTTCTATAAATCTTAAAAGGAATTGCAGCTTGAACTTAACAATTGTATAGATTCTATGTGTGAATACGTATACACCATGTAAAAGGTTGTTACGGACAGAAACTATAATGTTTTTTTTTTCACACAAATCATGCATTCAAAGGCACGTTCAACGTAGTTTTTGTCAAAGGAAATTTTGGAGTTCAGCATAGTTGAACACAGAAACAAACACAGCCTTAAAAGCTGGTTTCAATTGTTCTGTGTGAAAAGGTGTCCTACAAACCAATACCACGTTTTAATCATTTCACTGACAAAAATTGCTTAAAAATAGAAACAAAAGAAAATATTTGACAGACTTGTTGGAGTATATTACTGGTGAGTTCCTTAACCCCTCTTCTCTGGGTCTTATACATTTGCATTCGCTGTTTCTGCTATTTAAAAATAACAATCATGCCAATCAAGCCAATCTAATTACTATCCTACTCTCAAAAGCGAAAGCAAATTCGTTGTATGCTTCCATATGTCTGTCTTGAACTTTGTTTGATATCAATCAATTTTTAAAATTTGTGCGAGTTCAATGATTCAAGCATTAAACATAAACATAACCAAGCTTAAAATTTAAAAGGAAACAAACATTAACACCAAAATGTATGGATAACATAGACCTACAACAACTATTTTTCAAATGGTTTTTAACTCCATATGCATATAGCTTACATAATTAGCAAACCACTCGTCTAAAACTCAAAAAACAGCATTAGTAACTAGTTAGCATGCATAACTTCTCCATCAATGTCTCTAAGGTGTGTGATACAAAACAAAGGCCTTCCCTACTATGTTCCACAACCACACACCTGCAAAGAGCATAAAAAAAACACGATAGTCAAACAAAAAATGACTATAACAAATGTTAACTGAGTTTGAAATAGAAGATACAAGGCTAAATCCGAAGCCAAAGTAAGTTTTAATGATGAAAGATGGCACATTTTGTCCAAAGTAAAAAAAAAAAAAAAAAAAAAAAAAGACCACCACTAGTTTGTGAGAAAATCACAGAAATAACAACTAAAATCACATAACTCTGGATACTATTAAGTAAAAAGGATCCTCACCTTAAATTAATAGTGGTAGATGATTTGAATAACATTCCAGACTGATGACCGTCTAAAACATAGTGGTTGCACCATTGTTTCTGTTTGCAGTTTGTGCAACGAGGATGCTGAAACAGCAAACCACTTGTTCTTTCAATGTGCTTTTGCCAAAATTCTGTGGAATTGGTTTATGGATATTACAAACTACTATTTCTCTGTTTCATCTTTGAATGATATTTTTACTGCTTGTGGTGGTCAGTGGGGAGAGCAAACCAGGCTTGTTTTTATAGCTGCTGCAGCTTACATCATCTCCACGATATGGATGTGTAGAAACAAAGCGCGTTTTGATAACACTATAATCTCCTCTGACTCGGCAAAGCTTATTATCTCTAAATCAGTACACTTGATTGGCAGCTTCTGTACAAGCACCATGAAATCTTCTATGTCTGATTTCAACATCTTAAAAGCCTTTTCCATTGTTGGGCACCCAAGAAAGGCTCCAAAAATCATTCAGGTGGACTGGAAACCTCCTCAATGCAACTGGATTAAGTGCAATACTGATGGCGCAGCTAAAGGAGCCCCTGGCCCAGCCGCTTGTGGCGGTATTTTCCGAGATAAAAGTGCTGCTTTTGTTGGTTGTTTCTACTTTAATTTGGGCATAAAATTTGCCTTTCATGCTGAAATCATTGGAGCAATGATGGCTATTGAGTTAGCTTTTGAAAAAGGATGGACTAATTTATGGCTTGAGTGTGACTCTCTTTTGGTAATCCAATCCTTCTCCTCCCCTAACCTTGTTCCTTGGCGCCTTAGGAATAGATGGCAAAACTGTATAGCTAAAACTCATAGCATGAATTTTAGATACTCTCATATCTATAGAGAAGGAAATGTTTGTGCTGACAAGCTTGCTACTAAGGGCATACATGTACAAGGGCTTAGCTGGTGGGATCTTCTTCCTAGTTTTATTAGGGAGGAATTCTTCCGTAATAGATACTCTCTTCCTTTCTTTAGGTTCAGATGACTCCTCTTGGTTCAGGTTTTTGCCCCCCCAAGTTCTGTATTTAATTTTATCTTCTTTTTATATTATGTGGTGTGCTGCAGTGATGCCTTAGCACACCCTTTTTTTGCCAAAAAAAAAAAAAAGAATAACATTCCAGACACCATAATCAGAATCAAAGTCATATATATATTTCAAAGCCACCTTCAGGGTAGTAATCATAATAATCAGATTCAGAGTCATCTTCACTGTAGCCATCCGAGCCACCATAAACAGATTCAAAGTCATATTCGTAGCCATCATCATTGTGGTAATACTCATAGCTATCATCATTGTAGTCATATTCATAGCCATCATCATTGTAGTCATATTCATAGCCAATGCTGTGGTCATGGCCAAGCTCATAATCATAACCATTGTGACTCTCAAGTAGATCATCACATTCACTGCTCTTCTTTATGAAACCACTATAGACACCATTCACTATTTCTGCTGCTGCTGTCTTGATCACTTTGACCATTACCGACTTTACTGCCCCTAGTGTTTTCCTAACCATGTTTATACCCTTGTTCATAACCATTGACATAGCCATTCTCATACCCCTTTTCATAGCCACTGCTATGTCCATTTTCGTAGTTTTTTCTAGCTGATTCTGCTCCCTCATCTTCCCAATATGGTTATCTGCCATTGTCTAAGAGTTTTTGCTGAGTTTATTAATGACACAAAGGTAATCAGGCGAGAAGTGAATGGTAACTAAGAAGGAAGCATATTGATATGAATGAATAAGTGTAAGACTCAAAAAGCATTTAGCATCCATGGTAAAAGCCACACTAAATTAGTATGAATAAGAAAAGCAAAGTCGATTCCATCATAAAAGAAACCCACAATTAGGCATCTCTGCAAATCTTCTTTGAAAAACTATATTGAGACAGTTTCTAAATTAAACATATAAACTTGAACATTGGTTCCACTACTTTAACATCCATCCATAAATAATTTTACTATATCATTGAAAATGTTCTTCGTAAGTACAAGGGGACATACCTTGCGGCCTCGGAAGTTATGTCTTCTAACTGTGTTCTTCGTGCTCCGAAATACTAACAAGTAACAACTGTGCTCTTCGAAAGACACCAATGTTAAAGTGAAACCAAGAGTCGTGAAATGCATATTTTAAAGTGACAAAGTTTAGGGCTTTTATACCTTCTTTGTCCATTGTCACTTCGTATTCCACGTAGAAAATCCATTGGGCCTTTGTTAGGTCCAACCCTAGTTCAGAATAAAATATATTATTTATTAACTATTATTGTAAATGTTGAAAAAAAAACTATTATTGTAAATAATACTCCCTCCGGACTGAAATATAAGCAAAAAAATTGCATGTGTGTTGGAGTAAAATATAAACAAATTTTAACTAACTCTCTCCTATTTAATGATATCATCCCCAAAATACCCTTCATTTAATTAGAGTTTTATTTTTAATCACCTTTTCTTTTTTTGTCTTATGCAATTAAATGTAATAGGTACTTTAGAAAATGAGTTAATCTTTTTATTGAAACTATCAAAATTAAATGATGCTAACTAACTTTCTTAAATGATGCGATTCAGTTTTTTTTTGCCTATATTTCAGTCCGGAAGGAGTATAATTTTATTATAAAAATGAAAAATGTAATTCATTTTCTAAATTTTAGTAATTATTCTAATTTGTTTAATAACAATATCAATTTTTCTGACTTTTATTTTTTATAATATAGATAATTTAATTTCAATTATATACTATTGAAGATATTTTGCACCATTTGATTTTGTAATTTATAAATAGAATTTTAAATAGAAACTTTTTTATCTATTTTTCTACATTACACTAAATTCTATAACACCTGTATGGTGTACACAGATTTAATTCCAAGAGTAACGTGTGTGTATTCACAGAAATTTAATTAAAGTACTTACATTTCTGTCATTGCCATGTTCTTTCTTTGATTCATTAATTCTTTTACGTTTCCAGCGTTTGTTGCACTTCTTCTACTCCTTTTCTTACCTTTCAATTTTCATTTCAAACCGCTTTTTACAATTATCCTCCATTTGCAATTTATTTCATTTACACTTTACCTTTCCAGTAATTTATCTTTTCGAGGTTTCAATATTACAATGGGCAAAAATACGATCCCTCCATTATCTGTTTCCGCTTGGTCGTACTGAATAAAATCAAAGACAACAAAAACTGTTAATATCAACCCAACATTTTAAGCCGCTCAAAAAATCATTTTAAAAAATATTTATTATATTTTTAATATAATATATAATAAACATTTTTATTACCTTTTTTACTTTTAATTGTTTAAAATCATTTTTAATTTTTAAAGATATCAGTTGAAAAATAAAAATAAAAATGTAAAACAAAATTCTGCTTTTTGTTTCCTTGTAAGTACTGTAGTAAGTAGTAACTACCACCTGATATGACATGCATGCTGCTTCCGCGTGCATGAGTAGCAGCAGGTCAAAATACGAATCCTGAAATTAATCTTTTGTCATCCTATGCTATATTCCACAATCAAGCCAACATAATTACCATCCTACCCTCAAACATGAAAAGCAATTTCGTATTATGTCTGTCTGTCTTGAACTTTGTTTGTATCAATCAATTTTTAAATTCTGTGCAAGTTCAATGGTTAAACGTACAAACATAAACATAAACAAGCAGAAAATTTAAAACAAACACACGTGTTCACCAACAAATACTGGTTCAATTCAACCTGGATAACAAATGCTTAGTTTAACTATTTTTATTGGTTCATAACTCCATATGCTTAGGTTTACATATCATGTAAACTAAAACTACTCGCTTAGAACTAACATCAGCACTAGTTGAATGTAAAAAACATCAGCAGTCAGCACTAGTAACTAGTTATCAACTTATCCTACACAGCTTCTCACTCACTATCTCTAATGTTTAATAAGACGTGATACAAAACAAAGGCTTTCACTACCACACACCTGCAAAGAACATAAAAAGAAAGATGATAGCCAAACAAGAAATGACTATAACAAATGTTAACACTGAGTTTTTTTTTTTGTTTTTTTTAAGCAAAAAGAAGGACATACAGAGGCCACAGTGGCCAGAGAAATCCCAGCTAGGCTGGCACCCCACTAACCATCAAGCCATAACAGCAGGTCCCTAATATCATTAAACCAAGAAAGGGCAAAACAAATTACAGGAAGGTTGGGGGACATAAACCTGACCCAACAACAAAAAGAGACAAAAAGCACTACCTAAACCTAAAAGAAGGTAACACATTCTTATCTTTCAGCATATGTTGAGCAAGGAAAGTGCGAGTGGAATCACACCAACAAAGACCATGTACATTAGAACCATGCAAGACTAACGTATCTACACAAGGATTATCCTCGCGATAAATATGACCATTGACCAACCAAGAAATCCATAGACTTTGTTATCTGAATAGTATTTCTTCACCTATTTTTATTCTTCCAAGGAACCAAATCAAATTTTTTAAAAGCTGCAACAACTAGTAAGGAATCACATTCTCACCACAACTTCAACCAACCCTTTTGTTGAGCAATATCAATTGCTGTCATAACACCCATGAGCTATGCAAAGAAAGCGTTTTGGACTCCAAGAGGCAATGCAAAACAGCCAAGATTATCCACATCAGAATTTCGAAAAATATCCCCACAGGCAGCTCTTCCAGGAGCACCATGAGCAGCACCGTCTGTGTTGCATTTGATCCAACCCGTTAAAGGGGGTGCCTTCTTGGATGACATTCCACCGAGAAAGCTTTTAACCCGACAAAATCCTGAATAGAATTAGTCATGTTAGCTGAAGAGAAATCACCTGAGAGTTTAACATAGTTGCTGAGTTAGAAATAGAAGATAAAAGGCTAAATCAAAGGACTGAAGTTAAGATAGCACATTTTATCCAAAGTAAAAAAGAAAATAAAACCATCACTTTGTCTCAGATACAACGAGTATTTGGGTGAGCATTTGCAACAGTGACTTTGAATGAAATTAATTTTGTTAATTTGATTTCAATTAAAATTAATTTTAAGGTGATGTGATTCATATTTAAATATTTTAATTTTAAAAATAAATTAGTAATAAAAGTTAGTATAATTTTTTTTATGTATCGCAAAAACTATTTAAAATTACTTCAATTCAAAAATAATTCTACACCCACAATCAATTCTATGAAATAAAACATGTAATAATGTGTTTGGATTAATCTCATGACAAGAAATGAATAATTATTTTTTCATGATAAAATAATTACAAATACTTCAATTTTTTCATGATATTATCATGATTTATGGAGTAAAATTGATTCTCGTTTATTATTCAAATACACACTAAAATTTATCTAAAAAACAAATTAAATAATATTTCACTATAATTACGAATTATGTGAATCGAAACACAATATTAATCACATAAAAATAACCATAAAAGATAAAATTAAAATCACATAACTCAGAGATATTATTAAAGTAAAACGAACCTTATTCACTGTTTCTTGCAGATGTAATTGTAACGAATATAACCACGGTGTTCATAACCAGTGTCATAGCCAACCTCATAGCCACGTTCAAAGCCCTTCACGGAGCCACTGCTACCGTATCCACGTTTATAGCTTTTATCTGGATGTTTCTGCTCCTTCATCTTCCCGTTATGGTTCCCTACCTTGTGCTCTGTTTTGTTCCCCTCATCGTTCATAGTTCTTACCCTTGTGGTCCTCGTGGCTCTTACCCTTGTGATCCTTGTAGAGAGACCCTCCCATTCCCCACATTATAATAAGAATCATCCCACCATGGACATGCCATTATTTCAGAGTTTTTTAATGAGTTAAAACAAAGGAAAACAAGCACTTACAAGGAAGGAAGTGAATGATAACTAAGAAGGAAGCATATTTATATGGCTGAATAGGTAATACTATTATACAACGTTTGTAATCAAATTATAAATGAAGAAATTATTAACGTACATTCTACTTTTTCTTTAATTTCATCTCGATTCACAATTTTCTTCCTATCTCTTTTCATTTTATTTTCATCACAACACTTAATTATCACATTTATCACTTCTCTCTAATGTATCTATCTATATATAAATAGATAGTAAGATCTAACTTAAGCTGCTAATCATTATGAAAAAGAAGTTGTGGAGGATCGAGTTTCTTTTAGAGATGATGACAACTTTGGTTCCTATGGAGGAACTGGTCCATGAAAGTTCAGTTGACTAATTACTTGCATTTGCATGTTAGGAAAATCCTGAGATAGTGTGTGGTGCAGCTTGGTGCTTGACTTGCCTGCATTGTGCAAGTGCTATTATTGAAGTTTGGTGAATCCAATATATAGTCCTTTGGCTGACATGAGGTTCCTAAACCATATAATGAACCGTTTAACTTACCAGAAAAGTTTGCAGCCATACTTGGGAGCCTAAGCTTTAAGCATCTGCCATGAAAAACAATTACATGTCTAGCCTGAATCCCTCAAGACTCTCTCCTTTGTCTCAACCAAATCAAGGCGAGGATCAATTCTAGTTAATTAAGAACCTCCCAGGCAAAAGTTAATTTGCAGCTAGTGAAGGCAAAATAGTTCACCCTGAGAGGTTCTTACCTAGAATTGACTCTCCTTGCTTTGGCTGAGACAAAGGAGAGAGCCTTAAAGAATGCAGGCTAGACATGGAATTGCTTTAACGGCTGATGCTTAGAGCTTAAGCTTTAAGGATGGTTGCAAACTTTTTTTATGAGTCAAACACTTCATTGTACGGTTTAGGCACCCCATATCAGCCAATGGACTTCCAAGCCACATTGGATTCACTAGACTTCAACAATAACAAATATATATATATATATATATATATATATATATATATATATATATATATATATATTTGTTAAAGAGAGATATACTCATATACATATACTTAATTTATATAAATAAACAGTGTAGATATTCCAATCTTCAAACACAAATATATTAAAAAAATGCTCACCTGGTTAAGTGGAATGAACATCTATTACGCAACTAGGGAATCGACAACACCTCTAAAATGCGAACCAGCACATTTGCGCAATTGACAGCTTGCCCTTTGTAACCAATACTACTATTGTCAAAGAACAAGAGACTGCAAGACATAACAAGAGACAATAAAATAAGTGATTCAAGTGTCAATATGCGTAAACTGTTTAAAGTATTTAGCCTCCATAGTAAAAGGCCCAATAAAATAGTGTGAATAAGAAAGCAAAGTCGATCCATCAGAAAAGAAATCCACAATTACGCATTTGAAAATTTTCTATGAAAAACTATATCGAGACAGCTTCTAAAACATATGAACCTGGACTCATACCAAGCCACACAACATACCCATTACTGACATCCATCCATAAATAATTATCTATGATTAAAAATGTTTTTCACACACTCAAGAAGGAAAAGATCACGTACCTCACAGTCTCTAAGCTCAAGTCAAGAGGTGAGGAATAAACTGAAGGGGCTAGGTTTAGGGTTTTTTTATAGCACTTTCCTTTTTCTCAATTAATGAATAATCAATTCAAATATGAAATATTCATTAATGATACCATCAAAACCCACTATCCTTCACCCAAAACCTAATAATAAATGTGCATTTAAAATTTACTATCTATTTAAATGATTTTATAATATAAAGTAAGGGAGTTTTGGCTAAGGGTGGCAAAACCTACCAACCCGTTCCACCATTGGCCAAACCAAAAACGGGTTGGCACACCCTGCCCTACATAAGAAAAGTGGATTAAAAATTTAAACATGTCTGTTTATGCTCGGGTTAGTGGGTTGGCCCACCAAAATCAAAAAATAAAAAATAATAATAAATATTTTTTTAATTAATTTATCTTTTATAAATATTAAGCAATTAATACTTATTAAAAAATTAAAGATATTATCTTAAATTTTAAAAAATAATTTATCTAGACAAAAAACAAATTAAATAAATATTGATAATATATGAATAAAATATAAAAAAATTGATTATATTTTTTAATAAAAAATGTTGGTATGTTGACCCATCCCGACCTGCCCTCAACCCACCTTTTGGCTGGTCAAAACAGGACAAGTCAAATTAAGTGGGTTGAAACCTCGATACAACCAACCAAAAAAACAGGCCAAAACAGGTTGGTCTAGTGGTCTAACCCGTTTTGCCACCCTTAGTTTTGGCACACTTTTTCCCATTTGAAATAAGGGTATTTTAGACATTATTTTAGTTTTTTTATTTTATTTATTTAAAAAATCATATTAATTAATTGGACATTAAATAGATAGTGGATTTTAAATGCTATTAATTTATTGGACATTAAATAGGTAGTGGATTTTAAATGCTATTAATTCATTGAACATTAAATAGTTAGTGGATTTTAAATGCTATTAATTCATTGAACATTAAATAGGTAGTGGATTTTAAATGCTATTAATTCATTGAACATTAAATAGGTAGTGGATTTTAAATGCTATTAATTCATTGAACATTAAATAGATAGTGGATTTTAAATGCTATTAATTCATTGAACATTAAATAGATAGTGTATTTTAAATGCTATTAATTCATTGAACATTAAATAGATAGTGGATTTTAAATGTATATTTATTATTAGTTATTAGAGGAAGTTTTATAGATTTTAATGATGTCATTAATGAATATTTGAATTCATGCATTCATTAATTGATTATTATGCATTCATTTATTATATTTATAAATTTTAATTTTTAAAAATAAAAATATGAGAAATGATACTTGCATAACAAATTATACAAAGTGTACAACCAATCAATTTAATTATATAAAAGAAGGTTTTGCCACGTAGGTTGATGCCACATGGCAACATCATATTAATTCTTTTCCTGCCAAAATGAAGATGATTTTATTTTTATGATAATTTTAAATTTAAAATTGTATAATTCATATTAATTGATAACACTAATTTAAATTCATATTCAAATTTGAACGTGATCAATATTTTAAGATATTTATGATTTAAAATTTTAAATTGTTTAATTCATATTAATTGATAACACTAATATAAATTCAAATTCATATTCAAATTCAAAATTATAAATTAAAATAAAGAAATTGTGCAATTAAATTTTTTATCTCATAATTTTATAATGCAAATATATAATTGATAATTTAAACAATATCTATACATACATGTGCGGATGATAATAAAATTTGAACATTATCAATATTTTAAGATATTTATGATTTGAAATTTTAAATATTTTAATATATATATTCAGTTAATTATATTAAATATAGTAATTAAAATCATTACAATGAGTATATAATTTGATATTCTGATAAAATTAATCAATTAAATCATTAAATCTTAAATAGATTTTGATTGTATATAATTCGGTAATTATTATTGTGATTTTATGATTTACCGTAAATAATAATAATAATAATAATAATAATAATAATAATAATAATAATATCATTATTATTATTATTATTATTATTATTATTATAAAAGAATATTTTATCATGTAGGTAGATGCTACATGACAACACCACATTCATTTATCCCCTCCAAAAAGCCATTAAATAATTTATTTTATTTTTAATTGATAAATATATATTTATGGTAATTAAGATGATTATTTAATTATGAAATACTTCATTACATTAATCAATCATGACTAGAATATTCTAATTAATTAATAATATAATTATATAATTTGATTCAAATTAATTAATAGCACTAATATATATTTTGTTTCAGATTTAAAGTAAATTTAAATTTAAAAATGTTGGAAGATTTATTTTAGTAGAGCAATCTTTACCATTATTTTGTTACAATATTATAATCATGTCATTGAAAGGAATAATTTAAATTAAATTTAAGTAAATCAATCTTTACCATTAATTTGTTACAACATTTATGAATATGAACACTTATCGCGATTCAAAATTCAAAATTATAACAAATTAAAATAAATAAATCATGCAATTAGATTTTTTTATCTCATAATTTTATAATGCAAATATATAATTGATAATTTAAATAATATCTATATATACGTGTGGATGATAATAAAATTTGAACATTATCAATATTTTAAGATATTTATGATTTGAAATTTTAAATTATTTAATTCATATTAATTGATAACACTAATTTAAATTCATATTCATATTCAAATTTGAATGTGATCAATATTATAAGATATTTATGATTTAAAATTTTAAATTGTTTAATGCATATTAATTGATAACACTAATTTAAATTCAAATTTCCATTTTAAAATATAAACTATTATTATAAATATTAAGCACACACGTCTAAACCATTCAATTTCAATTCTAATTTGTATTAACTTCATCGAATCATACAATGTCTCCCAATTTTGACTTAATTACAAGTGTTAATATCCACAACGAGTGAAAGACATGGAAATTACAAGTTAGAGTTCTTCGTCTTTGGAGAGTCTCAAACTTCAAACAACCACATCTAAAGGATTTTATCAAAATGGTCATCATGGATGACAAGGTATCTGTTAAATTTTTTATTTTATTTATGTACTCATTGCATTCATAACTACTGATTTTCTTTTATGCAGCTTGACAAAATTTAGTGTACCATTTGGAGTAATTCTATTGACGAATTTGAGACATTGTTAAGGGAGGGGACGTGCTATGAGATTAGAAATTTAATCGTGACTATAAACAATTATAAATACAAGGCCATGAATCATCCGTATATGATATATTTTAAACAAGTGACCTTTGTGAAGCCGATTGCTGATTCCTCTATCACATTTTTTGGATTTACCTTCACACCTTATATGGATATTGTTGATTTCTCATTTTTTTTCTATTTATTATGTTTTATAAAAATCTTTGAATGAGATTTTAATTTAATTACTATTGTATTTTTAATCAATATTTTATTTATTAAGTTTTCATAATTAATTAAAGTGCGGGTAACGGGTACGGAGACGGGTAAAGACATTTACATACCCAACTGGAAAAGACACGGGTATTAAAGTTACTATCCAACGGGCGTGGGTCTGGATATGGGAGTTTTTTTTACATTGTCATCCCTTAGTGTCTCAATTTCGTAGAAAGTTATTTTTAGTCTCTCAACTTCACTTTTGGGGACTAAAAAATGACTAAAAATATGTTATTTTTAATCCATCAAATTTATTTTGGGGGACTTAAGTAAAAAAAAACTTTGGGAGACTAAAAATAACATTTTGCGAATTAGAGGATTAAAATAACAATTTTTAATTGGGGGGACCAAAACCAAAACTACCCCAAATTTGAGGGACTAAAAACATATTTAATTAAGCCAAAATATTTTATATTATTTATTTTTAATTAAAATTAAGTATATATTTAAGTTGTATACAAATGCAAATATATTTATAAAGATAATAATTTTTTAAAAACAAACATTTATATATATATATATATATATATATATTAATATGATATAAGACATATATAAATATAATATTATTTAAATATATATCAATATTCATAATTATCATAATTAAAATTAATACACTTATATATTTGTTATATATTAAATACATATTTGCTAACAAATATTTATATAAAATTTAAAAATAACTAAGAAATACACAAAAATACAATAATATAAAAAATGTAGATTATATATTTAACACCCGTGCAGGGCACAGGTTATTAAACTAGTGTTATCTAAAAAAAGTGTACAACCAATAGAGAGAAAGAGAGAAAAAAAAGAGAGATAAATTTGAATTTGAAATCAATCAATTCAATTATAATATATAAAAGAAGGTTTTGTCACGTAGGTTCATGTCACGTGGCAATGCCATATTGATTCTTTTCCCGTCGAAATGAAGACGATTTTATTTTTATGGTAATTTTAAATTTTAAATTGTTTAATTCATATTTAATTGATAACAATAATTTAAATTCATATTCAAATTTGAATGTGATCAATATTTTAAGATGTTTATGATTTGAAATTTGAAATTGTTTAATTCTTATTAATTGATAACACTAATTTAAATTTAAATTCAAATTCAAAATTATAACAAATTAAAATAAAAAAATCGTGCAATTAGATTTTGCCATGCAGGTTGATGCTACATGACAAGACCATATTGATTATTTTCCTGCCAAAATGAAGACAATTTTATTTTTATGTTAAATTTAAATTTTAAATTGTTTAATTCATATTTAATTGATAATAATAATTTAATATATTTATGATTTGAAAATTGAAATTTTTTTAATTCATATTAATTAATAACACTAATTTAAATTCAAATTCATATTCAAATTCAAAATTATAACAAATTAAAATAAAGAAATCGTGCAATTAGATTTTTTATCTTATATTTTTATAATGCAAATATATAATTGATAATTTAAAAAATATCTATATATACATGTGTGGATGATAATAAAATTTAAACATTATCAATATTTTAAGATATTTATTATTTGAAATTTTAAATTATTTAATTCATATTAATTGATAACACTAATTTAAATTCATATTCATATTCAAATTTGAACGTGATCAATATTTTAAGATATTTATGATTTGAAATTTTAAATTGTTTAGTTCATATTAATTGATAACACTAATTTAAATTTAATTTTTCATTTTAAAAATATAAACTATTTTTATAAATATTAACTACACACGTCTATTTTTTTCTATTTTTAATTCATAAAAATACATGAATTATAGTTATTAAGGTGATTATTTAATTAATCATTCATAATTTAAACATTCTAATTGATAATACAATTATATATTCTAATTCAAATTAATTAATATCACTAATATATGTTTTGATTCAAATTTAAATTAAATTTAGATTTAAATTTAAAAATCTCGCAAGATTCATTTTTGGTTCAAATTAATAAATAACACTATTAAATATTTTGTTTCAAATTTAAAGTAAATTTAAATTTAAAAATATTGTGAGATTTATTTTAGTAGATCAATCTTTACCATTATTATGTTACAATATTATAATCATATCATTAAAATGAATAATTTAAATTAAATTAAATAGTTAGATATCCATCCCCATCTCCATTAAAAAAATTCGAATAATACTCATATCTATACTCGGTCAAAGTGGGTATTCTCATCAAAGTCGGGTCGTATTTAGGTCGGTACCCACGGGTTCGGGGCTCTTTGGCATGCCTACTTGAAATTACTAAGAGATTCTCTCCTCTCATTGCTTCACTCTCCCCACTCTCTCTCACATTCACTCTTATTTGAATACTCTTCTCTTATGAAGTGGTGTAGTTCACTCTCCTAACATGCATCTGATTTTTCTATTTTTCCTGAAATTTCTCTTATCAATTTTTGAAACTACCCCACATTCACAATATTTCTATAACTATCTCCATTCACTTCTTTATCTGATGGTATATTTTTTTTAAAATATTTTTTATCAATTTTTTAACTCTATTTTTAATTTCGAATTCTCTCTTTCATAAATAATTTCAAATCCTTAATTCAATTTACTATTCAAATTTCAAAGTTAATTTAAAAAATTAAAGTTACAACTTCCCTTATCTTTTTTTTCTTTAAAAAAAATTATAGTTTCTAATTTCTTTTATAATTATCTCTTTTTTAAAATTTCTTTCGATGTGCTATATAATTTTTTTTTAAAACTTTATACTCTCTAATCTTTTGGCCTTTTTTTAATATTTCTTTCATCTGATTTTCTAACTCAATTTTTTAATTCCGAAGATTTTTCTCCTTTTCAAAATTTCTTTAGATGTGCTATATAATTTTTTTTTTCAAATTTTATACTCTCTAATCTTTTGGGCTTTTTTTTAATATTTCTTTTATCTAATTTTCTAACTTTATTTTTTAATTCCGAAGATTTTTCTCTTTCATCAATAATTTCAAATCTTTGATTCAATTTACTTTTCCATTTTCAAATTTAATATTAAAAAAATTAAAGTTACATCATTACATCTTCCCTTTTTTTTTTTCTTTTAAATAATTATAGTTTCTAATTTCTTTTATAATTATCTCTTTTTCAAAATTTCATTCGATGTACTATATATATTTTTTTTTCAAATTTTATACTCTCTAATCTACTATTTTTTTAATATTTATTTTATCGGATTTTCTAACTCTATTTTTTAATTCTGAAGATTTTTCTCTTTAGTCAATAATTATAATTCCTTAATTCAATTTACTTTTTAATTTTCAAAGTTAATATTAAAAAAATTAAAGTTACATTGTTACATCTTCCTTTATCTTTTTTTTTATTTTTTAATTTCTAATTTCTTTTATAATTATCTCTTTTTTAAAATTTCTTTCAATGTGTTATATAATTTTTTTTTAATTTCTTTCTATTGACTATATAAATAAGGTAGCAAAAATTTTAATAAGCCCGTGCGAAACACTAGTAAATATTAACCACAAACGCCTATTTTTTTCTATTTTTAATTCATAAAAATACATGAATTATAGTAATTATCGTGATTATTTAATTAATCATTCATAATTTAAACATTCTAATTGATAATACAATTATATATTCTAATTCAAATTAATTAATATCACTAATATATGTTTTGATTCAAATTTAAATTAAATTTAGATTTAAATTTAAAAATCTCGCAAGATTCATTTTTGGTTCAAATTAATAAATAACACTATTATATATTTTGTTTCAAATTTAAAAATATTGTGAGATTTATTTTAGTAGATGAATCTTTACCATTATTTTGTTACAATATTATAATCATATCATTAAAATGAATAATTTAAATTAAATTAAATAGTTAGATATCCATCCCCATCTCCATTAAAAAAATTCGAATAATACTCATATCTATACCCGGTCAAAGTGGGTATTCTCATCAAAGTCGGGTCGTATTCAGGTCGGTACCCACGGGTTCGGGGCTGTTTGACATGCTTTCTTGAAATTACTAAAGAAAATTTTACAGTCTCTCAGTTATTAGCCTAAATAAAATATGACTAAAATATCATTATATGCATTATCTTATTTTTTGTATTGATCATTAATATTTTTATTGTAATCTACTGATCTATAACTTCAATTGCCCACAATTATATTTTTTTTAATAATTAACATTAGACATTTATCTTCTTTATGATGAAAATATCTATTTTAAAGAAAAATTAATAATTACAAAATAAATTATAAATTTTGTTATCATTAATATTTTTATTAAAATTATGTATATATTTAAATTATATATAAATGCAAATATCTTTATAAAGACAATAGTGTTCTAAAATAAATGTTTATATAAATTAAAATGATATAAGACATGTGTAAATATAAAATTATTTAAATATATATCAATATTCATAATTAATTTTATATATCTACTACATATACATACTAACATATACATATATAAAAAAAATTAAAAAATACATTAAAAATTATAAATTATAAACTCAATACCCGTGGAAGGCACGAGTTATTAAGCTAGTGTAATAAATGATAGGGTGGAGGAGAGAGAGATAGACACAAAATATCATGTTGTACTCCCTCCGTCGCCAAATGAGTATTGTCCTAGTTTTTTTTTTTACATAGACCAAGAAAAACTATTAAATAGATGAAAGAGTGAAGTAATTATAATTTTTATTATAGACTCAAACTCAACGAGAAACTCGTCTCTTTCATTATCGATGACACATTATATGTCTATTTTTTTAATAATCTATGGTAGTTTATAGCCACCAATGATGTTGAGTTTAAATACATGAGGAATGTGTATTTTGTGGCAGTTTATAGCCACTGAAAACTGTATTTTCGTTAACAGTATTAACACCATTAGAGGAGAGGGACTAAAACCAAGTTTTTCTGAAAGTACAAGGACAAAAATGGTTGATTCGAAAGTACAGGGACTAAAACCAAGTTTTTCTGAAAGTACATGAACCAAAAACATATTTTACCCATAAATAAAAATATATGAAAAATAGAGTAGAAATAACTAGTGGATTCTATAATTTTAAATTTCTCTTCTCTCTCATTTCCCTATAATCAAACATAATTATTTTCTATCCATTTCTCTCCTCTCCACACTATTTAATTTCCTTCTACTAAAACAAGAATAAAGATGTGTTATACATGTATTATCAATTGACTCAAACTTAATGACTGATAATAATTTTTTAATACACTTTTTATTAGGAAGCAAGCAAATTATGTCATGCTTTGACGAAGGGTCAAAATTATATGCTAGCAATCAAATGTTTGATTATTTACCATCTTGTATTGATGTTCTTCTTTTGAATGAAATGAAATAATTTTGTTTCTGTAAAAAAATACACTTTTATATTAGTTAATGAAATCTCTCTGTAGTTTGAAAATGAGACCCTCTAAACAAGAATGGAAACTCATAATATTTAATAAAACTTGGATGAATTTTACTGAAAAGAAAGAGTGGATGGCTAATATTTCTCTCTCAGCTCTAAGTTAAGTTATTAGATGCGTAAAATTACCAGGCCAGTGAAGGGAAAGTCCTTCTAGGGATGTTGCGATGCCACCTGGCAGTCAGAGAGTGCCGCAAAGGCGTCTGGCAACACGTGGACCAATGAGGTAGCAAGAATTACACCGGCGGCGAAGCATTTGATCACCAAGGTGGCCATGCCATAGAGAGACTTTCCCTGAAAATATCGTGCCAGCATGACGGGCGCCGATACGCCCGTTATGCTGGTCACGAAAATCGAGAAGACGAAAATCACCTTCAGGTGTGCCGTGGCCGTGCCATTGCGGCACGCGGCGGCCTGACCCAAGTCCGTCACGCACTCCACCATCGTGTGAACGAATTAAGAGTTGGAATTGAGAGTGTTGCGTAGAATGGTGGAGGATCTTAAAGAGAGATGAAATGATGCGCACTATAGTTTGAGTTGGGGTTTTGTATTGTATCTTTTTCTTTTAGTGAAGAGGTCCCATGCATGCACTTGTCCTCGAAGAACGTTTTCTATTGGTGGTTGCTTTCGTGTGCTGCGTCTGAAATCCATCAACGTTTGTGCAAGTGCATGCCTTTCATGAACTGTTCACTGTTCAATCTTTCGTCACACACTTAATTTTTAAAGGTTACACGTAAAGAAGGAGATGACGAAAGTTATAAGTTGCTAATGGCTAGTGCTGTCGTGATGTTTCTTAATTGGAAAATTAGTTTTTTTACCCCACATTCTTTGATCAGTGCGTGTATCTTGAAAGAGAAAAGAGAGATTGAAAGAAGAAAACATATGATAGTGTGATACACAAATAAAATAAAAAAAAGATATATAAGACAGATGACTTAAATAACGTACAAAATCAAAATTGTTTTGAATTCTGACGTTGAGAAAGAGATATTAATCATTTAGGATTCGTGGTCTTGATTGAAATAGTGGATGTTTTCTAATTCTTGAATGTTGTGTTGTTGAATTAAAGCTTGTTTTTTTTTTTTTAAAAAAAGGCAAATTCAAATTTGTATTAAGGTAAAAGAGCTACATAATCCTGTATAAGATGTACAGATTAATTACATTCCAAAAAATGACCTGTATACCTTCCAAAAGCACTAAGAAACCAATTGACCAAAAATAATGACTTTACTTCGGATTCTACACCATACCCTGATTTTAATAAGGAAGACACCCCGTTGGGTTGGTGCACCATGTAGAGTAAAAAAATCCCAGGCTTGACCCCCACTTTATACAGCAACATGCACCTTGTTGAATTAAAGCTTGTATCCCGGCCATGCTGCTTTCTTTGCTTTTAATATTTGTTTCATTTAAAAAATGATGGGATGATAGTAAGTGTATCAAATTGATAAAGAAAGAATAAAACAGTAAAAATGAAGTATAGTTTTCAGGAAATGATCAATTCGCAATTCATGAAAGTAATTTCTAATAGGAACCACAAAGACAGAATATAGATTTAGTTTGTTGAAGAAAACCATTAATTTAAAAATCAAATTGGACATGCCAAAATGATTAGTCCGATCAGGAACTTATCAGGTGACCAAGTTGAGATCGAGTTTCATTTCATCTATGAATTTTGAGTTGGGATTAATTCAATTTTTTCTTCTTTGTTTCTCACTTGTATATCTTCATTTAAAGACAATCTTGTTTGAGATGCACTTGAACAATAAATGTGTACATTTCTTTCAGCCGGGATTTGAATCTAGCATTTTAAGAAATTAACTCCTTCGACTAGACCTAACCTCTATTGATTGAGATTAATTTAATTTGATTCTTTAATTCGCTTATAGGATTCACTAAAATATTTAGGCTATGTTCGGCAAAACTAGCATAAAAGTTAGCTGGAAACTAAAAAGTTAGTTGGAAGTTGAAAAGCTAACTGGTAGCTGAAAGCTGAATGCTGGTAGCTGAAAGCTGTTAAGCTAGCTTATTAAATCATAACTGTTCAGTAAAACTATCTATTAAAGTAGCTGAAAAATGTAAAATGACAAAATAAACAAATTTATATGATATTTTTATATAAATTTTAATTTTATTTTGTGGATAAAAATATATTTTGAGGTGTTATAATTTTAGTTTTTAAATTAATTTTAAACTTTTGTAATTTTTAATTTATATATAAATTATTTTCATTACATTTTTAGTTTCAATTAATACATTTTTTTTCATATTAAGTATTGTACTATTAATCTTATACAATATTCTAAAATATTTTTAATCAAGTTTAAAATAAAGTAAAAAAATACACTTAAGTAGACATTATAATTTTATTATGTTAATTAGCATAATAATAAAATAAACCGTCTAATATAAAATTATTCAAAGAATAAAAAATAAGAAATCTAACATTTATCATTGTCAATTTCGTGAAGTATAATGTTGAAATAATAAATTAAATATTATAAATAGTACAATGGTTAAAATAAATAGTATAATATAAAAAAATATAAAATATAATAACAAAAATAAAATAAAACTCTATTCTATTTAAAAATGGTAATAAGGAAATTTAATAAATATTTTAAGGATAAAAAGGGAATAAAATATAAAAAGCTAGAAGCTAGCGTTTTAAAAAACAATACTTCAAGTAGCGTTTCAAAAAATGCTAGAAGCTATTGAAAGAAGGTTGTTTACCGAACAGTTAAACAAGCTTTTCAGCTAGTAAAAAAACTAAAAGCTAGCTGAAATGGTTTACCGAACATAGTCTTAGATAATAATTCTTTAGGTAAATAAATTTTTATTCCTATTTAAAAGCTTTAATTCCATAGGTGAAATTAAAGAGAAACACGCATGAAGATCAACCATCTTTGAGTGATATCGAGTGGTTCAATTATTATTTTTAACACATAGACTCTCAAGGTTCATTCCACTTAGTACACTTACACTACATTAAATTTTCATTCAACATACATATCAAAATTTATTTAAAAAGTGATCAATTACTATATTAAAAACAAATCATATGAACACCAAATTTAAAGAAACTAAATTTTATTATTTGTGCAAATTAAAGTTGATCTAGAAAGTTACGACAAGACATAGGACGAGACAGAAAGAAAAGAAAAAGTGTGAAGTGAGTCAAAAAAGAATAATAAAATCAAATTATTAACACTCTTTAAAAATCATAAGAACCAAGTAAAATAGTATATTTGTAATTATTTATTACCTCTCTAACAGCTAACAAGTTAATGTTCTTGTGGTTAATTTAAAGTTATAATTGTTATGAATAATCTATTTGTGGCTGTCCATATCTTTTTGTATTATCTTTTATGATCTTTCCTTATTTCTATTTATCTTTTGTAACTTCCCAATTATCTCTTGTATCTATAAATAGGCTACTCCTCCTGGAAAGAATACACACAATTATCATTCTCTCTAAACTCTAGACTCCTCTTCTTCTCCTGATGACTCTATCAAAGAAGAAAATTATTTGAGAGTCCTGAAGACTCTGAACTGGTTATATTTGTCTATAAAAATAATTTCTCACCAGAAGTGAGAAAATAATACAAAAGTGAAAATAATTTCTCTCACCATAAGTGAGAAAATAATGCAAAAGTGGAAATAATTTCTCTCACTATAAATGAGAAGGTAGTGCGAATAATTTTTCTTGATTATTTGTCCCTTGATGTTGCACCTCCTGAAGTTTAGGTGTACTACTTGACATTTAGTCAAGATATTTTGAAATTAATTTATCTATCTATTTTATCTTTTACTTTTAAAATTAATCTATTTATTATTATTATTGATATGGGCGCCTCTTTAAAATTTTGTATATGTATACGCAGTACGTTTTACAACCATTATAAATAATGGATTCAGCTTCGTACATTCCTTTAATAAATAATGGATTAAAATTTTGATATATTATATACGTTTTATGTACGTTGCATTTATCTAAAGAATTCAGCCACTGAATTTTTTTATTGCTTTTTATTATTTTAAGAAGCAAAATGTGTGCTACAATGTTTACAAGTGCATTCGCTGGTTTATAATTGATTTTCAGGTTTATATGAAAATATTGTTTTATAAACACATATATGCTATGCAGTGATTTAGAGAGGATCGTGAATCTATATACAGTATTTTATACGTTATGAACAATACAATCAGATCAATGTCGGGGATATATATTACATTGTTTTATATTAATTTAAAGAAATTACTGGTATTGATTAGATGTTTATTCTGGAAAATTGCAAGCTACTATATGTTTATTTTAATTTTTATGATAGTCTTTAAACATGTCAAACCTTGTAAAACTTGAATTTGTGGCTCTTGATATTACGGGAAAGAATTATTTATCTTGGATATTAGATGCAGAAGCATTTAGCTGCAATGGGTCTTGAAGACTTTATTAAAAAAATGGAAATAAAACATCTAATCAAAACTCTATTAGATGCGAAAATACATTTAACTGCAATGGGTCTTGAATATGTTTTTAATACATAAATTACATATTATGTGTGAAAGTTTTATTTGTTGTTTTTGTAAGTTCCAATAAAGAAAGCAGACAAAAGTTTTTTCCATATACTATATGTGAGACTTTCATTTGAGAGATTTTTTGATATGACCATGGTTTATATATATTGTTTAGAATATAATTAAAAAATTCTATTGTTAATGAAGTGGACCTTTACACTTTAGCCATGTGCTCCCCTTCTCAACAAATATATATATATATATATATATATATATATATATATATATATATATATATATTTTAATTTCTTGCCTCCTTGCGACTAAGCAAAACAATGAGTTTTCAATGAAAAATCATGAGGCCCGCCTGATCGATTCTACTCTATTCCCAGAAGTGAATGGAGTAATATCTTATTATTATGCTTGTGGATAATCTTGTGGTCAAGGCCGTATCGTGATCATGGTCGTGGACATGGTCATGAAAGAAGTTAATGATAGTACTATGATAGTTTCTATCAAGAATAATAAAATTTTCTCATGTTTAGTAATGCGAGAAGTTAATGATAGTACTATTTATGGTAGTACAAATATAATTGAAAGCTCCAGAAGAGCTAATGTATTGTTACCTGGAGGAACAAGGTTGCACATTAAGTTTCAAGGATATCCATCTAAATGGATACCATATTAAAACAAATAATGAAGGAAATGTGAAATATCTTTATATCATGAGACTTAATTGTGTATTGAAAAAAAAATTACATGCCTTTTCTTATAATTTGTACTACGCGAATATTAGTACAATGGAAAAGCATAATGTTGTAAATCAGAAGTTTACAAATCAAAATAAAATTGTTGTTTGGCATGACCGGTTGAGCCATCCCGGGTCTATTATGATGCGAAAAATATTGTAAAATTCATGTGAACACCCATTGAAGAGCCAAAAGATTCTTCAATGATTTATTATATACTACATGTTCCCAAGGAAAGTTGGTAATTAGACCATCACCAGGAAAATTGGGAATGAATCCATTTCAATTTTTAGAAGGGATACAGGATGATATTTGTGGACCAATACACCCACCATGTGGACCATTTAGATATTTTATGGTTTTAATTGATGCATCAACTAGATGGTCACATGTTTGTTTGTTGTCAACTTGCAACCAGGCGTTTGCGAGATTGTTAGCTCAATTAATTCGACTAAGAGCTCATTTTCCTGATTATCCAATTAAGAAAATTTGTCTTGATAATGCTGGTGTTTACATCTCATGTTTTTAATGAGTGTTGTATGTCTATTGGATTTGGTATTGAACATCCTGTAGCACATGTTCATACACAAGATGGACTTGCAGAATCACTTAGTAAACATCTAAAGTTGATTGCAAGACCATTATTTATGTGATCAAAACTTCCAATGGTTTATTGGGGACATGCAATCTTGCATGTTGTAGTATTGATTCGCATCACGCCAACAAGTTATAATTAGTTCTTCCCATTGAAATTTATTGAGCAACTTATTAATATTTCCCATTTGAAAATTTGTGGATGTGATGTATATTCCAATTGTTATACCACAATACACTAATATGAGTCCTAAAAGAAGGTTGAAAATATATGTTGGGTATGAATCTCCATATGTAATAAAATATGTTGAATCATCAACATTAGATGACTTGATGCGTCGATTGTTATTTTGAATTAGTTTTCCCAACATGAGGGGGAGATAATAAGCAGTTGGAAAAAAGAGATTAGTTTGAATGAATTATCATTATCTTGATCCTCGTACAAAAACATTTTGAACCAGAAGTTCAAAAGATAATTCATTTACAAAGTTTAGCCAAAAGAGTGGCTTAATCATATGTATCAACTGCTAATGCTCCAATGAAATTTGATGTCCCTGTTGGACAATATAATATTGCAAAACGAGTCTTAGACACGCATGAAATGTGGTAGACCCATTGGTTCCAAAGATGAAAAATCCTTAAGAAAAGGAGCTGAAAAGTAAGATGGCTAAATTGAGGTTATGAAAACTTTAAAAGATTTCTTTGACATAATTAATATTTTAGTTCCAGAAGAACTCAGGTACCTGAAATTAGTGAAAATAAAGAGATCTCAAATTATGTCATGAATGGTACGATGGAACCAAAATGAAAACAACGTTGACGAAGTGTTTGCATATAATATAGCGCTAAATGAAATAAATGATATTGAGGATCAAGTACCAAAGTTCATTAGTGATTGTCGACAAAGAAATGATTAGCCAAAATGGAAAGATGCTATTGAAGCTAAATTAGACTCGCTTGTTAAGCGAATCATTTTTGGACCTGTAGTCCATACACCTTGAAGGTGTAAAACTAATTGGATACAAATGGGTTTTGTGCAAAAACAAAATGAGAATGGTGAAATTGTGAGATACAAAGCACAACTAGTTGCTTAAGGATTTTCACAAAGACCCAATATTGAATTTAAAGAGACATATTCACCTGTAGTGGATGTAAGTATTTTTATATTTAATGGTTGCTTATGAAGGACTCAATTTACATCTAATGGATGTTGTTATAGCCAATTTGTACGGCTCTCTGGAAAATGACATTTATATGAAACTCCCCGAAGGATTTAATTTGCCCAGTAGTGCAAGTTTTAGAGAAGATTACTCAATCAAATTGAATAGGTATCTTTATGGATTAAAGCAATCAGGACGCATGTGGTACAATCGTCTTAGTGAGTATTTGCTTAAGGAAGGATATGAAAATGATCCTATTTATCCATGTATTTTCGTGAAAAAAATCTGAAAATGGATTTGCTATAATTGTTGTTTATGTAGATGACATAAATATCATTGGAACTCCTGAAGAGCTTCCAAAAGCCATAGATTGCTTAAAGAAAGAGTTTGAAATGAAGGACCTAGGAATGACAAAATTTTGCTTGGGATTACAAAATGAATATTCAAAAGGCAGAATTTTTGTGCATCAAGAAACTTATATAACGAAGGTGCTTAAAAGGTTCTATATGGACAAATCACATCCATCGTGTACTCTAATGGTTGTAAGGTCTTTAGATGTGAACAATGATTCTTTCAGACCTAAAGAAAAGGATGAAGAACTACTTGGTCCTGAAGTACCATATCTTAAGTGCTATAGGAGAATTAATGTATCTTGCTAATTATACACAACCCATATATCATTTGCAGTTAATTTATTAGCAAGATATAGTTCTTCACCTACACGAAGACATTGAAATGGAGTGAAGCACATATTTCGTTACCTTAGGGGCACTATGGACATGGGCTTGGGTTATGCAGATGCAGGTTATTTATTAGATCCCCACAATGGTAGATCACAAACATGATATTTGTTTACATGCGGTGGTACAACTATTTCATGGCGGTCTGTGAAACAAACCATAATAGCAACATCATCTAATCATGCAGCAATTTTAGCATTACACGAGGCAAGTCGTGAATGTGTTTGGTTGAGATTTTTAATTCAACATGTGCGAGAAACTTGCAGTTTATCCTTAGGAAAAATGGCATCGACAATCATATGTGAAGACAATGCTACATGTATCGCTCAGTAGAAAGAATGATACATACATTAAAGGAGATAAAACAAAGCATATTCTACCAAAATTCTTTTTCACTCATGATCTCCAAAAGAATGGTGACATAAATGTTCAACAAGTTCGTTCGTGTGAGAATCTAGCAGATCTCTTTACAAAGTCATTACCAAGGAAGACTTCTGAGCAGCTGGCCCACAAGATTGGACTTCGTCGTCTTAAAAATGATTGTCTGTATGAGGGGGAGAAATAAATACGTTCTGCACTCTTTTTTCCTTCGCCATGGTTTTGTCCATTGGGTTTTCCTGGCAAGGTTTTTAATGAGGCAGGGGATAACGTATTGAAGAATGATGTACTCTTTTTCCTTCACTAGGGTTTTATCCCACAAGGTTTTTCCTAGTAAGGTTTTAATGAGGCACATTCTTAAATAATGGACATCCAAGGGGGAGTGTTATGAATAATCTATTTGTGGCTGTCCATATCTTTTTGTATTATCTTTTATGATCTTTCCTTATTTCTATTTATCTTTTGTAACTTCCCAATTATCTCTTGTATCTATAAATAGGCTACTTCTCCTGAAAAGAATACACACAATTATCATTCTCTCTAAACTCTAGACTCCTCTTCTTCTCTACTTTTCTCTCTACTTTTCTGCTCCAAGTTATATTTTATTTAACAATAATTGATTTTAATGGAATTAATTCTGAATTATTGACGATGATTCAGTTATGTACTTAAATTAATCTGGATCACGTATTCAAATTAAAATGTGTTTTTAATAGATAAATTTTCTACTCGATTTTGATAAGTTGTAAAGTGGAAAATGGGAATTTATATATATATAGGACAAAATGGGTAGAATTATGATTTTTCGTACTTAATTCTATTAATACAATTAACATTTTGGGAATGAAAATAACAGACATATATTTTACCAGTATAAAAGATAAATATAGTTTCAGTAAGTATTGAAGAAAAATGAGTCAATCATTACTTGCGTCAGAATTCATAAAATGTTCGTTTCTAAGAGTATTTAAGTCGTGTATTTGAAATTCTAGACGAACACCAGTGCTATGCACAGTGGAAAAATGTTGGCGTGATCAGCTAGCATTGATTCATTAGAATATTATGTAATCAGCCAGCATTGACTAGTCAGGATATTATGTGATCACCTAGCATTCATTAGTTAGGATATCATATTTCAAATTAGTCAGATATTTCTCCCATCCTATCTTTTACATATCTGTCTCATAATTGTAATTCAAATGTATATATATTCTTGCACCTCAATCAATAATATTGACGATCCCAATTATCTCTATTCTCTGTATGGTATCAGATTAGCTCAGTTTAATTATCTCGATCCTAATACCGAGGGAGTCTAG
The DNA here is from genome assembly GCA_026413185.1 of Pueraria montana var. lobata. NCBI lineage: Eukaryota > Viridiplantae > Streptophyta > Magnoliopsida > Fabales > Fabaceae > Pueraria > Pueraria montana. Next base: position 53,095,037 of record CM048655.1, read on the forward strand.
CTTAGTTGGTTGAACAGGGTGCGTGAGTTATTATAAACTCCCGTACCGTGTTCGATTCCTAAGGATAAAAAAAAATGGTATCAATTTAGCCTATAGTTTCACAGCCTTCTCCCATGGCTTCAGCACCTACCACCTCTCTTGTGGAACTTACCACCGCCTCCACCCCTTCCCATTAAACTCAATGCCAACAATCACTACACTTGGCACACACAAATTACTCATCTCCTAAAGGCCCATGATCTCTATGGGTACGTTACCGGTGACACCTCTTGTCCCCTCTATTTGATTCTTTATAGAAAAAAGTAGACAGCTGGATAGAGTAAAAAAAAATAAGGTGAAAAAATGGGAAAAAAAAATATTTGTGGGTCCACAATATATCATACAATGACACTTGACAAAAGCTGGACAGATTTTATAATATAGATGATAGTCAGTTTCTTTTGGAAGATTATACTTCTTAACTCTTAAATAGGTGAGTAATTTTGATTATTTTATTCTATCCATTTATTATTATATAAAAATGTTGAAAATATAGTTTTCAACACATTTTTTTTATATTTTCTATTAATAGATAAATTTCACGTAATGTGAGTTTCACAAAGATTGAACTAGTTATCATACATAACTTCTCACTCATTTGAATTTTATTTTTTATTTGATGGAACTTGAACTGATTGCAGGCAAACTAGATTAGTAAAGATTTAGCTTACATAAGCTCATGCAATCCGACAATTGCTCTTGACTAAATCATCTAAAGCTGATACAGCGGGCATTAGGCTGATTTTTTTTTTTTTTGTTTTCTATAAATCTTAAAAGGAATTGCAGCTTGAACTTAACAATTGTATAGATTCTATGTGTGAATACGTATGCACCATGTAAAAGGTTGTTACGGACAGAAACTATAATGTTTTTTTTTTCCACACAAATCATGCATTCAAAGGCACGTTCAACGTAGTTTTTGTGTAAAAAGGAAATTTTGGAGCTCAGCATAGTTGGACACAGAAACAAACACAGCCTTAAAAGCTGGTTTCAATTGTTCTGTGTGAATATACTAGCTAATTGACCCGGGCATTAAATTTATTTGAAATTTTGATGATAAAAAAATTGTAAAAGATCTTTTATATCTTAAACAATATCTAATATATGAATATATACACGGATCATTTTTTAAGTTAATTTTACTCGATTTTTTTTTATTCCTTTGCAAGATGCCATATGTAGTAACAATTTTGTAGGGATGAAATATTTTTTGTTTACAGTACTTAATGTATTTGAGTTTAAATTTAAGCTTTGAAAAATAGAGATTTAGCTATGTATTGTAATATCAAACACGACATAAAAAAATGAAAAAACATTGTTAATAGTAAGAGAGATATTCAAATAACAAAATGTTAATAAAAGTAATAAATAAATCAATAAAAATAGTAAAAAATTGGTTTTTAGAATCAGTAATTAAACACGTATGGTTAAGCACATTGTATTTATTTATTTAAAAAAATATATAACGCATATTAAAGTATGATTTATACATTCAGGTTGTAAAAAATTATATATTTTTTAAAATAACTAAAAAAAAAAACGGAAAGAATAATGATCATGCACCAAATATAGTTGTAGACTATTAATAAAAGTAATTCTACACGTTTTTAAAACACAAAAAATATAATGATGGTGATACAGCTGTAGACTAATAGGATAGTGATGATAAGTTAGACAAACTGTTGTAGCTAATATATAGAACTTATATATAGAGCCTATTATATATATAGAACCTATATTATTATTAGTCTATATATATAGGCATCAATTAAATATCAAATCAAATATCAAGTCATATATTACTAAAATAAGTTTAATAATTTTTCCTTTTTTTATATACTAAATTTTATACTAAAATAATTCCATTTATACACATTTAAAATATGGTAAGGACAAGAATGGTCATATATCTGTATACTATTTGAATTGAGTTGATAAGTAATAAGTTACCAAAATAAGTATTAAATAAATTATTGTACCTAATAAATAGCACCTATATATTATTATATATAGGCATATTATGATACCTACATGAACAACAAACTGTACAAAATATACATATATATCAAAATCAACACCCGATATTATCATTTTAAGGAAAAATAAATAAAATAACAATATCTAATAAAAAATAAAAACGGTCAATAAGAGTTCATCAATATACATACATAAGCATCAATTAAAACCATTTTTATAGCGTAAGGCTCAGACAACTTGAAAATAGAAAACATCTACCATAATCGAATAACACGTACCTTAAGTCTTCTTGTTTGTTTATGAGTATTGACAAACATGACACTATCAATATAAAAAGAGAAACAAAACAAAATATTTTATGTTTGATTAAACTGATATAGATTAAACTTATTAGAATTATAAATTGCATTTTTGCAATTAAACATAGAAATGAAACATACAAATAGAAATTGGATGAAGAGAACACAAAAACTAATACTTGGAGCAATATCTTTTGAATTCATAGAAACCCAATTTTGGCTCCAACATTGTGGCTCCAATTTTACATTTAAATTCAAATTCAAATTCTATTTTTGCTCCAAGAATTAGCTCCATCTTTTTGGCTCCAAGTTTTTTCAATTTGAATTTGGACTCCAAGTTTTGACTCCAAATTTTGGCTCTAATAATAATTAAAATTAAAATTAAATAAAACTTGGGCTCCAAGTTTTATTACATGTATTATGTATTATATATGTATATTACTTATTTATTCATTATTTATTATTTTTTTTGTCTGATATTTATATCTATACATAGCACTATTTCATAATCTATTATTAAATATTAATCTATTCTAAATATATAATATATCTATCTATACAACACCATTTTATAATATATTATTAATTATTAAAAATTAATCTATTCTAAAAATTATTTAAATGAATTAATTATACATATTTTAATTTTATTTTATTATGAATATATTGCAATTGGCAACATATGAATATTTGAAGTCTTGTTTGACCACACAAGAAAAATAATTATTATAACAGAAAATAATATTATATTATATTATTCTATTATTTATTATTATAACAAAATATTATATTATTAAAATGTTCAAATTGGATGAAGAGATTAAATAGAAATATAAATAGAACACCAAAACTGGAAATAGAAATAAAACAAATAAATAAAAATTGGATGAAGAGAACACAAAAACTAACAACCCAATTTTTACTCCAACATTGTGGCTCCAATTTTGCATTTAAATTCAAATTCAAATTCTATTTTGACTCCAAGAATTGGCTCCATCTTTTTGGCTCCAAGTTCAAATTCAAATTCAAATTTGGGCTCCAAGTTTTGGCTCCAACATTTTGGCTCCAATTTTATTTATTTATTTATTTATTATTATTACTATTATTTAAATTTATATATTATATTATATATTTATTATTTATAATTATATTATATATATTATATATGTATATTAATTATTTATTATTTATTTTTGTCTAATATATATATATATAGCACTATAACATTATTTTATAATCTATTATTAAATATTAATTTATTCTAAATATATAATATATCTATCTATATAGCACCATTTTATAATATATTTTTAATTATTAAAAATAATCTATTCTAAAAATTATTTAAACTAATTAATTATAAATATTTTAATTTTTTTATTATGAATATGTTACAATCGATCCAACCAAATAATAAAAAAATATTATATTATATTATATTATTCTTTTATTTATTATTATAATCAGATATTATATTATTATATTATATAAATACATATATTTGTTATTAGCACATGGGATTCACAAAAAATACATCCACCACAAAAAATAGGTATATAGTCCAAAGAAAGTAATTATCTATACAAAAAAATGATTTTCAAAAATAAATATAATTATTAATTATTATTAATAGATAAATACATAAATTATATATATCATATAGGGACATGAATTTTCCAAAAAAATAAGCATATCCCTATGCAACCACATGAAATATCAATTCATAATTGTAAGATGGAAATCATAAATATCTATAATTTATAATTATAATATATTTATATTTATATAACATAATATAATACTTGCAATTAAATAAATAAATATAATATGTATTGTCCAATCTATTATTTTATTTTGTCTTCTAACTGATCATTATTTATAATATAATATAATACTTGCAAATAGATAAATGAATAAATATTATTTTATTTTATCATCTACCTAATCATTATAACCAAAAGGACAAAAACGGAAATGCACTGTCCAATCAATACTGCTATTTTGTCTTCTAGCATTTTCTCCATTGTGGATAGATAGATAGATAGTATACCATCATTGCTACTCTAAATAGGTATAGTACACTTGATATGTTATCTTTATTGAAAAAAAAAAAATATACCATCATTGCTACTCCAAATAGGTATAATACATCTAATATGTTATCTTTATTGACAAAAAAATAATATACCATTATTGCTACTCTAAATCGGTATAGTACACATCAAACCAAATATCAAATATTACTCAAATAAGTATGTTATTTTAAAAAAAAATATACTAAATAAGTAAACTATTTCTACATGTTTTAAAAATGGTAAAAACAATTATGGTTATACAATTACATAAAAAAAACATAAAAAGGAAAGAAAGAAAAAAATGTAAAAAGAAAAAAAAAAAAAAAAGAAGAAAAACATAAAAGAAAAAAAACATAAAAAAAGACAGAAAGAAAAATATAAAAATGAAAATAGAAAGAAAGAAACATAAAAAAAAAAGGAAAAAAACATGAAGAAAAAAAAACGTAAAATAAAAAACTATTAAGAAAGAAAGAGAATAAGTTTTTTTTACATATTTACGGTAAATAAAAGTTGAATCTATGTGTGTGAGTTCCAAGACTATAGGGAGGTACACTATAGGATATAATTACTTTGGAAAAAAATGTTGATTGTCTAGCTTTATGATATTTATTCCGTACATTTTGTCAATTATGTAGACATCATAATATACATATATATATATATATATATATATATATATATATATATATAATATAATATGTAATCATTGCTACTCTAAATAGGTATAGTACACCTAATATGTTATCTTTATTGACAAAAAAAATACTATCATTGCTACTCTAAATATGTATAGTACACATCAAATCAAATATTAAATATTACTCAAATAAGTACACTATTTTAAAAAAAATATACTAAATAAGTAAACTATTTCTACAAGTTTTAAAAATGATAACAACAATGATGATCATACAGTTACAGAAAAAGAAAAACATAAAAAGGAAAGAAAGAAAAAAACGTAAAAAGAAAAACATAAAAAAAGAAAAAGAAAAACGTAAAAAGAAAAAAAAAGATATAAAAACGAAAATAGAAAGAAAGAAACATAAAAAAAGGAAAAAACATGAAAATAAAAAATGTAAAATAAAAAAGCTCTTAAGAAAGAAACAGAATAATTTTTTTTATATTTAAGGTAAACAAAAGTTAAATCCGTGTGTTTAAGTGCGTGAGTTCCAAAATTATAGGCAGATATACTATAGGATATAATTATTTTGCAAAAATCATTGGTTGTCTAGCTTTATGATATATATTTTTTGTTGTCTTAACACAACTTATCTAAGAGTAGCCTGAATTTTGTTACCCTTATAGGATAAAACCAATTTATAATAAAATACAATATCTCTAATAAAAAAAACATTATTAAAAAATATTAAATTTTCGTAATTATAAATTTAATAATCATACTTACATCAGAATCAATCAAAACCATTTCAACATTATATGGCTCATTCGGCTTCGCAGTAGGAAACATTTTCCGCAAATGAATTACACGTACCTTGAGTGAGTCTCCATGATTGTTTATCAGCATTAATAGACTCAACACGATCAACAACAAAAGAAATTATTATGATATGAAAATAAAAACTTGCCAACATCAAATATAAAATATAAAATATTCATTCAACTCAAATTGAAGAACAAATTCAAGCAAAATAAACAAATACTTGAGATAAGTTAATGAGGTAACACTACCCTTATTTATATACTAATTTTGGCTCCAAACCATGGCTTCAACGTTTCCCTCTTAAACAAATATTCGAATTCAAATTTTAAAAATCATTTTTGGCTCCAAGGTTTTGGGCAAGACACCAAAGTAACTCATCTTATAGATTTCACCTTCTTTGACAACACTTTTGAATTGTCTTAACACAACTTTTATAACAGTAGCCTGGATTTTTTTACCCTAATAAAAAAACAATTTATAATCAAATACAATATCTATAATAAAATAAACATTATTAAAAAATATAAAAATTTCGTAATTATTAATTAATTTAACAATCATACTTACATCAGAATCAATCAAAACCATTTCAACAGCATATGGCTCATTCGGCTTCGCAATAGGAAACATTTCCCATAACTGAATTACACGTACCTTGAGTCTCCATGATTGTTTATCAACATTAATAGACTCAACACGATCAACAACAAACGACATTTTTATGATATCTAATAAAAACTTACTAACACCAAATATAAAATAAAATATTAAATATTCTTTCAACTCATATGGAAGAACAAATTGCAACAAAAGAAATTGCAACAAAAGAAACAAATACTTGACATGAGTTAATAGGTAACACTACCCTTATTTATAGACTAATTTTGGCTCCAAACCTTGCCTCAAAATTTTCCCTCTTAAACAAATATTCCAATTCAAAATTCAAATTCTTTTTTTGGCTCCAAGGTTTTGGCTCTTAAATACTAATTCAAAATTCAAATTTCAACTTTTACCTCCAACATGTATTTTTGGCTCCAACTCTAACTAATAATAACAAAAAAAAATATTTATATTTATTTATTTATATTGTATTAAATTAAATTTTACAATATAAAATTCAATTTAAATGTAAATTATAAATTATTTTTCCATTATTAAATTAATATCTATAATTTTAATTTTTAATTATAATGATTCATTATTATTAAACTAATTAATAATATCTTTCAACTTTTTTTACTTTAATATTCAAATTATTATTCTCTGTATTTTTCATTTTTCATATTTCAAATTTAAAATTTTAAAAAAATTTCATATTTAAATTTTTTATTTTTCATATTCAAAATTTGACCAAATAGAATAGTTTTCTATTAATTGGATGGTCGTATTACTATAATCTATTTTGTTATAAAATAATTTTAACTAAAATCTTCAATAATGACAATTATTTAAGGTATATTCATATTTATGTATCATTATAATTATTAATATTAGTTTATAGTTTATTTTATATTTCATATTCTACCCAAAAATCACAAGAATAGCGTTACGTAAAAATTATTCTTATTCATTATTAATTATTAATATCATTATTATTACTATTACTATTATTTATATTGTATTACTTATTTAATATTCTAGCCAAATATCACAAACTAATATCACAAACTAAAGGGCAAAAGCGGAAATGCACTGTCCAATCAATAGTACTATTTTGTCTCCTAGCACATCCTCCATCGTGGATAGATAGATATGCACCCTATAAAAGGTGTCCTACAAACCAATACCACGTTTTGATCATTTCACTGACAAAAATTGCTTAAAAATAGAAACAAAGGAAATTTTTTGACAGACTTGTTGGAGTATATTACTAGTGAGTTCCTTAACCCCTCTTCTCTGGGTCTTACATTTGCATTCGCTGTTTCTGCTATTTAAAAATAACAATCATGCCAATCAAGCCAATCTAATTACTATCCTACTCTCAAAAGCAAAAGCAAATTCGTTGTATGCTTCCATATGTCTGTCTTGAACTTTGTTTGATATCAATCAATTTTTAAAATTTGTGCAAGTTCAATGATTCAAGCATTAAACATAAACATAACCAAGCTTAAAATTTAAAAGGAAACAAACATTAACACCAAAATGTATGGATAACATAGACCTACAACAACTATTTTTCAAATGGTTTATAACTCCATATGCATATAGCTTACATAATTAGCAAACCACTCGTCTAAAACTCAAAAAACAGCATTAGTAACTAGTTAGCATGCATAACTTCTCCATCAATGTCTCTAAGCTGTGATACAAAACAAAGGCCTTCCCTATTATGTGATCACCTAGCATTCATTAGTTAGGATATCATATTTCAAATTAGTCAGATATTTCTCTCATCCTATCTTTTACATATCTGTCTCATAATTGTAATTCAAATGAATATATATTCTTGCACCTCAATCAATAATATTGACGATCCTAATTATCTCTATTCTCTATATGGTATCAAATTAGCTCAGTTTAATTATCTCGATCCTAATATCGAGGGAGTCTAGCTCAGTTGGTTGAGCATGGTGCGTGAGTTATTATAAATCCCCTGGTACCGTGTTCGATTCCTACGGATAAAAAAAAATTGTATCAGTTTAGCCTATAGCTTCACAGCCTTCTCCCATGGCTTCCGCACCTACCACCTCTCTTGTGGAACTTACCACCGCCTTCACCCTTCCCATTAAACTCTGCCAACAATCACTACACTTGGCACACACAAATTACTCATCTCCTAAAGGCCCATGATCTCTATAGGTACGTCACCGGTGACACCCTTTATCCCCCTCTATTTTATTCTCTATAGAAAAAAGTAGACAGCGGGAGAGAGTAAAAAAAATAAGGTGAAAAAATGGGAGAAAAAAAATTTGTGGGTCCACAATGTATCATACAATGACACTTGACAAAAGCTGGTTAGATTTTATAATATAGATGATATTATAAAATATTTAGAAACAATTCTTTAGGTAAATATTTAGATAATAATTCTTTAGGTAAATAAATTTTTATTCCTATTTAAAAGCTTTAATTCCATAGGTGAAATTAAAGAGAAACAAGCATGAAGATCAACCATCTTTGAGTGGTATCGAGTGGTTCAATTATTATTTTTAACACAGACTCTCAAGGTTCATTCCACTTAGTACACTCACGCTACATTAAATTTTCATTCAACATACATATCAAAATTTATTTAAAATAGTGATAATTATTACTATATTAAAAACAAATCATATGAACACCAAATTTAAAGAAACTAAATTTTATTATTTGTGCAAATTAAAGTTGATCTAGAAAGTTATGACAAGACATAGGACGAGACAGAAAGAAAAAAAAAGTGTGAAGTGAGTTAAAAAAAGAATAATAAAATCAAATTATTACCACTCTTTAAAAATCATAAGAACCAAGTAAAATAGTATATTTGTAATTATTTATTACCTCTCTAACAGCTAACAAGTTAATGTTCTTGTGGTTAATTTAAAGTTATAATTGATTTAATGGAATTAATTCTGAATTATTGACGACGATTCAGTTATGTACTTAAATTAATCTGGATCACGTATTCAAATTAAAATGTGTTTTTTAATAGATAAATTTTCTACTCGATTTTGATAAGTTGTAAAGTGGAAAATGGGAATTTATATATATAGGACAAAATGGGTAGAATTATGATTTTTCATACTTAATTCTATTAATACAATTAACATTTTGGGAATGAAAATAACAGACATATATTTTACCAGTATAAAAGATAAATATAGTTTCAGTAAGTATTGAAGATAAATGAGTCAATCATTACTTGCGTCAGAATTCATAAAATGTTCGTTTCTAAGAGTATTTAAGTCGTGTATTTGAAATTCTAGATGAACACCAGTGCTCTGCACAGTGGAAAAATGTTGGTGTGATCAGCTAGCATTGATTCATCAGAATATTACGTAATCAGCCAGCATTGATTAGTCAGGATATTATGTGATCACCTAGCATTCATTAGTTAAGATATCATATTTCAAATTAGTCAGATATTTCTCTCATCCTATCTTTTACATATCTGTCTCATAATTGTAATTCAAATGTATATATATTCTTGCACCTCAATCAATAATATTGACGATCCTAATTATCTCTATTCTCTATATGGTATCAGATTAGCTCAGTTTAATTATCTCAATCCTAATACCGAGGGAGTCTAGCTCAGTTGGTTGAGCATGATGCGTGAGTTATTGTAAACCCCTTGGTACCGTGTTCGATTCCTACGGATAAAAAAAATTGTATCAGTTTAGCCTATGATAAACTGGACTTTGATTGTATTTTGATGTGAGTTTAGATGTCATTTTCATACATTTTGAATATATTTTATTGGCAAAACTCACTGTTTGGTGTTAGTTGATGCAAGACAGGTACTCAAGAGGCTTCATGAGGAAAAGAGTTGAAATTGCATTTTTTTTGGAGCAAAAATGCCACTGTCTGGAGGACCAAGAAAAAAGGGGCCAGAATTGAAGTAACGCAAGGACCATTACCATGGCCATGGTAAATTTACCATGGCCATGCTGGTTGCGTAGCAGAATTGGACCTTTATGCAAGGACCATGGTCGTGGTCATTTTACCACGGCCGTGGTAAGTTACGTTGTCAGCCCATTTAAATTTTGAATTATTATAAATAGGAGGAGAAACCCTTTTATCTTTTGCTCTGTTTCCGAATACTGAGGGTTCTGAGTGAGATAGAGAACGTGTGAGAGAGTCTGACTGCTGAGGATGTAGAGATCATCATTGGGAGTACTTCTTGTAAAATTTCTTATCCCTTTGTAATCTTTATGTTTTCTATGGGGTTTTCTTGTTTGTTCATGAACATGAGTGGCTAGTCCTCCAAGCCTAGGATTATGATGTAGATGTGTCTTTTGTACCTCATCTTTGATTATCAATGAATGTCTCGATGTTTCCAGTTATTGAATCTCTTTACTATTTTGTTTGTTATTAGAACTGATCACTCTAAATATTGGTCAGTCCCTTGTCTATGATCAATTGCCTGGGATTGACAGAACTGTAAAGTGATTGAATTCATATAATTTGCATGATTAAACTAATTGTGTGAATTTCCAGTGGATTAATTCTATTAATCAACCTCTCTAAGTATTATTGTTTACCCTAATTTAATTCACCTATGACCAATTGGGAATTGAATTAGGGGAAACAGTAGTAGTAAGCTACGATCAATTGTTTACTAATGAATTTGAAGAGGACTGTCAATTAACTTAATTAGAGCATTCAATGAGATCAAGATGAGGGAAAAGGGATGCATGCAAAATCATAATCCTTGGCGTTTCATTCTTATTGTTTCACATTAATCTTCTTGTCTTGATCCTTAGCTTTTAAGAACTGAACAATTGAACTCTATTTTCTCCCAAATTTGATTCTTGATTGAATTGTTTAACCATTACAAAATTAATTGTTTGGGAACACGACTAGTCCTTTGGGTTCGATATCCGGACTCCTAGAGTCCACTGTCACTACTGCGTAGGGTACGCTTGCCCTTTGCAAACGCATTTTTATGCATCAGCCTATAGCTTCACAGTCTTCTCCCATGGCTTCCGCACCTACCACCTCTCTTGTGGAACTTACCACCGCCTTCACCCTTCCCATTAAACTCAATGCCAACAATCACTACACCTTGCACACACAAATTACTCATCTCCTAAAGGCCCATGATCTCTATAGGTACGTCACCGGTGACACCTTTTATCCCCCTCTATTTGATTCTCTATAGAAAAAAGTAGACAGCAGGAGAGAGTAAAAAAAATAAGGTGAAAAAATGGGAGAAAAAAAATTTGTTGGTCCACAATGTATCATACAATGACACTTGACAAAAGCTGGACAGATTTTATAATATAGATGATAGTCAGTTTCTTTCGAAAGATTATACTTCTTAACTCTTAAATAGGTGAGTAATTTTGATTATTTTATTTTATCCAATTATTATTATATAAAAATGTTGAAAATATAATTTTCAACACATTTTTATTTATTTTCTATTAATAGATAAATTTCACGTAATGTTAGTTTCACAAAGATTAAACTAGTTATCATACATAACTTCTCCATGGTTTTAAATAGCGGACCGCAACGTGCAATGCGGCTGCAATATTGCAGTTGCGGTCCTCTCCGCAACCGCATCAAGCCGCAATTGCAGAGTGATTTGAAATCACCTGTAGCAGCAACAACATAGCCGCATTATAACTGCAACATGATGCATCAGCCACCACACCACCGTATGTTCAACTGCAACTGCCGTCCGACCAGCCGCAACCGCTGTCTGATTGACTGCAACTTCCTTTCACAATCACGTTCCGTTCAATTTCTCAGTCAAAATAAAAAATTTTAGATCCCAGAAGTTCCCAGCAGAATCAATTTCAGCTTTGAAGAATAAACATATAACCTTTCTTTTCTGAGTCATTCCCCTCTTTGCCTCTTTCAATTTTCGATCTTTACCTCTGGTAAACACTAGTGCGGTAGTGTCCATTGATTTCTTGCTTGCAACTTGTTTCATCTATGGCAGAAGGGATGCGGGCTGCCATGGCCATGGATGGCTGAAGCTGAGTGGTTGTGGGTGGGTGGGTGGGTGATGAGGGAAGATATGTGGGGGCTTACCAATGAAATAAAACGTGAAAGAAATACGGATAGGGACGATGATGGTTTGATGAAAAAAAAAGGGGACAATTAGTTTTTTTTAATTTATTTAATAGATTTGTTTAATATTACTACTCACATGTTCTCATTATATCTTTAATTTAAATTTGTACATTCTCAAATATTAATTTTAATTTATTTGATAAATTAGTAAAAAAATAAATGGTAGTTTAAAATGTTAGCTGAAAGGTAAATGTATATTATTAAATAAATTAACAGTTTTATTATCTATAATTATATTATCAAGATAATAATTATAGTATAATAAATTTTAAGATGTTTATCTATAATATTATTATTTGAATTATAATTAAATTTAAATTATGCATAAAGATTAGAAAAAGTTTTAAAAAAGCATAGAAGCTTTATATAACATTGTAAATAAAATGTATATAAAGAATTATAATTTTTTTTAGTATTTGGTGCAAACATTTAATAATTTAACGCCGCAACGGCCGTAATCTGCATCGCAGTAGCCACAATGTCCGCAATCGCAGAGGCCGCAACCTCGACCACAATCGCGACCACAATTTAAAACCATGCTTTTCACTAATTTGAATCTTATTTTTTATTTGATGGAACTTGAACTGATTGCAGGCAAACTAAATTCGTAAAGATTTAGCATACATGAGCTCATGCAATCCAACAATTGCTCTTGACTAAATCATCTAAGCTGATACAGTGGGCATTAGGCTGATTTTTTTTTGTTTTCTATAAATCTTAAAAGGAATTGCAGCTTGAACTTAACAATTGTATAGATTCTATGTGTGAATAGGTATGCACCATGTAAAAGGTTGTTACGGACAGAAACTATAATGTTTTTTTTTCACACAAATCATGCATTCAAAGGCACGTTCAACGTAGTTTTTGTCAAAGGAAATTTTGGAGTACAGCATAGTTGAACACAGAAACAAACACAGCCTTAAAAGCTGGTTTCAATTGTTCTGTGTGAATATATATGCACCCTATAAAAGGTGTCGTGCAAACCAATACCACGTTTTGATCATTTCACTAACAAAAATTGCTTAAAAATAGAAACAAAGGAAAATATTTGAGACTTGTTGGAGTATATTACTGGTGAGTTCCTTAACCCCTCTTCTCTGGGTCTTATACATTTGCATTCGCTGTTTCTGCTATTTAAAAATAACAATCATGCCAATCAAGCCAATCTAATTACTATCCTACTCTCAAAAGCGAAAGTAAATTCATTGTATGCTTCCATATGTCTGTCTTGAACTTTGTTTGATATCAATCAATTTTTAAAATTTGTGTGAGTTCAATGATTCAAGCTTCAGGGTAGTAATCATAATAATCAGATTCAGAGTCATCTTCACTGTAGCCATCCGAGCCACCATAAACAGATTCAAAGTCATATTCATAGCCATCATCATTGTGGTAATACTCATAGCTATCATCATTGTAGTCATATTCATAGCCATCATCATTGTAGTCATATTCATAGCCAATGCTGTGGTCATGGCCAAGCTCATAATCATAACCATTGTGACTCTCAAGTAGATCATCACATTCACTGCTCTTCTTTATGAAACCACTATAGACACCATTCACTATTTCTGCTGCTGCTGTCTTGACCACTTTGACCATTACTGACTTTACTGCCCCTAGTGTTTTCCTAACCATGTTTATACCCTTGTTCATAACCATTGACATAGCCATTCTCATACCCCTTTTCATAGCCACTGCTATGTCCATTTTCGTAGTTTTTTCTAGCTGATTCTGCTCCCTCATCTTCCCAATATGGTTATCTGCCATTGTCTAAGAGTTTTTGCTGAGTTTATTAATGACAACAAAGGTAATCGGGCGAGAAGTGAATGGTAACTAAGAAGGAAGCATATTGATATGAATGAATAAGTGTAAGACTCAAAAGCATTTAGCATCCATGGTAAAAGCCACACTAAATTAGTATGAATAAGAAAAGCAAAGTCGATTCCATCATAAAAGAAACCCACAATTAGGCATCTCTGCAAATCTTCTTTGAAAAACTATATTGAGACAGTTTCTAAATTAAACATATAAACTTGAACATTGGTTCCACTACTTTAACATCCATCCATAAATAATTTTACTATATCATTGAAAATGTTCTTCGTAAGTACAAGGGGACATACCTTGCGGCCTCGGAAGTTATGTCTTCTAACTTTCGTGCTCCGAAATACTAGTACTAACAAGTAACAACTGTGCTCTTCGAAAGACACCAATGTTAAAGTGAAACCAAGAGTCGTGAAATGCATATTTTAAAGTGACAAAGTTTAGGGCTTTTATACCTTCTTTGTCCATTGTCACTTCGTATTCCACGTAGAAAATCCATTGGGCCTTTGTTAGGTCCAACCCTAGTTCAGAATAAAATATATTATTTATTAACTATTATTGTAAATGTTGAAAAAAAAAACAATTATTATAAATAATACTCCCTCCAGACTGAAATATAAGCAAAAAAAATTGCATGTGTGTTGGACTAAAATATAAGCAAATTTTAACTAACTCTCTCCTATTTAATTATACCATCCCCAAAAAACCCTTCATTTAATTAGAGTTTTATTTTCAATCACCTTTTCTTTTTTTGTCTTATGCAATTAAATGTAAGGGGTACTTTAGAAAATGAGTTAATCTTTTTTATTGAGACTATCAAAATTAAACTATTATTGTAAATGTTGAAAAAAAAAAACAATTATTGTAAATAATACTCCCTCCAGACTGAAATATAAGCAAAAAAAATTGCATGTGTGTTGGACTAAAATATAAGCAAATTTTAACTAACTCTCTCCTATTTAATTATACCATCCCCAAAAAACCATTCATTTAATTAGAGTTTTATTTTCAATCACCTTTTCTTTTTTTGTCTTATGCAATTAAATGTAAGGGGTACTTTAGAAAATGAGTTAATCTTTTTATTGAGACTATCAAAATTAAATGATGCTAACTAACTTTCTTAAAGGGTGTGATTCAGTTTTTTTTTTTTTTGCTTATATTTCAATCAGGAAGGAGTATAATTTTATTAGAAAAATGAAAAATGTAATTTATTTTCTAAATTTTAGTAATTATTCTAATTTTTTTAATAACAATATCAATTTTTCTGACTTTTATTTTTTATAATATAGATAATTTAATTTCAATTATATACTATTGAAGATATTTTGCACCATTTGATTTTGTAATTTATAAATAGAATTTTAAATAGAAACTTTTTTATCTATTTTTCTACATTACACTAAATTCTATAACACCTGTATGGTGTACACAGATTTAATTCCAAGAGTAACGTGTGTGTATTCACAGAAATTTAATTGAAGTACTTACATTTCTGTCATTGCTATGTTCTTTCTTTGATTCATTAATTCTTTTACGTTTCCAGCGTTTGTTGCACTTCTTCTACTCCTTTTCTTACCTTTCAATTTTCATTTCAAACCGCTTTTTACAATTATCCTCCATTTGCAATTTATTTCATTTACACTTTACCTTTCCAGTAATTTATCTTTTCGAAGTTTCAATATTACAATGGGCAAAAATACGATCCCTCCATTATCTGTTTCCGCTTGGTCGTACTGAATAAAATCAAAGACAACAAAAACTGTTAATATCAACCCAACATTTTAAGCCGCTCAAAAAATCATTTTAAAAAATATTTATTATATTTTTAATATAATATATAATAAACATTTTTATTACCTTTTTTAATTTTAATTGTTTAAAATCATTTTTAATTTTTAAAGATATCAGTTGAAAAATAAAAATAAAAATGTAAAACAAAATTCTGCTTTTTGTTTCCTAGTAAGTACTGTAGTAAGTAGTAACTACCACCCGATATGACATGCATGCTGGTTCCGCGTGCATGAGTAGCAGCTGGTCAAAATACGAATCCTGAAATTAATCTTTTGTCATCCTATCCTATATTCCACAATCAAGCCAATATAATTACCATCCTACCCTCAAACATGAAAAGCAATTTCGTATTATGTCTGTCTGTCTTGAACTTTGTTTGTATCAATCAATTTTTAAATTCTGTGCAAGTTCAATGGTTAAACGTACAAACATAAAGATAAACAAGCATAAAATTTAAAACAAACAAACATGTTCAACAAATACTGGTCCAATTCAACCTGGATAAAAAATGCTTAGTTTAACTATTTTTATTGGTTCATAACTCCATATGCTTAGGTTTACATATCATGTAAACTAAAACTACTCGCTTAGAACTAACATCAGCACTAGTTGAATGTAAAAAACATCAGCAGTCAGCACTAGTAACTAGTTATCAACTTATCCTACACAGCTTCTCACTCACTATCTCTAATGTTTAATAAGACGTGATACAAAACAAAGGCTTTCACTACCACACACCTGCAAAGAACATAAAAAGAAAGATGATAGCCAAACAAGAAATGACTATAACAAATGTTAACACTGAGGTTTTTTTTTTTGTTTTTTTTAAGCAAAAAGAAGGACATACAGAGGCCACAATGGCCAGAGAAATCCCAGCTAGGCTGGCACCCCACTAACCATCAAGCCATAACAGCAGGTCCCTAATATCATTAAACCAAGAAAGGGCAAAACAAATTACAGGAAGGTTGGGGGACATAAACCTGACCCAACAACAAAAAGAGACAAAAAGCACTACCTAAACCTAAAAGAAGGTAACACATTCTTATCTTTCAGCATATGTTGAGCAAGGAAAGTGCGAGTGGAATCACACCAACAAAGACCATGTACATTAGAACCATGCAAGACTAACGTATCTACACAAGGATTATCCTCGCGATAAATATGACCATTGACCAACCAAAAAATCCATAGACTTTGTTATCTGAATAGTATTTCTTCACCTATTTTTATTCTTCCAAGGAACCAAATCAAATTTTTTAAAAGCTGCAACAACTAGTAAGGAATCACATTCTAACCACAACTTCAACCAACCCCTTTGTTGAGCAATATCAATTGCTGTTATTGCTGTCATCATGATTTATAAAGTAGAATTGATTATTGCTTATTATTCAAAAACACACTAAAATTTACCTAAAAATCAAGTTAACTAATATTTCACTATAATTACGGATTATGTGAATCGAAACACAATATTAATCACATAAAAATAACCATAAAAGATAAATTAAAATCACATAACTCAGAGATCTTATTAAAGTAAAACGAACCTTATTCACTGTTTCTTGCAGATGTAATTGTAACGAATATAACCACGGTCGTCATAGCCAACCTCATAGCCACGTTCAAAGCCCTTCACGTATAGCCACTGCTACTGTATTCACGTTTATAGCTTTTATCTGGCTGTTTCTGCTCCTTCATCTTCACGTTATGGTTCCCTACCTTGTGCTCTGTTTTGTTCCCCTCATCGTTCTTAGTTCTTACCCTTGTGGTCCTCGTGGCTCTTACCCTTGTGATCCTTATAGAGAGACCCTCCCATTCCCCACATTATAATAAGAATCATCCCACCATGGACATGCCATTGTTTCAGAGTTTTTTAATGAGATAAAACAAAGGAAAACAAGCACTTACAAGGAAGGAAGTGAATGATAACTAAGAAGGAAAGATATTTATATGACTGAATAGGTAATACTATTATACAACGTTTGGAATCAAATTATAAAAAAAAGAAATTATTAACGTGCATATACTTTTCTTTAATTTCATCTCGATTCACAATTTTCTTCCTATCTCTTTTCATTTTATTTTCATCACAACACTTAATTATCACATTTATCACTTCTCTCTAATCTATCTATCTATACATAAATAGATAGTAAGATCTAACTTAAGCTGCTAATCATTATGAAAAAGAAGTCGTGGAGGAGTTTCTTTTAGAGATGATGACAACTTTGGTTCCTTTGGAGGAACTGGTCCATGAGAGTTCAGTTGACTAATTACTTGCATTTGCACGTTAGGAAAATCCTGAGATAGTGTGTGGTGCAGCTTGGTGCTTGACTTGCCTGCATTGTGCAAGTGCTATTGTTGAAGTTTGGTGAATCCAATATGGCTCAGAAGTCCTTTGGATGAAATGAGGTGCCTAAACCATATAATGAACCGTTTAACTTACCAGAAAAGTTTGCAGCCATACTTGGGAGCCTAAGCTTTAAGCATCTGCCATGAAAAACAATTACATGTCTAGCCTGAATCCCTCAAGACTCTCTCCTTTGTCTCAACCAAATCAAGGCGAGGATCAATTCCAGTTAATTAAGAAACTCCCAGGCAAAAGTTAGTTTGCAGCTAGTGAAGGCAAAATAGTTCACCCTGAGAGGTTCTTACCTAGAATTGACTCTCCTTGCTTTGGCTGAGACAAAGGAGAGAGCCTTAAAGAATGCAGGCTAGACATGGAATTGCTTTAACGGCTGATGCTTAGAGCTTAAGCTTTAAGGATGGTTGCAAACTTTTTTTATGAGTCAAACACTTCATTGTACGGTTTAGGCACCCCATATCAGCCAATGGACTTCCAAGCCACATTGGATTCACTAGACTTCAACAATAACATATATATATATATTTGTTAAAGAGAGATATACTCATATACATATACTTAATTTATATGAATAAACAGTGTAGATATTCCAATCTTCAAACCACAAATATATTAAAAAAATGCTCACCTGGTTAAGTGGAATGAACATCTATTACGCAACTAGGGAATCGACAACACCTCTAAAATGAGAACTAGCACCTTTGCGCAATTGACAGCTTGCCCTTTGTAACCAATACTACTATTGTCAAAGAACAAGAGACTGCAAGACATAACAAGAGACAATAAAATAAGTGATTCATGTGTCAATATGCGTAAACTGTTTAAAGTATTTAGCCTCCATAGTAAAAGCCCCAATAAAATAGTGTGAATAAGAAAGCAAAGTCGATCCATCAGAAAAGAAATCCACAATTACGCATTTGAAAATTTTCTATGAAAAACTATATCGAGACAGCTTCTAAAACATATGAACCTGGACTCATACCAAGCCACACAACATACCCATTACTGACATCCATCCATAAATAATTATCTATGATTAAAAATGTTTTTCACACACTCAAGAAGGAAAAGATCACGTACCTCACAGCCTCTAAGCTCAAGTCAAGAGGTGAGGAATAAACTGAAGGGGCTAGGTTTAGGGTTTTTTTATAGCACTTTCCTTGTTCTCAATTAATGAATAATCAATTCAAATGTGAAATATTCATTAATGACACCATCAAAACCCACTATCCTTCACCCAAAACCTAATAATAAATGTGCATTTAAAATTTACTATCTATTTAAATGATTTTATAATATAAAGTAAGGGAGTTTTGGCTATGGGTGGCAAAACCTACCAACCCGTTCCACCATTGGCCAAGCCAAAAACGGGTTGGCACACCCTGCCCTACATAAGAAAAGTGGGTTAAAAATTTAAACATGTCTATTTATGTTGGGGTAGTGGGTTGGTCCGCCAAAATCAAAAATAAAAAATGATAATAAATATTTTTTTAATTAATTTATCTTTTATAAATATTAAGCAATAAATACTTATTAAAAAATTAAAGCTATTATCTTAAATTTTAAAAATAATTTATCTAGACAAAAAATAAATCAAATAAATATTGATAATATATGAATAAAATATAAAAAAAATTGATTATATTTTTTAATAAAAATAAGTTGGTAGGTTGACCCATCCTGACCTACCCTCAACCCACTTTTTGGCTGGTCAAAACAGGGCAGGTCAAATTAAGTGGGTTGAAACCTCGATACAACCAACCAAAAAAACAGGCCAAAACCGGTTGGCCTGGTGGTCTAACCCGTTTTGTCACCCTTAGTTTTGACACTCTTTTTCCCATTTGAAATAAGGGTATTTTAGACATTTTTTTAGTTATTTTTATTTTTTATTTATTTAATAAATCATATTAATTAATTGCACATTAAATAGATAGTGGATTTTAAATGCTATTAATTTATTGGACATTAAATAGATAGTGGATTTTAAATGCTATTAATTCATTCAACATTAAATAGTTAGTGGATTTTAAATGCTATTAATTCATTGAACATTAAATAGGTAGTGGATTTTAAATGCTATTAATTCATTGAACATTAAATAGGTAGTGGATTTTAAATGCTATTAATTCATTGAACTTTAAATAGATAGTGGATTTTAAATGTATATTTATTATTAGTTATTAGCGGAAGAATAATAGATTTTAATGATGTCATTAATGAATATTTGAATTCATGCATTCATTAATTGATTATTATGCATTCATTTATTATATTTATAAATTTTAATTTTTAAAAATAAAAATATGAGAAATGATACTTGCATAACAAATTATACAAAGTGTACAACCAATCAATTATATTATATAAAAGAAGGTTTTGTCTCGTAGGTTAATGTCACATGGCAACACCATATTAATTCTTTTCCCGACAAAATGAAGACGATTTTATTTTTATGATAATTTTAAATTTAAAATTGTATAATTCATATTAATTGATAACACTAATTTAAAATCATATTCAAATTTGAACGTGATCAATATTTTAAGATATTTATGATTTAAAATTTTAAATTGTTTAATTCATATTAATTGATAATACTAATTTAAATTCAAATTCATATTCAAATTCAAAATTATAACAAATTAAAATAAAGAAATTGTGCAATTAGAATTTTTATCTCATAATTTTATAATGCAAATATATAATTGATAATTTAAACAATATCTATATATACATGTGTGGATGATAATAAATTTGAACATTATCAATATTTTAAGATATTTATGATTTGAAATTTAAAATATTTTAATTCATATATTCAGTTAATTATATTAAATATAGTAATTAAAATCATTACAATAAGTATATAATTTGATATTCTGATTAAATTAATCAATTAAATCATTAAATCTTAAATAGATTTTGATTTTATATAATTCGGTAATTATTATTGTGATTTTATGATTTACCGTAAATAATAATAATAATAATAATAATAATAATAATAATAATAATAATAACATTATTATTATTATTATTATTATTATTATTATTATAAAAGAATATTTTATCACGTAGGTAGATGATGTTATGTGACAACACCACATTCATTTATTCCCTCCAAAATGCCATTAAATAATTTATTTTATTTTTAATTGATAAATATATATTTATGGTAATTAAGATGATTATTTAATTATGAAATACTTCATTACATTAATCAATCATGACTATAATATTCTAATTAATTAATAATATAATTATATAATCTGATTCAAATTAATTGATAGCACTAATATATATTTTGTTTCAAATTTAAAGTAAATTTAAATTTAAAAATGTTGCAAGATTTATTTTAGTAGAGCAATCTTTACCATTATTTTGTTACAATATTATAATCATGTCATTGAAATAAATAATTTAAATTAAATTTAAGTAAATCAATCTTTACCATTAATTTGTTACAATATTTATGAATATGAACACTTATCGCCTATTCAAAATTCAAAATTATAACAAATTAAAATAAAGAAATCGTGCAATTAGATTTTTTTATCTCATAATTTTATAATGCAAATATATAATTGATAATTTAAATAATATCTATATATACGTGTGGATGATAATAATATTTGAACATTATCAATATTTTAAGATATTTATGATTTGAAATTTTAAATTATTTAATTCATATTAATTGATAACATTAATTTAAATTCATATTTATATTAAAATTTGAATGTGATCAATACTTTAAGATATTTATGATTTGAAAATTTAAATTGTTTAATTCATATTAATTGATAACACTAATTTAAATTCAAATTTCCATTTTAAAATATAAACTATTATTATAAATATTAAGCACACACGTCTAAACCATTCAATTTCAATTCTAATTTGCATTAACTTCATCGAATCATACAATGTCTCCCAATTTTGACTCAATTACAAGTGTTAATGTCCAAAACGAGTAAAAGACATGGAATTACAAGTTAGAGTTCTTCGTCTTTGGAGAGTCTCAAACTTCAAACAACCACATCTAAAGGATTTTATCAAAATGGTCATCATGGATGACAAGGTATCTGTTAAATTTTTTATTTTATTTATGTACGCATTGTATTCATAACTACTGATTTTCTTTTATGCAGCTTGACAAAATTTAGTGTACCATTTGGAGTAATTCTATTGACGAATTTGAGACATTGTTAAGGGAGGGGACATGCTACAAGATTAGAAATTTAATCGTGACTATAAACAATTATAAATACAAGGCCACGAATCATCCATATATGATATATTTTAAACAAGTGACCTTTGTGAAGCCGATTGCTGATTCCTCTATCACATTTTTTGGATTTACCTTCACACCTTAAACGGATATTGTTGATTTCTCATTTTTTCTATTTATTATGTTTTATAAAAATCTTTGAATGAGATTTTAATTTAATTACTATTGTATTTTTAATCAATATTTTATTTATCAAGTTTTCATAATTAATTAAAGTACGGGTAACTGGTACGGACACGGGTACAGACATTTACATACCCAATAGGGAAAGACACGAGTATTAAAGTTATTATCCAACGGGTGTGGGTCTGGATATGAGAGTTTTTTTTACATTGTCATCCCTTAGTGTCTCAATTTCGTAGAAAGTTATTTTTAGTCTCTCAACTTCACTTTTGGGGACTAAAAAATGACTAAAAATATGTTATTTTTAATCCATCAAATTTATTTTGGGGGACTTAAGTAAAAAAACAAAAAACTTTGGGGGACTAAAATTAACATTTTGCGAATTAGAGGATTAAAATAACAATTTTTAATTGGGGGACCAAAACCAAAACTACCCCAAATTTGAGGGACTAAAAACATATTTAATTAAGCCAAAATATTTTATATTATTTATTTTTATTAAAATTAAGTATATATTTAAGTTGCATACAAATGCAAATATGTTTATAAAGATAATAATTTTTTAAAAACAAACATTTATATATATATATATATATATATATATATATATATATATATATATATATTAATATGATATAAGACATATATAAATATAATATTATTTAAATATATATCAATATTCATAATTATCATAATTAAAATTAATACACTTATATATTTGTTATATATTAAATACATATTTGCTAACAAATATTTATATAAAATTTAAAAATAACTAAGAAATACACAAAAATACAATAATATAAAAAATATAGATTATATATTTAATACCCGTGCAGGGCACAGGTTATTAAGCTAGTGTTATCTAAAAAAAAGTGTACAACCAATAGAGAGAAAGAGAGAGAAAAAAAAAGAGAGATAAATTTGAATTTGAAATCAATCAATTCAATTAATATAAAAGAAGGTTTTGTCACGTAGGTTCATGCCACATGACAACACCATATTGATTCTTTTCCGCCGAAATGAAGATGATTTTATTTTTATGGTAATTTTAAATTTTAAATTGTTTAATTCATATTTAATTGATAACAATAATTTAAATTCATATTCATATTCAAATTTGAATGTGATAAATATTTTAAGATACTTATGATTTGAAATTTGAAATTTTTTAATTCATATTAATTGATATCACTAATTTAAATTTAAATTCAAATTCAAAATTATAACAAATTAAAATAAAAAAATCGTGCAATTAGATTTTGCCACGCAAGTTGATGCCACGTGGCAACACCATATTGATTATTTTTCCGCCAAAATTAAGACGATTTTATTTTTATGGTATATTTAAATTTTAAATTGTTTAACTCATATTTAATTGATAATAATAATTTAAGATATTTATGATTTGAAATTTGAAATTTTTTAATCCATATTAGATAACACTAATTTAATTCAAATTCATATTCAAATTCAAAATTATAACAAATTAAAATAAAGAAATCGTGCAATTAGATTCTTTATCTTATATTTTTATAATGCAAATATATAATTGATAATTTTAACAATATCTATATATACATGTGTGGGTGATAATAAAATTTGAACATTATCAATATTTTTTTATCATTATCAATATTTTTAGATATTTATGATTTCAAATTTTAAATTATTTAATTCATATTAATTGATAACACTAATTTAAATTCATATTCATATTTAAATTTGAATGTGATCAATATTTTAAGATATTTATGATTTGAAATTTTAAATTGTTTAATTCATATTAATTGATAACACTAATTTAAATTCAAATTTCCATTTTAAAAATATAAACTATTATTATAAATATTAACCACACACGTCTATTTTTTTTCTATTTTTAATTCATAAAAATACATCAATTATAGTAATTAAGGTGATTATTTAATTAATCATTCATAATTTAAACATTCTAATTGATAATACAATTATATATTCTAATTCAAATTAATTGATATCACTAATATATGTTTTGATTCAGATTTAAATTAAATTTAGATTTAAATTTAAAAATCTCGCAAGATTCATTTTGCTTCAAATTAATAAATAACACTATTACATATTTTGTTTCAAATTTAAAGTAAATTTAAATTTAAAAATATTGTGAGATTTATTTTAGTGGATCAATCTTTACCATTATTTTGTTACAATATTATAATCATATCATTAAAATGAATAATTTAAATTAAATTAAATAGTTAGATATCCATCCCCATCTCCATTAAAAAAATTCGAATAATACTCATATCTATACCCGATCAAAGTGGGTATTCTCATCAAAGTCGGGTCGTATTCAGGTCGGTACCCACGGGTTCAGTTGACTAATTACTTGCATTTGCATGTTAGGAAAATCCTGAGATAGTGTGTGGTGCAGCTTGGTGCTTGACTTGCCTGCATTGTGCAAGTGCTATTATTGAAGTTTGGTGAATCCAATATATAGTCCTTTGGCTGACATGAGGTTCCTAAACCATATAATGAACCGTTTAACTCACCAGAAAAGTTTGCAGCCATACTTGGGAGCCTAAGCTTTAAGCATCTGCCATGAAAAACAATTACATGTCTAGCCTGAATCCCTCAAGACTCTCTCCTTTGTCTCAACCAAATCAAGGTGAGGATCAATTCCAGTTAATTAAGAACCTCCCAGGCAAAAGTTAGTTTGCAGCTAGTGAAGGCAAAATAGTTCACCCTGAGAGGTTCTTACCTAGAATTGACTCTCCTTGCTTTGGCTGAGACAAAGGAGAGAGCCTTAAAGAATTCAGGCTAGACATGGAATTGCTTTAACGGCTGATGCTTAGAGCTTAAGCTTTAAGGATGGTTGCAAACTTTTTTTATGAGTCAAACACTTCATTGTACGGTTTAGGCACCCCATATCAGCCAATGGACTTCCAAGCCACATAGTATTTAGCCTTCATAGTAAAAGCCCCAATAAAATAGTCTGAATAAGAAAGCAAAGTCGATCCATCAGAAAAGAAATCCACAATTACGCATTTGAAAATTTTCTATGAAAAACTATACCGAGACAGAACCTGGACTCATACCAAGCCACACAACATATCCATTACTGACATCCATCCATAAATAATTATCTATGATTAAAAATGTTTTTCACACACTCAAGAAGGAAAAGATCACGTACCTCAACCTCTAAGCTCAAGTCAAGAGGTGAGGAATAAACTGAAGGGGCTAGGTTTAGGGTTTTTTTTATAGCACTTTCCTTTTTCTCAATTAATGAATAATGAATTCAAATATGAAATATTCATTAATGACACTATCAAAACCCACTATCCTTCACCCAAAACCTAATAATAAATGTGCATTTCAAATTTACCATCTATTTAAATGATTTTATAATATAAAGTAAAGGAGTTTTGGCTAAAGGTGGCAAAACCTACCAACCCGTTCCACCATTGGCCAAGCCAAAAACGGGTTGGCACACCCTATCCTACATAAGAAAAGTGGGTTAAAAATTTAAACATGTCTATATATGCTCAGGTTAATGGGTTGGTCCGCCAAAATCAAAAAATAAAAAATAATAAAAAAATATTTTTTAATTAATTTATCTTTTATAAATATTAAGCAATAAATACTTATTAAAAAATTAAAGGTATTATCTTAAATTTTAAAAATAATTTATCTAGACAAAAAACAAATTAAATAAATATTGATAATATATGAATAAAATATAAAAAAATTGATTATATTTTTTAATAAAAAAAAGTTGGTAGGTTGACCCATTCCAACTTGCCCTCAACCCACTTTTTAGCTGGTCAAAACAGGGCAGGTCAAATTAAGTGGGTTGAAAACCTTGATCCAACCAACCAAAAAAATAGGCCAAAAGCCTGGTGGTCTAACCCTTTTGTCATCTTTAGTTTTGGCACACTTTTTCCCATTTGAAATAAAGGTATTTTAGACATTTTTTTAGTTATTATTATTTTTTATTTATTTAATTGGACATTAAACAGATAGTGGATTTTAAATGCTATTAATTAATTGGACATTAAATAGGTAGTGGATTTTAAATGCTAATTAATTGGACATTAAATTAAATGCTATTAATTCATTGAACATTAAACAGATAGTGGATTTTAAATGTATATTTATTATTAGTTATTAGAGGAAGAATAATAGATTTTAATGATGTCATTAATGAATATTTGAATCCATGCATTCATTAATTGATTATTATGCATTCATTTATTATATTTATAAATTTTAATTTTTAAAAATAAAAATATGAGAAATGATACATGCATAACAAATTATACAAAGTGTACAACCAATAGAGAGAAAGAGAGGAAAAAAAGAGAGATAAATTTGAATTTGAAATCAATCAATTCAATTATATTATATAAAAGAAGGTTTTGTCACGTAGGTTCATGTCACGTGGCAACACCATATTGATTTTTTTTTCTGCTGAAATGAAGACGATTTTATTTTTATGGTAATTTTAAATTGTTTAATTCATATTTAATTGATAACAATAATTTAAATTCATATTCATATTCAAATTTGAACGTGATCAATATTTTAAGATATTTATGATTTGAAATTTGAAATTGTTTAATTCATATTAATTGATAACACTAATTTAAATTTAAATTTAAATTCAAAATTATAACAAATTAAAATAAAAAATCGTGCAATTAGATTTTGTCACGTAGGTTGATGCCACGTGGCAATACTATAATAATTATTTTCCCGCCAAAATGAAGGCGATTTTATTTTTATGGTAAATTTAAATTTTAAATTGTTTAATTCATATTTAATTGATAATAATAATTTAAGATATTTATGATTTGAAATTTGAAATTTTTTAATCCATATTAGATAACACTAATTTAATTCAAATTCATATTCAAATTCAAAATTATAACAAATTAAAATAAAGAAATCGTGCAATTAGATTCTTTATCTTATATTTTTATAATGCAAATATATAATTGATAATTTTAACAATATCTATATATACATGTGTGGGTGATAATAAAATTTGAACATTATCAATATTTTTTTATCATTATCAATATTTTTAGATATTTATGATTTCAAATTTTAAATTATTTAATTCATATTAATTGATAACACTAATTTAAATTCATATTCATATTTAAATTTGAATGTGATCAATATTTTAAGATATTTATGATTTGAAATTTTAAATTGTTTAATTCATATTAATTGATAACACTAATTTAAATTCAAATTTCCATTTTAAAAATATAAACTATTATTATAAATATTAACCACACACGTCTATTTTTTCTATTTTTAATTCACAAAATACATCAATTATAGTAATTAAGGTGATTATTTAATTAATCATTCATAATTTAAACATTCTAATTGATAATACAATTATATATTCTAATTCAAATTAATTAATATCACTAATATATGTTTTGATTCAAATTTAAATTAAATTTAGATTTAAATTTAAAATCTTGCAAGGTTCATTTTTGGTTCAAATTAATAAATAACACTATCACATATTTTGTTTCAAATTTAAAGTAAATTTAAATTTAAAAATATTGTGAGATTTATTTTAGTAGATCAATTTTTACCATTATTTTGTTACAATATTATAATCATATCATTAAAATGAATAATTTAAATTAAATTAAATAGTTAGATATTCATCCCCATCTCCATTAAAAAAATTCGAATAATACCCATATTTATACTCGGTCAAAGTGTGTATTCTCATCAAAGTTAGATCGTATTTAGGTTGGTACCCACGGGTTCAGGGCTCTTTGGCATGCCTACTTGAAATTATTAAATAAAATTTTACAGTCTCTCAGTTATTAGCCTAAATAAAATATGACTAAAATACCATTATATGCATTATCTTATTTTTTGTATTGATCATTAATATTTTTATTGTAATCTACTGATCTATAAGTTCAATTGCCCACAATTATATTTTTTTTAATAATTAACATTAGACATTTATCTTCTTTATGATGAAAATATATATTTTAAAGAAAAATTAATAATTACAAAATAAATTATAAATTTGGTTATCATTAATATTTTTTATTAAAATTATGTATATATTTAAATTATATATAAATGCAAATATCTTTATAAAGATAATAGTGTTCTAAAATAAATGTTTATATAAATTAAAATGATATAAGACATGTATAAATATAAAATTATTTAAATATATATCAATATTCATAATTAATTTTATATATCTTTTACATATACATACTAACACATGCATATATAAAAAAAATAAAAATTAAAAAATACATTAAAAATTATAAATTATAAACTTAACACATGTCCAAGGCACGCGTTATTAAACTAGTGTAATAAATGATAGGGTGGAGGAGAGAGAGATAGACACAAAAGATCATGTTGTACTCCTTCCGTCGCCAAATGAGTATTGTCCTAATTTTTTTTTACACAGACCAAGAAAAACTATTAAATAGATGAAAGAGTGAAGTAATTATTTTATAAAATTAACCTTATTATTAATATTGCATTGAAAAGCTAAAGTGATACTTATTAAGGGTATTAGTGGAAAAAAGTAATTAATATTACATTGAAAAGTCAAATGTGACACTTATTTTGAGACAATTTTTTTTTTTCAAATGTGATACTTATTTTGGGACCGAAGGAGTATAAATTATTGTATGTGTATCACATCTCTAATATTCCAAAATAAATGTATGTTGTACACTCTATTGTATCATTTGTTATACAAGTATCATTTCTCATATAAAAATGTTCTAACCAATAATTAAGATATTTTTGGATATTTTAATATATTCTAATATCCCCTTGAGCTAAAGCTTCTTATGCTTTAAACTTGTTGCAAATTAAGCCATTTATAAAAGAAATCAAACTCTTTTAAAAAAAATAAAAGAAATCAAACTACATAATTTTTGTAAGGTGTTGTGAATCTTGTGATGTTTCTTTGGGATTATTCTGGCATCACGTGATACTTTTGATAAAATCATGAGGTGTAACCGACTTTTTTGGGAAAACCAAGAGAGTATGTTAATGCCTCTAATCTCATAATCCATGACCAAAAAAGAATAATGACACAACAGTGGTAGATCAACAATGTCAATGGGAGATTTTTCAAAATACAAATGACATACGAACCCAAATAGAAACACACGTTAGGCAGCGACAAAGATGTCACAACGGTTAAAAAAAAAAAAGCAATGAAATAGTGTGCCAAAGAATGCACTAGTAACTAAGGGTATAAAAAATGGAAAAATGTTCACATTATATTTTTTATACACTTAGTGCATGTTTGATTTCATGTTTAAAAATTGATTCTGAGTCTATAATTTATTTTGAATAAAGTTTCACATGTTTGGTTTCACATTAGAGAAAAGTTTAAAATTGATTTTTGACCCAGAATTGATTCTGAGCTGAAGCAACTTTGAGTAACTTTTGCGTTAGATCCAAAATTTTATACTGAGTTTTACTCCTAACTTGATTTTATAATAAAAACATCTAAACATAAATCACATCACTTCATAATCAATTTTAATCAAAATCAATTTTATAAAATCAATTACATTCAAAATCAATTTTGTTAACGCTCATCCAAACACACACTTAGAGACACTGACGGATCTATGGTTGGGGCAGTGGGGGCAATTGCCCCCACAAAGTAAATTTTGTTACTTAATATACTAAGTAATAATTATATTTTTTGCCCCTATAAAAAAGTAAATGCTGCCCCCATAAGATAATTATTTTAAAAAATGAATGTAAATAGTTATAAAAGATAAAAGAGAAAATAAATTAGTACTAATTTTACCCACAGAAAAAATAAATTGAAACTAATTTTACTCACAGAAAAATAAATTGCTTCTAATTTTACTTATTTTACTTTTTTTAATTTTAACTGTTCTCAATTTCTCTAATTTCTATAATACCTAATATGAAAATGCATAGAAGATAATTATAATTTGTAGAAATTTAGGTATTTTGGTTTTTTATTTGTCATGAAATTATGTCTTTTCTAAAACCTTATAATATTTTTTGGTCAATGAAAATATTATAGACTAATTTTTTGCCCCCACCAAAGAAAATTTCTGGATCCACCACTGCTTAGAGATATACAACAAAATTATATTTTCGTTGTATATTTTGATACATTTTATCCGAAAGTAACAGAAATACATTTATGTTATGTATTTAGATAAGATCTGTTGAGGTACATAATAAAAATACATTTTTATTATATATCTCAAATGTTGAAAAACAAAAAACATATTTGTGTGGTGTACATCAGATGTTGAAAAAAAGAATATATAAAACAAAATCTCTCAAGCTCATTGTTTCCTGGTGATCTGACATGCATGCAGGTTCCGCCTGCAATGAATTCCTGCCCGTCAAAACACGAATTCTGGAATCTTTTGCCATGCTATCCGCAATCCAGCCAAGCTAATTACTATCCTACCCTCAAACATGAAAGCAAATTCGTACTATTTATGTACGTGTTTGGATTCTCGTTTGAGAGGCATCAAACATCCGTTTACGCATTTTAATGCACAAAATGGAGAAGTAACAATTTGCTTACAACGGTCATTTGGACCAACCCAACTGCAAACCAAACACACCTTATGTCTCTCTTGAATAGTTGAACCTTGTTTGATAGCAATCAGATTTAAGCATTAAACATAAAAAAAAAAATTGCTTAAAACTTAAAACAAACATGTAAACCAACAAGTACATTGGTCCCATTCAAATGGTTCATAACCCCCCATATGCGTATTATAGCTCACACAGCATATAAACTACCATTTTAAAACTCAAATTAACATCAACACTAATACTAGTAGGTTTATGATAATTGCATTTTATACTTACATTTGTGATATATTTAAGTGTAATTATTTCATCTATCTCTTATTTAAACCTTTGTTTACACCTCTTCTTAGTTCAAAAAGAATTAGTTTTGAGATATATATTTAGTTATGTAAATTTGGAAATTAGTCTCATGTTTTAGTATTTTTTTATGCATAGAAATTGGAGATGAATTTTGGAGTAGCTTAAGATCAAGATCAAGGAAGAAAGTTCTCATCGGCCCAGCTGAAATTTGTGCCAGCTGGGCCGAAATCAAGTCAGTAGCATCTAAATTGTTGAAGGCAATTCGGCCCAGCTGAAGTGATAGGCCAGCCCAGCTCAGAAACTGACAGAGAGTACCTAATTTTGAGGAAGGAAGTTCAGCCCAGCCGAACCAGTTGGTGAGCCCAGCCGAGCTTGTTCCAATGAACATTATTGAAGTTTCGGCCCAGCTGAAACATAATTTCAGCTGGGCTGAAAATGTCGCATGGCACTTTATGGATAAAAGACAAAGCTATTAAAGGGACTTTTTGGGGGGAGAATAGAACATTCTTATTCTCTGACCTAGGGTGGCACAAAGGCAGCTGAGTGGGATACTCTCAAGCTCTCCATTTTTCATCTTCTTCTTCACTTCACCATTTTTTGATGCTCCTCTCAACCATGAGTAGCTGAGCTCCCCTTCATTGGGGTTTGATGTAACTAAACCCAAACTCATGTATATCTTTTGAGTTATTAATACATGTTTATTATTCACCGTTATGTGCTTTCTTCTTTACTTAATGCTTGCTTTGGCTTGATCACCCTTTGCTTGATTTTATGGTTTAAATGCGATTGGAAAATGTATTTGAACTATGAACCGGAGAAGAGCACCTAATGGGTCTTGTATCTAGGGATAGAGCAAAGTCCATTAGTCACCTTTGACTCCTTTTCTTAAAGCAAGTAACTTGGCTAAGCTATGCAAGGGATTGGTAGTTTAGTCAAGGAACTTAGGCTCTTCTTGTAAGGAATTAGGGATTGAGCATTTTTATGAGTTGGTGATAACAAATGAATGATAAACATTGATTAATAGCTTGTGTATGCATGAGGGAGTGGTTTAGTGAAGTCGAACCCCAATGTTCATTATCATAGTTTCTCATAACATTTTTCTGCAACTTGGATCTTTGAAGACAAAAACTCTTTTCATTAGCTTTATTTCCAAAGTTTCTACCTTTATCTTTATTTTCAATCATTGCTACTTCAACTTTGCTGTATATTTTGCCTAGTGAGTAACAAGTGCGTAAATTGTCAAATATTGAACAAGTCCCTGTGGATACGATACTTGGACTTCCAATTTATACTACTTGTACGACTTGGTACACTTGCCAATGCCGTAACAAGTTTTTGGCGCCGTTGCCGGGGACTTACGTCTCAATATTCGACAATTTTACATTTTCTACTTGCTTAGGCACTATTCTTTTATTCTTTTATTTATTGGTTTTAATTTAATTTGTGTTTATTCTCTTGTGCTAACTTACCTCTTTTAGTGTCTTGTTTTCCTTGTTTATGCAAATAAGAAGCTCAACCGACCCCTTGTATTTCGACCCGGAGATTGAAAGGACAGCTCGGAAGAACAATAGTTCAACAAGGAAGAGGAAGACACTAGAGAGATTAGCCATCCATCAGCCTAGTTCACCTGCTTCGCCTAATCTTCCTTGGCCACCCATTCAGGAAGAAGAAGAATTTATCATGGCGGAGGAAGAAGCTCACCCACTAAGGCGGACTTTGAATGATTACATTGCCAACACCGGGCCAAGATATTTCAACACCATTGCTAAACCTGAAGTGCAAGCCCTCAATGTGGAAATGAAGGCTTCTCTCATTCATTTGATCAAGCACAACAAATTCCATGGCCTTGACAATGAAGATCCTTATGCTCACTTGGCTAATTTTATTGATGTTTGCAACACGGTGAAGCTCCATCAAGTGAATGATGATTACATCCGGCTTAGTCTTTTCCCATTCTCTCTTGATGGGAAAGCCATAGATTGGTACCGAGCCATTCCCCCAAATACTCCTCTAACTTGGGATGAGTTGGTTGATAGATTCTTGAATCGCTTCTTTCCTCAATCCAAGATCAACCAACGGAAGACAGCTATTTCTACTTTCACCCAAGGGTTAGATGAACCCTTATGTGAAGCTTGGGAGAGATTTAATGGCTTATTGAGGAGGTGTCCATCTCATGGTCTTAGTGAGGCCACTCAAATTAACACCTTCTTGGTGGGGTTAAGTGATAATTGTCTTATATTCCTACTTTTTGTAGTAGTTAGGAGCAATTATTCGACATCTTTCACGCTTTTGAGCTTTGTTTATCCTCATTTTAGTTGAGTTTTAATAAAAGTTTAGTTTAGTTAGGAATTTCTTGTTTTTACCCTTTTATGCTTGATCTTGGGTTGTTTTCTTGTGTTTTTAGGAACTTATGTGAAGCTTAGAGTAAGCAATGGGGATGTTCCGTGAGAGATTTGATGCGTTGAAGATCATTTGGGCTAAAGTTTAGAGCTTTGGAAGTCTTGCGGAGGCAAAAAGAGCATTTTTGGAAGTCCTGGGAGCTTTGCACACCTGTGCAAGCCAAATCACATGCCTGTGCAAGTGCCTGTGCAAGTTTTTAAAGTGTCTGAGAGCGTTGCTCACCCGTGCACTCGGAGTGCACACCTGTGCATCGAGCTCTACGAGATTTATCTCTATTTTTCTGTTTTGATCTCTTTTGGGCTTAAACCCTTGTTGGCCCATAGCTTTAAATAGGGTTTTTCTGTTCTAGCCTAGGATCAAAAAAAATACTTCGTACGTGAAAGAAACAAGAGGTCCGAGATGGGAGCTTAATGCGTTTGGCTTTCTCCCTTCTTTCTCCATCTCTTGCTTCTTCCCCCATGGCTATGCGTAGCTAAGTTCTCTCTTCGTTGGGGTTTAATGTAATTGAGTCTACTTCCATGTAATTACTCTTTTATTATTCAATTAAGTGTCGTTATTGTTTCTCTTCTATGCGTAATGCTTGTTTTTGGCTTGATCACCCGAATGCATGATTCTATATATTCAATTATAATTGGGAAATTTAATTGAATTGCGAACTGGAGAGAACACCCAATACTTTTTATGCCTAGGGATAGGGTAAAAAGGATTGGGCATCGTTAGAACCTCTATTCCTAATGCAAGTACTTTGGTTTCACTAATTCAAGGGATTGATAGTGGAATCAAAGGACTTAGGGTCTCTCACTTAAGGGATTAAGGTTTGAATAAATTTGTGGGTTGATGATAACAAAAGCTTATTTGATTAAGAAAATTAGTGATTGCATGTTAGGATGACTTGATGAAGTTAAACCCCGACGTAATTCTTCTATTGATTTAAACCCAATTTTCTGCACACGCTACGTGTTTGGTGAATTTACCCAAATCCAATTTCTCTTCTTTTACTCATTTAATTTTTCTGCAATTGTCTTTAAATTTAATTACTTAAATTTCCTCAATATTCGTAGTCTACTTAATTTACGAAAATTACCCAATTATCGTACAAGTCCCTGTGGATACGATACTCTACTTATCATTGTGTTACTTGCACGATTTTGTACACTTGCCAAAATCGCAACAAGTTTCTGGCGCCGTTGCCGGGGACTTGTGTCTCAATAATTGGGCAAATTTTTAGTATATTTTGTGGACTTTAAACATTCTTTGATTCTTTCGCATTTTATTTTTAATTTTTTTTTTCTTCTTCCTTATCCGGTGCTAACGGTCTTTCTAGTTGCTCTAGTTGTTTGTGATTTTGTGCATGCCAGATACTATTGGTACAAGGAGCAAGACTAATCCTCAAGAGCTCCGTTTCATTCCAGAGATTGAGAAGACTGCTAGGCTGATTAGCGGTCAAACTAAAAGAGCAAAGCAACTAGCGAAGCAATTGACATTGGAAGAGAGTTCTTCCAATCCTCACTCACTTTTCGAACATTCTTCTAGTTCAGAGGAGGAAGACATGGCAGAAGAAGAGCAACCTGCCAGGAGAACTCTTGCGGATCATATCAACAATAATGGTCCAAGAGTGTTCTCTAGTATTGCCAGGCCAAGGAACGCCAACCGCATAGTTGAAGCTAAACCAGCATTGCTCACACTTCTCAGTCAACATGCCTTTGCTGGTTTAGAGAATGAAGACAACAACCATTTGACCACCTTTTATGATCTGTGCGGCACAGCAGGGGTAGCCCAAAATGAAGAGGAAAGCCTGTATATGAGGGTATTCCGTTTCTCCCTCATAGGAAATGCATTGAAGTGGCTCACCAACCTTCCATCTCAGAGTCTTTCCACTTGGACTGAAGTGGAAAGAAAGTTCTTGGATCGATTTTTCCCTGAAGTGAAGAAAAGCCAAGCAAAGATTGACATATTGGGCTTCCGCCAAAGGAATGATGAGTCACTCCATGAAACTTGGGAGAGATACAAGACTCTTTTGATGAAGTGCCCCAACCATGGGATTGGAAAGGTTGATCAACTCTATATTTTCCTTGGGGGTCTGAAGGGGCAAACAAAGGTGATGCTTGATGCTGCAGCTGGTGGAGGAGTGATAAAAAATAAGTCACTGGATGAAGCCATAGAGTTGATTGAAAACATGGCAGCCAGTGATTTTGAAGCTCAACATGATAGAGCTCCGAGAAGAGGAGTAATGGAGCTCAACTCTCAAGATGCTATTCTAGCCCAGGTGGAAGCACTCAAGGTGCAAGTGTCCAATCTTCCCCAACAGTTAATGAAAGCTTCCTCTTCTCAATCACATCACCGAGTGCTCAGTTGTGAAATTTGTGGGGGTAATCATCATGTAAAGCACTGCCCCTATACTTCCAGCACACAAGAGGAAGAGGTGAATTATATGGGGAGACAGAACAACTATGGCCAAGGGAAGCAGAATTTCTACGGTAACAACTCTAACCGTAGTGGCTTTCAGACTCATCCTGTCTTTGATAAAGGAGTTGATGAAAGATCTTCCCAACAAAAGCCCAACCTCTATGACCGCACGACGAAGTTGGAATAGACTCTCACGGATTTTATGCAAGTCTCTATTTTTAATCAAAAGAGCACTGATGCCTCTCTTAGAAACTTAGAGACTCAAGTTGGGCAGCTTGCAAAACAGGTGGCGGAATTGGCAGAGTTCACTAAGAGTGGCTTTTCAGCCAACACTCAGACCAATCCCAAGGCTAACTGCAGTGCAATCTTTGCAATTAATGGGTCAGAATGTGATATGGTGAATGGAGATGATGAAGTAGTGGAGGAAGTTGAAGTGAAGAAGGTTGGAGTTCAAAGCACAGACGGGGACTCAAAGATGAAGTGGGCTAGAGCTCGAAAAGCCAAGGAAGAAAAGTTAAGAGCCAAAGCCCCTCTCACTACAAAGCTCCCTTATCCTAAAGCACCAACAAAAATTGATAAGGAGAGACAATTTGCTCGATTCTTAGACATTCTCAAACAACTCTACATCAACATCCCATTCTCGGAAGCCTTGAAGCAAATTCCAATCTATGCCAAATTCTTGAAGGACTTCTTGACAAGGAAAAAGAAGTTCATTGAGAAGGATATCATTGAGTTGGAAGCGGAGTGTAGTGCTATAATTCAGAAGACATTGCCTGCCAAACATAAGGACACTGGGAGCTTTACTATTCCCATCACCATTGGGAACCTTTCTGTTGATAAAGCGTTGCTTGATTTGGGGGCGAGCATCAACCTGATACCCCTATCTATGCTAAAGAGAGTTGGAGATGTGGAGGTAAAGCCAACTCGCATGACATTACAGCTTTCTGATCGCTCCATTATATACCCTCATGGTGTGGTGGAAAACATGTTGGTGAAGGTTGACAAATTCACAATTCCCGCTGATTTTGTTGTCATGGACATGGCGGAGGATTCACAGATTCCCATCATCTTAGGATGACCTTTTATGAAGACTGTTGATGCTCTAATTGATGTTGGCAAAGGAGAGTTTAAGCTTAAAGTGCAAGATGAAGAGGTGACTTTCAATGTCTGTGACTCTGTGAGCCCCCCAAGGGGTTGGGGTTGACACAACCATTCATCTTAGTGACCTTTGAGGTCACTCATCCGTCAAGCTAGTGACGTTAAAGGAGCGCTTACTGGGAGGCAACCCAGCTTTCTCTCTATTTACTCTTTTAATTTTGTCTTTATTTTCCTTGTTTCCACTTGTTCTATTTTACGTTTAGGTGTTTCTTTTGTGATTGTTTCAGGTTGCTATGAACATGATGAAGATATTGGGAAAGCATCCTAAAAAAATAAAAAACAATTGACGCGAGTTGCACAACCGTGCAACCAGAGCACACACCTGTGCATCTTGCGCTGGTGGAGGATCAATTTTTCGACGCAAGTTGCACAACCGTGCAATCCGAGTGCACACCCGTGCATATTGCGCTGATGGAAATACAAGAAAACGACGCGAGTTGCACAGCCGTGCAATCCGAGCGCACCCCTGTGCATCTTGCGCTGATGGAGGATCTATTTTTTCGACGAAAATTGCACACCCGTGCAATCCGAGTGCACACCCGTGCATCTTGCGTCGATGAAGAATTAAGAGGAGACTCAATTTGGCGAAAGTTGCACAACTGTGCATCCCTTTTGCACACCCTGTGCAATCCTATCTCTATTGGGGCTTGAACAAATGTGCACAGCCTGTGCAACCCATTGCACACTCTCTTCATCTTCTTCTTCTCCAACCCTTCTCCTCCCCAAACACCATAACCACCACCACAAACACCAAATCCACCGCCATAAACCCACCATAACCATCACAGCCCCAATCCGCGCGAGTACCCTCTTTCTCTCTTCTCCTTCGCGCCACCAACGCGTCCCGTTCGCACTGCTCCTCCACGCGAACCCAGAACGCGCGACCAACGCTGCAAGAACAATGTGCCACGCTGTCCACAGCATCCTTGCGCGTGCGCACACAACTGTGGTCCAGATCTGCGCTCCCCGCACATGATAGCACTACCTTGAACATCCAAGGACCAGATTTGAGCTAGCCAACCCTCTCCGCAATGACACATCCTCTGGCCCTTGTGGATTGGCCATTCAAAGCTGGGACCAGCAATTCTTGGCCAGGGGGGTGAGGATGGACCTGATGATGAGCAGTGAGGTAAGTCCTTCTTCTCATTCTTTTCTTTTACCGATTTTGCATGAATTTAGTTTTGAGAAATAATGATGTGGTTTGTGTATTTGTTGGCTTGTCCCAATGAGCATGAATTGAATGATGATTTTTACAAATTGATTTTGATTTGAGACATGTTTTGTGGTTGCATTCCTGGTCATTAGTGATTGGTTCAAATTGTGGTTGATCTGTTTGACATGTTGCATATACACCCTTGTTTCTTGATGAGACCAACCACGGTGAGAAGTAACTGAATGAAATTGAGTGACACCGTTGATACAAACATATGGTTTTGCTTGAATCTCTTGAATCTTATTGCTTACATGTTGCTTGGAAGTGATCAAGGCCATCTTTGCTATTTTAACCATTGGCCTTTCTAGCTTACCTTTCATAATAAAATCCCTTGCACCCATCTTTGAGCCAAACAGAAAATTCTTGATGCATGTATGAACCTTTAGCCAAAATGAAAAACAATTGCTTTCCCAATCTTAGGAATAGGAGAACAATTGAGAGATGAAGTCTTGCATTAAGTTTGGGGTGTCTTGCTAGACACCCAAAAACAAATGAAAAGGTGCTCCAAGGGACTTGAACTGTCAAAATATATATATATATATATATATATATATATATATATATATATATATATCAGAATCAGAAAGTGTTGCTCACCCGTATCCTACAGCGTTCAGTGTTGTCAAAAAAAAAAAAGAGAAAGAAAAAGAGAAAAGAAAAGAAAAATGTGCAAAGGAATAAAGTGGGATTTGGGTGGAGCTTAATAATTGGGTTGGGTTATTGAAAAAACTTGGAGCACGAATTGTGTGTTTGTTGAGCTAAGATTGAGTTCTCTCTCTTTGTTCTCATATTCTCTAAAGATATTTGAATCCCAAGAAAAACCATTGTTGTTTGTTAGCCCAGCCACATTACAAGCTCAAAAAGTCCTTAGTGATCCTTGATGGCATGTTTGTGACATTGTACTTTGGGAGATGAAAAGCAAAACTGATATATGTGGTGTTGACGTGTGATAGAGTGATACACTCACCTTGTTTTGTGTGCTTGAGAGATACAG
Source organism: Pueraria montana var. lobata (assembly GCA_026413185.1). Classification (NCBI taxonomy): domain Eukaryota; kingdom Viridiplantae; phylum Streptophyta; class Magnoliopsida; order Fabales; family Fabaceae; genus Pueraria; species Pueraria montana. Next base: position 53,135,063 of record CM048655.1, read on the forward strand.
TTGTGAGGACCAAGGAACGTGGGTTGTTGATTGCAATTGTGTTATTCATGTTCATCCCTTTATGAATTGTTTCATAGATGCTTTGTGTGGGCACCACAACTTGTCTTGGATTGAAATTAGTAAACTAAACTTGTGAGAAATAAAGAATGCTAAGTGGTGATGAGTCTGTGAATACTTGAGTCATGTCTTGTTAGTTTTTATTAGGAATTGAGTCTAGTTTGTTTTCATGTTTTCATGTCTTTTTTGTTCTATGTTCTTATTTTGTTGCTCGAGGACGAGCAAAGTTCTAAGTTTGGGGTGTTGATAATTGTCTTATATTCCTACTTTTTGTAGTAGTTAGGAGCAATTATTCGACATCTTTCACGCTTTTGAGCTTTGTTTATCCTCATTTTAGTTGAGTTTTAATAAAAGTTTAGTTTAGTTAGGAATTTCTTGTTTTTACCCTTTTATGCTTGATCTTGGGTTGTTTTCTTGTGTTTTTAGGAACTTATGTGAAGCTTAGAGTAAGCAATGGGGATGTTCTGTGAGAGATTTGATGCGTTGAAGATCATTTGGGCTAAAGTTTAGAGCTTTGGAAGTCTTGCGGAGGCAAAAAGAGCATTTTTGGAAGTCCTGGGAGCTTTGTACACCTGTGCAAGCCAAATCACATGCCTGTGCAAGTTTTTAAAGTGTCTGAGAGCGTTGCACACCCGTGCACTCGGAGTGCACACCTGTGCATCGAGCTCTGCGAGATTTATCTCTATTTTTCTGTTTTGATCTCTTTTGGGCTTAAACCCTTGTTGGCCCATAGCTTTAAATAGGGTTTTTCTGTTCTAGCCTAGGATCAAAAAAAATACTTCGTACGTGAAAGAAACAAGAGGTCCGAGACGGGAGCTTAATGCGTTTGGCTTTCTCCCTTCTTTCTCCATCTCTTGCTTCTTCCCCCATGGCTATGCGTAGCTAAGTTCTCTCTTCGTTGGGGTTTAATGTAATTGAGTCTACTTCCATGTAATTACTCTTTTATTATTCAATTAAGTGTCGTTATTGTTTCTCTTCTATGCGTAATGCTTGTTTTTGGCTTGATCACCCGAATGCATGATTCTATATATTCAATTATAATTGGGAAATTTAATTGAATTGCGAACTGGAGAGAACACCCAATACTTTTTATGCCTAGGGATAGGGTAAAAAGGATTGGGCATCGTTAGAACCTCTATTCCTAATGCAAGTACTTTGGTTTCACTAATTCAAGGGATTGATAGTGGAATCAAAGGACTTAGGTTCTCTCACTTAAGGGATTAAGGTTTGAATAAATTTATGGGTTGATGATAACAAAATCTTATTTGATTAAGAAAATTAGTGATTGCATGTTAGGATGACTTGATGAAGTTAAACCCCGACGTAATTCTTCTATTGATTTAAACCCAATTTTCTACACACGCTATGTATTTGGTGAATTTACCCAAATCCAATTTCACTTCTTTTACTCATTTAATTTTTCTGCAATTGTCTTTAAATTTAATTACTTAAATTTCCTCAATATTCGTAGTCTACTTAATTTACGAAAATTACCCAATTATCGTACAAGTCCCTGTGGATACGATACTCTACTTATCATTGTGTTACTTGCACGATTTGGTACACTTGCCAAAATCGCAACATTAAGGCCTCAAATTAAGCTCATGCTTGATGCTTCAGCTGGAAGCAAAATTATGTACAAAACACCGGATGAGGCCAAGGAGATCATTGAGAATATGGCCTCCAACGATTATGAGGTTCAACATGACAGAACCCCGATTCAGGTGCAAAAGAGAGGAGTCCTTGAATTGAATTCTCAAGATGCTATCCTTGCTCAAAACAAGCTTCTCACTCAACAACTTGATGCACTCACCAAGCAAATTGCCAAAATTCCACAACTTCAAGCCGTGCAAGTTACTCAACCGGGAGCTCAACAAGTTCTTAGTTATGAATTGTGTGGGGGTGGTCATCTAAGTGGCCAATGCATTATGCCACGGGAATCCCAAGAAGAGCTTAATTATATGGGAAACCAAAATCGGCAAGGAAATTATGGCAATCCTCCTTATAATAATGCTTTCAATCAAGGGTGGAGGAACAACAACAACTATGGTTGGAAGCAAGATGCCGGTCCTTCAAATAGACCACCTCATGGAAATCAAGCTCATCAAGGCCAACAATGACATCAACCTCTCCATCAAGATCGCACTTCCAAGTTGGAAGACACTCTAAATCAATTCATCCAAGTCTCTATCACCAACCAAAAGAATACAGATGCTTCAATCAAGAACCTTGAAGTGCAAGTGGGATAAGTTGCTAAGGAATTAGCAGAACTTAAAAGTGGAGCATTCTCGGCCAATACTCAAACTAATCCCAAGGAGCATTGCAAGGCTATCACTACAAGAAGAGGTACAATAGTAGGTGACTTGAGTGGAGAGAAAAGTGAGCAAGAAGGAGTAGTTGAAGACGTGAAAGATGATGAAGAAGAGGATCTGGAAAAAGAAAGTGAGAAAAAGATTGAGGAGAGTGAAAAAATTGAGAGTGAAAAAATGAAGAAAAGTGAAAAAGAGAGTGAGAAAAGTGGAGTGAAGGATGGTGGAGAAATAAAAACCAAGAGTCAATTAGCCAAAGAGGAGAAGAAGGTGGTAGTTAACCCTCCCGTCATGGATCTTCCATATCCACATGCTCCAACAAGGAAGGACAAGGAAAGGCAATTTGCAAGGTTTCTAGAGATTTTCAAAAGATTGCAAATCAACATCCCTTTTTATGAAGCCTTGGAGCAAATGCCTACCTATGCCAAATTTATGAAGGAACTTCTCACTAAAAAGACCAAATTCATTGAAAAGGAGACCATTCAATTGGCAGCCGGATGTAGTGCTATTTTTCAAAAGGATTTGCCACCAAAACTAAAGGATCCGGGTAGCTTCACTATTCCAATCACTATTGGAAATCTCAAGGTGGGAAAAGCTTTACTTGATCTTGGAGTCAAACCCACTCGGATGACTTTACAATTGGTGGATCGCTCTATTAAGCATCCTTATGGTGTTCTTGAAGATGTCCTAGTAAAAGTGGATAAATTTCTTTTTCCCACCGACTTTGTGGTGATGGACATGGAGGAAGATTCCGAAGTGCCACTTATTTTGGGAAGACCTTTCATGAGTACGGCTAAAGTCTTGATTGATGTTCATGATGGAGAAATGAAGCTTAGGGTGCATGATGAAGAGCTCAAGTTCAATGTGTTTGAATCCATGAATCACCCAAATGATGAAGAAGGTTGTTTCCGGGTGGATGTCCTTGATGAAGTCTTTATCAACTCCAAGAAGCAACTATCTAGTGCTTCACCTCTTGAGAAAGCCCTCCTAGATGCATTTGAAGCTCTCAATGAGGAGGAGGAAAAAGAAATTGAAGATTGCTTGAAGAGTTTGGAGACATTGAAAGAAGTTCCTCCAAATGAAATTCAAATTGAAGATCTTAGAGAAAAAGATAAAGGAGAAGAGCCGAAGCTTCAATTGAAGGTGTTGTCGGCACATCTGAAATATGTCTTTCTTGAGAAGGATGGCAACAAGCCAGTGATCATTAGTAGCTCTATATCTCCTATGGAGGAAGAAAAATTAATTGAAGTCTTGAAGGCCAACAAGGAAGCTATTGGGTGGTCTATCTGCGACCTCAAAGGGATTAGTCCATCCTATTGCATGCACAAAATTCACATGGGGCAAGATTATAAGCCGGTCACTCAACCTCAAAGGCGGTTAAATCCTATCATGAAGGAGGAAGTGAGGAAGGAAGTTCTCAAGCTTTTGGAAGCTGGGATGATTTATCCTATTTCCGATAGCTCATGGGTTAGTCCTGTTCAAGTGGTCCCTAAGAAGGGTGGTATGACGGTTGTGCGCAATGACAAGAATGAATTGATTCCAACAAGAACCGTCACCGGATGGAGGATGTGTATTGATTATCGCAAGCTTAACCAAGCCACTAGAAAAGATCACTTTCCATTGCCCTTCATGGATCAAATGCTTGAGAGGTTATCTGGCCAAGCATTCTATTGCTTCTTAGATGGTTATTCTGGATATAACCAAATTGCTGTGGATCCAAATGATCAAGAGAAGACAGCTTTCACATGCCCTTTTGGAATTATTGCTTATAGGAGGATGCCATTTGGGTTGTGTAATGCTCCTGCCACTTTCCAACGGTGTATGTTGGCTATTTTTGCAGATCTTGTGGAGAAATGTATTGAAGTGTTCATGGATGATTTCTCCGTTTTTGGCTCCTCATTTGATCATTGTTTGTCCAACCTTGAATTGGTGTTGAAGAGATGTGTGGAGACTAATCTTGTACTTAATTGGGAAAAATGCCACTTTATGGTCCAAGAAGGAATTGTCTTGGGTCATAAGATCTCATCAAGAGGGATAGAGGTAGATAAAGCTAAAGTTGATGTCATTGAGAAGCTACCTCCTCCAGCTAATGTGAAGGGTGTCCGTAGTTTTCTTGGGCATGCGGGGTTTTATAGAAGGTTTATCAAGGATTTTTCCAAGGTAGCCAAACCCTTGTGCAATTTGTTGAACAAGGACACCGCTTTCAAGTTTGTTGATGATTGTTTAAAGGCCTTCAACACTCTCAAGGAGAAGCTCATCTCAGCTCCTGTCATTGTGGCTCCAAATTGGAGTCAAGATTTTGAGCTCATGTGCGATGCAAGTGATTATGCTGTGGGTGCTGTTTTAGGACAGCGGAGAAATAAGGTCTTTCATTCTATTTATTATGCTAGCAAGGTGTTGAATGATGCTCAGTTGAATTATGCCACCACAGAGAAGGAATTGCTAGCTATTGTCTATGCTTTGGAGAAGTTCAGACCTTATTTGATTGGCTCAAAAGTCACTATCTTCACAGATCACTCTGCCATCAAATATCTTTTGACTAAAGCTGACTCCAAACCAAGGTTGATTAGGTGGATTCTTTTGCTTCAAGAGTTTGACTTGGAAATCAAGGACAAAAAGGGTTGTGAAAATGTTGTAGCCGATCATCTTTCTAGATTGGTGAATGAAGAAGTTACCTTTAAAGAGAAGGAGATTCGTGATGAATTTCCTGATGAGTCCTTGTTGGTGGTGCATGAGCGCCCTTGGTTTACGGACATGGCAAATTTCAAGGCGGCGGGTGTTATTCCTGAAGATTTCACTTGGCACCAAAAGAAAAAGTTTCTCCGTGATGCTCATTATTATGTGTGGGATGATCCACACTTGTTCAAAATTGGAGCAGATAAATTGCTTAGAAGATGTGTTAGCAAGGAGGAATCAAGGAGCATCTTGTGGCATTGCCACAATTCACCATATGGAGGGCACTACAATGGAGAAAGGACTGCTGTAAAAGTCCTGCAATCCGGTTTCTTTTGGCCAACTATTTTCAAGGATGCTCATGAGCATGTGCTTCATTGTGACAAATGTCAAAGGACTGGAGGTATTTCCAAGAGGCATGAGATGCCTTTGCAAAACATTCTTGAAGTTGAAGTGTTTGATTGTTGGGGTATAGACTTCATGGGTCCATTGCCATCATCCTTGTCCAATGAATATATACTAGTGGCAGTGGACTATGTTACCAAGTGGGTAGAATCCATTGCAGCCCCAAAAAGTGATGCAAAAATGGTGATCAAGTTCTTGAAGAAGAATATCTTTGCCCGTTTTGGTGTTCCTAGAGTGCTCATTAGTGATGGAGGGTCACATTTTTGTAATGCACAATTGAAAAAGGTGTTAGAACACTATGGTGTTAGACACAAAGTGGCCTCTCCATATCATCCCCAAACCAATGGACAAGTTGAAGTTTCCAACAGAGAGATCAAGCGCATCCTAGAGAAAACTGTTGCATCTTTTAGGAAAGATTGGTCCATGAAGTTGGATGATGCTCTTTGGGCTTATAGGACGACTTTCAAAACGCCTAATGGCCTACCTCCATTTCAGTTGGTGTATGGGAAAGCATGTCATCTCCCTGTGGAGCTAGAGCACAAGGCTTATTGGGCCCTCAAATTCTTGAATTTTGATCCATCCACATCAACAGAAAAAAAGGAAGCTGCAGTTGCATGAGCTTGAAGAAATGAGGCTCAATGCTTATGAGTCCTCAAAGCACTATAAACAGAAGATGAAGGTCTACCATGACAAGAAGATCCTCCATAGAGAGTTTAAGCCGGGACAACAAGTGCTTTTATTCAACTCCCGACTTAGACTCTTTCCTGGGAAGCTAAAATCAAAGTGGTCTGGGCCTTTCATTGTCAAAGAGGTGAAGCCATATGGAGCAATTGAAGTGGAAGATCCTACCACACAAAGGAATTGGGTGGTTAATGGTCAAAGGCTCAAGCCTTATCTAGGTGGTGAAGTTGAAAGGCTTACCACCATTGTGCTTTTAAATGACCCTTGAGGTCTTTGGTACGTCAGGCTCGCGACGTTAAACAAGCGCTTGTTGGGAGGCAACCCAATTTTCTAACCTTTCCTTTTAATTTTTGTGTTTTGAGTTAGTTTGTGTTTCCCTTGTTGTTTTATGTGTTTCTTGGTTGTAACATGTTATGTTTAGTTCTTTATATTTAATTGTTTGATTTGTTCTTAGTTAGCTTGGTGTGCCTCAGTTTATCCATGTCTTTTTGTTGATGTTTGTTCCCATGTTAAATTTCAAGAAAGCTCTCTGCTACTACTCGAGCTCAGCCAGAACTTTGTCCAGCTGGGCCGAATCAAAAAGCTGCATAATTTCTTATTTCTGCATAATTTGCAGCCCAGCTCGGTTACACTTCAGTTGGGCTGAAAAGCCTCTGGAACAATTTTTAGTCTCTGCCGAGTTTCAGCCCAGCTCGGTTATGTTTCAGCCGGGCCCGATGACCCCTGGAACACAAGTTGCTCTCTGCCAAGTTTCAGCTGGGCTTAATACTTTTTGAGCCCAGCCAGAAATATTCAAAAAAAAAATCACATTTTGGTCTCTCTCTCTCTTTTCTCTTCTAACTCTCACTTTTTCCACGTCCCATCCTCCCCTCCACCATGCTTCCTCCTCCTCCTTTCATAATTTCTCAAACCCCTAATCCCTTGTCACTATTCTCACTATAGCCCCTTTCGGCATCACTCTCACACTCCAAAATCCATTTTCGCGTGCAACGCTCCAAGGTCCCTATTTGGCGCCCCTGTTGCGCCAGTTGAAGCAACCATTGCGTGGGCAAGGCTTCATCAATCCTCACTCGTATGATCCCTCTTTCTTTTGTTTCTTTTTCTTTTGGTTCAGTGGGTCTGTTGGGGCCCTATTGCTTTGAGTTGGGGTTCAAACAGCAATTAATCTGGGGTTCACGCTGATTTGAGGTTCATTGCGGGGTATTTGTTGACATTGGGGTTGAGGATCATGAATGGTTTCAGTTTATTTTAATTTGGTTGGGGTCTCGATTAGTGATTTTGGGGTTTCTTTTTCCTATTTTCTGTGCATATTTGTGGTATCATTAGCGTTTTATTGTGAGTTGGTTTCGTGTGTGCTGCTATTTTGATTCATTGCGACTTGCATTAGTTTGGCACTCGGGTTGTTTGCGTTTGTCTAAGTGATATTCACCCTAGCCTTAGTTTATGCCATCTTCTATTGGTATTGTTACTGCGGTGTGCCATTTGAGTTACTTTGGTTATTTAATTTGTGATTTTTAGAATCCAACGTGACATGCTCGTGTGGGGTCATGCTTTGTGCATTTTGAGCAGCTGAGTTTTTATTTCTAAAATTTATTTTAATTTTGTTTAAGTTGACGTTGGGCCCAGGTTTATTTGATTAAAGTTGTAATGGTGTGCATCTTGTTTGCTTGTTGATTTTCCTCTTAACCTTTGCTTTCTTTGTGTTGTAATTGCTATGTGGGCCAGTGTGCTTATTTCGAAACTGTTGTGAGTCCGTGTGGCTGCATGTGCGTCTCGTATTGACATTGGGGATCATGCATGTTCAATTTTATTTTAGTTTTGGGTATTTAGAGTTGCTGTTAGTTCATTATGTGATTCTCTGTGGCTTTCGTGTAGCTTATTCTTCTTATTGCGGGCTGTTCTTCTTAGCCCATTATGTTTTCTTTTAAATTTTTTTTTTTGTTAATTGAGTCATATTGTTATTACAGTCCTCCGTGTGGTTTTGTGTTGAATGGTGCATGAATTTGATGCTTTAACCATGTGGCTTTTAGTGTTGATTATTTCCTGCACTGTTCATTTGATATTTCTGTGGTTTATATGGTTATATTTGTTAGTTTGTTGTATTTTAATTGTGCACTATGTTAGTGTTGATCTTGTTGTTAGTGGTATTGTAAGCTTGAACGTTGGTTTTCTTTCTTTTTATAGTTTTTATCTTTTAGTTTTCTTTTTATCTTTGTTTTTGTTTCATTTTCTTTGTGTTCATCTTTACTATTGTTATGTTCTTTTTAATCTCTGCATCATGCCATGGCCCAATGCCACAAGCCACTAGCTGGCCCACTTGTGTGTTTTCAGAAAATTTCTTTTATTTCAGCCCAGCCGCAACTATGGTTCAGCTGGGCTCATTCGCTCCAGTAGCCTCTGATCATTTCAGCCCAGCCGCAACTGCGGTCCAGCTGGGCTCGAGTCAGGCAGAAGCTATTTCTTTTTATTTCAGCCCAACCGCAACTATGGTTCAGCTGGGCTCAAATTCCCTGACAGTGCTTTTTTTTTTTTATGATTTTCTTCTGTTGTTTATGCTTTGTTCTTTTCTTTTTATTTTTCTTTTCTTTTCTTCTTTCTTTCTTTCCTTAGTTCTCTTAATTGTCAATTAGTAATTAATTGTATTTCTCTTTTCACTTTTTCTAATGTGGTTCCTTGTTTATTTGTTTTTTTTTTTTTAGATGGCTCCTCCTAAGTCTAAAAATCCTAAGGCTAAAAATTCAAAGCTCCAAAGTCAGCTTGCTGCTACCAAAAAGAAAAGGGTTGCATCATCCTCTCAACTTGCAAACCTAGGTTCCTCTTTTGATGAAGAAGCCATTCCTGCTTCAGTTCAGTTGACCCAACCCTTTAAAAGGCTCAAATTCAGGTCACCGGATTTCCAGGCTCACTTTGAAACTTTGAAGACATCTTCCATTTTGGCTGAACGAAAGGTGCACCTGCAGCCTGATGAATATCCAGAGTTCCAAGCTGAAATTGAAGAGAGGAAATGGAATCGTCTAGCTAACCCTCCTAAATTTATCAATGACTCGGTGGTAAAAGAATTTTTCGCAAATGCAAAGAATGAAGACAAAAAGGGGGTAAGGCCAAGGAAGTCATTTGTTAGGGGAGTATGGGTCCCTTTTGACCCCAAGGACATCAACAAGGTGTTGCAGACCCCTCTGAATTTACCTGATGCAGCTCGTTCTACACTCTTGGATTGGAAAGATGGTGCTGGTGGCGTGGATGCTAATGACATTATTCAAAAATTGTGTCTTCCTGGTGGTACTTGTTCAGGAGAAGCCAAAAGCATCTTGAGGTCTGCTTTGACAACTGAAGCTCGCATATGGATGGTGTTTATGCAATCCAACATTGCACCCAGCTCTCATGGTTCTGATATCACCTTGAAAAGAGCCTATTTTATCTATGTTGTGTTGACTGGAATGCGTATTGACATTGGTCATTATCTTTCTCATGAGATTTGTGATATTGCAGCTTCTAAAGGCCATAGGCAGCTGGGTCTTCCTTCCTTGATCACCGCCCTGTGCAAAGCTGCAAAGGTGAACCTTGAGGGTCTGCAGTTCATTGCTCTTCGCCCTCCAATTGACAGTTCTTACATTGCTAAGCATTGTTTCAGCAAGGCCACTGAGGCACCACCACCACCTAGACAGCGGGCCCACGCTAAGGCTCTCACTCATGTTACTAGGGAGGAATTCCAAGCTGCCATGGAGGAGAGAGCACAAAGGGAGGATGCCCTACCTCACGGGCAACGACTTCTAATGCAAGGGATGCACCACCTTTCCCAATATCTGCCCGGTATTCCCGCAGGCTCCCTGATGACCGCTGAGGACTTTTCTGTTGCTGTTGCATGGCCTGGGGGCCATGCCTCTTTCTCTGGGGGAGGTGGTGGAGATGATGTTGCTGGTGCTGATGTTGGAGATGCTGCCACACATGATGGAGTAGAGAATTTGGAGAGCTAGCTGAAGCCTCCTTTTGATGACTTTTTGTGGTTTCAGGACCTTGTTTATGATTTTAGTCTTTATGTTTTCAGTTATTTAATTTTAGTACTTTAGTTGTGTTTAGTACCTTTCAGGTGTTTGTTTCATACTGTGTTTAGGTGGTTATTATGTTACTATGTTATGTTATGTTTTGTTTGAGTACAGCTTTGGAGTGTTCATATCTTGCATTGTTTCACTTCTTATGCTTAGTTTGTTGATTGTGTGTAAATATTTAGGAAATTCTGCGGCTTTTATTTCAATTTTATGCTTGTGGTTGTCCGCATTGTTGTTAGCTTGTTGCAAGTAGTGTGTTGCGGTTACTAAGTTTGGCATGTCTTGATTGAGGACTCTTGAATGTGTTGCATTTTGCCATGTGAGTTGAGCCTTAGTGTTGATTCTTGTGAGAGCCACTATTGTTTTCCTGCACCTAATTTTGCTTGATTCTTGTGGATTATACTTTGCACGTGCATGCTTGGAAATGATCAAGGCTATTTTTGTGCCTGTTGTGTTAGCCACTTAGCCAAAAAGCTCACCCAAGATGAAAATTTATTTTCCTTTGTTAGCCCCTTTTGAACTATACAATGTTTTAATCTTGTTCTTGAACCCTTGAGCCAAGAAAAACAAAATGCTTCCCACACCCTAGGGAGAGGAGAGCAACTAGTATGATATGGTCTCACACAAGTTTAGGGGTTTTGGTTTCATAAAGATAAGGAATTTGTTTGAGAGTACCTTTTATGGTTGGTAATAGTGGTTATTATATTATTCAAAAAAAAAACCGTTAAAAAAAAAAGAGAAAGAAAAGAAAATCACAAAAAGAAATGTTTTCTTTATGTTATTCTCCTTGTTATCATTGTTGTAAAAGAATTGGGATTACTCTTATTGGTTTTGTCAAGTTGAGAGAAAAAGGCAATTTGGAAAAGTTTGTTGATCCTTAGAGGTTGCTCTCTTATTCTCTTAGTGTTAATTTGTTTATCCAGAAAAACCAGAATTTTCTTGTAAGCCCAGCCAAGTTACAACCCAATAAAGTCCTTAGTGATCTTTGCATGTGTGTGTGAGTGTGTGATTTGAATTGAGATGATGAGCAAAGTTGGTGTGTGTGGTTTCAATATGTGGCATTTACAAAAACACTCGCCTTCACAATAATTATTGAGTGATACACCTTTTCTGTGAGGAGCAAAGTGTTCTTGGGTATCTCAAAATTGTTCAGTGCCATTCTTGTTAATCTCTTGTCACTTTTGTAACTTGCTAAATTTCTTTTGTGGAAACCATAGTGTAAGGTTGGACATTGGTTGCATGTTTTGTCTCATTGGAGAATGATGTCATGAGAAGTGTTAGGATGCAAATACTTTCAATCCATGGCTTGTATGTTGTTGTCGGCCACCTTAGGAGTAATTATAGCTTTCTTTTGCTTGAGGACAAACAAAGATTTAAGTTTGGGGGAGTTTGATAATTGCATTTTATACTTACATTTATGATATATTTAAGTGTAATTATTTCATCTATCCCTTATTTAAACCTTTGTTTACACCTCTTCTTAGTTCAAAAAGAATTAGTTTTGAGATATATATTTAGTTATGTAAATTTGGAAATTAGTCTCATGTTTTAGTATTTTTTGATGCATAGAAATTGGAGATGAATTTTGGAGTAGCTTAAGATCAAGATCAAGGAAGAAAGTTCTCATCGGCCCAGCTGAAATTTGTGCCGGCTGGGCCGAAATCAAGTCAGTAGCATCTAAATTGTTGAAGGCAATTCGGCCCAGCTGAAGTGATAGGCCAGCCCAGCTCAGAAACTGACAGAGAGTACCTAATTTTGAGGAAGGAAGTTCAGCCCAGCCGAACCAGTTGGTGAGCCCAGCCGAGCTTGTTCCAGTGAACATTATTGAAGTTTCGGCCCAACTGAAACATAATTTCAGCTGGGCTGAAAATGTCGCATGGCACTTTATGGATAAAAGACAAAGCTATTAAAGGGACTTTTTGGGGGGAGAATAGAACATTCTTATTCTCTGACCTAGGGTGGCACAAAGGCAGCTGAGTGGGATACTCTCAAGCTCTCCATTTTTCATTTTCTTCTTCACTTCACCATTTTTTGATGCTCCTCTCAACCATAAGTAGCTGAGCTCCCCTTCATTGGGGTTTGATGTAACTAAACCCAAACTCATGTATATCTTTTGAGTTATTAATACATGTTTATTATTCACCGTTATGTGCTTTCTTCTTTACTTAATGCTTGCTTTGGCTTGATCACCCTTTGCTTGATTTTATGGTTTAAATGCGATTGGAAAATGTATTTGAACTATGAACCGGAGAAGAGCACCTAATGAGTCTTGTATCTAGGGATAGAGCAAAGTCCATTAGTCACCTTTGACTCCTTTTCTTAAAGCAAGTAACTTGGCTAAGCTATGCAAGGGATTGGTAGTTTAGTCAAGGAACTTAGGCTCTTCTTGTAAGGAATTAGGGATTGAGCATTTTTATGAGTTGGTGATAACAAATGAATGATAAACATTGATTAATAGCTTGTGTATGCATGAGGGAGTGGTTTAGTGAAGTCGAACCCCAATGTTCATTATCATAGTTTCTCATAACATTTTTCTGCAACTTGGATCTTTGAAGACAAAAACTCTTTTCATTAGCTTTATTTCCAAAGTTTCTACCTTTATCTTTATTTTCAATCATTGCTACTTCAACTTTGCTGTATATTTTGCCTAGTGAGTAAAAAGTGCGTAAATTGTCAAATATTGAACAAGTCCCTGTGGATACGATACTTGGACTTCCAATTTATACTACTTGTACGACTTGGTACACTTGCCAATGCCGTAACAGTTTAGCATACATAGCTAGAAAACAAACTCATAAAAGAATGTAACATTGTAACCACTATAGTGATGGCCAAGCTCCTAAGTCCTCCTAACATATTCACTGCTCTCCGAGAATCTTAATGAAACCACTATATTCAACCCTCTTGCCACTGTCTTGACCACTGTGACCATTACCAAATTTGGTGTCCCTAGTGTTTTGACAACCTTGCTCGTATCCATGTTCATAACCAGTGTCATAGCCAGCCTTATAGCCATGCTCATAGCCCTTTGCATAGCCAGTAGTAGTAGTACTCTTGTATCCATGTTCATAGCTTTTTTCTGGCTGCTTCTGCTCCTTCATCTTCCCACCATTATGATTCCCTGCCTTGTGCTCTCTTTTGTTCAACTCATGGTTCTTACCCTTATGATCCTCGTGGCCAGACTCTCCCACATTATAATAAGCATGATCCCTCCATGGACATTGTTTCAGAGTTTATCAATATATATAGCACAGAGGAAAACATTACAAGGAGATCATAAGTGAATGATAACTAAGAAGGAAGCATATTTATATATATGACTGAATAGGTAATGCTGTCAAAAAAAAAAAACATACATGTACTTTTACTTTCATTTCATATTCATCTCAATTGTCTTCCTACTCTCTTTCTCTCCTTTTTTTATTTTATTTTCATCACAACACTTAATTATCACATGTATCACTTCTTCCTTCCACTCCAATATACCTAAAAATGTGGTTTACCTCTTTACATTTCTCCCTTTTCGATTTAAGCATTGTTTGATGATTAAACCTTTTTTTTAGTTTGGTAAAAGGTGCTACGAGGAAGACTGTAATTATAATTCGAGCATAAATTATTTTATTTTACATCACGTTTTTTATTTTTTATACACATCCTTGAACAAGTGCCTCCTCACCTCACACTCAGTCACTCAAACACTTTATTACATATAGCAAAGAGGTAAAGGGAAGGCTTAAAAAAAGTTTACATGAAATGAACAATTTGTAAAGAGATTACTTAATTTATATGAATAAAAAGAATAGACATTCCAATATTTAAACCACAAATATATTCAAAGATGAACAGGTTAAATGCAAATGAACCAGAGCATGCATCTTAATTTTACACAACTAGCTAGGGAATTGACAGCACATGTAAAATGCGAACCGGAACCTTTGCGCAATTGAGAGGTGAGGAATAAACTGAATACAAAGGTTAGGTTTAGGGTTTTTTCATAGCCCCCTTCCTTATCTTTGATTCTTTTAGGGCTTTTTCTTAAGGCACCTCATTTTTTTCTCGGCGCACCCCATGAAAAATAATTAGCCCCCTGATGAGACAATTCTACCCTTCTTCCCTTTTGGTTATTGAACATAACCCTCACCGGTGCATCCCATAACCACATAACCCTAACACCTCTCCCTTTCATTCCTTTTCCTTCCAGCGCCGCCGCACCCCATCTTCTTGCCAAACCTTCAATTTTTTTTGCTTCCATCCCCTCCCGCTACTCCTTTCGAGCACATCACACCTCACTGGAGGTGGTGCTTCTTGGTGGAGCTTTGTTGGCATCCTCTTCCTCCGCCATTGAAGCCATCCTCTTGTAAATTCCGGATTGGATAATCCGTAGTATAATGTATGGATTTCCTTTTCCGTAATGCAACATATATCAAGACTTATTACGGATTGGATAATCCGTAGTATATATACTATATATTACGGATATCCTTTTCCATAATGCAACACACACCCCTTTTGTGTTATTACGGATTGGATAATCCGTACTATATATAAAACCTATTACGGATTTCCTTTTCCGTAATGCAAGACACCTATTAGTGGTTTACGGATTGGATAATCCGTAGTATATATGGAACTCCGGAAAGCTATTATGGAATTCCTATTCCGTAATGCAACAATGTATTATATAATGGGTATTCCATAATACAATTCCGGATTTCGATATATACTCTGGATTTAATAATCAGTAATTAAGGGAAAATCTATAATTTAATTTTTAATTGTATAATTTCATTTGTAATTATATAATATGATATTTAATTTGTAATCCGTAAGATATCTAATCTAATTTGTAAGTGTATAATTTAATGTGTAATTGTATAATATGATATTTGATTTGTAATCCGTAAGAAAATAATTTGTATAATTTAATTTGTAATCCGTTAGAAATTAAAATTATATAATTTAATATGGAATTGTATAATTTAATATGTAATTGTATAATTTAATTTGTAATTGCATAAGATTTAACATAAATTAATTAGAATTGTATAGGACAAAATTTGTATGAGACAAAATTTGTATGTCATTGTTGTTATATACATTTAGACATCATTTAATTGTGGTTGTTATATATTTGATTTGATATATGTGCAGAAATGCCACTCACTAGAGGTGGGAGTGTCAATCCGTCCCAATGTGTGAGACCCATTGCATCTGCACAAAGGCACCGTGGACGAGTTGATGATGTTGTTCAGCATGAGGAGAATGAGGAGATAGAGCAACAGGAGGAGCCAGAAGTAGCTGATGTTATTGAGTTTGGTGGTGGGCCTGAGGACACATCAATCCTTACATTATATGTTGATCATGTAGCCCGAGATTTATGGCAGGGATTGGTATACATATTTCCATAATTTATTTTAATAAATAATACATGTTTTTTTTTTTGCATTGAAGAAGTTAATTTTAATTATTTATCATTTGTAATTACTTGTAAGATCGGGGTGAGTTAAAGGTGGTATCACACGGACGTAAATTGAGAGCCTTTGGCCCTCCACACGAGCAAATAAAGGATTTGGTGAAGGATTCTGGCTTATCCCCATTGATTGAATGTAGTTATGTAACTACAGATAAGGGATTGTTGTGTGCTTTTGTTGAGAGGTGGCATAAGGAGACCAACACATTCCATTTGCCCATGGGAGAGATGACCATCACACTTGATGATGTGTCGTCTTTGTTACATATCCCCATTGTTGGAGCTTTTTACAGTTACCCTCATTTGGATGCTTCGAGTGCTAATCCCGTGCTAAGGGCCAAGAGTCTTCACCCACCAAGGGCAAAGAGTCTTCACCCATACCTAGTAGTCCCGCAACTGCACGGTAGCCACAATGTCCATCAGCTTTGACATCAACAATATCCAATATATATGGATGCATAATTACATTAAATTGATCGATCATGGGAGGCTTCCTCTGGCGTGTTGTTTGCTGAGATGATCTTTTGGAATACTTCAAACTGGATGAGCTGTCATGTACATAATGTAATGTATCCACATGCTCAAAGTACGAAGAGTCACACTTAGTTGACCTTTCCAATTTGGCTGCACGCCCCTTTTGTGAACCCTTAGTCTTGACCTTCTGAGTAGGCGGACACATTGAAGTCATCTTAGGGTATGCAATTTCGCGAAGTTTGGTTTTTATAGTCAATTTCCCACCAATGTCAACCTCTTTAAAACGTTTAAGTATGACATCAACTTCTTGCTGCACAGACAATTCTGCATATTCCTCATTAGACCCTCATGTCATTAAAGCTTAGTCTGGTCCAAAAAATATGACCTGCGCTCAGTGGTATGCTACCCACGACATATCTAGCTAGTTCATGTACATGGGAGACCATGTGTGGTTCTTACTATGCATCCACAACGAGCACTATCAACACCAATAAACCTGACTCAATCAAACTCATCTGCAATATGATTCAACGCAAACCTTGAAACAAATCCGCACACTCTCTTATACAATGTCACATTGAAACTATGACCCACGACATTAATGCTATTCTCAAATGAGCCTTTTATTTCGGTATGTTGCAATATTATCAAGTTGTTCATGGCATCCCAACAATTACACAAGTCCCCCATGCCAGTTTGAAGCAACCTTTTTAAGCTCCAATGTGCAGACTCAACTCTAACAATAAATAAAGTTCTTGTTACAATCTTATACTTGCATATTTGTTTCAAAATTACATTATGTATAACAAATTCACATACCTGTTACTTGTTGTATTCCCTAAGTGCATAACTTTATTTGTCCATGTCTTTACAAATCTTTCCTTGTGAGGCAATAACCATGTATTTTTGACATAGTCAACAAAGAATATCCATGGTGAACAAAGAACTTCAAACTTTGTGACACAGTCTTCATACTTAGATTCAGTCGGACAATCTATAACACTACCCCATGCATCCATGACTTGGTCCCATGCCTCTTTGGGAGTCACGTATGTCTTGCACTTCGCTTTCACATTCTTGTCAATGTAAAAATGGCACAATATATTAGTAGACTCAGGAAACACAATTTTCACTGCATTCATCAAGGCTATATCTCTGTCAGTCACAAACACTTTAGGCAGTCCATCAAGTCTCCAAAAAAGTCCTCTCAGTCTCTCAAGTGCCCAAACAAAGTTATCTTGTCGTTCAGCCTCTAAATACACAAAAGCTGCAGAAAAGGTCAACCCAGTAGGCGTCACACCAACAATCTCAAGTAATGGTAGTCTATATCAGTTTGTTTTGTACGTACTATCCATCATAAAAACTATGTTAAACGCATTCACTAACTTCACTGCATCAGGACGTGTCCAGAAAATATCACGCATTACTTTCGATGTTTCATGGATTCTATGCCAATGAATATACATATCACGCTCAAGTAGGTTCATCAAATGTTGCATTTGTGTCCTTGGGCCTCTTTCACCATTCCGATATGCACTCCTTGCATTATATACTTATTTTATTGTAGTCACATTATTTTCATTGTGCTCTTTCAATGTGAGGAGAATATTTCTTGGTTTGACCATACTCTTCGTCATATCAACGAGCATTGTCTTCTCGTTAGATGTTAGACGACCAGTATATGGATGGCCAACCAATGTCTCAACTAAATCATAATTATGAGACCCACATAATAACTTCAATGTCCATCCTTCACCATTCTTAAGTGGTGTTCCTCTCAATCTAAAGGGACAATCACACTTTCTAGTCTCAGTCACCGTCCCCACTACATCTTTTTTCTTTGGCCTATACTTTCCACCCCTCTCACAACCCAACAAAACAAATGTCTTCCTTCCTGGTATCCCATTTGACGTGTCTGACCTCAAAATCACAATGACAAAACCCATCTTAAATGCAATCGCTCGAACCCATTTCAGTAACTCATCACGAGTGGGAAACACCTGCATAATAAAACATACAACATCAGTATGCCGATTCACCTTTCCAATTATGTCACTAACCAATTAAACAAAACAATTACCTTATTTGTGAATACAGCAGTACAATCATCATCTTTTTTAATGTCTAGTCCATATTGCATCATTATATCTTCAACCATTGTCTGATCAACATCCATGTCTACTTCATCCGACATCTTGCTCATATAATGGTCCTCCATAAAATCTAATATTTCAAAAAAAATAACACTCAATTGAATAAACATAAAAAATCATCCAACAAATTGCCCACATTGTTAACAACAATAATTTAATTATTATTAACTAAACAGGCATTATAAATACAATTTCAACTCATTGAACTTAAACAGGTTAATCACAGCAGATACAGCAGATACAGTTTCTTTTACAAAATTCCTAGCTATATTACGGATTGTGTAATCCGTAATGCAATTACAAGACTTACGGATTGTCTAATCCGTAATGTTGTAATTGCATTACGGATTGTGTAATCCGTAATGTATGTATATTGTAATATACATTACGGATTATACAATCCGTAATGCAATTACAACATTACGGATTAGACAATTCGTAAGTCTTGTAATTGAATTATGGATTGTATAATCCGTAATGTATATTACAATATACATACATTACGGATTACACAATCCGTAATGCAATTACAACATTACGGATTAGACAATCCCTAAGTCTTGTAATTGCATTACGAATTGTGTAATCCGTAATGTCATTTTACGGATTGCCCAATTCGTAATCCTATTACAATAATTACGGATTCAACTTTCCATAATGAATTGTTCACCATTAAAAAAAAATCCTTACCAGATGAAGAACTTGAACTGAAACCTCACCGTCTACAAAGGAACGAGGAGGAACGAGGATAACAGAAAAACCTATGCTACCTTCTTCACCTTAAATGGAAGCTTCGTCAAAGTAAATAAATCAACAATGAAGGCAGCAAACCGGCAACAAGAGAATGACAACGTGGAGGAACCACAAAGTAGTTGCAGTGAAGAAGAAGAATGGGGTGCGAATGAGAGAGAGGCGCAGTATATCATTATAATGAATAAGGGTATATATATATATATATATATATATATATATATATATATAAATTTATGGGGTGCACCGGAAAAAAACAAGGTGCCCTAAGAATTTTGAATGTGAACCACTGTTGGGCCTCCATTGGTCCAACAACCGCAGTCCAAAACAAAAACATTATTTATTACCTAATATTGTAAATATTCTGTTATTTGAATAGTAAAAATGTGAATTGTTTTCTATTTTTACTAATTATTCTAATTATTTTTTAATACTAATTTCATTTGTTGTGACTTTATTTTTTTGGTTATAAATAGATAATTTAATTTAATTTATATATGATTGAAGATATTATACTTTTTTTAATTATGATTTTATTTGAATATAGAAAACAAATTTTATTATCTAAATTCTAAGTATTATTTGATTAAATTTTTTTTTAAAATGGTAATATATACTATTGCAAGTTATTCGTATAATGCTAGTTCTTAAGCCCGGCCGTTATTTGATAAGATAAGAAAACATAAATCTGATTGACCAAGTAACAGAATTTAATTTAATATTTTAATAGTAGATGTCATCCGCACAGGAGAAGAGGGCCCAATCTCATGCAGGGGAGCCCAATTCTCTTACTAACTTATTTGTAAGAACCAAAAAAACAGAAGTTAATTTATAAAGATTATCAAGTATGACTGAAACTTTTGAAATAGCGAATATAAGTCAACATGTAGAAGATTCAATATCTAGACTCCTTTGTATACAACAGAGTCTCAGAGTTCAACTCACTATTTTTATAATTCATAAAGTTTGATTTATTGACTAAAACAAGATGACACTAATTCAGTAGTTTCAGGAGCTAAAACAAAGCAATCAGACTAAAATTAAATTGAACGTGTTTGTACATTTTTTTCATATATCTTAGAAACTACTTGATTTTAAATTTTCCTTTCCACCAGAAGTACATGTTATATGAATATGATGTATGAAGGGAAAATATATTGGAAGTGATCTTATAATGTTATATGGTTATATTGACAAGTTAGTGTATGTTTTCTTTGTCAGGAGTGGATATGAAACTGAATATATTGACATGAGTAATGAGTTCTGTTAGCCAATTTTTCCTTAGCAGAGGCTCGTTGGGTGATCTTATAATCAATTAACTTAAAAATGAAAACGCAATGTCTGATAACTTACTCTATTGATCCAGTGAAAGCATGGATCATCGAATCTCCTTCCTGAAGAACACAAGAATAGCAAATTAGCAGCAATAGTTATTTAAAATGAATAAATACTAACAAGCACTTATAAATAATAAGGATATCAAATTGGACAGTAGCAGGGGAAGAATTATATCATAATCCCACCTTCTAGAAGTTTACAAGTGTCTTTTGATCATATTCGCATTGTCACTCCAAATACCACTTTTTTTTTACAGTTTTTTAGCAGTTCTCATTTCTGTGGACCAATGCAAAAAAGACTGCACCCAAAGGCGTTTTGTAGTAAAGGTTGGGTTGAAACTAATCTTTTTTAAAAGCAAAGACTGGACCCCAAAAGAAAAGAAAGAAAAAACCAATGTACAAAGGATGATTCTTCAATCAGGTCACTGCGATAATGTATGATTAATTAATGATATCTCCTGAAGAAGGCAGCGGAATTTAAGATATTTATTTATATTTATGATTTCAATAATTTTTTTTGAAGAAATTACATATTTTTATTGTTAAATAGTAATTATTTTCTTGTTATAGGAGAAATGTTATTATTACTACTATACTTTTTTTTTGTAGGAATTTTAATTTATTCATTGTTAATATAATTCATATTTTTTATTTTAGAAATTATTAGTTTTATTTTATTTTAATGCTTTAGGATCACTAAATATTTCTAATATATTTTTTAAAATGTTATTCCTTTTATAATCACCCCATTTTTAAAAAAAATAAATTAGTTGACTATTTTTTGTATACCATAATTTATAATTTAATGAAAATAGGAGTGTTCATTTTCCTTTCCACTCTCATTTGCATTCCTTTCCGGTTCTTTAATTTTATGTATAAAATATATCACGCTATTCAACTGAAAAATTATTATGCTTTGATGTGTAATTATCTTGGCATTTTTATCCCTTTAAAAATTAGCTTGCCTAATCCTCTAACTATTTTGACTAATTTGTAGAAATATATAGGCCAAACCTTTTTTCGGCATTAAAAAGTATATGATTCATTAATTATTTTAATTGAAATGAAAACAATTTCTAAATATGACGTATGAACTAAGAATAATAAGCAATAAAAATGACTCGACTTTTTTTGAAAAAAAATCAAAATTAATTGCTGACAAATTAATTTAGGACTCAACAACCATTGACTCTTAAATAGTTAAATTAATCTTTCAACAACTTTTAATAAACATTAAGTTTCTTTACTTAACCATAGATTTAAGTGTTTTCATTAAGCAGATTGAGTATAAAAAAATTTATATAATTTAAAAATATTCAATATTTTATAAACTAACTTTAGAAAGTCTGAGACAGCTCTGCTTCCAATTTGGTTCTTTGTCCTGTAGTTCTAAGAAGAGAAGAATGTGGCTTTTGATATAGAATGTGGTTGTATGGTAAATTTGGGAATGCAGGAAAATGATCTTTCTCATACTGTGGTCAGGATTCAATTCAATTATTGGATCGTTCGTGGCAAAATCTAGCGAAGGACCATACCTTTTTTTTTTTTTTTTCTTTTCTGATTGGTGTATTAACCCAAGAGCTTGTATACAATGTTGCAGTAGTTTTAAATCTCTGCTATTGATGGGTGTTGCTATTTGGTTTTGGTTTTGAATGTTGATATTTGGTTCTGGCTTTGATGTTATACTAATTTTCTGGCCCTGGTTTTGGTGCTTCGGTTAGCATTTCTGAGTAGATTTGCCTTGAATGTTTATGCAATTGGTGCAATCTTTTCTTGGTTGGCCCTTTATGTATGAAAATTCAAATGACTTGTAGAGGTTCTCAGTTTGTATGAGATTTACATATGATATACTACTTTTTAGAATATATAAGTGAGTATTGGTTATAAAATTACATGCATATTAATATTTAATTTATCTAAAATTTGACATACATGATTATTTAAATAATATTATGTAATTTAACAGTTAGATTTATGAATTTTGTAATCAAGAAATAGTTATTAAAGAGAGTAAGTGTAACAAGACTTAATCCTACCATATGTAAATCCCTTTTCTCTCCTCACATTCCTTAAAATGAAGGGGTAAAGTAAGGTCTTATGGGTTGGTAGTAATTGATTGGCAACTAAGTAAGTCATGGAATGTCTTTGAACATAAGCAGGAACTAAAGTGCATGGCATAATTATTTGCGAAAACTAAAAACAGCAAGCAAGCATAGGTAGCTTCACTTGAAGACAACCAATAAGTCCAAAATAAGTGACCAAATTAATTTGACCTGTGTAACCCCTTTAGGATTCTGGTTTTCCACGAAGATAGTACTAATTACTAATCAATCAAAGTGGTCCTGAGGCTACCTTCAAGTTCAATGTTTCTTTGAATTTCTTCAGTTTCAGAGAGCCTTCTTTTTCAGGTCAGATATCAATCTATATCTAAGAGGGGTACCTACGAAGAGTAGGTGGTCTCGGCATCTATTGGTTTATTTTCATACAAGGACTGAAGGACATTCATTCGGCTCCCTGTTTTTGGAGACAAAGCAAGGACAATGCATGGCCCTGGACTCGGAAAAATTCGTCTGAAATCAATGGAACCTTTCCTTGCTGTTAGTAATAACCAAAGGGGTCTTACTGTCTTGATTCCTTTGTCTAATTTTTTTTATTTTATAGACTATATTATTCTCTACTAAAAGTAATTTTATTTGAGTTGGATATAACATTATGAATGACAAAAAAATTTCTCCAAATATTTAATGCATATGCATGTCTAAGTTTTGGAACTTGTATGTTTATTTTATCAAATTGATATTCTTTAATTGTTGCAGTATTGATAAAAAAAAAAAAAAAAAAAAAAAAGGAACGTGACTAACGCCGCAATCTTTGAATATTATGAAATTCAACAATAAGAAAATGACAACAAAATGTCAAGTTGTCAGTTTTCATTTACTAGTACGTATTTGTCTCTCTTCAGTTAAAAACATTCATTTACTACTATCCTTCGTTAATTTCCTTATGCAAATACTAACTAGTATATTTAGGACACTGACTAAGAAATTAAAAAGAAAAATATTTTTTATTGGAAGACAGAAAATTATGTTATCCATGATTTTTTTTACGTTCTCCTAATTTCATAATAAATACTTATTCTTTTTAATTTCTTAATTAGGACATTGGTTAGTGAGAACCATTTCCTTAATATCTCATATTAATTTGTATTGATGGTAATTGATCTTGATATATGCATTCATTAAATGTGAGTAAATATGTTTGGTAAATTTACATGGAAAAGAAAGCATAGTGATGAGTTTGTGGCCTCATGTAGGCATATATAGTCTGATCAATATCAAGTATGATCATGCATGTCATCATGAACCTTAATGCAGAGCTAGCTCGCAGTAAACGGCACCCAAATCGAGCAAATTTATTGACTTGTAGAGGGCATGCAGTATTTGGAATTATTGCTTGCCAGCATGATCACATGATGCTCATCATGACACCGATTCCATTCCTTGATTTACGACTTTGTATTTGTTAGTATTCTATTTGATCGATATCGATTTTCTCTAGTTTGATTTGGGATATTGCGATTCTATACTTTATGTTAGTTTGATCGGGGATATTGCGATTCTATGATTTATATTATGTATTCTTTCATTGATGGAGTTCTACCAATTTTACATAATCGTGACTGTATTTGTAATTGTAATTTTGACTCTGATTATTTTAGCTGTAATTTTGTTGTTAATTATAAATAAATTTTTTTATTATTCTTAAACATGTGGCTAGGGGTTAGACTTGTGTATTGAAAAGTAATATTAAGATAAGTCAGTTTCTAAAATGAATATATATTAGTACTAAGAAGAATTAGTTTCTGACTTCTAGAAGATACATTAGATTCAAAAAAAAAAAATTTAATGAGAATGTATAAAACAACAAAATTTTAAAAAAGTATATATATTCATTCTAATTAGATTAGAAAAAAAAAAAACAAAACAAAACATGTTTAGTCAATATGTATGACATGAAAAAGACAAATACATTTCTATATAGATGTTACACTATCAAGGGGTGTTTGGTAGGAGATAAGTTTTTTCATGCCCGAAAATCATGAATCCTGTGAATGATGATGTCTGGGAATTAATAAAATAAGTTTGGTTAGTCATAAATATTATTGTGAATATTTATATAAATTACCTGGAAATCAAAGAGTTATGAGGTATTTTTACCCATTACTTTAACTATTTACTGTATTAAATAATATATAATAAAAAATAACGTGATATTTTTACTGCTGTAAAAAAAATTAACTCAGGAAAGTTAGATTCTCACCTCCCTTGATGGTAGGGGTGGGAATAGGCCAGGCCGCTCGATAGGGGCCTATGGCCTAGCCTACATCAAGCACAGGTCAGGCTAGGCTTTTTCATAAATAAGCCAGGCATAGGCTTTTATAAAAGCTTATTTGATTAAAAAGACTAGGCTTTAGGCCATTTAAAAAGTCTTTTAGGCCTAACAAGCCGGCCTATTTAAGAAAATATAAATTATAGTAATATTTTATTAGTATTATTATTATATTAAAATTGTTATAATGTATCAAAATCATACATTTGTTTACCTTTTAAAAATATTACGAATGTTGACATACATAAAGAGTCAAACATATAAGCTTATTGAGTGATAAATTTATGTTTTATTTAGGCTTTAGAGAGCTTGTTACAAATTAAGCTTTTTAACTAAGTTATCTTGAAAGTAATAAACTTATCATATTAACGTGTTAGACTTGCCTCTTATAAAATTTATTTCGCCTATTTCCACCTTTGTTTCATGCTTTGAATAATAACATTTTTTATTTTTATAGATTATAATTTGGTTTACATAGAGTTTTTCTCAATAGTCTATGAGTCTACTGTTCTATGTAAAGAGAAGTTAAACTTATATAAAAGTTTTAATATGAAATAGGCGTTTAAGTAGGCTAACAGGCCAAGCTAGGCTTTCAAATAGGCTAGGCCCAGGCCTAAAAACAAAGCCTATGACGGATAACAGGCCAGGCTCAGGCCTTGAATTTTTTTAAACATGCTAGGCCTATTTAAACAAAGCATTGTTCGGCCTAGCCTATTCCCACTCCTACCTAACGGGAATGTTTTTGCAGGAAAGTGAGTTAAAAATGATTCCCAACTTGAGTTAGATATTTTTTTTCAAAATGTGTACCAAACTTGGAAAACTAAGTTTCCCAACTTATGATTCCTAAGAAACTAAAAACTTCTCCTCTACCAAACGCCCCCTATATGTAAAGAGAAAAATGTCTTTTGTTAATTTCAAGTTGATTCAATGATTCTTGATGATTATTCTTCAAGTATTTTTTTTAATGTTTAAATGTCAAAGAAGGAACACTACATCAGCTGAATGTCATGATTGTCATGTATTTTTGCATCGTTATCTCCCACTTTATGTTGCAACATTCTAGGGAAGAAAGTTTGCAAGGCAAACCAATTAAACTAGGTTTCTAGAGAGTTATGGTCAAATGCAACGAATTTGGATAACTTGGACTCACTTTTACATAACAACAACTGTAATCCTGTGAAAGTTACAAAATTGCAATGTCAATTGCTTTCTTTATTCTTTGACATAATGATCTCAGTTTATCTATCAACTTGTATTAGAAGAGATAAAAATTGCCATGCCAATGCAATATCATTAGATATATCTTATTAAAATATTTATATTAGGTAAAATAAAGATTCGTTTGTTTAAACTTAAAAAGAATAATTATAAAAATGTATAAAAATTATTTATGTTTTAGAGATTTTACAAAAAAAATTACTTGTATTTTATATAGTTATTAGATTTGTATAAAGCTCTTTTTATTTTGAAAGGTGGTTATAAATTTTTTTGGTTACCATGTTATTAGTACGAAGTATCCACCGGCTTTGTCGATGACTAATCTCCGTCGGGGAACCTAACTGGCCACCTTTAGTGGGGTTCTCCTCTCCCAATCACGTTTTTTCCATTCACAAGACTCGAACCCTGGGATTCTCCCCTCCCAACCACGTTTTTTTCCATTCACAAGACTCGAACCCAAGACCTTACTTAAGAGAACTGAGTCCAATACCACTCGGACCAACGATTTTTTGGTAAGATGGTTATAATTTTGGCTTCTTTTAGAAGATATTCAAACAGTTAATTAAGATAATAAAAATTTCAATCCACTAAAATTGGCCTAATAACGAGATATTGGAGTATATATACAAAAACTTAAGTTCAATTTCCATTGCTGTCATTGTACACTAAATAAAAAGATAATAAAAATTCTATTTTTTTAGATTCTAACTTTCTCGAAAAGCTTAAACAAACACACTAAAATGTCTTTAAAATATGAAACTCGACTGATTTTCGAATAAAAAACAACCATAAACAAGGTGAAAATTGCATGAAAAATGAGTTTTACAAGTAATCAGAAAATAATTTAATATTAAATTTTTCAATTTTTTTATTGTTCGTTGGATTCATTTTTAACACAATTTTCACTATGTTTATGATCTTTTTTGTTCGAACATCAATAGGATCCTATAATTTTCATATACGTGAATCTAATCAAACAAGTTTTGCATCTCGAATCAAACAAAAAAGGTTCAAAATCATGTCCTAAAATCGAAAATGATCATTATTTCGGAATGACCACTCATTTTGAAAACATAAATGACTAAATTAAATCTTTTAAAAGATAAGGAAACAAATTAAATATAACTGAAAATATAAATGACTAAAAGTGTATTTTATCCAAAATTAAGGGTCTAACAACATTCTTTTTTAAATGGAAAATGTTTTGTAAATACAAAATTGAAACAATAAAAAAAAATTGTCCTCTTTCATTTTGGAGTGCATGTATTTTTAAAATATGTTTACGAAAAGGATAAAATAAGTAATTGAGAGATAGAGACAATTATATATACGATGTCACATACACGTCTAAATTTCACATTTCTTATAATTTGTCGATTAATGTCACAATCATTTATTAGAAGCTTCATCATTGCTATTCTATGGTCGTGCTGAATAGAAGTAGAAGAATTACAGAATCTTTCTAAATACAAATCCACTAACTTTATTAGTCCAACTCGCTCTTTATATGGTTCTAACCGAGAGCAAGGTAGTTAACTAACATTTGCCTTAATGGTAAAAGGTGAAAACCGAATAAGCAAAGTCTCTGTTGTGTTTTTTTGGTGGATTCCCACACGAGCCATGGAAACTTTACATACACCATCAACATTCCTCATGTGGTTAGGGACAACAATGCTCGATCACAAATGAAGAAGAAACCAAAACCCCTTTGAGACTTGATCACTTGCATTTTTCTCTTTTCCCCCTTTATCTTGGAACAGAAGTTGTCTAACTCTGACTTGAATAGAATAGAATAATAATGGTTACTTTCATGATCTCACTATATATAAAATGGCTCGAAAGAAACCTCTTTTCTTTAGTGATGAAATTAACATACATAGATGTTAAAAGAGACCATATCCCGATGCGATGCGACAAAGTGAGGGAGGAGGGTCCAGCTAAAAATTTTACTTGAGGGGAAGGGACAAAGTTTGGACCACCATGGCGATTGAGTAGTCAGAGTCATGAGGCACAAGATGGGAATTGCAAAGAAGGACACCAAAGTGTGGCACCTAAATTATGGGTATCTTTTGAGATTTTGTGTCACCGATGTGAAAGGAACTAGAGAAAAACCCCCACCAGAAGAGATGGATGGACTTATCACACAATACATGAGGTGGGCTAAGGAAAGAAAAAGAAAAAAAAATTAAGGTCAAGATATTTTCAAAGCTTTTTTCTTGTCCCCCTTTTATTACTTTCTTCTTCTTTTTTTTTTTTTTTTTGAGATCATGCTTTAAACCTCTCTTGGGTCTACAAAAAGAGCTCTTGTTGGTGGGGTTTTGGTTAATTCATGGAACTTGTTATTTGTCCCTTCATTTTTCAACGCCTTTATGCACCACAAGTCCTCCGGGCATGAGAGCAATTTCCAATGTGGGATATGGTGGTTGAGCTCATCTCTTCCTCCAACTTCAGTCACTATGATCTTGCAATTCTCATCCTTGGACTCAGCAGCCATGTTGTGCACAAATTGGCACAAGGCCCTCACTAGCTTCCCTGAGAATGGCCCTTCATGGTGCACCCCATACATGAAATAGAACCCAAACGGGTTGAAGAAATCAGGTATGGTAGGCAATTTCAAACATGGGAAGATCTTATCAATCAACCACCAACTCTTGGTGCATACCAAGCAAGAAAAAGGTGCTTTCCCTAGCCTTAGCTTGAAAATCTCCCCACTGTTCCATACACTAAGCATGGCCCAACTATTTGGGACTTGTCCATCTGACCCAAAATCACCCCAAGCAATATCTCCTTTGAAATAGGCCACCCATGTCCCCAAGCTCAGCTTGTTCCTAAGTATATTGCCTATGTCATTGGGGAAGAACTCTGTGGACCCCATGAATCTTCTATAGAGGTACTCAGCTTGGTCAACCTTCAACCTGGCTATCTCAATGTTGGATGATATTTGAAAGCAATGATGGTTCACAGGGTTCACAAGAATGGCTGGAGTCCTAAACTTGGTGTAGCCAAACTTGTCCATGAAGAGACTCACTGAGGCATGGTTGTCTTTCTCTGTTGCCATATATGCATAGTCCACATCCTTGGAAGTGAACCATTCCTCTAGCCTTCTCACAAGGCTTGAGCCAATCCCTTTTCTCCTATGATGGGGTGATACCCTTAGGCCAAGTACATACCCCACCTTTGCCAAATCCTTTGGAGGATGGCCATGAACCGTGACCACTTTTATAGACCCTTGAATGACACCAACCAATTCATTGTCCAACTCTGCCACCTACCACCAAATTGAGAGCAGTAGTTAGTGGTGGACATGATGATCAAACAAGAAGAATAAGAAGCTAGAAGAAGAGAAAGATTAACTTGTGGTGCATATACATAATGAGAGAAAAAATAAAAAAAAAGTTGGGAAGCCATGAAGTTAGTGCCTTATAGTGGCATAGTGTTGTGCATCACTTACCAGCATCATGTACATGGGACTGTTCCGGATCCTACAAATGGGGTCACCCATAGTGTCTGTGAAGAGAAACACGCTTTCTGATGGCCCTACCTCGCATCTTCTCTCAAGATCTTCCACTTGAGCCCTATCAGATTGCCCCTCATACCTTCTGATTCTGAATTTGTTGAATTCCATGCCCAAAAGAAAAAAGAGAGATTTAGAAGGGAACTTAGTTAGAAGGGAGTTTGATGTGTGATGAGATGGAGTGAAATAAAAGTAAAAGGGAATTGCTCAAAGCTTAAGAAGGTACACAAGATACAAATAGCAAGACATGGTGCAACCAACGAGAAGTAACACAAGTACTACAACAAGAATGGTTTGGCAATTGGCATAGACTTCATTATGATAATGATTTATATGCAGGGGATAGAAAGAAAAACAAAATACAAAAAATTACAAAAAAAAAAAAAAGGAGGTGGGAAGAGAGAGAAACAAAGAGAGAGGTGGTAGAAATAGAAATGGAAAGAGAGAGATTGGAACTTGGTTGGGAGAATGTTCTTTATCAGAATCATCAAATAACCTAGGCTTCAATAATAATAGTAGACAAAAGTTAGATTAATAATGGAATGTGTTTTTTGTCTCTAGCTTTTTGTGTCCACTCCTCGTATATATAAAGGTTAAGGTAATGTTATTCTTAGAAATATATATATATATATATATATATATATATAAAATTAAAATTTCTCACATAACCTTATTTTATTATTGATCTCTCTCTCTCTCTTTTTTTAAATTATCCTTCTTCATTATATTTTTAGTGATTTACTATCCCTTAAATTGAGTTGTGTGAGGCTCAAATTATGTCAAACAATCATTTTCCAATTTCCATAGCTTAGTTAATTAATACAGTACATTATATATTCATATCTCTACATATCTATGTTTTTTTGTGTGTATCCACGTTAGGTTAACCTCAGGCTCACGCACGCCACGGTGCACGCTTATGGATTTGTGATTTCGTACTGCGCTGACGCTGATTCGTTAGTCAATTCAATTGATTACGAAACTATACAACAAATCTGCTCTATCCTTTTAATAAGAGTTGTATTTTAATTTATAAAATTAAAGATTAAAATTAAAAAATTATAAAAAAATAAAACGACCCATCAAATATTAGAACAAAGTTTACCATGATCAACATGTAAATACTATATATAAACCACAATTGAATGCATAGATCATCAATTGATATGATATTATTTCAGTTTAATCAATAATTTTAAGTTTTAATTTTAAATATATAATTGCATAAATACTTAAAAAAATTATTGTTTATAATAATTTTAATTGACTCGAAGTTAATTATCTTTCATATCTGTTTAAAAAAAAAAAACTTTATATAAACTATATAGCGCCTGACTGCAAACCTGCAATTTTAAACTTGATCCGTACAAGTCGGCAGGTCATTGAATATCTTTGAGAAATGAGAATCTAATCATGAATTAACCATATTTAACAAGACCTATTCATGAATTAATTAATCATTAATCAATCAATCCTATACAAATGAGAAGAACTAGCTAGCTAATTAAGTGCACCGTGTTCACCGTACAAAGCGGTGTGTTAGCTAAAGAAACATAATTAAGTGCAAGGATTCATTTATTAATTACACATGATGGGATTAATTTAATTTAATTAGGCTTTAGTTAGCCTTTTGGGATTGGCGAATGTCCTTATCGGATTAACAATGTAACACTGGAGGCTTTTTTTTTCCCATTTTGCAGTGTTATTTTATTTGAGATATGTTTCTGTCTGTGTTGTGTGGCCGTGGGTGGCCCCTTTGTCTTTAGACATTAGATTCGAAAGTGAAAGTTAAACCCCAC
The DNA here is from genome assembly GCA_026413185.1 of Pueraria montana var. lobata. Taxonomy (NCBI): domain Eukaryota; kingdom Viridiplantae; phylum Streptophyta; class Magnoliopsida; order Fabales; family Fabaceae; genus Pueraria; species Pueraria montana. The sequence continues at coordinate 53,166,338 of CM048655.1, forward strand.
TAAACCCATGCTTTGTTTTAGGCTAATTATGATTTTTTTAAATTATTGAAAAGGTTGCCCTAAATTCCTAATGTAGTGCATGACTGCCACCACGAACCAAGAGTCACTCCGATGAACACAAAAGTAACTTTAGGAAAAACCTCATCTCGGTTGGGGGCATGCCCAAATTTCAAAATAGTAGGTCTCATGAATATAAATCTTTTAGAAAGTGAAAACTCGAAGAGTTATGCTCAAAAAGCTAAGATCCTCGCTTGATTTAAAATATATATATATATATATATATATATATATATATATATATATATATATATATATATAATCATAATCTCTCAAATATTATTAAAAGTTGTGCTAAATAATTCCTAAATATTAAAAATTTCTTCAAACTGATCCCTAAACTTACTTAAATACATCAATTTAGGGACTAATAATGTGTTTAAATATCGGTTGAAACTTTGTGGATTCTGCAAATTTTGTAGACACATTCGATGTGTCTAGGAACGTGTGAAATATATGACAAAATAATTATACATACACACACTAAATTGATGATATTAAGTACTTAAAGGATATTAGTTTAAGGATTATTTAAGATAAAAAATAATGTTTGAGAGATGAAATTGGTAGTTTATTGTCAATAAGGTCTAGAATAATTGATAGAATACTAAGTTTTTTAAGTATGTTATTAAAGATTCATTTTTAAATCATGTAAATAAAGAAGACTTTGTTAAAAAAAAGTAAAACTTACTTTAATTATCTTTACATCTAAAAAGACTTAATCTTCAATTATTACTTGGGAGATATCTTGGTGGAGGAAAAAATTGGTGGTTTATTGAATAAAATAATATTTGTTATGTCGTCAAAGAAAAAAATTACCGTTTAAATAGGAGGTTCTTTGTGGTGCGTGATAGTGTGTAAACACTGTTACACTGTGATGATTAAATTGACCAAACCTTATGCTACTTTTTCTGACACGTTCTTACTGCTTCAGACTGTGTCTGTATTTTGTTTCTCACAGTCTTGCTCCTGAATGAGCTGGTTTCTTCTGTTACAGTATCTATATATAAACTTCGGCATAGTAAATTATTGGTATTTGAACTAATAATTAACCAAGTTTTTAAGCCCCAATGGCCAAATCTCATATTTAAAAACTTATGAAGTTTATTTTAATTAAAATGGACAATCTAATACCAGTTCAACCCATTTTAGGACCTTGCTTTAAACAGTTTCGCTAGCTTGTAGCTGGCAGTTCTCACCAAGGATAGTGATGCTGAAGATTAAAATTCAATTTCCTCCACATCTTATGCTTTGATTTTCCCATAAAAAATATTATAATAATCTCCCACCTTAAAATAAAAAAAACCAGCGTAGTTAAGCAATTCAAATGTGCACGTTGAAAGTGTCAATTGCTGAAAAAGGTTTGTAGATTTTTTCTACTGCAATGATTAGTAAATTTGGAATATTTATGGCCTCTTGTTTGATGAAATAGTAAAGAGTGATTATAAGTATACCATTACTTTTTCTTCTATCTTATTTTCACCTTTTTTTTTTCTTTTATCTCTCTATTTATCATCATGAAAGATAAAAAAAATGAAGTGTACATTTATCATTATTCACTAGTAAAACACAAAATATGACCTAGACAGTTTTCTGGGCACATTCATTAGTACCGGTGACCTCTATTATCTCGTATTTAAGAGATTGGTCAAAAGGTAAGGAATGTTAATAGTTACTGAACCAAGACCAACTTTGCTCAGGAAAGGACAGTGCCAATCAAAAGCTGGACCATACTACCTTATATACTTAACTTGATGAATTTGGACTCATAATTATAGGTGGAAAACAGAAAGTAAACGTGCAATCCAGGTTATAAAATAATTTTAGTTTTATAAATGTGGATTATATACTTATATTAGGGTAGACAACTCTCTTTTTAAATTCTGTTAAAGATTTTAGTTAAAATAAAATTTTCAACGAAAGGACATAAATATGGCGCCTGAACATTTATTTTTTAAAAAAATTATTCATAATACTTACTAAATAATCAACAGGTCATTGGTCTAAGTGAAACTAAATTCAGATTCCTTAAGCAAGATTTTGAGTTCAAACCTTGTAGATAAAAAAAATGTAGTTGAAAAAGAAGACTTAACTAAAGGTGATCAGTCAAATTTTTCGACAGAGATTAGTCATCGACAAAATCAGTAGATAATTCACACTAATAACACGGTGACAAAAAAATAGTACATTAATACTAGCTCAATATATATATATATATATATATATATATATATATATATATATATATATATATATATATATATATATATATATATATACCATCTTTTAAAATTAATCTTTATTTAGATCTTATTCATTTGTAGTCTATATAAAACAATATAGTTTTAATTCTTGTTAAAATACAATTTTTTTTTACAATTTTTAAAGATTAAAAATAAATAAAATTAAATAGAAACTAGAAAATTATATTTTCGAATAGAAAGTGACTTTTCATATAGGTTGTTGTTACAACTCATGTAAAAAAAAGTCTTTTTTTTAAAAGAAAAAAGAAGAATAGCACAAAATATTATTTCCCTAATATACAATATTCCAATAATCACAAATACAGAAACAGAAACAGTGCATTACAACTTGATTTCATTATTATAAATAACACATTTATATATTAAAATACAAGTGCAATTTTTTATTATAATGACTTTTTTTATAGGCAAAAATAATTTTATTGATATCCTATTATAATGACTAAACTGAAAAACATACCTTTTAATTTTCGTTTGACCTAATATAAATTCAATTTTTCCCTCTAATACAACTTTCTTTCCTTTTGTTCCACATTTTTGTTATTATAAATCCGTACTTGGATAATATTTATTCAAGTTTAACAAAACTGTCATCATTGTTTTGCACACTCTAGATTTATAATAAACGAAATGTGAAAGAAAAAGGGGAAAAGAAAATTATCTTGGATGAAGGAATTAAATTTTATTAGATTAAACTAAATAAAAAGAAAGAAAACTATGTACATTTTCTCAATTATTGCAACGAACAAATTTCTTGCATTCAGCCCATATAATAAAAAAGAGAATGATCATGATCTCTTTAATCCTCTAAAGTCTAAACTTATATAAATGTTATTCCTTTCATCTTTTAAAGATATTTGTTATTATGCAGTTCTTCAATAATAGAAAACGATATAAAATTCAGTTTTCTATTTACAAATTATGACATTAAAAGACCAAGTTGATATTGTTTTCAATAATCAAAGGAGTAGTTGAATAGATATCAATCTCCTACGGTTTAGGAAATAAATTATTGTCAAATGTTCAAATAACGAAATCTGTCATTTTATTTTATTAAAATGCTAAATGAATGTCAAAATTCTTTAAAGAAGCATATTAATAATACTTGTATCTTTGAATGATTGAAATAGGGGTTCAGTCATCTAACATTATACATGTCCATTATACATGTTGGCTGAGTGGTGTAATAACAATAGTTCAAATTCTAAAATGATCATTTTATAGACAAATTTTTTTTTCTAACTACCACTTTGGTTTGAGTTTGAATAAGAATTGCGTCTATTAACAAAAAAGAGTGTTGGCTGGGGTGATGGATACCCTCCGAGACTTGTCGTATTTATAAGCAATGGATGATTTAAGTTATGAAGTGGCGTGTAATTAGGGATGAAAAATAACTAATTCAATTCGAGAAAAACCAATTTAATCCAAAATTTAATTTAAATTTGGAATGAATTATTTTATAATTAAAATTCAATTTGTTTTAAGTTCAAGAATTTTCAATTCAATAACTAGTATAAATTAGATGAGGTAAAAGTTAAATATTGATATAATTTCATGTATGGATTGATTTTAATTTTTTTTAGTCCCTTCGATGTATAGAATTGAAATTATAGTAAAATTATAAGTTTATTTCAATTTTGTCCGAAATAAAATTAATTTAAAACCATAATTCTTTTATTTAAGTTATGTAAAGAATTAGAGCACAAAATTATAATTTTAAGTTGAATTTAAATTTCATTTCAATAATCTTAATTAGGGATGATTATGAGTGAATTACATGAAATTAATGTGAATAAAGAAAAAAAAATTATCTGTAAGTGACTGTCATAATGGTTGCTAAGAAGTGAAGGGTGTCTAAAAATAGGATTGGTAATGAAGGGAAGAGAGTGGTGACAACAATTACAATAGAGATAATGGGAGTGATGGTGGTGAGTGGTGACAATATTAATCATTCATGTGTCAGTTGGGATGAGTTAGAAATTGTGATTCAAATGATAATTAAACATTATAAATATAAAATAAAAAAATTAATTATATTATAATTTCATATAATTAAATCTTTAAATTGTATTTCTAAATCCAAAAGGAAAAAGTTTCAAACGTTACTATTTAAATTTCAAAGTCTAATTTTAATTTCAAATCTCAACATCTTTTTTTCATATCGTGTTCATTTTATTTCATTCCATTTCTCTTATTAAATGTGAATAAACATTGAAGAGTCAATGTCCGGTTGCTGTGAGGTGTATATCAAAAGGAATATAATAATTTTTTAAATATTAAGGTAGTTAGATAATTTATTTTATTCACTCTCATTTTTTAAATATTTGTTTATATTAAATTTATATAGTACAATTATACCGAATATTCAGATTATAGATTTTTATATATTTTTTATATATGCATCAGAGGTGAGGTTTTTTTTTTTCTTTTTTGGGGTAATGACAGGCGTGGTTGCTTAGGAGTGGAGTGGACTGGGGAATATCGTCAAGAGAATATTAATACTCCTCGCAGCATATTTAACTAAATATTTTAGGATCTTCTTTATTTTTGGAAATTTTGATACCCACATTTGATTTGTTTGTCGAATATATACTTGCTTTGACCCAAGATTCAGAGTGTACTAGACCTCACAATTCGTGAAACATTTTTTTTTTCTAGAAGATAAAATTAAAAAATAAGTCGGTGGAATTATGGAAGATTATTTTATTTTTGTAAGCAATATTTTCTTTATACTAATTATTTATAGGCCTCACAATGCACAAGCAAAAATGGATGCATGCAGATAATTGAGAAGCTGTTTGGTGTTTGCGTAGTCTGTTTTCTCTACTGTGTTAATTAATTTCAGCAAAACAGTCACAGAGCTATTATCACATAGACAATATGGTTCCAGGTGTGATGCTCATTTTGCATGCATGCACCTTGTACAAATGTTTTCGATATTAAACAAAATAGATTAGAGCAGTGGACCACAAATTAGAATATGTTTCAAATTCAATGCAATAAAATAAATTAGAAGTATGATTAATATTTATTCGGCGTTAAAATATTAATCATGTTTCCAGGTGTTAAAATATTTCAATTCCTCATCACAAACACAAATGTTATTTTACGAGTACGTTGGATTTAAATCCAATTATATATAATTAATCCCTAACTATAATCACAAATATTGAAACCGGTCCAAACTCTACTTGAGTTGGATCACACTCGAAAACTGATAAGTTCTTATTTTCGTTTTATCTTAATAAAGCTGATCTTCTCCCGTTTCAATAGTTGATTTACCTTCTTCAAGCAACTAATAATAAGAGTAGATTTTACCGCCGCAAATTTGCATGAAAAGTGTCAATACTTGGTTAATTTATAACATGCATGGAACTATCCAAAAAATGGCACCACCAAATTATCTGCATGGCTTCTCTATTTTTTTAATATATGTCTTCTCTCCATCTCTGCATCATATCATATGCATATCAATCTTAGACATAGACTATTGGTTTTTCTGCAGAGTATTTAACCAAACTTCCTTTCTTTTTCTTATTCCTTTTTTTCTTTTCCACTCATACTTTAACTAGTGTAATGGCTTGCAAGCGAAAAAAACAGATGACTAAATTAAGCTTGTGCACAGTTATTAATCAAGCTTATGTAAAGTTGATAAATAGCATATGTGAATAACAAAATATAAATGTGAAAAGTTGGGTGTTTCTCTTTTTTGGACTATATTTCTGTATCTTATGTACTATTTTGGTTAGTTTTTGACCCATATTGTGCTTAAATCTCTATTTTTTACTTAATAAAATTTATATTTGCCTTTAAAATAAAACATTATAATATGTACATATTGTTTTATATATTTGATGGTTTTATCTAGCATATTATCTTATATATATATATATATATATATATATATATATATATATATATATATAATAATAATTTAATTAAAATTATAATTTTTTATATTTTTATTAATTTGTAAAAAAATAAAGTTAATTTTTAAAAAATTATATGTAATTTTAATAAAATAGTATTTTTGTCATTTGAACATAATTTATATTATCATTATCTAGTTTATTATATGGGTCTACCAAATATAGGATTGGATTAAAGTTTGTTTGCGATTTTACCTATGGAGTCCACTAAAAGCAATCTTGTTCGAGTTCGAGTCAACTGCATTCATATTCAGGACTCGAATATGAGACCATTTGTTAAATTAGAACAACTCCACACTGTTAATTTACACACTTGGTGATGTTTTCACATAGCTAAATCTAAGTAGATAAGTTTTTCGTTTTGAATCAATATAAAAAAGATTCAAAATTGAAAATGATCATTATTTTATAAGAAGAACATTAACCTTTTTTTGGTAAAGTAAAAGTTTATGTGAGTTTGGTCCTAGGGACTCACCAAGACCAAGAAAAGAACATTAACCTAAATTTTAAAGATAAAATACGAAAATAAATTTTAGTGAAAGATAAAGAATAGTTTTATTTTAGCCAAATAAAAAATACATGCATGTATAAGTGCAGAAACCTAATTTTTTTATTATATACTCCCTCCGTTTCAGTTTATATAACGTTTAAGGTTTTGGCACAGGTATTAAGGAATGCAATTAATTTGTTGAATTTTCTAGAAAATATTAGATAATTTTTTAATATATCATTTATCTCTCTAATTAATTATTCATACTACACTACTCCCATTAAGTATTAATTAAGAATAGTCTTGAAAAAAGATATTTAATGCAGCATTGATTTTATAAAACGTCATCTATTTTAAAATAAATTTTTTTCTCTAAAATGTCATATAATTTGAAACGAAAGAAGTATATACAAATGATTATGATAGCACAAACTCTCGCTCCAATATGGACATCAATTAGAATTTAGAACCAACACAAGTATTGGACGGTGGCGGCTTTGCCTCAGTACCTTTTTGCATAAAAAAATCAAACAAAAGCTTCAGAATTCAGATCAGATACATATCAACGCCAACTCTCTCTTTACTCATTAGCTCACAAATCAACGTCACACTTGCAGGGGCAGGGGAGATACTTTTATATATTAAATATTAGTATTAATATTAATTAATTAATATATATATTAATACAATAATGCCTATTTGCACATTACGGTTCTGCACAAATCTGCAATCATTTTTCTCTCTCCCTGAACGTCAATTTATTCTTTAATTTCTTTCGAACTTCTCGATAAACTGAGTTAATCTATTTCACCTTAAACATTTTCTAGAATATTTTAGAAACCTACAACTAAAAGCATCCATCATTAGCATAATTGCCTATAATTAAAAAGAGGATCATTTTTTTTACTTGATGTGTTTGTCTTATTAGCCAATTTAATTAGTCAAATAACACCAAGAACAACACAACTACAAGTCTACAACTACATATTTTGATACGTTCACTCGTAACATCATCCAAGAATTACAAAGAATCTTAAGCCAATAACTTATTTAAATGTTACATTATATACACAAATTTAAATAGGCTAAAACTTCTTTTTTCATTTTATAACATTAAAGAAAATTATCATGTTTTGCAAAAAAAAATTATTTATATTACAAGAAAAATAAGGCGACATATCCTCCTTTTACAACTCATTTTTTTTTATCAACAAATATTAATTGTTAATTTGTTAGTTTTTTTTGTTAATAGAGAGATTCATTCAAATCCACGATCTCTCTCTCATTTCCTTCTCCCTTCACCATCAAATCAACCTTATAACTCCTTTTTACAACTCAAAATAAACTAAGAAAATCCCTAGCTATGATTTCTGTATCCATAAAATCTTCTAACACAAGGATCTTTACACGAGTTGAGTGTTTTCTTAAATAGAAGAGCTTCTAACATGCCAAATTAATGAAATACGTACGATTAATGAATTTTGTTGTGCCTAACACCTTGTATGAGCTGTCTTGGACTTTTCTTCCATGTGGGTGGTACTCCTTCTACTTTTTAATGAATTTTGCTAATAAGAAAGTACAACTAAACACAAAAGATGAGATCCTAATTCGATAATAATAAATATACTTTTTTTTTTCTTCCATGTCATTTTTCATTTAATTTTTTTCTTATTTTTTTTTTCTTTTCCATCATATAACTTATCACATATGTTAGTTTCTTCCTCTTTCAAAATAGAGTGTACGATTTCTATTTCCCTTCTTAATTATACCGTGTAGTGCACTTTTCTTACTTTAAACATGTATAAAAACTATTGCTGCCATATATCCCTAAAATAATATATAATTAAATCATTAGGAGTTTGATTTCTTTTTTTTCTCCATTAATTAACTGTGTATAAGATAGTTGAGATATATAATTGGTTCAAGATTATTTTAATTAAGTTAATCAAATTCTTATTAAATACTTAGTTTGATTTTTAATCAAATAATTACTTAAATTGTACATAAGGCTTTTAATATGTACTAAAGATATTCCTCCAACTAATAGTTGGAAATTAATCCTTTTCTAGATATTCAGATCATTGAAGTGAGATTAACCTATTCAATAAAGTATTTTTGTTTATATACATAACCCAAAAATGAACTTTCATCAACAAACTTAAGAAATTTAATTATTTACGAACTATATGAATTTTATTGATAAATTGTGCTTTAAAATTTAAAACCCAATAAATACATTCACGACTAGAAAAATGCAAATTAGTGTAGGTCAAAAGCCGATGCAACTTTATAAAAAAACCAACGCTAAATGTTATTTTTTGTCGAACAAACGACAAAGAGGCCGACTCCAAAACACTCTACTCTAATTAGTTTACATCAACTTAAAGATTTCGTTGCACGCATCTTCTTACAACGACAAAGACAATGACCTTCATCGCATATGGCAACACCACCACCACCACCACCCTTTGCCTTCTCCTTCCCCCTTTTCTATTCTACCTTTCATCTTTTTCTCTCTCTCTCTCTCTCTTGCTTCCTCTTTTCGCTTAGATGCTATCGCGTCAACAATGATGTTGGGAACGACCTCCACGCGTTAGCAAACGACAAGCCACCTTGTTCTCCGTCACCTAAAGCCTTAGCCACCCTACAACATCAATACACCAACATGTCAAAAAATTTATAAAAAAGAGAAGGGAAAATTGAAAAGGGAGAGGAAAAAGGAGTGGGGAGATGAGAATAGTCTGAGGGGAGAGGAAGAGATTGAGGGTTAAGAAGAAGAGATTTTTTTTGAAATTGGTAAGGAAGAAGGAGGCCCAAGTGGTGCTTTGTGTTCTTGCTCAAACAAATCACTAGTGTTGACCAAGTCGACGCTACGACCAATGCTAATAATTAATTGTCAGCCTTGCCGACTCTAACAATAAAATAGATTTAATTTTTAAAATTGAAAAAGGAAGAAGGAGGCCGGAGTGGCACTCTGTGTTCCCGCTTAGACGAAATAAGGGTCGGCCTAACCAACTTTATCAGTAAAATATATGTAATTTTCAAAATTTACGAGTTAGTGTCAACCTAATAATTTTATTTTAGAATTATTTTTGGAATAACTTGGTCCTTCCTCTATATACACACACACACTTCTGACAACGAAAATTCATATTCTCAGAAGATGTATTTCTCTACAACATTATTCATCAAACAAAATGTAACTCTATCCATTATTATTATTATTATTATTATTATTATTATTATTATTATTATTATAAAATCATGATAGTACTATATGTTCCAAGGGTAGATCAATCCAATATTTACAGAAAGGAAAGACAAAAAATGGCTTATTTTATTATATGTAAAACGTCATTTCATTATGAAAAAAGTTCTTAATTATAAAATTAATGATTCTATGAACATATATAGTCATCTTTTATATATAACCAAAACAAACACATTACTTAATCTTTAATTAAGTGTAAATAAAAAACAAAATATATATTGCCCTTAAAATAAAAAATAAATCAGTGTTAAACATGATGCTGCTAGCTTTGTTCAAAAGTGCAAGAATGCAAAACTCATCCACAAAGCTTGAGCATTTTGATCCTTTTATTTTTCTCCCCTCATCCTTTGTCCTTTTCTTCCGGCTTTATATAGGTAGCCTTTACATACACTTAGCGTTAACCCTCTTTTGTTCCTTCCAACTACCTTCCTTTTCCTCACTAATCATCAGATCCCCCATTATTAATGGAAAAGACACGTGGCGCCAATATGTGCTCCATTAGAGAAATGGAGAAGTACACACGTGTACATAAATGGGGTTGGGCCCCACCACTGAAGATGAATGAGAAAAATTGTAGTGGGAGGTTCCCTTAGGCTCATGATTGTATCCTCCACAACAAGTGTACCACCTGTCTTGTTGTGCCTTTCTTTGCATGCATTATGTTGTCCTCCTCTACACACCTTTGGATGGATACTTTTGGAGTTTGCATTCACAATGTGCCCATGAGTACTAGATGGGGACCCACTTTTTTCTTCCTTCAGTGGGGAAGTGGGTCCCACCCAATTCCAACAAAATGTTTTTGTTTTTTTTGAAGTCTTTTCTCATCATCTTCATTTTTCTAAACTCAAAAACATTCATTCTTCTGATTCTCATCCAATATCTCCACTTCTTCTTGCCCTCCCTTTCCCCCAATTTCAAGCTTCATTTTCAACCAAACAAAAAAGGCTACTATTGCTTCTTGTTGGTGTGCTGCTTGCTTCCTAGCTAATTATTATGTGTTTTCCAAAAACACTTTATATTATATTATATTATATCTATCTATCTTCCATGGATCGTGCATGTTTATCCACTTATCTAAGCCCTTGGTGCAGCGAAATCAATGATGCCTATATGTGCACAACAGTGGTTCAATTCTTTCTGTGTGTCAAAAATTCAAAAAGCATGCATCTTAACGTGGACCTAATTAAATTGTTATCAGATGGGATTCGCCGCGATTTATTGTGTGATATTATTAATTAATTTTTCTTGGCGTTTCTCCTTGCTTCTTATTAACAATGGGAGCTACAGTGGAAGATTATGGATTTAATTATATATAAATGTTCATTACATGTAATAGGAGAAATACTGCTTGAAAATCTCCGGAAGAAATTTTGTTGATGAATTTCATTTTTAAATTTATGAAAATCTAGGTTTATAAACAAACATCATTAACATCGGTATAAGTTAATGTTATATTAGCTAAAGATAGCTAGGGTATGTCGATCGATATTGGTATATTAAAATTATTTTTTTAATGTATAAATAATTAACTTTCACATGATGATATTTACAAAATATATCAAGAATATTGAAAGCTTGTGATATTCAATCATTTTCACAATTTTTCGTTTTAATTAGGCTTAATTACCAATTTGGTCCTCAAATTTATTTATTAACTTCAATTTGGTCTCCATATTTTTAAAAACATCAATTTGATATCCAAGTTTTTAAAAATGTATCAATTTGGTTCCCAAATTTTTAAAAATGTCAATTTGGTCTCCAAATTTTTTAAATATGTGTCAATTTGGTCCTCATTAAATAAAGCAACATCAGTACTACGTCACATATTTCAGTCAGTCAAATTAACGAAATCTGACGGTAAAGATCAAATTGACATATTTTTAAAAATTTGAGGACCAAATTGACATATTTTTAAAAACTTTGGGACCAAATTGACATTTTTAAAAATATGGGGACCAAATTAACGTTAATAAATAATTTTGAGGACCAAATTGATAATTAAGCCTTTTAATTAACCTAATATTATCTTTTAGGTGGGATTTCACTTGTCTGAAGATGAATCCTTTTTATACTAGGCATTTAATAATATTTTATAAATATTAAAATTTACTAATTCAACTATTAGATTAAAACCTCTTATGAAATAAGTTCAACAAAATTCATATGATTTAAAAGATACTTCGTCCACAGAACTTCATTATAATATACAATATATTTAAAATTATATATTTATGAATGTATGAATTATAAAAAAATATTTTACATGATTATTAAAATAACAAAGATGATTTATTATTTTATATTTGTTAAATTTATATTTTATAAAAGGTTATTAATATTGTAAAGTGCCCAAGACTTAATGGAGGGGCTAATTATATACAGGAACGTATACGGATCAAAAAAAATATACAGGAACGTATATACATACTTATCTACTAATGATATACTGGAATGTACTTATACATAATTATTAAAGTGTGTGTGTGTGTGTGTGTGTGTGTATATATATATATATATGAATATTTTTATGTAAAAATTTAAATCTATACATAATTACTTATACAGTTTTTGTAAACTAATTAATTTTGGAGCCCACCCTTTCATGCATCCTTGGATATGCCCATGTTCTTAAAGTAACTGGAATACCTCTCTTATTTAATATATTATTATTAGTTTTAAAATTAATGAAAAAGACATTTTCAAACAAAAAAAAAAACATTTAATTACATATTTCTTAGACAGTTATAACACCTATTAAGATTAACCGTTTTATTATTCAACTCATCAACACTTACTTATATATTTAACTGTTCTATCTTAAGTTTTGATAAGTACAATCCTGAGAAATTTTTAATGTGTAATTTTTGTTTTAGGGAAGCCTTGATATGAACCTAATACGTACGGTTGGTGTGAAGGATACCAAAACTTTTATAAAGTAGTTGTGAAAAGAGTATAAAAATTTGTTTATGAAAATAACATTACCAAAAAGTACTGATTGTATATTCCATATATGTTGTATTTAACTAAAGATCCCATAAGAGATGATAAAGTAAAAGATATGAATGAAGGATATAACAATTCCATCGTTGGGAGCTAGCGAGGAGGTATATGGAACTTAAAGAGAGGGTGGCATTTTGCTGCTTTAATGACTGTGCCTATTTACGTGTCCAAAAATAGATAATCTTACAAAGATTTCAATCACTTTCACACTTATCTAGATCTTTTCCCATGATTTCCTCTTCCCACGTACATAGTCCTATTGGCCCTCACTTTTCACTATCATTTTTAGCTGGCGATTGTTATTCTTCCTTGATGAACAATTGTGGTAGATATAAAGGAAAGAAGAGCAATTTAAAAGAAAAGTTGCCTATGGATCATGCAATATTAAAGGTTATTATCAATCTTTTAAGGCCCCTTTCATATACGTCCGATTATACTTCACTTTTATCGTCCTACCAATTTAGTGAGATAACTATATAGTTTTTTTTTCTTTGGTAAAGTATAAATATGTAGACATACTTTACGATATGTGACTGCAGATGTCAGGGTGTAAGGTGCAACAGTGGATTAATTAATATAAGGAAATATATATAAAGGGCCAAGGATCATTGAGTAGGTAAAGCAACAAGAAGACATATAGACGGCACATAAAAAGCCATGGTGGGTATGCAAATGCAACCAGTTAAATTAGTACGGAGTATAAAGATCATGTCTTTAACTTTTTACTCGTATATCAATGGCCTTTATGCAATAATAATATCTATACCAAACAGGCCTTACATTTTTTATTATTTTTTTCTATGTGGGGGGTACAATATATATAATGGGGGATAATGTAATGTTTGATTGCGTGAATAGGCAATTGTTGGTTCGGTTTGTTGTCATCGGATACATACAAAAGCATCATATTCCCTACCAGAACTTTTATTTTTTGAATGTAAAGTTGTTTGAGCCAGTATTTTTGTTGTGTTGTGGTCCTTGAGTTGATAATATATATTATTCAAATTCTCATATGGGATATTCACGAACCCAAAGAAGCCAAAGTAGAGAAGACAATAATCAATGATTGATTGATAGGCTAGCATTTTGAGCTAGCTAGATTTTCTTTCCTCTAGATTCACGTTTTGTCTGAAAAGTTTGGATATAATACGAGATACAGATAAATATGACTTAAAATGTAAAAATATAATAATTTTTTAAAATTATTAGACGTATCACATGATTATAATGCAATATATAACTTAGTATAAAATTAATATAAAAATAAAATTTAAATTATGTGATAATCAATACAATAAAAGTAACCATAAATAACTATAAAAGAAAAAAAGTTGATTTATCTAAAATTATTATGATATTTTCATTTACATTAATTAAGATAAAATTTTAAAAATGTATATAAAATAAGTTAAAATTTTTGAAGTGTTCAACAAAAGTATGATGACAAAACACACAACTATTGTCTGTGCATACTTGATATAAATGTTTAGGCATAAGAAGCTGCAGAATTTAGCAATTGGATATCGAATAGATTACCTGATGATGACAATTACCTAAAATTCAGATATTGAAAACTAGAGCTAGCTGAATTGATATTTGATAGCGAAGTTATGAGGAAACAAAGGCTTTTCATTACCGTTTTGGATACTATATTAAAAGAGAAAGCCTTTTGGATGCTTTATAATATCAACATGATTTTTTAACCCTTTGCTTGATTGTTATCCATTAATTGCTAGCAGAGCTTGACCTTATTTATTAATGGAAGCGACCCATTTGGTTTTCCCTCTCAGATGTTGTCTTCAACATGAGAATGGCAATTCTTTCACAGGAATAACAAAGCATTTCACAATTTGTTTGTTTACTCAGTGTGCATGTTATGATCTTGCCCGTATCATAAGTCAAACCACGTGCACATGATTGCACCCAATTCCACTTGAACTTCTCACGCTTTACTTTTGGGACGAAGTCTAGCGTGCGCAAGCATAACTACTTACGCACGGTGCCAAAGTTTTTTACAGCCCTCAGATTTAATAGTAAAAGATCTAACGGTTAATATGTTGAGCTTCTAAGATGTGAAAAACATATTGAATAACAACTGTTTCTGAGTCCCTAGCCTGACCCGGTTTTGTATAGCGTTGAATCTGCTGGCGTGAGTTCGATCCCACATGTTGCCAATTTTTTAATCTTTTAAAGATTATTTTGATTAATGAAAAAAGAAAAAAATTAATGTAAAATCTAAAGATCTAAGAATTGAAGCTGCTACTGATTATACATTAATTAACATGAAACTACCAATATTTCGTCACAAAATTTCATAATCCTAAGTGATCTATAATTTTTATATACATTATCGAATGTTTTTAATTGCACTTAAAATATACTTATGAATTATGTAGTAAATTTTATTGTATTTAAATTATTTAATCATTATATTAAATTATATATTTAATATTTATTTGAAAATGCAACATTAAGTTAAATATTTTAAATATAGGTAAAAATTTATATTGAAACTATTATAATAATAAATTAAAAAATCATTAAAAACAAATTAGAGTTAAAATTAGTTTACATGAAAAAAATAGAAACAAACATAACAATCAACTTTAATATATTATTATGTAAATTAGGGATGACAATGGATAATATATCCAGTGGGTACTTGAAAAAATTACTCACGATGAGTAGAGGAATTACTTACAATTTTTAATGAATATAGGTGCGGGTACGGGTATCTTAGTACCCAATCCTACCTATAATAATAATAATAATAATAATAATAATAATAATAATAATAATAATCTCCTTATATATATAAACGTATAAGTTTATTTATGTTCTTATTGCTCCACTCTCCTACTCTTTTACTCACATTCACTCTTATCTAGATACTCTCCTCTTATTGCTCCACTCTCCTACTCTCCCTCACATTCTTTCTTATTTGAATACTCTCTTTGTAAAAATCGTCTTGATTTTTTTTTTATGAATTAAGGAACATAATTTACTTCTACAAGGAACATGATTTTTTTTTTTTTTGTGAATTAGGGAATGTTATCTATCTCTATAAGGAATATGATCTTTTTTTAGTGAATTAAGGAATATGATTTATCTATTATTATTATTATTATTATTATTATTATTATTATTATTATTATTATTATTATTATGGATAGGGTTGGGTACTAAGATACATGTATTCATTAAAATTTGTGAGTAATTACCCGTACCAGCCCTCGTACCTTAAATGGGTAATTATCCTACCCGTTATGGATAATTTTTACAGATACCCATTGGGTTCACTACTCATTGCCATCCTTACTTCTTAGCCAAATTTTTTTTATAATTTTTTATTAAAGCAAATTTACTTTTTAACTAATTAATTTAAATTCATTTACATTAGGGATGACAATAGATAGGGTCCTGATAGCGTTCTATAGTACTCGTCCATATACCAATACTTTTAAAACAATCCACGTAGTTGGACCTTTTACTCATCGTAGTAACTTTAATACTCGTATCATTCCCCATTAGGTACCTAAATGCTCATACTCGTACCTGTTATCCATAGTTTAATTAATTACGAAAAATTAATATATAAAATATTAAAGTTTAAGAGTATTATACACCACTATCAATAAAAAAAACACAAATACTTAGAGTATTTAATAAGGGCAACTAGTGAAGAAAATAAATTAAATGTTTCATAGAAATTATAAAATGCTTTATAAAAAGGACTATCAATTCCTTTTAAATTGTGCATTGTAAATAGAACCGGAGGGAGTATCTTTTAAGTGCAATTAAACACATTCACAATATTTCTATAACTACCTCTATTCACTTATCTATCTGATGCTATTTTTTAAAATATTTCTTTAATCATTTTTTTAACTCTATTTTTTAATTCGAAGGTTTCTTTCTGTCATCAATAATTTCAAATTATTAATTCAATCTACTTTTCAATTTTCAAAGTTAATTTAAAAAAAATTAAAGTTACATCAATACATCTTCCCTTATTTTTAATTTCTTTTACAATTATCTTATTTTTAATTTCTTTTGATGTGTTATATAATCCTTCTTTTTTTTTTCCAAATTTTATAATTTCTAATCTTTTGGAATTTTTTTATTTTAATATTTCTTTCATCAGTTTCTCTAACTCTATTTTTTAATTCCGAAGATTTCTCTTTTTCATCAATAATTTCAAATCCTAAGTTCAATTTATTTTTCAATTTTCAAAGTTAATATTAAAAAAAATCAAAGTTATATCATTACATCTTTCCTTTTTTGTGTGTTAATTTTATAGTTTATAATTATTTTATAATCATCTCTTTTTTAAATTTTTTTTAATGTGTTATATAATTCTTTATTTATTTTTTAAAATTTCTTTATTAATTATATAAATAAAGTAGTGAAATTTTAAATAAATCAATGCAATGTACGAGCTAAACACACTAGTGTATATAAAAATCATAGATCGCTTAGGATTATGAAATTTTGTGATGAAATGTTGGTAGTTTTATGGTAATATATAATCAGTAGTGCAGCTTCAATTCTTAGATTTTAAGTTAATTTTTTTCTTTTTTCGTTAATCAAAATAATCTTTAAAAGATTAAAAAATTGGCAACATGTGGGATCGAACTCACACCAGCATATTCAACGCTATACAAAAACTGGGTCAGGCTAGGGACTCAAACGGTTATTATCCAATATGTCCTCCACATCTTAGAAGCTCAACATATTAACCGTAAGATCTTTTATTATTAAATCTGAGGGCTGTAAAAAACTTTGGCACCGTGTGCGTAAGGAGTTTCGCTTACGCACGCTAGACTTCGTCTACTTTTGGAACCAAACTTTAGAAACTAATATGAACATAATCTAATGAATGTGTTTGGTCAGAATCATGTCACTGGTGCAAAATCAAATTATTCTTATATAGTCAAAATAATTATTAACAGTGTTATTCACTTACCTCCTTTTTATGGATTAAAAAGGATAAAATTCTTTTTTTTTTTTAAAAAAAAAGAGAGGTGTAGAATAAAAATGTAGAAAATAAACTGTAAAACTATACTAAGAGAAGAGGATAAAGGGTAAAAAAAAAACATTTTTCTATATTATATAGAAAAAATATTAAGTGGCTAGGAGTTTAACAATGATGTTTGAAGATTGTAATTAAGAATCACATTCTACAACATTATTATAGTTTTATTGGGAAAGTACTCAAAAAGGTCGGATGGGTTGTATGATTTGCTTCAGTATGAGCTTTATGGTTGCACAAAAATAATATAATTTTCAAGAGTGAGGTAGTAAATGTCGAGTATGTCATGAACTTAATAAAATTTAGGTATTGGTCATGATTAATTGCCAAAATGAAGGTTTTTTTCTTTTTTCTTTTTTCCTTTCATGAATGATTCACGGACCCATAGTTGTGTATAAAAGTATTGTAAGCATGATACTGTGTATGTGGGTTAGGTATCTAATATATATTTTGCTCATAAAAAAAAACACTAGGATCGATTTATGAAAAGATAATAGTCTTAAATTAAGTTGCATTATCCCAAGATTAAAAAAAATAAATTAAAAGTAAAAATAATCAATCATAAAAGAAAACACTAAAAAGAGAAGGTATACAAAAGGAACTTGTAAACCAAAACTGAATTATTCAATTGGCTTTTCTAGGCTTAGCTTTCATGAATAGGGTATATATTTAGAAGCTATTAAAATGATTTCAAAATTGATTTACTTATGCTAACTTTTTTGTGTGTGTACTCTGAGAAATTATTCTATGGTCCGGGACCACCACGTCAGCTGTGGTCCCGGCCAATCATTTTGTGACACGTGGTTGCATAAGACAGATGAGCAGTAACTGCAACGTGAGTGGGGGTTAACGCCGTTTACTGTTACAGGATATATTAACAATTAAAAAAAAAAAATAGAAACAGAATACAAAACGTGATGATCTGAAATTTTAAAAACAAGATAATGATTTTAAACACTAATCAGCCTCCTCCCTATCTGAACACCAAACCCCAGTCTAGTTTGCCATACATGGGTCACCCAAATTCCAGTACTCCAAGTGTCAATTGTTGAACCTTCTTTAACTCCAAATTATACACACTAAAATATCAGCAAACTGAACTAAAATTCAAATAATTCAATTCAGTTTTTATCAAAAACAGTTCGGTAGAATCACAAAATGTTAAAAGTGGGTGGGGGGGAATGATACAGGGAGGAGAAAATGAAACAAAATTGTACATTCTTTTGTCTACCGCGAGAGCAGCGGAGCGAGCAGTGAATGTGGTTCAAAACAAATTTTGACGAGAGTATCAGAGGTACATCAATGGCAGAATGTGTTTGTTGGTTTTTTGGTACTGCAATATCGTTTCCGGCGTGAAAGATTTGCATTTGTGGTTATTTTTGAAAAGTTATCTTTTACGATATGATTAAACCGTGATTTGCGTTTAAAATCATTATCTTGTTTTTAAAATTTCAGATCATCACGTTTTGTATTCTGTTTCTATTTTTTTTTTAATTGTTAATATATCCTGTAAAAGTAAACGGCGTTAACCCCCACTCACGTTGCAGTTACTGCTCATCTGTCTTATGCAACCACGTGTCACAAAATGATTGGCCGGGACCACAGCTGGCGTGGTGGTCCCGGACCATAGAATAATTTCTCGTGTACTCTAACCTTGAAACTAATGACACACACTCTAGGTGGGACTTACTAAAAATACAAAAGGCGATTAATTTTATATTTAAGCCATACACAAATCGTCAACAATGAACCTTGAAATATATTAAACGAATTTTGAGTAATTTATTTTAAAGAAAATTATATATATTCTATTCACTAAGTATATAGGAGGAATTTAATATAGAATTTAATTATAATACACTTTTCCATGAAACGAATATAAATTACTCTAAATATGAATTTTGAAGTAATTATACAAAAAACAATAATCTTAACATATATGGTAATTTATGCTTGAATGACAACATAACTTTTTGCTACGTAATTACTACATTATAATTAAATTCTTCAGTATATATACACTTTTTTTTTATGTACAATGACGATGACGTTAATGAAGATTAAACCTAAATTCTCATGCATCTATTCCAACTCCCTTACCACTAGGCCAATACTAGCGGGTTAGTAATTAGGATATATATACTCTAAAATGCTTTTATTTAATTTAATTATTAAAATTTTAATTAATAATATATTTTAATTTTATATAACATTTTGTATAAACATATACAAGATAATACTTGAATAGAAACATATATTTTTTTTAATGAAACAACTAAATTGGAAAAATATTTCAATAATATTATTTAATTATACTTTAAATTATTATTATTAATTTATTTTAATTTTATATTTCCAACATTTTATAAATATATAATATAATATGTTAAATAGAAAGTTTATATAGTACATATAGATGATGAGATCATTCTTAAAATTTTAAATATTTAATTGATGTTGAATTATTTTACTCAATGAATTGATAAAAAAAATAAGAAATATTAAAATTTGAATTTTAAAATTAATTTACTTAACTATCAATGTTTAAAAGTAAATTATTCATAGGATTTTTTTTTTTTAAATGTAAACAAGTCAAATAGAAGTGTATAACTTTAAAAATCGATTCAACTCGAAATCCAAACGTGCCAGTGCATACAAGTTTTGTAATGGTACTAAACTATCAATAATCCATCTTCTATTTACCTGGGAAACGCTCAAAATTGTTATTCTCAGAATTAAATTAAATTAAATCAGAATAGAGAGAAATGGGAAGAACCAGGTAGAGGGTTTTAAAAAGTGTCTGACGTGGCTCAATAAGTGAGAGATTGTTTAAAAGAGTGTGTTAAGAAATGTGACCATAACATTCCTCTTCTCAGAAATGGATGATGTGAACTGTGAAGAATAGGGACAAATTTTTTAGCTTAGCTCTTCGTTTCTATCTTGTACATTTTTATTATCATAAACCTAAATTCATCTCCTATTGACTGTAATGTATCTCCATCATTAATTGTTAATGCAGAACATTTTATAATGGAGATCATTTATGGCAACACGTCATCTTTCCATCCGTAAAAATCGCATCCAATCCATAGAAGAGTGTCATATTCACAAAGGATATTCCCCTAAAATTTCAATCTAAGTGGCCACAGTTAGTATGTATTAATTGCTTGAAATTAAAATGAACTCTCTCATTCTTTAAAAAAGAGTACATGATAATGAGATTAAAAGTGGACATATATATTTGTCGCTGCCATTTTCGGTAAAATTTGGTAGCCCAACCATACCTCTTTGGGGTATCATGATATTTTATCTGTCACGCTTGGACAGCTATATACTTCAAATTTTTTTTTTCATTTTCTTTAAACTCCATGATATGGTCAATGACAATTGTTATGTTAAGCCTAAGTAATTTAATGTATTTGATTATAAGTTGTAGTTAAATTATGAATAGTAGGTTGCATTGGAATGCTATACAAGTTTATTGCTATATGCTGGAATGCTATACATAGTTAATTTATGGTGTTTTTTTTTTTTTTTTTTTACTGCAGTTAATTTATGGTGTTAAAGTCACAAGTAACAGAATTTACTATTATAACAGGAAATTATGAATATCAAGAAAATTATAAACTTTTTAAAATTGTTTTTAAGAAACTAATTACCTTACTAATTAGCCCGACAGCATAGATAATTTTTTTTTTAAGTCTGCAAAGAAAAGATATATATTTAAAGGAAGGTACCAGAAGTACCAATTACAAGAAAAAGAACACTGCCGAAGGACATACCTAAGGTTATGGTATATTTATATCCCTCCAATATAAATACTAAATAACCGAAAGGCATAGTCGTGAGCACTGAGCAGAGCCTTCAAAGAGTACATGCTTACCCCCACATATCTCTTAATTGCAGCTACCCAACATGACATAATAACCGAAAGGCAAAGATAATGTAATATACATGGGCGAATATATAATGCAATCATGTTGCACTCATTAAAAAAAGTTTGATTAGATGATTTTAGAAGAAAAAGAGAAAATTATTGGGCATAATTATTAGATTATTTACAAATGCATATGTATAAATTTATTTATGAATTTAACGATATATGTAAAAAGTTATATTAGGAACCATTATAGCTAAGGCACTAGTATTCAAATATGCTTGTCACGTGTTATGATTATGTTTGGCAAAAATGTCTTATAAATTGAAAGTTGAAAAGTTCGTTGAGTGAATAGTTAATTTTTTGTTAAAATTATTAAGATGATTTATTAAAATAGAAGTGCTTGATAAATTTGGTTATTTAATTGACTAATAAATTTGAAATGACATAAAATAATATATTTATATGATTTTTATATAAATTAAAATTTTATTTTGTAAACAAAAATATATTTTTATGTAATTATAATTTGATTTTTAAGTTAATTTTGAACTCATAATTTTTTTGTTGAGGAATGCACACCCTCTAATAGATTCTCTTTTATTAAATAAGAAGTGGGACTCAAACTTTTGTGATTTCTAATAAATTTCAGTAAATAATTAAGAGTTTGTTAAAAATAATTTGTTAAAGAGTGTATTGTTAATATTTCTCTTTTTGGTTTGAAGATCAAATGTTTTTTTTAAAATATAATAAATAGTGTAAAAAACATAATTATTATAAACAATGACTAAATATTAATTTTTTATTGATCATTCAAATAAGATCTAGTAGTTAATATTTATTCCTCTCACTCTCATATAAGATAAGTTCTCTCACTATATATATATATATATATATATATATATATATATATATATATATATTATGAGAGGAAGACATCCTATATGAGAGTGAGATGGTTAAATTTGGACCATATAACCATATATGGAAGGTCAATATTTAATGTTATGTGACTACTTAAAAAAGTCATGTGATTTTTTAAAAAACTCACACGACTCAGTATGTTTTAATCTTAACCATTCAAATAAGATTTAGTGGTTAACATTTATTTCTCTCACTCTCATATAAGATAAGCCCTATCACTATATATATATATATATATATATATATATATATATATATATATATATATATATATATATATATATATATATATTGCACTTTCTTTTATGCAAATAACTTTTCTCTTAATTTTAAAGTTTTTTTTACCCTTGCCTTAAGGTGAAAAGCTGGATGTGGGTCAATTTTACACATTGGGCTTCACAAACTCTATTTAAATTGGGCTTACGTTTGGGCAGCACATGCTGAGTTAAATAATTAGATCCTTTAACTCATTTAAATTGGGCCTACTTGTTTACATTTTTTTTTTTTATCAATTTAAGTAATTGATTTGGCTCCTCTAGTAATTGCATAAAGTTCAGAGTAAAATGCTCGACAAATCCCTATTATCGTACATCATTTGATCAGTACAGGTTCTAAGATTATGGTTTAGCATTTATTTTTTAATTTTTACCACCAAAAGGATAATTTAGTCTATAGTATAATTTAAGAGAAAAATTCTTACCTATTGTCAGAGTATTATATGAAAAACTAATAAACATTAGTTAACATGATTGCAGTTGTATTTCTTTTAAAAGACCTAACAGGAATAAATAGCTTAGATCAAAATGCTTTTAAATACGAGAACAATGAGTTACCCGTATTTGGAAATAATTAAAAATAGTTACAACATTGTTACAAGAATCCGTTGTAGTCTAGTTGGTCAGGATATTCGGCTCTCACCCGAAAGACCCGGGTTCAAGTCCCGGCAACGGAAAATGTTTTATTTTTTTGTCTCAATAAATTGGAAAAAAAAAAAAAACTCTTCAAATTAAAAAATTCTATATATTATTATTCATCTCATGATAATTCATTAAATCCCATGATACAGAAACAATTATTATTCATTAAATCTGTACCAAAAAAAAATGTTTCGTGCAACTATGAATTAATTTCAACACCGAGCATCTTCTCATCCATGAATTAATGATAGTTCATAGTTGCACGAAATATTTATACTTTTAATGCAAAAGGGTTGAAATATGCAGTTTTAAATTTTAAATTAAATAAAGTTACATCAATTTAACAAGAATCCGTTGTAGTCTAGTTGGTCAGGATATTCGGCTCTCACCCGAAAGACCCGGGTTCAAGTCCCGGCAACGGAATTTACTATTTTTTTGCCTCAATACTTTGAAATACTCTTCAATAGCTCTACATATTATTCATGTCAACACTGAACATATATTTTCATCCATGAATGATACACTTCATAGTTGCACACAATATACATATGTTAACAGTTGGTAAAATTTTATATTAAAATTATAACCGAACTCACTGTAAAACATAATAAAATTACAATGGAACTCACTGTAAAAAGCAAAGTTATTTTGTAAAGGTAGACAACATCAAGGATGTAGGCAACGGTAATTGTTATGTTTAGGTCCAAAATGTTAGAAACATTATTTTCAAACACATAATTTAATTCAGCTATCTCCCAGCAGCAAAATCCTGCACGCATATCAGCCATTACACATGAACTAGTTCATGACTCGAGTGTCCCATTTGAGTGCTCCTCACCTGCAAAAGTGGAGGTTCCATTTGCCAACCGGTTCATGCTATTGGTAGAGTAATTTGAATATGGGGAGTATGTAGAACCAGGACTGCCTCGTGAATACCGGTTCTGCGCGGCTGTGCTGCTTCTCGTCACTTTCAGACGTGCTTTCCTACCCTGAAGTGAAGCATGAAAGCATTTCCATAATAGGAAAATGGCACAAGTAAAAAACCAAAAAGCTCAAATACATGCATTCATGAAGATCGAGAATATTATTTTCACTGAATTCACAATCAACATCAATAACCAATTTTTTTTTTCTCACTAGGTCGACTACATGGATTAGACAATGCCATAGTATCCTATTGTAAATCGTGTCTATAAATAAATCATTAATCTCTAAATCCTTCTGAATAGTTTTATAGTTTTTCTTGATCTCCCTTTAATGATAGGGCTATCCTTACCCTCTATCTAAAGTTTTTATCAGTCTTCTCCACAAATGCCATGTGGTATTATGAATAGATATATTGTGTATGAGAAATGTAAATCTCTAACACACTCTTTTAAACCCATTCTCTAGTATTGGTTGAAATTGATTGGAAATCACAAAATTTGTGGGTCTTACTTTTTATTTAACGAGCTCCATTCATGATTTTGTAGTTTCTAATAAATTTTAACCAATAATAGTGTATTAGAAGAAGTGTGTTAGAGAATGTGTTGCTAGCACTCATTGTGAATTTATGATATGCGACTAATGTTATGGGCATAATGAGTAAATATTTGATTAAGAAATAAACAATGCTAGAAGATTAAAGAATAACCTTTCCCATGCACTTCTCCAAATGTGGAGCAAACCTCCCTGCCATGATGGATCGACCACAATTCATGCAATCAAATATTTCATTTGCCACAGGAGGATGAGTTTGTCCAAATATGTCAACCACATACTTGCCATTTGCTTCATTACTATTACTAGGATCAGCCACCCTAGCCCTGGCTTGTGCTGACAGCTTCAATTCTTCATCTTCTTCTTCCAAATTAGAATCAAGCCCCAGCCTTGCTACTCTGTGACACTCTGATGCCACATCAACTATGATGGAATCGAGAAGATCCAAGAAAAAATGAGAAGAAAGCTGCAAAACATCACAATGGAAGCAAATAACCATAAAAATATATATATAGTAGGAAAACATATGTATTAATCTGAATGTTTCAATTCACTGAGACATAACTAACTACTTTAGGCACATGAATGTGAGAGTTAATCCACAACAGAAAGAAATACAAATATGATAGAAGGTATGCTACGAAGACTAGCATCTAACATCATTTAGTGTCATTCATTTATTTAAGGTAACAAAATAAGGGTTGAAGAGTGGCATTTACGATTCCCTCCATCCTTATTCTAAAAGAAAGATATGATAGCAGATACAAAGGTTGGCTGTTCAAGATAGACTTTCCACTTCATGTATCACTGAACCATCTTTCTCTGAAAAGAAAACAAACAAAAACAGAAAAAACAAAAAACAACTGAATGATGATACCCATTGATGTTAAATTTCAAATCATAGCAACTCTGCTGGGACATGGATTTTCATATTTCTCTAGACTCTTGACAAACAGTGAAAGTAGAAACTCCACCTAATCAAGGATCTCTAAAGGTACAAAGTATTGAATTGCACCATAAGTTCATGTGAAGGATAAGCTCACAAACAGTATAAAAATTGATTCTGCTGGTGGTGTAAGGCACTAAGGCTTAAACAATTCAATATATTTGATAATTATCATAATATATTCACCATGATATTATCCTTTATAAATGGAGTATTAACATATACAGTTTGCAACCACAGAAATTTTATCATGTTATATCTGAAAGAATAATCTGCTCCAACACCTTGCAGGAACAGCCATATTCTGCAGTACAATCAAACAAATGAGAAACAATCTGATGAATTCACAATTCTTCTTGCTTTATTAAATTATTGATCTCATATACACAAAAACAGCAGCTGTTTTTTGAACCCAAAGTCTTTTCCTTCATTATTGATCTTAAGCTTCCTCTTCACTGTCAATCATAACCACAAGGGAAAAGTACCATTTTTAGGTATGCTATGTTTCAACACAATCTTTTCAGCAGTTAATTTTAAAAGAGGGGAAACAAAGAACAGGAAAAGAACAATGAACACAAAGTCATAGATATATTATTATATTAATGAAAGACAAATAGAGTTCGATCAATATTTTTTTTTTCCAAAGGGAATCTTAAATTAAAACCACCAATACAATCCCAAAACTTAACTCAGGATTGAGGTTTAGGAGAACGTAAATTGAAAGCCGAAATGCAGCCAAGCATGATTTGCAACAAAAGTTTGTTGGACTGTGAAATGTGCTAGGAATTTGCATCAAAATCTATTATTTAATTATTGCTGCACTCATAAAAAGCATGTCTACTCAGAATTAAAGAGCACACCTGAGAATGTGACGATAAGTTTTCCTCATTAGGAACAGACATGAGTCTTGACCAAGGCTTTTGGATCCTAATTTACACCAATTACTGGTGAAAGTCAGAAACAACCACAAAAGAATAAGACAACAACAAAAGAGCCAAAAATAATAACAAAAGGAAACAATACTGATATCTGCATGACTTGAACCTATTATTAAGAGTTAACAATACTGATACCACCCCCCCCCCCCCCCCCCCCCCCCCCCCCAAACAAACACACACAATTTTAACATCTAAAATCATAAATTGACCCTTAATTCTTAATATGGTGGTGAAAATTACACTACAACAACCAAAGTGATGCATAACCTGATAAAAAAAAATACCCTCATACCAAGGATAAACTGGCAATCACAAAGGTGTTCCAAAATTCAGAGTGGAAATCATACATTCAAGGAATTGCCAGAAACCCATTAAAGGTAAATGGCTAAGGGAACTGAAAAAAGTGTAAAAAGAGCCTAACTTGAACAGAGAGACAAGAGAATAGAGCTTGTAGTGACAATTGAAGCAAAGTTTGAACCTTTACGATTTTGGGAGAGAGAGATCGCAGGGAATCGTCGTGAGGAGAGTGCCAACAGTGATTCTGTGATTCACAGTGCCAACCCCTCAACTGCCCACTGGGGTAGAATTTCCAAAAAGCCCAATTTTTTGGGCTAGAATAGAATATTTTAGTGGTCTACTATTGGCACTCCCATGAGTGTTATTTAAACCCGCCAACTAAATAAAAAGACCTGGGCGTTGCTATTCTCACCCCACACTTTTGTGAAATCTCTCTTTTACCCACACTAAATCCCTACACCCCTCCCCTTCCCCTCAGACTTCCCACTACCCTAACAACGCCGGCAATGACATTAAGCACCGTTGAGCCGCGCCGCTCCACAACGGGCCACCCCACGCCCGACCCGCGTCTCCCCTCGCGACCCACACCCTCCCCCCCCCCCCCCGCGACTCGTGTTCCCCTCGAGACCTGCATCTCCGCCTCGACCTGGCGGCCCCCCCCGTGCCGCCTCGCGGGACCCGTGCGACCCCGCGGCGTGCCTGCACAACCCATGTCGTCCCCGCTCCACCCAAATCCAAATTGGTTTTTGTTGTTGTTGTTGTGTTTTGTTGAATGGGTTTGATGAAGAGAAGAGGCCATTGTTGAATGTGTTTTGTTGAATGTGTGTTGAGGGTTCTTAAGGACGTGGAGAATGCCATTGTTGCGGGGTTTGCGCGAGAGAAGAGGCCTCGCAATCTAATTTGTGCGAGAGAAGAGACAACGGAAGTTGGTGTCCATTTTGAGAGCTAATTTCATCATGGAATCATACTTTCGTTTAGTAAATATGTGGAAAAAAAAATTTGAACAACGGAAATGCGATTCCGTTGAGCTATTTTCAACGGAATTGTGTTTCTGTTGAAAATAGCTCAACGGAATTTCATTTCCGTTCATTTTTTTTCCACCCCATAAATTATAACGGAAACACGATTCCGTTGTACATTACACAACGGAATTGTGTTTCTGTTGTACTTTTTTTTCATGTCACCCCTTTTATCATAACGGAATCACAATTCTGTTGTGCAATGTACAACGGAATCATGATTCCGTAAGAAAGATAATTTTGGAAATTCATTAAAAGCCACCCACATGGGTGGTGAGAATAGCAAAATTGAGGGTGAGAATAGCAACACCCAAAAGACCCATATGCTCTTCAGAACACTCGCCGCACCCCTAGCTAGGCTCATTTATCCATTTCGGTCACTCTCTTCGAAGCTTCCAAATGCATCATAAAGAGGTATGTTGAGGAGTCAAGGTTGGCTTCTCTCGTACACATTTTACCCTCTGTTTGGTATGAAAGAAATGGAGGGGAGGGAGGAGGGAAATTCACCTTTTTTGTGTGAGACCCACACCTTTTATATTCTATTTTAATTTAAATATATCTCTCTTATTTTCATCATCTCTATTTCCATCTTCAGTTAATATTAAAATATATATTTGAAATTAATTTCTGATATTTAGTTTTAGCTTTATTAAATTCTTTAGTTGATATTAAAAGTATTATGATATATATCAGATGCATACCACTTTATGACAGAAAAATATTTAAACGAAAGTTAACATGAGAAAAAATGAAGAGAGTGAAGACATAAACAAAAAAAGGTTAAATTAATCTGTAGGTCCCTATATTATTCAAGAATTTTTAATTAGGTTCCTGAACTATTTTTTTTTTCAATTGGGTCCCTGAACTTTTATTTATTTATTAATTAGATCCCTGCCGTTAACTACCGTTAGCTCCATTAACGGTAGGGACCTAATTAAAAAATAAATAGAAGTTTAGGACCTAATTGAAAAAATTGTTTAGGGACCTAATTAAATTTTTTTAAATAGTTCAGGGACCTACTAAATAATTCTCAAATTCTACCCAGACTATCACACTATACTTCTCAAACATATGTAGACTACTTCTAAATTTAGTATTGTCCATTCTACATATCTGCACTGAGTATTCTTAACTCTCAAAGTCAGTATTTTCACCACTCCAGTCCAGTATTCTCACATTTGCGGATTCTAAACTCAGTATTCTCAACCTCTACAGGTTCTTCAACCAGTATTCTCAAACTCTGAAAGCATCAATTCCCTTACTGCACTTCTAGTTTCCCCTACAGATTCTGTTCGGACAAACCTAATGCACTTCTTCTAAATACATTCTTCAATTAAGTGGTATTTTCTATATGATTTTTAGTTTTCTTTTAATTTATTCAGTAAGTCCCCGAACTATTTAAATTTTTTTAATTAGATCCCTAAACAATTTTTTTAATTGGGTCCCTAAACTTCTATTTATTTTTTAATTAGGTCCCTACCGTTAATGGAGTTAACGGCAGTTAACGGCAAAGACCTAATTAAAAATTAAATAAAAGTTCAGGAACTCAATTGAAGAAAAAAAAGTTCAGGAACCTAATTAAAAATTGTTGAATAGTATAAGGACCTACAGATTAATTTTAAAAAAAAAAATTGATAGTCTTAATTCTTACATATTTACATGGACTTAATTCGGTGGAAGAAGTCGATTCTAATCTAATACTAATAAAATGAAGGTTCAATTGATAATCACGCACGTTATCAACCACCAGTCCACCACGACTCTTCTATCTGTATTATCTGGTACTCAAGTCCAAATACGGAAACCAGTTTTTACTTAATAGATAAGAGTCCTACTTTGGACATTGACGTTGGGCATGGTGGCAGGTATAGTCCTATATAAGGACACCACTTATTGGATAAGACTAAGAGTACTCTAACCGACATGTATTAAATATGATAAGATTCTTGAATTATAAAAGTGCTTCTCATATCCATATTTAAGATACTAAACAATCTAAGCATGATGAGTTTGTTTTTGCGTAATTTTGGAAAAGAATCATTTTTTTTTAAAAAAAAATTTCAACCAAATTTAATGAATTTAACAGTGATGTATTGACAATGTAAAATATGTAAATATTTTACACTGTCATTCAATTATAAACCACTGTCTGCATGATTTTTAAGATAGTTTTATAAAAGTCAACCAAATTACCTTAAAATCATAAATGAAAATAGTATGAAAATAGCTGAAAGGAAAAAAATGTTGAAAAATAATCATAAATTACAAATTTTCAGCTTCATTAAAACAATTTGTTGTTTTTTTTTTAAAAAAAGTTTTTTCTTCTTCTAAAATTACTAGGATCCCAAACATTTATTTGAAAATTAAATTATTTCAATAATCATTATATGTATAATCGATTATAATCATAATTAATTTTTGTTTGGATAAGCTTGTTGAAAAGTGATTTTAAGATAATTAATTTTATTTGAATGCAACAAAAAAGAATATAAAACAACCGAAAGGAAAAAAAAAGTTGTTGAGAAATAATTATAAGTTACAAAATTTCAAATTCATAAAAACAACTTAGAGCATGTTTGGAAAATATTATTTTCCAAGTTTTCAGTTGTTTTTGTTGTAAAAAGTTTGCAAAATAAACTGTATGTTTGGAACAATAGCTTATATTTGTAAAAATAAAAATTTCTAAAAAAAAGTTGTTGTTATGAATATGAATTTTATAGTTTATGATTATTTTTCAACAACTTTTTTTCCCTTTCAGTTGTGTTTTATTCTTTTACTATGTAAAAATTGTTTTTTGTATTATATTCAAATAAAATTAATTATCTTAAAATCACTTTTCAGCAAACTTACCTAAGCAAATTTTTTTATTATAATGGATTGTAACAATAATCAATTATATATATACATATATATTGAATAAATTTAATTTTTGCAATTATTTCGAAGATACTTCATATAAAAGCTTTTTACATATTTATGCTATTGTTTCAATCATACAATTTATTTTGTAAACTTTTTACAACAAAACCAATTGAAAACTTGAAAATTAATAATCTTTTCTAAGCATGCTTTTACTATGTAAAAACACTAACAAACAAGATTTTTAAACAACTCGGCATAAAAAAAGAATTTGAGAAAAAAAAAGTAAGAAGTAAAAAAAATGTGAAGTGAAGCCGAGGTAGTTGAAAAGTCTTTGTCAAGATTATGACCACCAAACACGGAGAGCTCAACAGCTAAACAAATTAATTATGTTGCCCATGAGAAGTACAAGGACAAATTATGTTTATTTATTTGGTATTATACTCACATAATTTTTTTTTAAGTGTCGAATTTTTAAATAATTTTTTTATATGTTTATTATTTTTAAAGTTCAAAATAACATTGAGAGTGTCAATCATTCACTCTATTGCACATCATTTTTTTTTTTTTTTTATGTAATAATTGCTAACATTCTATTATGCATGATACACACATATCTGCATAACAAGCATAGAAATCCAAATGGTGAGAAATATATCCAAGTATATCCAAGCATATCACATTCCATATCCAAACGTTCAGTTTTTTACCTCTCTTTTTGTCAATATGCATGAATATGCATATGCATGGAGCACCAATCTATTGAATATGTTGGCGCCAAATAAACACTGTGCAAGACATCTTACACTCAGTACGAAGCATTTCCATCCAATAGGTGTTTCTCGGGTCTCCTTTAATAATTTTTGTACAAAATATAACATATCCTATGGGATAATACACCTTGGCACGGGACATTTCACCTTTCTGTTATGTCATGATGCACGAGTAACTTATTGTCTCTTTCTCTTTGCATTTAAAATGGGATGGATTCTCTGTAGTTTTTTTTTTTTTGGTACAATGGATGGATTCTATGTAGTTGCAGAATTTGGTTTTACGTTAAAGAATTGATTTTAGATAAATTTTTACATGTTTAGTTTAAAGAAGAATTCATAATTGATTTTGGATCTATAATTGTTTATGAGTTGAAGCAGCTTTAGATAGTTTGTACGTCGGATAAAAAAGTTTTATAATGAGTTTTACTCTTAATTTGATTTTATAATAAAAATGTCTAAATATAAATCACATTACTTCAAAATCAATTTTTAACCAAAATTAGTTTTGTAAAATTAATTTGATTCAATATCAATTTTATCAACACTTATCCAAGCACACACTAAATCGTACGGGGAACCACTTTCTCTTCCTTCTTACCCAGA
Organism: Pueraria montana var. lobata; assembly: GCA_026413185.1. NCBI lineage: Eukaryota > Viridiplantae > Streptophyta > Magnoliopsida > Fabales > Fabaceae > Pueraria > Pueraria montana. The sequence goes on from CM048655.1 coordinate 53,199,013, forward strand.
AAACCCCACTTAAACTTTTTAAAAAACTTCTTTTTAACTACAAAAATTCTTAAACTCAAGGATAGTAAAATTTTGTATAAGAGAAGAAAATAGTAAAAAAAAAAAAAAAGTTGATAGTATACTTAAACTTTGTCTTTTCTTTAAAAGTAAATTATCCCCCTTATATTCTCTTATATTTATCTCATATTCGATATCCAAAAAATTCTTTAATTATTATTCTTAAAATATGCCACGTCTTTATAATAATTAATTTACTTGATCTTTTTTCATAATTTTTCGTGTCACTTATATGCCCAAATGAATACAATTAAAGAATTTTTTTCTTCTTGTTAATTTCTCTCTTAATATTATCCCCTATGTTTTACTTTTTTCCCCGTCATTTGTTTTTTCAATGACAGCCCCCCTCATATTCACATGTTCTATATATTGAAAAGATGTTACTTTGTTTCTTTCTTGCTTGTCGTCTCTGCTATGCTTTGATGAAACACGAGGTATTTATCTTTTGCTGATCGATCTGTATGTTGAAAATAGAATTTTTGTAAATATCTATAAAATTGCATACTCAGGTAAACTTTGATGAGATTTTCAAAGAGTTAATTAACACAAAAGTAACAAAACAAAAATGGGGTACTTGAGACAATATTTTTTAAAAAAATATATATGCCATTTAATCGGTAAGGACTCTGATTCAAAATTCATTAATTTGATTGTGATTCAACTAATAAAATGCAAAGTTAACTTATTAAAATAAAAATTTAATAGGCATACACTGTAAAAGTATATTATCAACTAACATAAAATTATCAATCTTTAATATGGTTTTTAAAATAATTATTATAGAACTTTAAAAAAAGAAAATTATTATAAAAATAATAAATTTCTCATACATATTACTTTGTTTTTTACATGCACTATCAGTATATATTATTTAATTTTATGAACAAATTAAACAATTTTTTTTTCATATAATGGATGAAATAAAGAAAAAAAAGTGGTAGTATTAGAATCCTATAAGTATTTTTGTTTGAAAGTTAAATTAATAAACCTTTCAATTTTTAATATTAGCTTTTCACATTTTTAATATATATATATATATATATATATATATATATATATATATATATATATATATATATATATGTTCTGTGTCGGTTAGTCGGTGACTAGAAAATGTAAATTAAATTTCCAACCTGACATCTCTTATATAAAAAATAATATAAAATCCAACACAAAAAAAACATGTGATTGTAAATGTATGAACCATAAGAATCTTTAGTGGTCCTTCCTTATCTCATTTATATATGCAACGGTTGGCACATGGCAGTTAACTGATCGGGTATTTCCTTTTTATTATTTTTAAAAGAGTAAATTATAGTTTTTTAAAAACACAGTGAGCATTAATTTAGTTTTTGTATATTATTTGTTATCAATTCATTAATTTAGTTTTTGTATATTATTTGTTATCAATTTCATATTTAAATTTAAATTTTTTATAATTTTTTAGTCTTTTTGTTCAAATAATGAAAATGAATAATACCTGAACTTGACTTAATTCAGGGATGAAATTATTAGAAGTATACAATTTTAGTAATTAAATTGAAAAAATTAATCCTCTTTTTTATTAAAAAAATATTCATCTTTTTAAGTTTTAACACAATGTAGAGAAGATAACATTATTTGTATAGAAATTAAGAAAATGACGATAATTTAGACAGGGTTTTTTTTTTATTTGTCGCTATGCAGAGATTGCCGTAAATGTATAAATACGTAAAGAAAAATACTAGTGCGAATCATCAAAAGAGACCAGTTTGTCCGTTTCTTGTAGAATTTGCCTATTATTTTTGGTGAGTTTTAAGACCAACATACCTTATTTGAGTTTAAGTAATATCGTTAAAGACGTTAAAAGTTTTTTTTAGTGCAGTTGTATTTTTAGAATTCAAACTCAAGAATAGTCTTTTAATTTGCTTGTTTTTAGTGAATTAAAATTACAATATTATCTATCTAGTTATAGTGTGAATTAAAATTCTCATTTTAATCACTCTCTTAAATAGACATTTTCAATATGTTTTTTCTTCTTTCCTTGAGAGGTATATCTATCTCAACCATCTTAAACTATCTCTTTTTATCTTTATTTATATTATATACTAGTACTTAACTTTTTTTAACCGTATATCTGTTTCAATTTAAAAATAATCTTATCACAATTTAAATTATTTATTATAAATATAAAATATAATTTATATATTAAAAAATATTTATTTATTATAAATTTTAATTATATATAAATAAATATTTATCCTATGTAATACATAGACTAAAATACTAGTTTAAATTAAATAAAAGTAAATGATATCATTTGTTTACTTTATATATAAATTCATTTTTTTACAGTGAATATTAAAAATAATAAAATTACTAAAATGAAATATTAAACATTTTGCATATGAAAAATACATTCAGTATTTTTAATTCAATGGATGATCAAATACAAACAAATTTGTTTGTATATTTTATAATTTTTTATATACAATTTGAAAATCCTTATATTATTTGTGGATAAATATTTTAGATATAATTTGAATGTTTTACCAAAATATTTGTAAGTTAAGGAACTCGTATTATACAGTTCTTTTAATTTTTCAATTTTTTATATTTTTTTAATACAAGAATAATTATATAACTCAAATATGAAGACTTTACATATCTCACTGTATGTAATTTTCGTCCATAAGCTGATTACGCAATTATTCAATATAGTTTTATTATATGAGGGTTTATGTCATTAGCTTAATCATGAAAATTATAAAAATAAAGAAAAAATGTTAATTTAATGTTGAACCAAAAAAATTATTAAAATAAAGTAAAAAGAAAAGGGTCATGAGGAGTTTTCAACATTATTTAGCGTGTTGGTTACATTTGAAAAACTTACACTTTACTTTACTTAGCAGTATAAATTTAATTGTTGTATCATGTGTTATAAAACACCAAAAATCTAGTTCAATTAATTAAATAGTGTGTATGAATTATTATAAATTTCTTGATATCTAAATTTAATTTATAGGGATAAAAAAATATTATAAATAAAAGCTTAATAAAATAAATTAACACTAATATATAATTGATAGATAATCATGAAGTATATTAATATTTCGATCTCTGTATGCATTTATATAAATGAACAATATGTATTAAAAGAGTTTTTAAGGACACACCACCTTTGACACCCAATAAAATAAACCAAAGGATTGTTTTATCTCTAGGTGCAAAAAATTTGCTGGTAAGGAGCAGACGATACAAAAAGTTGAAAACAACAAACCCACAATGGCCCACCTGGTTCTGCCGCTACAAAGCTACCACCACTGCACTTGTACCCTAAAATACTCCCTAATCAGGGGTGTTCACTGATCGGATTGGATCGATTTGACTAAACTCGTTATCTGACCCGATCAATTTTTTATGGATTGAGTTGGATTGGTGCAATTTTTTGTAAAATCTGATCTAAACCAACTCGTTCACAAACCGGTTGGGTCGGGTTGGGTTAATCGGGTCTGAACATTTAAAAAATATTTTTTATTTTATAAAAATTAAAATTTTTTAGAACAATAATTTATTTTTGCCTAGAGCTTTGTAAATATATAATGACTACATATCCTCCAAAGAGACCAAATTGTAACAATATTTGATTAATAAAATGAATGGTTTCAATGCTAATACAAATATTTTATTTCAGATAAAAATAAGCTATTATATTAGCATGAGAAAACATAAACAAAATCAAGACAAAAAATAGAAATATAATTCATGTGTGATGAAAAATTAACAAAAAATATGATGTTTTGTATTTCTTATATATATATATATATAAAGTCGGGTTGGGTTCACGCGTTATCCGTATCCGTGAACACCCCTACCCAACATCAAGGAAAGAAGAAAATACAAAAATATAGGGAAAGCAATATTGTTCATAGGCATGCCATACAAACCAACAAATGAAATTAAGAAAGGAAAAAAAAAAAAAAAAAGCCAGAGGAAAGAAATTAGAAAAGAGTGAATGAGAAGGTTTGGTGCAAAGCCAATGAGTGTGACCATTTGGTGCATTTTGAAAGAGTCAAACGTTTCATACCTCTTTTCCAACAAAAACTTGCCACAGAAGATACATATCAAGAAAATATAAGCCTTAATATTATTATATTTATATATCATCATTTCACTTGCTTTTCAAACTTTGCTTAGTGTGTCTATTGCTATGACCCCTTACCCTTATTACACTTCTTCTATCAGCCCTCAACAACAAGTAGATGAGGTTCAATTCTCTGATGACAAACACTTTGCCCTACACGGAAAGATCTTGCTCCTTGTTTTCCTCACTGCCTTCTTGCTCCTCTTTGTGTTGGTCCTCATGGTACCGTGGCTGAAGAAACGTGCTAGGGGCAATTCTCATGATTCAGGAACAGATGAAGATTCCACTGAGGGTCAGAATAACAACAGTACCACCCCTTCACACAACTGGTTCAGGAGAAGAAGAAAAGAAGATGCCACACTGTGCCAACAACACCATGCAACAACAACAGTAGAAAATAGTAATTAATTCTCCCTTTTTATGCGAGGAATTGCTTATTTTGGAGCAAGATAAGTACTTGAATTGAATTCCGTGTGAATACGATGTAGATTTAGATTAGATATCTGATTCTGTGCAGAACTTGTTTTTGTTGGTTATGATGGTAATTATCAATATTTGGGGTCTTGTCAGTGCCTTAGCTCCTTATGGTATACACACATGCAGGCTTTGCAGCTAATCATGTCAACATCTTTTTGGTGTATTTACTTTTTAGTCCTTATGATGTAGGAGAAATTAACCCTACATAGTGTAATTGGGTCGTTAACTCCGTTAATCAGTTATCTGTTCTGTTATGTTCCTTCAATTCAATGCTCTTGTCTTGTCTATTATGTTCCTTCAAGACTACTGAACGTTTGAACCTGTATATTTTATGGATATACTTGTTTTGTTGTTTGTTCTGGAGTGTTGATTTTTCTTTTGGAAATCACTTTGGCAATGTATACCCTACTTTATTTTACACTTTTAGGGGAGAAAATTAAATAAAAGCAGTAATGATATTTGAAGAAAAAAAAGTATATATATTATTCTTATTTAGTTATTTTTTTAGATAGTAAAATAAAATATATATTCTAACATATTCTCTTTTTTTTTTATAATATTTTTTAAAATAAGTGAAGTGTAAAAATAGTGTAAGAATTTTGATGGTAAATATTACTTACGAAAAGAAAGAATAAGAATGTATTGAAAGTTGTATTTTCTGGTTTATAAAATAAAGTGGTGTAAGAATGGTTCAATACAAGAATTGAAAAATGCATCTAGAAAAGTAGCATGCAAACAACCTTGATTTTCGCTTTTGCAACAATGATAAATAATGATGACTATTGAATACAAAATTTTTTACACTTTAATTTTTACGCTCATGATTTATTTTGGATTATTTCATTTATTTATATTATCAGTTTTTCTTTTCTTTTCTTTTCTTTTCTCTCTCTCTCTCTCTCTCTCTCTCTCTCTCTCTCTCTCTCTCTCTCTATATATATATATATATATATATATATATATATATATCTTAAAAGATGGTTGTTTTAAAATAAAAAAAAATCGCATGCCATTTTTACTTGGTGACACAACTACGATACAAACAAAATACACAAAATTATGAAACAATTAAGGAAGTGAGAGCCGACACAAATTTTATCAAAATTAGAAAAGTTCTATTAAAAAAATATTTTGAAAATGAAATATATACTGGAGGAGTATTCGGCAATTTGTTAGCAGAAAACCCTCCACGCTGGATAAGTATTAGGCTTTGGGAATAGCCGAATACCCTTCACACTAAAGAGGTATTCGGCAACTATAATGACCATAGAAGACAGGTGACTGGCTAAATCACCGAATAGATACACCGGGGTATTCGACATGATGATAACGGGTACCACGAAGAGTACTCGGACAAGATAAAATTATGCTAAAAAAGTATTACTAAGACAATTAAAGATTAGAAGGTAATTAAGAAATCTTAATTAATAATAATAAACCATCAAGATAATCAGGGCCATAAAAGTCCAAGGCCCAGCAAGGTAAGTATAAAAAGGAGTACGATCCTCGAAGTACGGTAACTTTTGATCCTCATTTATTACCTTTATTAAATGCTCTGAGCCGAAAGCTGACTTGAGCGTTGGAGTGCCTTTTGCAGGTACCCACCCCTCTTTCACCTAAAAGGATTCAGACGCTTACAGGAGATCTCGGATTGAAGACATCGGCAGAAGGAGATTACCTTGTTACTCTCAGGCAGGAACATCTTGGCGCCCACCATGGGGCTCAAACCCACGACCGAGCTCCCTCTCCTTAGCACTCCGTTCGGCATCCCTTTCCTTTTCGGCCTTACATAGCAATTGCTTCAAACGTTTAATTTCATCCGCTTGCAGCTTCGCCTCCTTCTCTGCATAAACAACTTTGGTTTCCATGTCTTGCAATTCTGCCGAGAGGTGTGACACCTTTTTTTTCAGCTGAGCATTATCATCAGTAAGTGTGATATTTGCCTCCAAAGCTTGCTGATTTGACATCTGTGCTTCCTTCAAGCTCCTTTTCAACTTATCGGCTTCCTTTAAAGGAGTCATGAACATATGGTGAGCAATGGCTGACGCCCTGGCCTGGAATTCGCAGTAAGCCGACCAGTTAGCAGCTGCATCGACATTATTCAAAATACTTCGTCCAGACTCGGAGATGTCACTGGCACTAATAATCTTTTGGGGGCGAAAGCCTTTGGAGAAGAACCCTTCGGCAGTCATAGCAGGAATAGACGCCGAAGGCCTGGACGCTGAAAAATCAAGAGTCTTCTGTCTTAGCTTTTTTGATTTATCCTCTTTAGAGGCCTCATGGCTTCGGTGCCTCTTTTTATGCTCCTTGTCTCGGTTCTTTTTATCTGTAGCTGGAGGGGGTACGACATCCTGGGGCGGCGCCTTTTTTGGAGGTTGTCTCACGGCAAGGGGAATAGATGTGATACCCGAAGGGGTATCGGCAGCATTCGCCCGATTTTTCCTTGCATTCTAGAAAGACAACACATCACCACCCGATTATGCCATAATACCTGCATTCAACAATATATACTCGGTCAATCATAAGCACTACAAACATAAGTGTTAGAAAAGGAGAATCGAAACCTTTCCACACATATCTACTAAAACATTTGATGAATTAAACAAAGCAACAAGCCGTCTGGCCGAAAGCTTTCTGGGAAGCGACTTAAGGAACATAAGGTCCTCGCGTTCCTGTTCGGTCATCAAAGACTTCGAAAACTTGTCATAACGTCGAGGGGTCCTCTCCCAGTACAGCAGAAATATAGCATTCCCACTACTATCATAAAAGTGGTTGGCACCTATATTCGGCTTTATAACAACCTTGAAAAAGTCGATTTTGAAATTTTTATACAAAAAGTAAAAGACTGGAACAGGGGTCTCTTCGGTTTTCTTATTAATGAAACCCACAAACCATCTCTCCCCCGAGTACAAAAATAATACAGAAAAACACTTACAGAAGGCTTAATAAAGTTAAAAATACAAAGGGTTCGGAAGGCCTAAATGACCGCCCACCCATTCGGATGCACCTAAGAGGGTGCCACATTCAAAACCCGAAGTACCCCCATAGTAAAATCATTGAAAGGGATCGTCACATGAAGGTCCCAGAAGACACAATCATACATATAAAAGAAATCTCAAGGGTCTAGTAAGGTAAGTATAAAAAGGAGTACGATCCTCGAAGTACAGTAACTTTTGATCCTCATTTATTACCCTTATTAAATGCTCTGAGCTGAAGTGTTGGAGTGCCTTTTGCAGGTACTCATCCCTCTTTCACCTAAAAGGATTCAGACGCTTACAGGATATCTCAGATTGAAGACATCAGCAGAAGGAGATTACCTTGTTATCCTCAGGCAGGAACAAAATACAATTTAGAAATTTGATTATACATAAAGAAAGGCGAATACGTAACTAATAAAACCGTACTAAAAAGCAGTTATTTAAAATCAGTTGTACAAAAATAATTATCTAAAATATTTATTTTATCACTTTTTTTGAAACAAAAATAAAAAACATTGAAAATTTGTGATTTTCTTTCCTTTTATTTGGTTGCATAAAAAGTGAAAGGAAAGAAATAGTATTTGTATAAAATATCATAAATATCCTAAATAAACAAATAGATGTAATTAAGATAATTAAAACTATTTTTATCTTTAAATTTATACAAGCTCGTGCTCCATACGTTTCTCTGCAAATGTGAAAGAAACATTTTTTAGTGTGGGACTCACGTTATTGCTTCTTTCCTCTTATTTATAGCCTTTCAAACACTGGAAGGGTAACTTTCGGCCCTGTTTTCTTTCATCACAGAATCGTTCCTCTTCTTTTTATATTGAAACAAATGACGCGGTAATTCGTTAGCAACGTTTAATCATAGGATTTAGACTTTAGAGGCTGTTGGGATACAAAGTTAAAAGTATTTTTAAGAGTTTTTTTTATTGAAAAAAGTTCTATATTTCCAATACAAAAGTTCTCAAAAACACTTCTAACTTGTATCCAAACATGCTCTTAGCCAATAATAATTTCCATGCCTCATGCAATAATCAGTATCATAATTACTTATTAGAGAATGATATAAAATTGTCATAAAAACCTCTTGTATTCTAACATTTATTCTCTTAATTAACCACTACTTAACTTAAGTGTTGAAGTCTTTACTAGCAAATCAAAAGATATTCTACTTGAATATTCCTCACTCATTAGATTGGTGCAGAATAATAATATTTTATATTAGTATTATTATTTTATTATTTTCTTCATAACAACAATCATTTTCACATACTTTTTTCTTTTCTTTTCTTATGTTGTGAAATGAGATTATATAAATACAATTTTTCCTTGGTCCCGTCTTTTAGTGTGTTTGTTCTCTCACCTGAGCGAGTTGCAATGAAGCAGAGTGGAGTGGAGGAAGATGCTAAATGAAATACGGCATGTGTGTACTTGAGGGCAATAATGTAGTGGCGGGAAAGTGCCAAAATATTAACAAAATGGGGGACAATGAACCTCGAGGCCACTCTGTAATGAAAGGGATTTGACTCATTTAAACTGAAGAGAGTTATATATATAGTCAGAGTGATGGTCTATTCACCCTTAATTTAATTTGAAGATCATATAAAGTTAAACCACTTCAAATTAAGGACTATCCTACCTTCTCACTTAATTTTCTCCGTTAAATCTTAATGTATGAATTGGAATGGCAATGGAAATGGTATTATAGTATTTGTTTCATACTTGCGTATGGAATTGATTCTTCCTACTTGGTAATTGGTTGTTGTCATTTTTGTGCAACACTGTAATTTGAAATAATTGATTGTTTAATTTTTTTTTTACTGCAATTGATTGTTTACATGAGAAGTGTTTTATGTTTTTTTTTTTACAGCAAGTGTTGTATGTTATACAAGGGTAAAATAGTATTTCTATTTTTAATCTCATTTCTCTCATCTCTTTTCATCTTGAACTTTCTTTTCAATTTTAGTTCTATTTTTCTTAAATAAAAAAAAATTCTACTTTATTTTTTATTTATTTCTCTCTTCTCCATTTCTCTTTAATCTATTTTCATTTACTCTATTTTTTTTTTCTCGTTGCCAAGAAGACTTTTGCTTATGTAAAATAATGGAAATGCATTTTCGTAAAAAAAAAGAAAAAAGAAAGAAAATGTTTCTCTCTCACGTTGAAATGAATCATTGAAAAATAAAATAATATACTTAAAATGACAGGGCTCAATTTATTGTATTTGAAGGTCGTTGTAATGCAATGATGTAGGTTTGGGGTGAGTCCAACACTAGTGACATGATAGTTATCGCAACATGGAATATGTGCTAATGATGTGACTGGGTTGGTGGGGATGGAGGTTCTTGCACATTTTTTGGAAAAAAAACGGTGGTTGGTTGTTTCTAGGTTAGCTGCAGGCCTATAGTACTGTTGGTTAAGTTTCATGGTTGGTGACTTTGTGTAGTTGGAATGAGGTATTCAACAAAAAAAAAAAAAAAAAAGTAGTTGGAATGAGGTTTGGTGTGATTTTTGTGGCTAGGGGAGGGTTGTAGACTAGAGATTTTGAGCATAGAGGGTGAGTTTGTGCTAGTTTGCGGCTTTTTGACCATTATATTAAATAAAAAAATTAATTACTAAACTAAAATAAAAAAAAAATTATTTATCTTTGTTGGATGAGTTTGGATACATAGGCATCACAAAGAGTTATCACAGTTAACGCTTTAAAAAAAGATAAATTTATTTTCTGACCATGTAAGGTTTGCAAGTTTATTTATTTATTTTTTAAATAGAAAATGTATGGCGTCAAGTATGTTAACGCTTTATGTTGGTTGAGTGTATGACGTCAACTGTGTTGACTCCTTGTGTTGTACACCATGCGTAGCCTTCACATATATCTATTTTGTGTTCATGCGTGGTTGGACCATTGTTTCAAGTCACCCACGTAACAAATCATAAGAATCTTCCCAATCGCCAAAGACCATTGCTATTACTTTTTTGTTTACTCTTCCAAACTATCAGTTAAAATAGTCGTTACTCCATCGGCTATTTTTGTCAGTTATTTGTTATCGACTGCTAATCCCTTGTCAGCTAACTATTTTAGTGTCAACAAAAATGAAAGAAATATAATCCTAAAAAAAATGAAAGAAATATGATGAAAATAAAGCTTTTTAAAGTTTCTCTAGGAAATAAAGTAACAACCAGGTCCAATAATTTTTTATAGGCTTAATTGTAAATTTTACCATTCAAGTTTTTTTTGTGTGCAAATTTTACAACCCAAGTTTTTAATTTTCATGCATTTTACCACCGCTGATGTGTCACAAAAAAAGTTAAAAAAAACAAAAACGACGTTATTTTGTTACCAATGTGATGGTAAAATACGCAAAAATTAAAAACTTTGGTGGTAAAATTTGCGAAATGATGAAAGTTGGATGGTAAAATTCGCGAAAAAAAAATCTTGGATGGCAAAATTCGCAAAATAATAAAAGTTGAGTGGTAAAATTTGCAAAAAATTAACTTAGGTGGTAAAATATGTGAAGGCTATGCATGACTAGAGGTATACAACACAAGGAGTCAACACACTTGACGCCATACATTCTCTATTTAAAAAATAATAATAAATATACATGCAAACTTCACGTGCCCAAGAAGTAAATTTGTCTTTTTTTTAAAGCGTCAACTGTGATGACTCTTTGTGATGCCTACATGTCCAAAACCACCCATCCAAGGTAAATAGTTTTTTTTTTTGTATTTTGGTTTGGTAATTATTTTTTTTTTTTACTATAATGGTCAAAAAGCTGCTAGTTTGCTTGCTGTTGGTTTAGGTGTGTGTTTGAGAACCCATTTGCATAATTGCAAACGAGAAATCCCATTTTCCAAAGCACAAAAATGAGAAATAATAATTTGTTATTTCTCCATTCAGCGATCGTTTTGACCAACTCAACTGCAAACCGAACACACCCTAGGTTGTTATGGTAGAGGAAGAGAGTTATGTTTGTGGTGACATTTCATGAGATCAGATGAATGTGTGTACTTGGTTGGTGTTATGGGTTGCCATGCTTTGAGAAATTATTAGATAATACTATATGATTATGATTATCATCTATTCATGGTTCTAATTATTTTTTATGATATACATATTTAAGTTTTTTTAATTTATAAAAAGAATTAATAAAATTCAATTATATGTTTAGTATAGAAATTAGTAGAAATTATAATGATTTTAGTAGTAATTAATGTTGAATGGCTAATCAATAGCCAAGTTTTAAACGGAAATAAGCACGTGGGTGGCTAAGGTGAAGTTGTTGATAAGTGGGTGTAGGTCTTTATCAACACTGATAAAGTTAGAGTACAACGGCCAAACATTAATAAATGAGTAGATTTTTTTTTAAGTAAATTATATTGATACTTCATAATATTACACACAATCTTCATGGTTTTTCTACTTCTATAATACTTTCTTTGGATTTAAATATAAACAAAAAAAAAAAAACTGTTTCACGCTAAGAAAATTGATTAACAACATTTAATTGTACCAATTTCAATTAAAAATTAAGTTATTTTTTTAAATTGTCCTTCATTAGAATTTAATATCAAGAATAAGGAGTCATTGGAATTAAAATCCCTATTAAATGAAGGGTATTTTGGATATGATTTCATTAAATAAATTAAAATTAGTTGAAATTTGCTTATATTTAAATCCTAAACCCAAGTCATTTTTTTTCTTATATTCAAAGCCGGATGGAGTAACTCTTTAACTATTTAAAAAATATTACACTAACACTCTTTATTTATGAATATATAGAAATCTCTCTTATTCGAAGTGTCATCGTGTCCGACATATTTATAACACTCACATTCCTCAAACTTGTTCAATACATGTTTGACACTTCTAATTATGTGCCCAATTAAACAATTACTTTTTGTTGACTTTGACACTTAAGTCAACATCTTTATACAACTCGAACATTTGAACGGACACCTTCATATAAATGGACACAAATTAATATTATTAAAAAATTGTTCATCTTTTAACTTTTAGATAACCGACTTAAAACATAATATAAAATATTGACAAAAATAATGTCTCTCACCTTTTTAAAGCTTGTCATCATATAAAAAACATATAAGGTTGATTTAACAAGATGAATATACCATCAATTTAGATATTTTGTTATGTTACTCATATTTCATTTCATTAGAGTCTCTCTTTGTTTGTGCAGTGTCCTAGTATCCTATATATTAAACATTAGCCGTGTCAGAATGTCTGTATCGTGTTTAATGTCTACGTCAAAGTCCATACTTCATAGATGTCCTTATATATTACATACTAGTATGGTGCCCGTGCTCAGATTGCTATATTTTTTTATGTTATTAAATTATTATTATATAAATAATTTTTATAATGATTTACTCACTTTTTATAAACAAAAGTTTTATGTGAAATATTTGCATGATCTTTTCATTTTTTAATCATAATTTATAGGCTATGAATTTAAACTCTCTAAGTTTGCACTTTTTCTCTTTTGATCCCTCTAAGTTTTTTTTTTTCATTTTTCGTGCCCGTAAGTTTACGCTTTAAAATCACAAGGACTAAAATTGAACAAAAAAACTTATAAGAATCAAAATTAAAAAATCACAAACTTATAGAGACTAAATTCATATTTAAGCCTAATTTATATATTTTGCAAAATTACAACTTCAATGCAAATAATATTTATTATTTTAAATTCAAAACTCAGGAAAAAATAGAAATGCCAGTAAAATTATACACACAAAAAGAGCCTTTGGTAAAAGATTTTTTATTAATTAAATTAAGTTTCAAAATTTTAAGGATAAATCAATTCATTTTTGTAATATTTGATATTTTTATTAATTTATATTACATAAAAGTAACATTGTAACAGTAAAAGAATATTTATCAATGTTATTTGGAAGTTCATGCAAAAAAACTATAGAAAATGAATATAAAAATGGAAATATAATGTCATACCATTTATTATTATTAATATAGTTTTCTAATAATTAAATAAATTTTTTAAATTAAAAAATAAACATCTTTGAAACAAAAGAAAGCATAAAAATATTAAATTATCATTAAAATATTTTGATCAAATAAATTAATTACTTTTTTTTACAGAACTAATTACTTATTTTAAAAAAAAAATACAAATTTCAATATTTGAATTTTTTTTATAATTTAAAGTTTTTTTTTTTTACAAAAATATGATTTCAATATCAAAATTCATCTTAATTTAATTTTAAAATTTATTATCAGGAGAAACAGCCACTCGTATGGAAAAAAGTTAGTATTTAGTTATTACCAACCAAAAAGAAAGAAAAAAAAAAGATGGTACCAGTGAAATAAGGCTTGCGAGTAATTAGGAAGAAGATAATTACAACATCATCATATTAGTGAAGCTCCTCACTCTCTCATCTCTCTCTCAAATTCGTTAGCCCCTCTGTACTCTCGCTCAGTTTTTCAATTGAAACTCATTCTATTCATTCTCACAAAATCTGAGTAGATTGAAAGTTGAAAGGATATAGCCGGAAAAGTGAAAACATTTTAGAGGGCATAAACGTCAAAGAAAGGGTTATAAAAACAGTAAAAAAAAGTTGCTTGTCATTCCTTGCGTGACACCTGTAATACTCAAAAGCCTCAAATATTATATAAGATGATTAACTCCCCTTAATTGTTACATCGTGTCCCCCTATAAATAAAGTTGTTATAAATGTTAAAAAAGCATGAGAAAATTGTTAAGCATTGCTATTTCACAACTTAGCATCTTCAAGTTCCAGTAAGTAACAATCCTCAATCAATATTGACAAAGGTTGAGCCATCCAGGTTAAAATTTCACATTTTCCAAGGAAACATAAAAACAATTATCATGTAACAGTTATGATCAGAAATATTCAAATATATTCAAAGCAGGTTTGTGAACCAGAATTATGAGCATTCATCCAATAGAAAGAACACAAAACTGCAAATTATCTTGTCAGCATTATAGTATTGATTGTGAGCATACACTACAAGCATCAGTCCATTTTTCTGCCAACAAAACAGGCTACTTTAACAGATACAGAATGAATAAACATTTTCTAACTAGATTGAAAGATGTAGCGAACTGATTCCTAGTGCCTGATTTGTTTTGCTGCAATATGCTTCATATCAGAGAATGATACTGCCCACCAATATGGAAGTGAGGGGAACTGTGAGGTTGTCATCAAGCTCTGTACTGATAGGAAGGGACTCCACAAATGCAGTCACAATAGACACTAACAGAAAACCAAGGACCAATTTCCAGCTTCCCTCAATAAATCCAAATGAGGAAAAATACCACATATACCTGTCAAAACACTAAATGTTACTAAGAATATAGATTAAATAGGTTATCACCTTGAGGGCAAAATAAAATAAAGCAACAGAAGTCAACTGAAAATTACCCAATGGAAGCTAAGAATCCAGCAGTTGCCATTGCAATTGAACCGGCGAAGGACTTGTTTTTGTTGTAAGGTATCTTTTCACCGCCAAGTCGCCTTCCAACAATGTCAGCCATGCCTGAAACAACAAATTAAGAATAAGAATCAGATCCAGTCCTTCTAGGGAGTAACACCATAAAGTTTCCTTCTCGTGACAGTGATGTAGAGGTGATTTTTTTAAATTTTTTTTTCTTTCTAATTTTAATATTTTTAAAAGAACTCCTGGTGCAGCTAAAACATTGCCTAATTCCAGGGAAATTGGCTGTGGCAACATTACCATCTCCTGCACACAGATTACATATCGCAGCAATGGAAATAGGTGAAGTTCTCCAGTATATTATGGATGCCAAAGTAATAGTCGCAGCATAATACAGTGGTCCTTTAAGAAGTTCCCTGGTGCAGAAGAAGAACTGAGAACAAACGAAGAAATAATGTAATGACATGCAATCAATTACCAATCAATGGAAATTCAAATAAAATACTTATTTTTATTCTCAAGAAGGACATTTCACAGCCCAAAAGTATAGCCTGTCTGGTAATTTATACCATTACCTTACCCAAACCTTCTTTTTTATATATACCATACATATACAAGAAACAGTGAAATATATCCATTTTGTTTGATCTGGATTGATCAGCAGCATCAACTTAACCATTTGACAGTATGATATATACTTTTCTACACAAAATTAACTATAGAATGAGCCAACTTTTAATTGTTTCACATGTTCAAATATTTCTCACTGGGATTCAAGTGTACAATATTGCAACCTGTAATCTCCAAATCTGCTCATTGATTTCACCGTGGCCTCGTCTTTCAATATTCCAAGTCCAATAACAAGCATCCGAATTATATTGACTCCCGGAATGAGAGCAGCAAAGAATGGTGCCAAATTCTCAGTACTGTAATGATTGAAGAAAAGGTCATTCAACAAGGGAAATTGCAACAGAACTTTGAACAGGCTCATAATTCATACACTATACAATTACCTGAATAGCGGCCAGCAGAGCATGAATATCAGCCCAATGCTTATATGTACAAGTTTCCTATTTAATTTCTAAACATAGAAAATAGTTTATGAGAATTCTGCTGATGTGAACAAGACAAGCTATGTTTGGATAAAAGTTAGGAATGTGCTGATGGGAATTCCAATGCACATTATCGAATTTCAAGGCACAAAATGAAGAAGGAAGAATTCATTGTTTTGGGAGTAAAAGTATTTTGAACTTCTCCAACTGACATCCAAACATACACATACACATACACATACACATACACATACATATACAAATTTAGAAACATATCAATTTAGCATCTATTAAATGACAAACAACATACAATAACTTGTGCTGTCTTTGAAAGATATCAAACCACAATGAAAAATAACCAAAATAATGCACAACTCTACTAAAATGACAGGACATCAGTCTTAAAGAGAGATAGCAACTAAGAAAATGTCTTCAGAAATTAATTAGCATGATGGAAGAGGGTGTGATAACAACACCTTTTGAAGGAGTAAACCCCCATGTTCAGGCCAACCTTGGAACACATTGTCATATTAGTCCCTATACTAAAGAAACAAGGATACAAGTCCTTTATCTATTTTCTGTCGGTCAACAAAGGATTAATCAACATGGTTAACAAAAGCAGAGGCTGAGCACTAAGGGGACCAACAAAAGCATAGTTCGATGGCTTATATTCGTCCTTCTCTGTTGTAGGGACTAACATGATGACATGTGCCAAGATTGGGGCCAAAAATGCGGTTTTACAGGAGTAGCCATATCCATTATATAATAGGAAATTCAAACTTTTCTCAGCTCTAATCCTCTTTGTGGTCTCTAAATTTCTTCTACTTCAAATGAAAAAAATAAAAATAAAAAATACCACTTTTCATCTACTTCATAATGGCACTCCTTAACTTCAACAGCAAATTTAAGTTCTCACAATCCAAAAACATGAAAAACACTCCACTAGTGCTTGTCTGTCATCAGTCCAATACATGTGGGTACAATAAATTGCATGCAAAAACAGCCATTTCCACCAAGCCCCTAAATTGCCACAAATTTCCGCACCCCAGCATCATTTTCCTTCAACTTAACCATACCCCAGAACCAAAAACACAATATTTCACACATTAAGACCCACCTGGTCGAAAAGGTCGCGTTTTGCAGTCTCCTGCCACAATCTGAGGAAGGACAAGGCAACAACGCCAGAAATGGCAGTGGCATAGAGGTCAGAGACAAGAGGGTCGTGGTGGAGCATGGTGGATCGCGGTGGCGTGGTGGCAGAGAAAAAGGAAGAAGAAGTGAAGAGGGAAGTGGGTTTGAGTTTGGAAAAAAAAGGGGAAGGAGAATGGAAAGTGGGTCGTGTGGTGGGTGCGAGGAGAAGAGGGAGAGAAACGTAAGCGACAGGGTCAAACCTTTGGAGTGTTTTGCTCCTAATCATGTTGCAACTCGGAAACATCATGCGAGGAAGGCGAGGTTTCCCTGTCGACCTCGCATTGATTTTTTCAACCTCCTGAGATCATATCGAAAGGCCTGATTTGGACTGTGCCGCTAGAGACTTCGTTCACATAGAGTCATAATTGCTTAATTAATTAGACCATGTTTCGATTTATGGTTTGAGAGTAAAATTATTTTCGGGTTATATTTGGTTAGTCCTCAAAAGTATGTTTGAAAGTAAATTTTTGTCTTGAAATTGAGTTTGAGAGAAGTAAGACTTGAGATATTTTTACAAACTCAGCTTGCAAACTTAAGTTTGATCCAAACTTAAGTTTGCAAACTTTAATCAAAATATGCACTTAATTGTTACTACTAGCTATGTAAATATTTGTAAGTTTTTTTTATTTAGTTTAATTATTTATTTGGACCTTACCCTTTTTATTTGTCACCTAATTAATCTCCTTCTTATATAGTCGATCCATTTTGAGATAAAGTGATATTTCTTCGCAACTCCGTTATCAAGTCAAAGATCAAACCCCAAGCCTTAATTAAGAAACTCAAAAGTCAAATCACTTGTGCTAATAACTTTTGGTTGTGTCTTTAGATTTATAAACTCTACATTTTAGTTTTTACCTAAGTAATTTTTTTGTGTTTTATTTCTTGCCTTTAGTTGCTAAGTTTAGGTGCTTTAGCATTGCCATAAAATCAATCAAATTGCCAAAAAAATTTCTCATATCGATAAAAAACAAAGATGCTTCCACCCCGCACTGCCGCTAGATGTGATTTTCGGTTGTGAAACCCCTCCCTCTGTTCCTTCTTTCCTTTTCCTATCTTCTTTCCTTTTCTTCACTTTCTCACTCTCTCTTTTTTTTTTCTCTCTACAATTTTCTCAACAGTTTGGAGTCCCATTTTAGCCTTTGTGACTAAAGCATTTCTGACTAAAGCATGCAACACATGGCAATTTAAAGCCTCTACCATTATCATCCATACAACAAGAGAGATAGGGATGTAGCCAGGTTTATATAAAAGGGGGGTAATTATAATATATGTGTGTGTAGGGCTGTTCAATTCGAACTGCACTGAACCGAACTGTGGCAAACTATTTCGAACTGCAAATACAGTTCACCCGAACCGAACTGAACCGTCAAACAGTTCGGGTGAACTGAATCGAACCATTTTTTAGTTGCACTGAACTATATTGAACCGATTTTAACTGAATTGCTCTCCAAACTGCTCCGAATTGTTCCGAACTGCTCCGAACTGTTTTGAAAAAAAATATTTTTTTTATTTTCACTTTAATTAAAAAAAATTGCTTTAATGAAAATAGTAAAAATTGCTTTAATAGCTTTATAATTAATGTTGAATAGTATTTTTTACATGACATTAAGAAATATTGATGTGAAATTCATGCATGGCATGTGTATTGGTTCAAAAAAATTGATTTTACATGGAATATAAGGAACTTGCATCGCTAATTTTATCAATTTTTGTTAATTAGTTTTTTTTGTTAGCAAAAAATGTATGTATATAACTTTAGACACGGTACCAGTGGTACCACAAAGGTTACAATATATCTGATATACTCCAAGCTTTACATCACCACCTAAAGCAAGTTACAATTTATTTATACTCAATCCTGGTATAAATAAAAAGTAACCCACCGAGAGCCCCTGCTACCTACACAGTGCATAATAAGTACATTCATCTACCAAAACATGCATGGCAACATAAAAACATTCCTTTGCCAAACCGAACCCACCAATGAATAATATACCAACCAACCAGCAAAATATAACTACAACACTTCATGTTTCTTCTTCTTATTAAGTATAGAAAAAAGTGTACACCACACATTAGCTACATGCCAACATAATAATTCATTCACTCTTTAAGCATAAAACTAAACGCTACTTGGTCGTAGGACATAATAATTGTTCAATACACCAAAACGTGACCTTCATACAAAATAACTTTCACTTAAGGAAGTGAGGGCCAATCAAGCGAGCAATCTCTAGCATTTCAACTCGATCTTTCCCTGCAAACACCTTCTACAGCTTCTCATCACAATTTATAGTCCTCTTGTCTACAGGGTCCTATAAGAATTAGAAGTAATAATTCAGTTAAAACCAATACAAGGTTATTTATATGTTGCTGAATCTATTTTGAATGCAAGATAGCAACAGAATAACAAAAAGAATTAAATGTAAAATAACTCAAATAAGAAAGATAAAAAAATAATATTGTAAAAAATGTTTATATAACTCTTTCAATTCAATGAGGCCCAAATCTAGACTTTGCACTCTTTATCTGCAAAATAAGAGAACCAGTGTTTATATGGCTAGCTAATGTTTCAAAGCCAGTTAAGGTACCCTCACAAACTATATTGAACATTAATAAATACCAGTGTTTCAATCACCCTCTCCTAAGCCTACATGCACATCATTGGGAATATAAAAAAAGATAAAGTTAAGCATTACAAGTTAAAAGAGACATAGTAAAACTCTATTTTAAAAAGTGATAAATGAAAAACATTTACTTTGGTAATAAGTGATAAATGATAAATGATGTACAGTTGTATCATAAACAAAATGCTTAATGCATTAATTTTCAACCAGGAACTGATCCCAAAACATTACTAGCAAGTGAAGTTTCATATATAATCTATTTTAAAAAATAGGCCCACAACTAGGAAGTAAAAATTCCAATATTTCCAAACTTTTGCTGTTCCAAAAGTCAGTTTCATGATACACAGCTAGCTAGCTAATGTTTCAAAGCCAGTTAAGGTACCCTCACAAACTATATTGAACATTAATAAATACCAGTGTTTCAATCACCCTCTCCTAAGCCTGCATACACATCATTGAGAATATAAAAAAGATAAAGTTAAGTATTACAAGTTAAAAAGAGACATAGTAAAACTCTACAAATGCCGATAACAGATATACGTTTCATCTCCACAAAGTATATAAAGCACAGAAATCTGCCAATTAAAAAAATAGCATAAATTGATCAGTGCTGCACACCAGTAACTTACTTCAAAATAAACATCTTCATTCATCCAAATTAATAACACTTGAAGGTGCCAATTCGTCCTGAGACGCTTTCTCTGCAAAAAAAAAAAACCATTTAATCATTTCGAGCACTTAAAATATAAACTAAAATATGCATATCATTAAAATAAATTCACCTTGCTCAAATTTACCGAGCTATTCAGCATCCTCATAATAAAGCAAAGAGAAAGACTTTCCTTTCAACCAATCCTGAGCGCAAACAAGTGCCTCAACTATTTTGGGTGTCAAACAATTGCAATGAGGACTAATCACCCTTCCTCCTGTGCTAAATGCACATTCTGATGCTACAGTTGAGACAGGAATGGCTAACACCTCCCGAGCCATGCTTACAAGGTTAGGAAATCTTGTTGAATTGACTTTCCACCAATTTTAAACATCAAGTTCAACCGACTTGATGTAAGGTTCAGGATCTTTTTTCAAATATTTATCAACCTCTGATACATAATCAAATCTACGTCCGATTGATTTTAGATAGGAACTCATTCCATGAGGATCATCATCCTCGTCATCTAATTGTGATTCTTGTTGGCTACTTTGTGAACCTTCCTCAGCACCTCGATATTGTTCATAAAGTTCATTCAAAGATGACAACAATTTTGTCTTCAATTGACTGGCCTTATAAGGTTCAAACATTAAGTCAATGTGGTAATTAACAAAATCCAATTTGTTCCTAGGATCAAGAACAACAGCAATCAACAACAAGATATTAACATCGTCAAGATTTCTCCAATATTTGTTAAATTTATCCTTCATCTTCGATGCCATCTTGTTTATGCTTTCATCACTACTCTCACAATATTGTTGGATCTTTTTGCTAAGGCCAAACACCTCCTTCATGTACATATGACTAGTCACGTAGGAAGAACCAGATACGCGCATTGTAGAGTCATAGAATATCTTCAAAAATAGTAAAACCGACCTAGCATCATTCCAATCAGAATCTGATAGCACACAACCACTAACTTTGGTCAATTCAGCATGAAAGTTTTTGTCTCACATACCTAACAAGTTAAAGGCAGCTTTGAACTATAAGGCAAAAGTCACAAGAAGGGGGTTGAATTGTGATTTATAAAAATTTTCGCAAACTTTTATAAACAGAGTGTACCGTCTGATCAGATATAGAAGTTTTAAGAAAAATGTTTCAACAGACGATAACTCAACAGATGAAAGTCTTTTAAATGAAACAGGTTTTAATCATAACCCAAAGTCAGTTCGAAGCAGTTATAAGAGATGTAAGACAAAGAAAGACAACACAAGAGTTTATACTGGTTCGTCTCACCCCGAGACTACTCCAATTCTTGGCAAACCACCAAGTTCCAATAACTTATCACAAGTTACAAGTATTTTTCACTGCCATTTCTGGCTCACCCAAGTAGTATTTCACACTTAGCCTCTCCAAGCTAAAAATCCAAGTATTCTTTACTACCAAGCCACTTCTGGCTCTAAAACAAATCACTGGATTTGTTTTTACAAAGGGCACACAGACTTTAGAGCTATCGTCTTACAGATGGATATACAAGATTAAGAGCTAAGTCTTTTTCTCTCAAGATACACAAAGTGGTTTGAGAGCTTTTTACAAAATAAAGAATGAAGGTTTGAAAGAATGCTTGAATTTGAATTCAGTTCATGTATGTTTTGCATTTCAAATCTTCTTCTATATATATACTTGCTGAGGAAGTAACTGTTGTCTCTAAACGGTCTTCTTTCTTGCGCCTGACCATCATCTGAAGGAAGGTGGTTGAGGGCATTTAATGCGAGCATTAAATGCTTGTTACCAACTAGTCATTCTGAGCTGATAAAGCATTATGCTTATCTTTCTTGAGATATACTCCAAAACCTTCTACTGCAGTGGTCACATCGCTTGTTCAGACAAGTACTAATTGTTAGCTGTAGCGCGTCTTTTGAGGTGTGGGAAGCTTCAGAAACTTTGACTCTTATTTCTATTCCCTTTTATGAACTTCGACAGATCCTAGGAGGATGTTCTATGAACATTCCCTACAAAACAGATAACAAAACGATAGTGCATTTACTATGCCTTTAAATGCTTCTTCAGACTATAGCGTCTGTCTGCGTATCATCTGTATCTTACAGACGCAGATACAACGTTTTCGTCTGTTGGCATTTATAAGACGCAATCTTTTTACTTAATATTTGTTTTGCATATAATCAAAATAATTGAGGGTCCTGATTCGTCTTATGACTCAACAATCTCTCCCTTTTTGATGATGCCAAGCAAATATTGTAAAAAGGTGTATCAGAGCTACATAAAATATTAATTATAAGCATGGAGTTTAAATAGAGAGAACAGAAGACTCAGGTTTAATGAGTGATCAAACAACTTGTCTTATTGAAAGAGTTTTCACATCAAGATGATGTGTTTATATAGATAAAAGTTTCTTGGCATCCCCCTTTGATGTAGCTCCCCCTCAGATGTAGCTTAGCTTTTATCTTCATTTCTTTTTACTCTTCCCTTCTTCCCCTTTTGCATGGCGATCAGCAAAACCTAGTTCCCTAGGAATGGGACCGTCAGAGTCAGAGGTATCAGAGTCAGAGTCTGATGATAACACCATAGGGGATCTTGGAGGAGTGAGAGTGCGTCTGTGGCGGCGTGCTTTGAAGAAGGCGTCAATATTGATCCATTTCTTGAGCTCAGCCTCCAGTGCTTTCTTGTCCTCCAGAGCTTGACGCAGGGCTTTTCGGGTTGCCCACAGTTCAGTGTATAGATCATGAACTTGGTCTTCTGAGATGGAGGGTCTGAATGGTTCAATAACCTCATCTAGGTCTTCCACTATACCCAGAATAAGCTTATCAAAGAAGAAAGTGGAAAAAGGAAGTTCCACGATGAAGGAAAAGTCCTTGTCAGATTGATAGTAGAACTTGGTCTTCCATGGCATAAGCTCGGAGGCACTGGATGTAGAGAGAAACCCTTGATGTCCAATGCATTGGTAGCATCTACCTATCTTCAAGTGATACCCGTCTGCAGGAGGCTTATCCTCATATTCGAGACCAGAGCTGAAAGCATCAAACTTCCTGATGCGTCTGATAGTCTATAGATCTTCAGACGTTCTTGCAGCAGTAGGCTTTTTATAGATGGCTTCAATCTCCCATCTGAAAGGTCTGCCTCTGCGTACTCGAATATTTCTCTGAGGAGAGTCATCATCTTCTTCAATTTTCTCTTTACCCTTATAATTCAAGATGGGAAGTATGGGAATGACCTTATCCATAATAAGCTTGAATTGGGTCTAAGAGGAGGCCACACAGCGAAATTATGTGCCTAAGAAGTGGGGCATCATCTGTGCTCGACGCTGAATCTAACTTAAAGAGTTCTGCCTCTTTTTGATTTCTTCCTTGTACGTATGCAGCTTCATTCTTAGCTCTGCAGAGTAGTCTGAAGATTCCCAAAGACTGAAGGTTGGACTTGCTTCAGGGTTGTCCAAATTGATATCTTCAGAGTAGACAGAGCGACCTGCCCCAGCATGATTCCAGGGAAGAATCACGTTGAGGTATGCAAGCAGACCCATCATCTGTTGCAGATTAACAAACTCATAGAAGGGAACCTGGTCGGTGAGCACTAAGAGTCTTCTCCAGATGGAGCCTCTAGGTGGATAGCTGCGTCTGCCACGCAGATTATGCTCGAAGATAATGGAGTTTAAGTCTGGTGCTTTTGTCTGTCGTGGAGAAAATATTCTGAAATGAGGTTCCTCCTGATAGCATGAGAGCGTAGACAGTTCCTCCTCCGGTAGCACTTCTTAGTTAGGAAGAATGAAAGGATTGATTCCAGGGATGCCCTTCTTCCATAACTCGATGAAGTTGATGGAATCAAGCAGGAAAGCTTGATCCTCATCTGTGCAGATCCCCTTCGTCTCCATTCCCTATTGCAGCGTTCCCATTCATTGACTCTGGGACGCTTCCACCCACGATAGTAGCGAACATTGACATCGGGATCTGATGGTGGTTGCATTGGAGGAAGAGGGATGTTGGGGCTGCGTCTGATAATCCAGTCATAGCCTCTGTACTTTGGAGCAAAGTCTAGGGCCAGACTTCCATAAATGTATCCTAGCGAGAGATTGGCCTTTGCTGCATACCTCCTGCGTCTGAACAACTTGTCTTTAGTCAGAGTCTGCATTTTTTCATATGTATGAGTCTGAGGTGCAGAGGAGGGTTCAGATGATGAGCCATCATAGATGACCATCTGCCTTGAGGCGCGGTCTACGTCTGATTGTGCTAAGTGCTCATCTACTCGTCGTTCATCCTCTTCAGTGACCGGTCTGTAGATGGCACGCGGGCCAGAATCATCGATCTCTACAAGATCTTCTCCAATTTTTAGACCTTATGCACTTGCTTCTAGTGCAGATTATAGAAGGGCTTCGTTTAGCTCTTTGATTTTAGCTTCGTCTGCATCGTCATCAACGGTGAGCGTCTGAGGCGTCAGTTGTTTGTTGGCCTCTTCTGTAGATGCAATTTCTGCTGTTTGAACTAGGGCAGATTTAATATGCCATAGATCCTCCATGGCTGCTCTATTATGTTCTTCCTCAGAAAGAGTCTTAATAGACTCAAGAACAACCTCTGCCATGTCAGCGTCTTCCTTAGCTTCGTCTGTAGGGACTGAAGCTTCTTCATCAGCCTTCCTTTTCAGCTCTTCAGCTGATAGAGTCTTCACAGATTCTACTACATATTGCTCCAACTCAATCTGTTCTTTTGCTTCAAGGCTTTTGTCCAACTTAGCCTTTTTGGCAGCTTCTTTCCTTGAAAGCTCCTGAGCTTTCCTGATGACTGTTGCTTCCTTTTTGTTGGCTGGAGGAGGAAAGGATGAGGTTTTAGGTTTGGGTGAAGGCTTGGGTTTGGGAGAGGTGTGAGGTTTGGGTGAAGGAGAGATTTGGGGCTCAGAGGTAGGTGCATCAAGAATCTCAACATCTGATTCTTGAGTCTGGGAGGGTGCAGGTTGATTTTTGATTTGAGATGTTGTCTGCGTTGGTTCTGGTGGTTGGTTTCGTCTATGGGGGTTTGGGCTTAGGTAGTGCCTGTTCCTTTGCAACAGACGCAGGTTCATCTGTTGATTCCTCCATAGGCTCCTTCTTTACTTTAGTGCCTTGCTTCTTTACCCATTCAGGAAACTTGTGAGCTATTCCCATTCTCACAAAAGTTGTTCCTGTCACCTGGGTAACTCCTTCAGACGCGTCG
Organism: Pueraria montana var. lobata; assembly: GCA_026413185.1. NCBI lineage: Eukaryota > Viridiplantae > Streptophyta > Magnoliopsida > Fabales > Fabaceae > Pueraria > Pueraria montana. The sequence goes on from CM048655.1 coordinate 53,224,806, forward strand.
AACTTAGACAGATTAACACCAGCATCCCTCATGAGTTGAGTGAACAACATGCAATAAGGGATGGGGTTCTTCTGCTTCTTTGTGGAGAATCTGTCCTTGAAGGCCTGCTCCAGATGATAGAAGATCAGATCCGAAAGGTTGATCTGCTCTCCTATAACAATGTTGTAGATGCAGAATCTGTCCCTTTCACTCATGTGGTCCCTTGACCCTGCCCTTGAGAGCACGATGTTGAACAGCATGTTGTGAAGGAGACTGCATACATGAGTCATGTTGGCAGACCTAAGAAAGCTCTTCAACGCTACAGCTTTCTTCTTAGGGTCTTCGTCTATAGGCCTTACCCCGTCATAGAGAAGCTTGTCCACCGTTTCTTGGGTGATGGTCTTCTCTCAATCTTTGTCAAAGACCAAACCCTCTTCAGTACAACCAATAGCCTTAGCTATGGTTGTAGGGCTGATCTCCATTTCCGTCTGACCAATCGTCCCCTTGATGCATTGGTCATCTTCCATCTTTGTTGTCCCCCAGAAGAGGGCATAGGGACCATGGTACCAGACACTGTGTTTACCAATAAAGTTGGTCCACCTAACCCTGGTGAACATGTCCTAAACGTCAAAGCCCTCCTTTGCAAGTTTGCTCAGACTCGCCCACTTTCCAGGAATGAAAAGCTCCTCTGGAAAAGTTACAACTGCTTTGTCCACGTTGTGGATGAATGGAGTAGCAGAAGATGCGGTTTGCTTCCTTGGTGCCATTGTTCTCAGAAAGATTTTAGGTTTTTAGAAAGAAGAGATGAGAAAGTTTTGATCTTTGAAATCTTTGAGAAACCCAGAGTTTTTCAGAAAAATAAGAAAGATCAAAAGAACCTTCTTCTTTAGGCACTTCGTCCTTTTATACCAGAGATGAGAAAGGAGAGAGAAAGCCATAAAAAGAGCGGATTTAATATCATTAAAAACTTTTCGAAAACTGTCTCATCATGCGAAAAGGGCGGCACACATTTTGAGGGAAAAAAGAAAAGACTTATAATCGTTGAGAACGTGGGCACCTTAATGTCTGTATACTTGAACACATATTACTTCCAACAGATTAAAGAAGAGAAAATCAGACGAAGGGTATCGTCTGGTGAAATGCAAATGTTTAATCTGAAAGCATGTGCATATGCAGATGATTCCTTATACAGACGAAACGATCTTCAGACAAAGGCTTTGTAAAGATATCAGCCCATTGGTGATCTGTATCTACAAACTTAATATCGAAAATACCTTTTTGAACATAATCACGAATGAAATGATATCTGATTTCAATATGCTTTGCCATAGAATGTTGTATGGGATTTTTAGATAAATTGATTGCACTAGTATTGTCACAATATACAGGTATATTATTTTCATAACTAGAGTAATCTTCTAACTGATATTTTACCAATAGCAGCTGTGAGCAGCAACTTGCAGCAGACACATATTCTACTTCTGCAGTAGATAAAGCAATAGACTTCTGCTTCTTGCTTGCCCAAGAGATGAGACAGGGCCCTAAGAAGTGACATCCTCCACTTGTACTTTTTCGTTCAACTCTGTCTCCTGCTTAGTTTACGTCACAAAATCCTACTAACCTGAAATCTTGATTTTTCTTATAGAACATACTGAGGTTAGTGGTTCCCACTAGATAACGTAAGATCCTTTTAACAGCTTTAAGATGAGACTCTCTAGGATCTGATTGAAATCTAGCACACAGACAAACGCTATGCATAATATCAGGTCTACTGGCTGTAAGATAAAGAAGTGAGTCTATCATACCTCTGTAGATCGTCTGATCTACTGGTTTACCTGATTCGTCTTTACTTAAGGGACTGGAAGAATGCATAGGTGTTTTCATTGGTTTAGCGTCTTCCATTTTGAACTTCTTAAGAAGCTCCCTTGTATATTTCTGTTGATGAATGTAAATCCCTTTGGCATCTTGTTTGATCTGAAGTCCTAAGAAGAACTTAAGTTCTCCCATCATACTCATTTCAAACTCGCTTTTCATCAAGTCAGAGAAATCCTTGCATAAAGATTCATTAGTAGCTCCAAAGATAATATCATCTACATAAATTTGAACTATAATGAAATCTTTGCCAACTTCTCTTTTGAAAAGAGTAGTATCTACTTTGCCTCTCATAAAACCATTTTCTAAAAGAAAAGAGCTCAGTCTGTCATACCAAGCACGAGGTGCTTGTTTAAGACCATACAGAGCCTTTTTGAGTTTAAAAACATGTTATGTCAAAGTGGAATCTTCAAAACCAGGAGGTTGTTTAACATAAACCTCTTCTTCAATAAAACCATTTAAGAAGGCACTCTTGACATCCATTTGAAAAAGCTTAATGTTTTTATGAGTAGCAAAAGCAAGCATGATTCTAATAGCTTCTAGTCTAGCTACAGGAGCAAAGGTTTCTGTGAAGTCTATACCTTCCTGTTGATTATAGCCTTGAGCGACTAATCTAGCTTTGTTTCTTACCACCTTTCCTTGTTCATCTAGTTTGTTTCTGAAGACCCATCTTGTTCCAATGATGCTTTTGTTCTTTGGTTTGGGGACAAGGATCCAGACATCGTTTCTGGTAAACTGGTTTAATTCTTCTTCCATGGATAAGATCCAGTCATCGTCTGTCAGGGTTTTGTCTATTATTTTTGGCTCTATTTCTGAGATGAAGGCGTAGGATGCTTGGTCTCTGAAGGATGATATGGTATTTACACCTTCTTTCTGATCTCCTATGATTTGATCTTGTGGATGATAAGTCACGAATTTCCAGTCTCTTGTCTGTGGTTGAGAATCAGATGCTCCTTCAATCTGAGAAAGAATTTCCTAAGGGTTGAATTTCGTCTGACTTTGGTGCGGCAGACAGACCTATCTGCATATTTGCAAAATCATCCTCAAGATCTGATAGTCTCCTATCAGATGTTAGTCCATCATTGAACTTAACATGGATAGATTCTTCTACAACTAAGGTCCTTGTATTAAAAACTCTGTAGGCCTTAGATGTATCAAAATATCCTAGAAAAACACCTTTATCCACTTTAGAATCAAATTTTCCCAATTGATCTTTGGTGTTTAAGATGTAACACTCACATCCGAAAGGATGAAAGTAAGCAATGTTGGGTCTTCTTCCTCTCCATAGTTCATAGGGAGTCTTTTCAATCATAGGTCTGATCAATACTCTGTTTTGAACATAACAAGCAGTGTTTACAGCCTCTGCCCAGAAATGTTTAGGAAGAGAATTATCACAGAGCATGGTTCTAGCCATCTCTTGCAGAGTTCGGTTTTTCCTTTCAACTACCCCATTTTGCTGAGGTGTTCTCGGTGAAGAGAAGTTGTGGAAAATTCCATTCTTTTTGCAGAAAGATTTGAACTCAGCATTTTCAAACTCAGTTCCATGATCACTTATGATACTAGAGATGCAAAAGCCCTTTTCATTTTGAACTCGTTTACAGAATATTTCAAAGACTTTGAAAGACTCATGTTTATGGCCTAGGAAGTATACCCATGTATATCTTGAATAGTCATCAACAATAACTAAGCCATATTTCTTTCCGCCCAGACTCAACATTCTAGTAGGACCAAATAAATCCATATGCAAGAGTTGCAATGGTCTGGAGGTGGAAACAACATTTTTAGATTTAAAAGAAGTTTTAATTTGTTTCCCCTTTTGACATGCTTCACAGAGAAGATGAGTTTTCCAAGAAATCTAGGGCAATCCTCTTACTAAACCCTTTTTTGAAATTTTCGAAATATGTTTCAGATTCATGTGCCCAAGCTTTTTATGCCAAATCCATCTTTCATCTTCTCTGGATAGCAGACATTTTACCTTCTGCTTGCTAAGGTTTATAAGATCAATTTCATATAAATTGTTGTGTCGTTTGGCAGAAAAGACAGACTTGTCATCATCTATTTTGACTATGCATCTGTCCTTGTTGAAGGAGACTATATAACCATTGTCACACAATTGACTTATGCTCAGTAGGTTATACCTCAAACCTTCAACATATAGGACGTTGTCTATGGAGGTTAGGGAGGACATACCAACTTTACCTATGCCTGTGATGCGTCCTTTTCCAATACCTCCAAAGGCAACTGCTCCGCCTTCAACCGGCTTTAGGTCTAGGAACATAGACCTTTCTCCCGTCATGTGTCGTGAGCAACCACTGTCCAGGTACCAGCTCAAACCCTTGCCTTTTCCTACCAAGGATATCTGAAATGGGAATAATCTGAGACTTTGGTACCCAAATCTTTTTGGGTCCAGCAGCATTAGTGCCCTTAAACATTTGCTTCTTCTTGTGTATGCATCTGAATTTGGAGTGCTCAGATTTTTCACAGAAGTCACATTTGTCTGGATTAGACTTAGTAGAAGCAGATGCATCTTTTTCTAAGCCTAAACCAGATTTATCATGGGGATGTTGATGATATTTTAAAAGCATAGTGAGAGTGTTAGAACTCTCTAGAAACTTCCCAAAGTCCTTAGTTAAACAGGCTACTTCTTCCCTTAGTTTTTCAACCATGGATTAATCGTCTGTTTGACTAGGGGTGCTGGTTTGACTTAGGCTCTCTTCTAGAGTCTTGACTTTTTCTTCTAGTTCTGCATTTGATTTCTTCAGCAATTCTATTTCACAAACAGATTGTTTGAGTTTTTGTTTAAATTTTTTACATTGCTGAGAGATCATATGACAGTTCTGAAGTAAAACGTCATAAGACATCTCTTCTTCATCGTCTGATGAAGAACCATATGAGCTTTCAAATTCAGAACAAGTTTTTACCTCAGTTTTTTCTTCTGTCTCTGCCATTAGACATACATTTGCTTGTTCATCATCTGAGCTGCTGCTTTGCTCACGGTTTGAGTCATCCCATGTGGCCATCAGACTTTTCTTCTTTTTCTTGCCACCGTAGGACTTCTTTTTCTTTAGCCTTGGACATTCAGATTTCATGTGTCCAGGCTTTATGCACTCGAAGCAGATGATCTCTTGACTGTCCTCCTTATCTTTCTTCTTGAATATGGAATCTTTCTTTCTGGAGGACTGTCTGAATTTGTTTTTCTTTTTTAGCATCTGCTTGAATTTTCTTGCCATGAGAGCGACTTCATCGTCTGTAGATTCGACAGAGCTTTCGTCTGATTCCTCTGTTTGAACCTTCAGGGCCTTGGGGGCTTTTTTCTTTTCTTCTTTGATGGTGCTGGTTTCACCAACTTTGAGAGCAGCGAAATTGTTAGTGTTGTTTGCAGGTAGTTGATCTCTGTTGTGCAAATGTACTTCATGCACTCGTAGTACTCCTAACAGCTCATCCCAAGATAGGGTTCTCATGTTCCTTGCTTCTTGGATAGTTGTGGTCTTGGGTTCCCACACTTTGGACACGCTGTCAAGAATCTTCAAGTTGACCTGAGCTTTTGTGTACATGTGCCCAAGGGATTCCAGGTCCGAGAGAATGACCTGAAGTCTCCCAACCATGTCATCGACACTTTCTCCTTCTTTCATGGAGAAACTTTCATAGTGTCTGGTCAGAGTGGCAGCTTTTCTTAGTTGAACATCTTATGTTCCTTCATAGTTGGTGCAGAGAGAATCCCAAATCTCCTTGGCCGATTTTAGTCTACGCACCTTCTTGTACTCATTTCTGGTTAAAGCACAGGTCAGAGTATATCTGGCCTTGTTGTTGAGTTGGAGGATGTTGTAGTCATCTTAAGTCCATTGATCCTTGGGCCTTGTAATGGGAATATCTCCATTTATGATGATGTTCCATAGTTGATACTGATTAGACTTGATGTACATCTCCATACGATCTTTCCAGTAAGGATAGTCATCTCCAAGAAAGGTTGGAGGCCTTGTTAGAGAGGCTCCCTCAGGAATGAACTGATTATCGTGACTAGCCATCTGGATCTTTTCCTCTAGACACGGTCAGGTGCTCAACCCTTAGAGGCTGAGCTCTGATACCAAACTGTAAAGGCAAAAGTCACAAGAAGGGGGGTTGAATTGTGATTTATAAATTTTTTTGCAAACTTTTATAAATAGAGTGCAGTGTCTGATCAGATATAGAAGTTTTAAGAAAAATATTTCAACAGATGATAACTCAACATATGAAAGTCTTTTAAACGAAACAGTTTTTAATCACAACCCAAAGTCAGTTCGAAGCAGTTATAAGAGATGTAAGACAAAGAAAGACAACACAGGAGTTTATACTGGTTCATCTCACCCCGAGACTACGTCCAGTTCTTGGCAAACCACCAAGTTCCAATAACTTATCACAAGTTACAAGTATGTTTCACTGCCACTTCTGGCTCACCCAAGTAGTATTTCACACTTAACCTCTCCAAGCTAAAAACCCAAGTATTCTTTACTACCAAGCCACTTCTGGCTCTAAAACAAATCATTGGATTTGTTTTAACAAAGGACGCGCAGACTTTAGAGCTACCGTCTTAAAGACGAATATACAAGATTAAGAGCTAAGTCTTTTTCTCTTAGGATACACAAAATGGTTTGAGAGCTTTTTACAAAATAAAGAATGAAGGTTTGAAAGAATGCTTGAATTTGAATTCAGTTCATGTATGTTTTGCATTTCAAATCTTCTTCTATATATACACTTGCTGAGGAAGTAACCGTTGTCTCTAAACGGTCTTCTTTCTTGCGCCTGACCATCGTCTGAAGGAGGGTGGTTGAGGGCATTTAATGCGAGCATTAAATGTTTGTCACCAACTAGTCATTCTGAGCTGATAAAGCATTATGCTTATCTTTCTTGAGATATAATCCAAAACCTTCTGCTGCAGTAGTCACATCGCTTGTTTAGACAAGTACTAATTATTAGCTGTAGCGCGTCTTTTGAGGTGTGGGAAGCTTAAGAAACTTTGACTCTTCTTTCTATTCCCTTTTATGCACTTCAACAGATCCTAGGAGGATGTTCTATGAACATTCCCTGTAAAACAGATAACAAAATGATAGTGCATTTAATATGCCTTTAAATGCTTCTTCAGACTATAGCGTCTATCTGTGTATCATCTGTATCTTACAGACGCAGATACAACGTTTTTGTCTGTTGGCATTTATAAGACGCAATTTTTTTACTTAATATTTTTTTGCATATAATCAAAATAATTGAGGGTCCTGATTCGTCTTATGACTCAACAAACTTCAAGGCTGCCTCTGACATTAGGTAAGTTGAGTTCCACCTAGTGTCAACGTCGAGGCAAATAAGACCTTTGTAAGGAATTTTCTCTTGCTCTACATATGCCTTGAACCTAACCAATCTACCAGGAGAGGACTTCACATATATAACCGCACTTCGAATTCTCAAAATTGAATCACCAATCACTTTTAACCCTTCCTTCACAATCAAACTCAATATATGTGCACAGCAACGCATATGAACATATTCCCCGTTCAAGACAAGGCAATTCTGTGATAACATTCTCCTTCTAAGGTATCGAATCCCAACATCATTCAATGTAGCATTATCCATGGTAATACTAAGGACTCGCTTCAACTCCCAATTATCCAAACAAGCATCTACATTTTTAGCAATGAGCTCTCTCGAATGTCCTGATATCTGAGCAAAATTCAGAATTTTCTTTTGAAGCTTCCAATCACTATCAACAAAGTGTGCTGTCAAACTCATGTAGTTGATATTTTAGATCGAAGTCCAAGTGTCTGTAGTCAAACAAACCCTTCCGCAATGCTTTGATAACATATCTTTCAACTTCCCATTTTCCTCTTCATAGAGTTCCCAAATTTCACGCCTTAATGTACTGCGTGATGGGACATCAAATCTTGGTTGTAAGTACAATAGAAGCTCCCGAAAGTCCTCATTCTCCACAAATATGAAAGGAAGCTCAGACTTCACAAACATCTTCACCAGCATCTTTAGACATACATTCTGGTCAAATTTAAAAGTAGTTGGCGAAGGACCAACATTGACCCCTTGTGTAATTGTCAAGCTTCTTTGCCTTTTCATTGCTTCTTTATTAGGATTTTCATTGCATATAGTCAAATGATTCCACATGGCACTTGTCATAGCCTGATATTTAATAAGCTTTCCACAACGCTTACATTTAGCCTTCTTCTCAGAAAGAGGCTCTTGTTTATCAAAATGGTCCCACACATCTGACCAACCTCTCTTATGCCCAGTTGATGATGTATCAGGTAATGTAGCATCAATTCCAGAAGCAGCTGGTGTGGTAGTTTCAATGATATATGGCAATGTAGAGTCCATCTGGAAAAAAAAAGCATTTGAAAAGGAAATTAGAAAGTGCTGCAGTAAAATTAGAAAGGAAACCATGTAACAGTGAATAAACAAGGCAACCAAATATCTAAAAGTCATGTGACAGCAAGATAAAAAGTTAAAAGAGAAAGCAGAATTGTAGATGAGAACACTCAGGTATATATGTATGAGCGCACTGTTGAACTGACTTTTCTATCTATTCTTTGGGTTGGTTCTATACTAGTATACTATTTTTCATCAACCATAAAAATCAAACAACCATATGCCAAAGCAATATCCATGAATATCTCTCACCAACCCTCTATGTTTCATAAATATAGTGTGCACTGCAGAACATGAAAAGATGATTTAACACACAACATTTACCTTATGAAGGTGTTTTATTATGTTCTTGCAAAGGAAATGAGAGAACACACAAAGTATAGAGTGAACTGAAAAGGTTAAAAGTGAAAATGTTGCTTATCGTTCAGTTCCAATGTCCAAATCAAATTCAAATAAGCTAATGATTTACCTTTTTGTTCTAATCATGGGATTTCTATAAGCTGCAGGTATGACTCTCTTTTTCTAAATTTGATCATGAAAGCTTATTGAAACAAGCTAAAAATATTTTGATAAGTTTTACCAACAAATTCTTAAAAATAATCAAAGTTATTCTCAAAATTTGAATTAAGTTTCAAAAAGGTTCATGTTCCTATAATCCAAGTTTAACCCCCTTATAGTTTGACCAACACCTTCAAAGGCATTATACATTTCCAAAACCGAGGAAAAATCTCCCTAGCAGAATTATTAGATAAGTTTGGCAGCAACTGTGTAAAAAAGAATAAGCAAATCTTAGTGTAAAACCACAAGAGCTAGTTTGGCAGCAATTTTGTCAATGTATCCTTATCCAAATTTTAGTGTAAAAAAGAATAAGCAAATCTTAGTGTAAAACCAGCAATACTCTGTTATTCTTCTAACTCTACAATAAGTAGAAGTGCTTCGTTTGAAACACTGGATAGTTAACTAAGTAAGATAACTAACCACTCTTCATGAACTGATGAAAATTAATTCTCAAAAAGTATATATGTATAAGCAAACTGTTGAAAAAAGACACAAAAATAACCAACCACTCTTTCTGAACATCAAGTGAGCCAACACAATGAATTGTGTCTTCTAAAATCTCAAGACCTTGACCCCAAAAGAAATTTTCCAATTTTTCTTCACTACTACTCAACCAGTCTTCTGCAATAAAAAATTGAAATCAGGTCAGTCATATAATAAACATAACACTATTATATCATTAACCCAATCTGCAGTTTTTGAAAACCCAATCAACTCAAGAATGTAAGCTTTGAAATAAGAATCTATCTCAAGAACAACCCAAAGAATAGATAGAAAAGTTCCCAATCATGCAACAGAACCGTGTATTTTATATACAACTCTTTTAGTTGCTCCAATCTCTTAAGACCCTCTACGCACACCCATAGGCAAGAGACCTTTCAACAGATTCTATGTAACAAAAAGTCGAAGAAATTGATTTTGAATAAAAGAATTGAAAGAACTGAAGGAAAAACTTACAAAGCAGAAATGAGACAGTTGAGTAGTGTCATAGGGTAAGGAACGCTTGATTTGAAGGAATCGAAGGCTGCAAATCTGCACAAAGGACAACGAAATCGAGGAAACTTGCACGAATTGGGATTTAGGGTTCACACATTTGGGGGTTTTGGGATTTAGGGTTCACACATTTGGGGATTTTGGGATTTAGGGTTCAAAGGAATTGGGGATACTGTGAATCACTCATGACTAATGATGGCCTACTCTCTCGTGCACGTGGTTAAGTTTTTTTAGAAGTAGAATTTAATTTGGTTAAGAGTTTGGTTAACTATTATTTTAAAAATAGTTCAGTTTTTTAAACTGAACTGTACAAACGGTTCAGATCAGTTTTTTGACGGCTTCTAGTATGCACAAGTGGGACGTATCTTGCACCGTACCTAAGTCATTATGCACCATCAGATTTGCAGTCCCATGATCTTGTGGCTGTTCGTGACGTGAGGGAACACGGTAGGAACCCGCCTCAGTAATAGTGACGTGAACTTTTAGAAAAAAAAAATCCACTTCACTAATATCCCCGGTTCAGAGAATAGTGAAATGGATTTTTAGGAAAATAAAAAATCCACAGTGTCTTAAGATGATAGGTCCACGTGTCGTGAACATTAAACCATTCACGTGCTGTAAAACAACTCAATGAGACGAATTTGTTGGCTGGTATTCTTCGAACCCTCTTCCTCTTCGTGGTTCTTCGAAACAGTACCTTCTCTGTGATTGCATCATTGTTGTTGCGTAGCAGCATCTCTGCGAATGCATCAGTCTTCTTGTGTTAGGAAATCATAGATCCGCGGTGGAATATTGCCTTATATTGGTTTTGTGGGTCGATCGAGCGATGTTGGAACCGGCGATGTCGGCATTTGTGCGGTGAAATGTTTGTTGTTTCAGATCTCGATTGGTTTGTGGTTTGTAATGTAAATTTTGACACATGGAAATTAAATTATTTCTAATGAGGAATGCGTTGATGTTGTGAATTAGTGGTTTCGTTGTTAGATTTGGGTGGTTGGCTTTTATTAAATTGCAAATATCTGTTTATGTTATGATGAATGGATGGTATTATAATGTGATTGAGTGGTTGACAATGGTAAAGCGGTGGTTAAGGTGAATATCAAATGTTGATAAATGCACAGTGGAGTTAGAGAAGGGTTTTTCGATTTGAAGTATTGTTCTTGTTTCATGATACATGTGTTGACAGAGCGTGATATTTGTAATTATTTATTTGAGTTGGAATTTTTTGTGTAATCAAAAGTTGATTGCTTAAGCAATGAGTGTGGTTTCCGGAATTGTTCGATAATAATACTGGATTACGATTAATATATTGTGTTCGTTGTGCAATGTTGGATAGTTTTCTTGATGGCTAGTTGTACTCATTCATTTGTTGGATTGGTTGTTTGGTGGGTTCAATCTGTGTCGCCAAATTGTGGAATTGTAGAAGACAAATATTTAAGAGGTGGTGGTATTATATTTGTAAGTGGAATAGTTATTCTTTAATGGAGGCAGATGCAGTTGGAGTGATTCGTAAGAATTTAATTATCCATGAAGCAGCAAAATGAGTGTTACAATTTATTTCATAAGTAGTGTTTATTGTTGTATGAGAAGCACATTTTGTAATAGGATTTGCGTTAGTTGTTATGACAATAGCATTCGTCGTAAACGGTCGTTGATCTGTGTGTAAGATATTGTGGTTGTAGTGGTTTATTTTGTTCTGTTTATTTTGGTAAATTGGTGTAATGTAGTGTCGAAATGATGTGTAATTGTTGTATATAATTTATTTAAAATTTGTTGTATAAAATTTTGTTAATGAGAGTGGACATATGTTGTTGAATGATTGATGGACAGACCACAAATAAAAACGTATGAGGGTGAGTTTTGAGACAATAAATTTGGGCCTAGAGAAGATATATTTGGGCCAAGAAGGTATTGAACAGATGATATTGCTATATCCAGTTGCCTTTTTTTCTATGTACACTCCACTGACTGTTTTATAAAATTAAATTACTTAAATAACCATCTCCGTTCAAACCTTATTCTCTTTGTCGCATACTTTCCTTTTCAACGTAACAACAGACTCCCTTTTTTCATAGGAAAAACACATTCTTTTGTCTTTGATGACACTTTCTTATGTCTTTCACTCCCTTTATCCCTTTGATAAAAAGAACATAAAAAATTGAACGGGAGTGTAGTTAGCAAAAAAAGGGAGTTAATATAGCAAAAGCCTTGTACAGATGCATATATGACTTGAGCATGGACAATGTTTCAGGAGAATTTGATTTTTTGGGTCATTAAACTTCGTTGGGCCTGTGTAGGAGCGAATTTTTGTGTGTCAATTGGTGCATACATTGCATGTAAATATTGTATTTTCCCGTAGGCGGAATTTATCTTCTTGTGGTTTTGTGTTTCATATTACGATTACAGATGCAAAAAAGTAAATGTATATATATGTGGAATTAATTATTAGGTTTAAAAGAATGATTATTTTAAATAAATTATGTGAAATTGCTAATTTAAAATATGGCTAGATTGAAATTTAATTAAGGAAATTTATATAGTAAGATTAACACGTGAATGTGCTATGGTGATCATATCCCACATAGATAACAGTACTGGTGCAATACGTGGCATGTATCGAAATTTGTAAAAAAATATGTACGTGTTAAAATTGATTTCAATTGAAATTGTTGTAATTAAAAGGGAGTTGATGTTGAATTTTTTTTTGAACGAAAAAGTTGATGTTGAAATTAAGTAATTAATTATGAAGTGTGTATTTTGTTTGCTGACATTTTAAATGTTAAAGAAAATTGTTTTGGAATATAAACAGGTGTTATTTGGTGTGAAAATAAATTGGTGATATTTAAAAATGAAAGTAAAAGAATAAACCCAAAGATTATTTAGACTTAGACTGAATGCAGAAGACGGGAATACGTATTGGCGGAATAAAAACATAAAAGTCAATTAATATTAGCAGTCGTCAATGGTCATACAGTGGCATACAAAGATAAATTAATTATGATGGTTACTTTGTTGATAATGATGGAGAAATTCAAAGGAAACTAAGTTAAGATAAAAGACAGTGATGGACATGCGTCCTAACCCTCATTGACTGCAACTCTGATGATATTTGATTCGTTTATCTTCATGAATTTGACCTTATCGTCAACTTGAATTAGAAGGTAGTTCATGAAGGCGTTCCATCCCTGTCCAAGTTGGCAGTTTTGAACATCAACGTCTGTGCTCCATATGAGAGACCAAATTTCGTAATTTTCATCAGGCAGGAGGACAAGTATTTCTTTTGGGTTATCGCTCAAAACATAATGAACAACATGCTGTGGAACAATCTGTTTTGTTAAATGGCATACAACAACAATCACGACTTTTAAAAATTTCAGCAAGTGACTTGGATTTTGAAAATAAATATGAAAGACAGATTTAAGTTTAGCTGATAACACACCATTGGTTCAACCGAATTTATCATTCCATCAGTAATGGCTGTTTGCCAAAGGAGTTCTTCATCCGAACCATTGTCAACATCGTCTGAATCCTCATAATCTGCGGAGATAACAACACTGAAAGACCCATTGCGAAGGTATGTGAATTGAAGTAGAACAGTTTGATGAATATTGTAAAAGACTTTTATGTCATCGACACCAGATGTTATTCGTCCCCAATGGCCACGACGTTCCATTGTGCATGTGAATGCACCTCCTTCTTGACCTTGAATGAATATTTCGTCCGCCAACTCATGACTCCATCGACGGAAGAAACGCCTAGGAATTATAACATAATTCTGCATATTATATTGAAATGTTTAGTGACATATTGGCATATTAGCATTAGATGCAATATTTGTTGGTGCTGTTAGCAGTAATTTAGAGGTTTAGTTTTTTTAAATTAGTTTAAGAAAATAAAGAGTTAAGAAAGCAGACTCTATCAGCATGGAGCACAGTGTCGAACTTCATGTAAGGTTCCATTGCCTGTGTTGAGAAAAGAAACGGGTTATTTACCAAAGTTGCAAAGCATAGAAGAAAAATATATGGAATAAACATTGACAAATAAAGTTATATTAATGGAGGAGTGGAACTGTTGGCATGAAGCATATTCAATTTCAATGCAACCATATTCACATACTTGGTAATAGGAAACGATGAATGGTGTTGCGAGTGGATGTTTATGGAGGTAGACGTTGTTGGGGGGGGGGGGGTGGGTTTGATTATGGCGAATGTTGTTATAAATATGGACATACAAGACTAAGTCAAGGTTGGCAATGAAAAGCGTACTGCATTCATCCTAGGACGGTGGCGGACACGTCAAATAAAGTAGTTTAACTATCTATTAATTTTAAAGTAAGTAGGTGTGTAGTGTAATTTATTTTTTCTTGACTAATTTTATGTCATAAGTCATCGAAAAATACGGAAGTGTCCAAAAGTTACTTTTTTACTGAAATAAATCAAAATAAATAAATAAATACTCAAATAATTCTCTTTCAAATTGATTTACCTAATTAACCCAAGTTACTGTTTATTCTTAGAAATGGGATATCCTATCACCATTTTGCAACAACCAATTTCTCAATTATGTTTTGTTAAAATAGGATAATCATAGAAGAGAAATCGGCGGAAGGCTACCCGATATATAAGAGAAAACAGTAGATTGAGTAAGTTAAGTAAATAAAATAAGGAGAGGGTTATTTGAGTATTTAATTAATTTTTTTAGATTATTTAAGTAAAAAAGTCTCCATAAGTGGCCAATGGACGAAATTTTATTGAGAGCATGGTGATAGTCTCCAACCAATTATGACGGCCAACGTGGTTAATGTGTGATCAATAAATTGGTAATTAAATAAAATAATATATATAATATTTGAATGAGGTAAATTATGAATCATGTAGTAATTGACATTGACATTACCGTCTTTTGCACGCTTAGTCACAGTTGAGTGTTCAGATGGATTTTTCATTAAGAATGGTGTTTTATTTTTCTTGGGACCATAAATTTGACACACACTGTGATTGATGTCTACTTTTTGAACTGGAAAACAGTATAAAGTGGAGTTGTCAATGGGACCATGGCAGTATTTGATTGACAAGGGAAGAAGAATCCAAGCGGAGTAGTACAACTTTTATCATTTTTTCGGGTATAGTTGAAAGCGTTGAGGCAATTGTAGGGTGTAGACTGTAGTGTAGGCCTTAACATTTGTTAGAGCATCATAGCACGTGGTTTGTGCTAGGCAGTCTTTGCTTCATTAACTCTATAGTAGAGTGAAATTAGGGATGACAAAGTGTATCCGGATCTTATGGATACTCGTAAAAATATCCGCAAGTGAATAGAGTAAGTATCTGCTTATTCGGGCTAGGCTGGGGCAGGATATTTACCTGCATTTTTTTGCGTGTACGGGTGCGGGTACGTGTACTATAATACCGACTTTTTGTCGAAAATAGGTAATAAAAAAAAACTATATACCAAAAAAATATACTTTTAAAACTATTTACATGGCATTGGTTGTTTTTGCCATGTCAGAATAACAAAAGGCGCCACACTGTGTGTCTCCTCATGCACTTCGAATTTTTTAAGACAGGAGGTGCCACACCGTGTGTCTCCTCCTGTTGCTTTTTTTAACACAGGAGGCGCCACACTGTGTGTCTCCTTCTGTTGCTTTTTTCGAAACAGGTGGCGCCACACCGTGTGTCTTCTCCTGTTTGTTTTAAAATATATTACATTTATTTTTAGAGTGGTGTAAGTTCCGCTACATTTACAAGTGGAGAATGATGTATTTAACGGGAGAACTCGTGTTCGATTCTTTCCATGTGCAAAATTCGCTTGGACCAGCAGCAGCCATACATCCCAAGCGGAATTAGTCTCTAATCCAGTGAGTTGGGGGACACCTGTGGTCTCTAACATAGGATAAACACAAAGAGTTTAATTTCTGTCTTATCAATGTAAAAAATTATATACTTTCAAGATCATGTCATTTGGTGTTTATTATGTTTTTAAATGTCGTTAAGTAGCGAATGACAAACAGTACGTATGTATATGTATATAAAAGAAAGATAATTCACACAAAAAAAACTAAAATAGAATTTTGGTCCCGTCATTTTAATTTAAAGCTGCTACTGGTCCAAGAGAATTTTGCACTTGGAAAGAATCAAACACGAGTTCTCCCGTTAAATAGATCATTCTGCACGTGTAAACGTAGCGGAACTTACACCACTCTAAAAATAATTGTAATATATTTTAAAGCAAACAGGAGAAGACACACGTTGTGGTGCCACCTGTTTCGAAAAAAGCAACAGGAGGAGACACACAGTGTGGCGCCTCCTGTGTTAAAAAAAGCAACACGAGAAGACACACGATGTGGCGCCTCTTGTGTTAAAAAATTCAAAGTGCATGAGGAGACACACAGTGTGACGCCTTCTGTTATTCTGACATGGCAATGCCATCTAAATAGTTTTAAAAGTATACTTTTTTGGTATATAGTTTTTTTTATTACCTATTTTCGTCAAAAAGTCTATAATACCTGCCCCGCACCTAATATATATATATATATATATATATATATATATATATATATATATATATATCATTTATTGTAAAAAAAATTATATTTTCCATAAACTAACACTAACAATAAAACATTTATTTTATAACTTACAATAATTTTATATTTTATATTTTTAATATTATGTGTGGATGTTTTTAATGTTAAGTTTGAAATATGTAAACGTGAATTTTCAATTTACTTGTACTTATTTTTGAATTAATATTTTTATGGCTTAAATGCAATTTTGGTCCCTCTAATTTACACAGTTCGCAATTTTAGTCTCCCTGTTTAAATAGAGACATTTAGTCTTCCTATTTTACACAATTCGCAGTTTTGGTCCCCCTATTTTAAAATAGATACATTTAGTCTCTCAATGTTGTAAAATTTTTAATTTTGGTACTTCTATCAAATTGAAAGCGTTGACTGCTAATAAATTAATGTTAACCTTAACGTGGTCCAAAAATAGTGACGTGACACGAGATTATTTATTTAATTTTTAATTATTTTAAATATTTAGTAGAATCATTGATGAAAAATATATATGAAAAAAGGTAATATCATTTATTTAAATACGTGCTATGTGCTTCAACAACGTATAACTAGTTTAAAATAAATTATTAAGACTTGTGATTTTTATATTAGGACTCACGACTACCCCAACCATTCAAATTGACGTGACATGTACTTTAGTGACGTAGATAAACAAATAATTATTATCCAGTATTTAAAATAATTAAAAAAATATTTAAAAAATCTCGTTTTCACATGATTATATTTGGGCCACGTCAAGATCAACATTAATCTCTTAATTGTTAATGCATTCAATTTGATAAAAGGACCAAAATTTTTGATTTTACAAAATTGGGGGAGTACAAGGTAATATCTCTTAACTGTGTTAATTGTAACCCCCTTCTAAATTAATTAATTTTACATCTAATACGTATAAAAAAATATATATATAATTTCCAAGGAAAATAAATACAATCCATTAAAGTTCAAAGTTTGCCTTTATCATTTACATTATTAAAATTTACAGAAAATACTAGTACAAAATTATTTCTAATTAATACAAAAGTATCTAAAACCAAAAACCCATATTCCTATAGCTCTGGAACATGTCTGCATCTGTGACTTCTAATTATTCTTCTTTATACCTGCAATCACACTCCCCTAGTATCTGGGGACAGCATTACCGGATCAGGCATTTAATTTCTCATAGAATAAAACAATTTCAAACAATTACACATCATAACAATTTAATTAATTACACACATAATTAAATGCAGTATGATTTATGCAAATGCAATTTTTGACTCAAATTCATTTTTGACCCTGCTCCATGGAGACTTCCCCTTTGAGTGTTTAGTAAGTAACTGGCCTACCATTACGTACAGCAATTCAGCCATCAGCCCCTACTAAACGCGAATAAACTAAACAGAATTAGGAGATCAGGATACCCAGGAAGGCCACCACGACCGCATCTCTGTCCAGATTACAGCCACATATGGAATTGCCAATATCCTTATCCCCACAGACTATATAATCACAGATTATACGGTCCTGTTTAACAAATTCTACTCACCCCAAAAATCATTTCTCAATCATTTTCATTTCACATGACTACCGCAGTCCCGGTTAGTCAACAATTCATTTCTCAATCAGTTTCATTTCACATGACTACCGCAGTCCCGGTTAGTCAACAAAAGTCATTTCTCATAGATCAACTCAATTCTCATGACTACCACAGTCCTGGTTAGTCAACATAATTCTTTCTCATTTGATACTTTTATAAATCCCCCAAAAAGACTCATGCTAATGAATTTTTTTCATGATCACAATCAAATAAATAATTTGTACACATTAACATACAAGGATACAAAGATTTAAGCAATTTACATTATAACATTAGTATTTTTAATAATTTCCAAAAATGCCCTCAATCTTTTTCCAAAATACCCAATGTGTCCCTACATGTAAAATGACCATTTTGCCCTTGGTTTTATAAAAATTTCCACATAATATCCCTTGCATTTAGGGCTGGCCGAATGGTCTACAAGCCATTCTCAACAATTCTTCCAAAGCTACAAACTCCAATTCCAACCAAAATTCAATCAAATCACAATTTCAATCAAAATTCAACAAACCAATTTTCAACCATTACAACACCTTAAAAATTCAATCAAACATCATTCCAATCCATGAATTACAATCACAAGCATCAAAAACACAAAACCCCTAAATCAATTTCAAGTTTTCATGATTTTAGTTCAAATTTTTAATCTAAGCCTACAACATGTTTTCTTCTAATTCCAAGGGTTCTAATTGAAATTAAATGCCTAGATCCTTACCTTAGACTCTTTAATTGAAGAAAAAGCCTTGAATTCCTTTCTCCCTCACTCCTTGGTCTTGTAGGAATTTTTGAGATTTTCTCCAATTCTTTCTCTACTAGCCGAATTAGCTTTGTGTTTTGGAAGTTTGGATGGTTTGGTTTCTTAATTTGAGTTGAAATGGTGAAGTTAAGATGAAATTTAATGAAGAACTGCAGCTGCTGGGTTTTGGAGTCTCACGGTTCTGTTTTGGAGAGAAAAATAGCTTTTGTGACTTTTTGCCTTTTTTCTTAAGTTATTTGCTTCATTAAACCAAGAATTAACCAAATTGGATGTTTCCTTCACATCCAGCAGCTCCTGCACGTCCAGCAGCCCCTATTGGCCAAGGGAGATCAGTTCTCCAAGCTTCCCCATCCACTTGGATAGCCAAAGGAGTGCAGCAAGTGACTTGCCTTCCAAAAGGTCAAAAGTCAACATTTGTAGGTAATTTAATGGAATTTTCTAGAATAATTTAGGGCTGTTAATTATCTTACAAACTAATTAGAATTTGAAGAAAATAACACCACCATTGAATTCCTTACTATCAAAAACCTTGGGGTAGTGTCTTACTTATCTCTTAATCCAAGCCTAATTAGCTTAATTTAGTGATCTTAGAAAAGCCTAAGTTGTCACTTTTTGATTGGTTAAGGTTCTAAATTAAATTTTTCTTGGTTAAACATTTTTAATAATTATTCTAAGTATATTACAATTATTAGATAATTCTATAGATATCCTATGAATTTTCTCTAAATTTTCTGTCTTAAAATTTTACCGTAATAATTTCTCAAAGTTCTAACTTTCAGAAAATCCTAACAATTCTGAATAAGCATTTTAATTCTTTATCTGTATATATTTTTAATCTATATTCTATTACCTTTCTCTTAAGTTATAATTGAGTTCAAAATTCTATACTTGAAAATTTATCCTGGACAGCTGTCTGACATAGCAGTCCAGTCAACAATTAATTTCAGCAAAAACGAAGACATTTAGAAATTCAGAAAAATCTTCTGAGTAGAACTGTATTAATTTCATTAAGAAAATATGTTCATAGAGTTTTATAAAATACAGTGCATAAGTGTTCATAATGTACATATATAAATGCGTACAAATAGTAAAATGAGGATGTTACAATTCTCCCCTACTAATAAAAATTTCGTCCTCGAAATTTCTAATACAAATATACAATCATACAACTATACAACTAAATAACTATACAAACAAATGAGGATATGCTTCTCGCATTTTCTCCTCTAACTCCCATGTAGCATCACCTCTGATATCATCCCAAATAACCTTAACCAGAGAAATTTCTTTACCTCTCAGGTACTTAATCCTTCTGTCCTCAATCTTAACAGGCTTTGTTTCAAATGTTAGGTTTTCCTTTACCTGTATTTGATCAGGTTCAATGACATGTGAAGGATCTGAGATGTACTGTCTTAGTTGTGACACATGGAACACATCATGGAGGTTTGACAAAAAGGGTGGTAAGGCTATTTGATAGGCCATAGGTCCAATTTTTCTGAGAATTTGGTAAGGTCCAATAAATTTAGGAGTTAGTTTCTTAGACTTTATTGCTCTGCCAACCCCAGTTGTTGGTGTGACTTTCAAAAAGACATGTTCACTTTCTTGAAATTCCAAAGGTTTTCTTCTTTTATCTGCATAATTTTTCTGTCTACTCTGTGCAGTTTTCATTTTCTCCTGAATAAATTTTACTTTCTCAGTGGTTTGCTGAATAATGTCTGGACCTATCAAAAGATTCTCACCATCCTGATACCATACCAAAGGTGTCCTACATTTCCTACCATACAATGCTTCATAAGGAGCCATACCTATACTAGAATGATAACTATTATTATATGTAAATTCTACTAGAGGTAATATATCTTCCCAATTCCCTTTCTCTTCTAATGTACATGCTCTCAAAAGATCTTCTAATGATTGAATGGTTCTTTCTGTTTGGCCATCTGTCTGAGGGTGATATGCTGAACTAAGATGTAATCTACTTCCTAAGGCTTTCTGAAATTCTCTCCAAAATTTAGAAACAAATCTAGGATCTCTATCTGATACTATACTAGTAGGTACCCCATGTAATTTAACTATTTCTTTTATATACAATTGAGCCAATCTTTCTAAAGAATACCTAATATTTATTGGAAGAAAATGTGCTGATTTAGTTAATCTATCTACAATTACCCAAATAGAATCACAATTTTTATTAGTTCTAGGTAATCCTACTACAAAATCCATTGATATACTATCCCATTTCCACACAGGTATTTCTAAAGGTTGTAACATGCCAGAGGGTTTCTGATGTTCAATTTTTGCTTTTTGACAAGTTAAGCATCTAGCTACATATTCTGTTACCTCTTTCTTCATCTTAGGCCACCAAAACATTTCTTTTAAATCTTTGTACATTTTTGTAGTTCCAGGGTGAATACTTAATTTACTTTTATGTCCTTCTTCTAAAATTAATTCTTTTAATTCTTGGTTATTAGGTACACAAATTCTATTTTTAAATCTAATAATTCCATCTGTTCCCAAATTAAATTCTTTTACTTTATCTATTCCTATTAACGCTTTCTTTTCTTGAATGAATGTATCTACATCTTGTTTCTTCCTAATATCTTCCAAAAAATCATTAGCAATGGTAATCCTTCCTAATTGAATTTTATCTTTTTCTCTAACCGTACACAAGTTCAAATCTCTAAATTGTTCTATTAATTCTAATTCTTTAATCATCATAGTTGACACATGTACAATTTTCCTACTTAAGGCATCTGCTACTACATTAGCTTTTCCTGGATGATACATTAATTGAAAATCATAGTCTTTAATAAACTCCATCCATCTTCTTTGTCTCATGTTAAGTTCCTTTTGATCAAACAAATATTTTAAACTCTTATGGTCACTATACACATTAAATTTAGACCCATACAAATAATGTCTCCAAATTTTCAAAGCAAAAACTATGGCAGCTAATTCTAAGTCATGTGTAGGATAATTTCTCTCATGTGGTCTCAACTGCCTAGACACATATGCTACCACTTTCCTATTCTGCATTAACACACATCCTAACCCTTGATAAGAAGCATCACAATATACATCATAAGGTTCATTTGGGTCAGGTAAAATTAAAACTGGTGAGGTAGTCAATTTATCTTTCAACTCTTGAAAACTTTTCTCACAACTTTCACTCCACACAAAAGGTTGGTTTTTCCTAGTTAATTCAGTTAATGGTCCAGCTATCTTAGAAAACCCTTCAATAAATCTTCTATAATACCCAGCTAATCCTAAGAAACTCCTAATCTCAGTTACTGTTTTAGGTCTCTCCCATTCCAAAACCGCTTCTACCTTAGAAGGATCTACACTTATTCCCTCTTTAGAAATTACATGCCCCAAAAATTTTACTTCCTCTAACCAAAATTCACATTTAGACATTTTTGCAAATAATTTTCTATCTTTTAAAGTTTCTAATATTATTCTGAGATGATTTTCATGTTCTTCTTTATTTTTAGAATATATTAATATGTCATCTATAAATACTACTACAAAATTATCTAAATATTGTCTAAACACCCTATTCATATAATCCATAAACACGGCTGGTGCATTAGTTACTCCAAATGGCATCACTTGATATTCATAATGTCCATATCTAGTCCGAAAAGCAGTCTTGGGTATGTCTTCCTTTTTAACTCTAATTTGATGGTACCCAGACCTTAAATCTATTTTAGAAAAAATTGTTGCTCCCTTAAGTTGATCCATTAAATCATCTATTCTAGGTAAAGGATATTTATTCTTTATAGTTACTTTATTTAATTGTCTATAATCTATACATAACCTAGATCCCCCATCTTTCTTTTTAACTAATAACACTGGGGCTCCCCATGGTGACACACTAGGTCTTATAAATTGTTTTTCTAGCAACTCTTCCAATTGTTTCTTTAATTCAGTTAATTCCAATGGTGCCATTCTATAGGGTTGCATAGAGATTGGTCTAGTACCAGGCATTAAGTCAATGCTAAATTCTATCTCTCTCTCAGGAGGTAAACCAGGAACATCATCAGGAAAAACTTCAGGATACTCATTTACAACTAGCACAGAGTCAATTTCAATTTTATCTTCTTTAGTTCTAAGAGATGATAACATGTATTTTTGAATTTCACTTTTAAATGATATTTCTTTGGGTTGGACAGGTTTAAGTCTAGAAACATCAAGTTCAGGGAAAATCACAGATTTAGAGGCACAGTCTATTAGAATATGGTTGGCTGCTAACCAATCCATTCCTAATATCACATCAAGGCTAGTCAAAGGCAAACAAATCAAATTCACAACAAATGGTCTATCTCTGATGGTTATCATACAATTCAAACATATTTGAGAGGTTAGGATTGGTTTAGATGTAGGCACAGAAACAAGCAAAGTATAGGGTAATGGTGACACAACCAAGCTCAGATTCTTAACACAGTCATCAGATATAAATGAATGGGTAGCACCTGAATCAAATAACACAGTCAAGGACTTACCTTTCATTTGACCCTTGTCCTGAATCAGATCTGCAGACCGTGAGGCCTCAGTACCACTCAAAGTAAATACTCTTCCACTGACTGTAGGTCTCTGAGTCTGTCCAGTTCTCCCAGTCTGATCCCTCCTAGGTGTAGAACATTCCCTAGCCATATGACCTAATTTCCCACAAATAAAACAGACTGGACCAGATATAGTGCAATCCTTGGTCAAGTGTCCCCTTCCACATTTCCAACACCTGACTGCTAACTGGGGTTTTTGAGAATTCCCAGCTCCACTTACTCCTCCCATAGGTCTAAACCCACCTGTACCTCCTGCTCCTCCAGGACGCCACTGTGGGGGTCTACTATATGGTTTCTGTGGCTGAATACTCCTTCCTTTTAGCATAGTACCTCCTCTTCCAAAATTACTCCTACTTGCATATCCCGCCATTTTGGATCTTTGCTCCCTTTTCATATCTTCAATTACTTTGCACTGATCCATTAATTCAGGGAACTCAGAAATCCTCAATGGAACTATGGCTTCCTTAATCTCATATCTTAAGCCTTTTTCATACCTCCTGCACTTCCATTCCTCATTTCCAGTGATCTGCAAGTATTTAGAATATTTGGCCAAAGATTCAAATTTAGAAGTATATTCAAGAATACTCATACTTCCCTGAGTCAAACTGATAAACTCTTCCTCTTTGGCCTGTCTCACAGTCTCTGGAAAATATTTCTCAAGGAACAAGGTCTTGAAGATATCCCAGGTGATCACTTCTCCCCTGTTCTCCCACATCCTCTGGGTAGCTTTCCACCACAACCTAGCATCACTCAGTAACTGAAAGGCTGCATGTGTCACCCTCCTCTCATCAGGACACTCCATAGCCACAAAAATATCCTCCAGATTCAGAATCCACTCTTCAGCTTTCTCTGGATCATACTCTCCCTTAAAGTAAGGTGGATCATGCCTCTTAAAATCTGTTAAAGTGGTCCTGTCAACAAGTGGAGGTGGATGCTGAGCTAGTGTCTGATTAGCCAACATCTCAGTCTGCTGAGTTACTGCATTAGCCATATCCCTCATGGCTCTGGCCATCTCAGCTATATTATCATTTCCAACTGTGGGATTTGCAGCTGGTCTTCCTCTTCCTCTTCCTCTTCCTCTTCCTGACATCTCTACCTGTCTAAAAGAAAAAGAGTCTTTGATCCAGTTACTACCCTTGTTCCTATAATATTCCTAACAAACAATTCACATAAACAACCAGTTTCAATCAAAGTAACACAGCAAAATACATAACAGACCAATTACTCACAAATCCTAGAGATGCATAACCAGAGCTCTGATACCACTAATGTAACCCCCTTCTAAATTAATTAATTTTACATCTAATACGTATAAAAAAATATATATATAATTTCCAAGGAAAATAAATACAATCCATTAAAGTTCAAAGTTTGCCTTTATCATTTACATTATTAAAATTTACAGAAAATACTAGTACAAAATTATTTCTAATTAATACAAAAGTATCTAAAACCAAAAACCCATATTCCTATAGCTCTGGAACATGTCTGCATCTGTGACTTCTAATTATTCTTCTTTATACCTGCAATCACACTCCCCTAGTATCTGGGGACAGCATTACCGGATCAGGCATTTAATTTCTCATAGAATAAAACAATTTCAAACAATTACACATCATAACAATTTAATTAATTACACACATAATTAAATGCAGTATGATTTATGCAAATGCAATTTTTGACTCAAATTCATTTTTGACCCTGCTCCATGGAGACTTCCCCTTTGAGTGTTTAGTAAGTAACTGGCCTACCATTACGTACAGCAATTCAGCCATCAGCCCCTACTAAACGCGAATAAACTAAACAGAATTAGGAGATCAGGATATCCAGGAAGGCCACCACGACCGCATCTCTGTCCAGATTACAGCCACATATGGAATTGCCAATATCCTTATCCCCACAGACTATATAATCACAGATTATACGGTCCTGTTTAACAAATTCTACTCACCCCAAAAATCATTTCTCAATCATTTTCATTTCACATGACTACCGCAGTCCCGGTTAGTCAACAATTCATTTCTCAATCAGTTTCATTTCACATGACTACCGCAGTCCCGGTTAGTCAACAAAAGTCATTTCTCATAGATCAACTCAATTCTCATGACTACCACAGTCCTGGTTAGTCAACATAATTCTTTCTCATTTGATACTTTTATAAATCCCCCAAAAAGACTCATGCTAATGAATTTTTTTCATGATCACAATCAAATAAATAATTTGTACACATTAACATACAAGGATACAAAGATTTAAGCAATTTACATTATAACATTAGTATTTTTAATAATTTCCAAAAATGCCCTCAATCTTTTTCCAAAATACCCAATGTGTCCCTACATGTAAAATGACCATTTTGCCCTTGGTTTTATAAAAATTTCCACATAATATCCCTTGCATTTAGGGCTGGCCGAATGGTCTACAAGCCATTCTCAACAATTCTTCCAAAGCTACAAACTCCAATTCCAACCAAAATTCAATCAAATCACAATTTCAATCAAAATTCAACAAACCAATTTTCAACCATTACAACACCTTAAAAATTCAATCAAACATCATTCCAATCCATGAATTACAATCACAAGCATCAAAAACACAAAACCCCTAAATCAATTTCAAGTTTTCATGATTTTAGTTCAAATTTTTAATCTAAGCCTACAACATGTTTTCTTCTAATTTCAAGGGTTCTAATTGAAATTAAATGCCTAGATCCTTACCTTAGACTCTTTAATTGAAGAAAAAGCCTTGAATTCCTTTCTCCCTCACTCCTTGGTCTTGTAGGAATTTTTGAGATTTTCTCCAATTCTTTCTCTACTAGCCGAATTAGCTTTGTGTTTTGGAAGTTTGGATGGTTTGGTTTCTTAATTTGAGTTGAAATGGTGAAGTTAAGATGAAATTTAATGAAGAACTGCAGCTGCTGGGTTTTGGAGTCTCACGGTTCTGTTTTGGAGAGAAAAATAGCTTTTGTGACTTTTTGCCTTTTTTCTTAAGTTATTTGCTTCATTAAACCAAGAATTAACCAAATTGGATGTTTCCTTCACATCCAGCAGCTCCTGCACGTCCAGCAGCCCCTATTGGCCAAGGGAGATCAGTTCTCCAAGCTTCCCCATCCACTTGGACAGCCAAAGGAGTGCAGCAAGTGACTTGCCTTCCAAAAGGTCAAAAGTCAACATTTGTAGGTAATTTAATGGAATTTTCTAGAATAATTTAGGGCTGTTAATTATCTTACAAACTAATTAGAATTTGAAGAAAATAACACCACCATTGAATTCCTTACTATCAAAAACCTTGGGGTAGTGTCTTACTTATCTCTTAATCCAAGCCTAATTAGCTTAATTTAGTGATCTTAGAAAAGCCTAAGTTGTCACTTTTTGATTGGTTAAGGTTCTAAATTAAATTTTTCTTGGTTAAACATTTTTAATAATTATTCTAAGTATATTACAATTATTAGATAATTCTATAGATATCCTATGAATTTTCTCTAAATTTTCTGTCTTAAAATTTTACCGTAATAATTTCTCAAAGTTCTAACTTTCAGAAAATCCTAACAATTCTGAATAAGCATTTTAATTCTTTATCTGTATATATTTTTAATCTATATTCTATTACCTTTCTCTTAAGTTATAATTGAGTTCAAAATTCTATACTTGAAAATTTATCCTGGACAGCTGTCTGACATAGCAGTCCAGTCAACAATTAATTTCAGCAAAAACGAAGACATTTAGAAATTCAGAAAAATCTTCTGAGTAGAACTGTATTAATTTCATTAAGAAAATATGTTCATAGAGTTTTATAAAATACAGTGCATAAGTGTTCATAATGTACATATATAAATGCGTACAAATAGTAAAATGAGGATGTTACAATTCTCCCCTACTAATAAAAATTTCGTCCTCGAAATTTCTAATACAAATATACAATCATACAACTATACAACTAAATAACTATACAAACAAATGAGGATATGCTTCTCGCATTTTCTCCTCTAACTCCCATGTAGCATCACCTCTGATATCATCCCAAATAACCTTAACCAGAGAAATTTCTTTACCTCTCAGGTACTTAATCCTTCTGTCCTCAATCTTAACAGGCTTTGTTTCAAATGTTAGGTTTTCCTTTACCTGTATTTGATCAGGTTCAATGACATGTGAAGGATCTGAGATGTACTGTCTTAGTTGTGACACATGGAACACATCATGGAGGTTTGACAAAAAGGGTGGTAAGGCTATTTGATAGGCCATAGGTCCAATTTTTCTGAGAATTTGGTAAGGTCCAATAAATTTAGGAGTTAGTTTCTTAGACTTTATTGCTCTGCCAACCCCAGTTGTTGGTGTGACTTTCAAAAAGACATGTTCACTTTCTTGAAATTCCAAAGGTTTTCTTCTTTTATCTGCATAATTTTTCTGTCTACTCTGTGCAGTTTTCATTTTCTCCTGAATAAATTTTACTTTCTCAGTGGTTTGCTGAATAATGTCTGGACCTATCAAAAGATTCTCACCATCCTGATACCATACCAAAGGTGTCCTACATTTCCTACCATACAATGCTTCATAAGGAGCCATACCTATACTAGAATGATAACTATTATTATATGTAAATTCTACTAGAGGTAATATATCTTCCCAATTCCCTTTCTCTTCTAATGTACATGCTCTCAAAAGATCTTCTAATGATTGAATGGTTCTTTCTGTTTGGCCATCTGTCTGAGGGTGATATGCTGAACTAAGATGTAATCTACTTCCTAAGGCTTTCTGAAATTCTCTCCAAAATTTAGAAACAAATCTAGGATCTCTATCTGATACTATACTAGTAGGTACCCCATGTAATTTAACTATTTCTTTTATATACAATTGAGCCAATCTTTCTAAAGAATACCTAATATTTATTGGAAGAAAATGTGCTGATTTAGTTAATCTATCTACAATTACCCAAATAGAATCACAATTTTTATTAGTTCTAGGTAATCCTACTACAAAATCCATTGATATACTATCCCATTTCCACACAGGTATTTCTAAAGGTTGTAACATGCCAGAGGGTTTCTGATGTTCAATTTTTGCTTTTTGACAAGTTAAGCATCTAGCTACATATTCTGTTACCTCTTTCTTCATCTTAGGCCACCAAAACATTTCTTTTAAATCTTTGTACATTTTTGTAGTTCCAGGGTGAATACTTAATTTACTTTTATGTCCTTCTTCTAAAATTAATTCTTTTAATTCTTGGTTATTAGGTACACAAATTCTATTTTTAAATCTAATAATTCCATCTGTTCCCAAATTAAATTCTTTTACTTTATCTATTCCTATTAACGCTTTCTTTTCTTGAATGAATGTATCTACATCTTGTTTCTTCCTAATATCTTCCAAAAAATCATTAGCAATGGTAATCCTTCCTAATTGAATTTTATCTTTTTCTCTAACCGTACACAAGTTCAAATCTCTAAATTGTTCTATTAATTCTAATTCTTTAATCATCATAGTTGACACATGTACAATTTTCCTACTTAAGGCATCTGCTACTACATTAGCTTTTCCTGGATGATACATTAATTGAAAATCATAGTCTTTAATAAACTCCATCCATCTTCTTTGTCTCATGTTAAGTTCCTTTTGATCAAACAAATATTTTAAACTCTTATGGTCACTATACACATTAAATTTAGACCCATACAAATAATGTCTCCAAATTTTCAAAGCAAAAACTATGGCAGCTAATTCTAAGTCATGTGTAGGATAATTTCTCTCATGTGGTCTCAACTGCCTAGACACATATGCTACCACTTTCCTATTCTGCATTAACACACATCCTAACCCTTGATAAGAAGCATCACAATATACATCATAAGGTTCATTTGGGTCAGGTAAAATTAAAACTGGTGAGGTAGTCAATTTATCTTTCAACTCTTGAAAACTTTTCTCACAACTTTCACTCCACACAAAAGGTTGGTTTTTCCTAGTTAATTCAGTTAATGGTCCAGCTATCTTAGAAAACCCTTCAATAAATCTTCTATAATACCCAGCTAATCCTAAGAAACTCCTAATCTCAGTTACTGTTTTAGGTCTCTCCCATTCCAAAACCGCTTCTACCTTAGAAGGATCTACACTTATTCCCTCTTTAGAAATTACATGCCCCAAAAATTTTACTTCCTCTAACCAAAATTCACATTTAGACATTTTTGCAAATAATTTTCTATCTTTTAAAGTTTCTAATATTATTCTGAGATGATTTTCATGTTCTTCTTTATTTTTAGAATATATTAATATGTCATCTATAAATACTACTACAAAATTATCTAAATATTGTCTAAACACCCTATTCATATAATCCATAAACACGGCTGGTGCATTAGTTACTCCAAATGGCATCACTTGATATTCATAATGTCCATATCTAGTCCGAAAAGCAGTCTTGGGTATGTCTTCCTTTTTAACTCTAATTTGATGGTACCCAGACCTTAAATCTATTTTAGAAAAAATTGTTGCTCCCTTAAGTTGATCCATTAAATCATCTATTCTAGGTAAAGGATATTTATTCTTTATAGTTACTTTATTTAATTGTCTATAATCTATACATAACCTAGATCCCCCATCTTTCTTTTTAACTAATAACACTGGGGCTCCCCATGGTGACACACTAGGTCTTATAAATTGTTTTTCTAGCAACTCTTCCAATTGTTTCTTTAATTCAGTTAATTCCAATGGTGCCATTCTATAGGGTTGCATAGAGATTGGTCTAGTACCAGGCATTAAGTCAATGCTAAATTCTATCTCTCTCTCAGGAGGTAAACCAGGAACATCATCAGGAAAAACTTCAGGATACTCATTTACAACTAGCACAGAGTCAATTTCAATTTTATCTTCTTTAGTTCTAAGAGATGATAACATGTATTTTTGAATTTCACTTTTAAATGATATTTCTTTGGGTTGGACAGGTTTAAGTCTAGAAACATCAAGTTCAGGGAAAATCACAGATTTAGAGGCACAGTCTATTAGAATATGGTTGGCTGCTAACCAATCCATTCCTAATATCACATCAAGGCTAGTCAAAGGCAAACAAATCAAATTCACAACAAATGGTCTATCTCTGATGGTTATCATACAATTCAAACATATTTGAGAGGTTAGGATTGGTTTAGATGTAGGCACAGAAACAAGCAAAGTATAGGGTAATGGTGACACAACCAAGCTCAGATTCTTAACACAGTCATCAGATATAAATGAATGGGTAGCACCTGAATCAAATAACACAGTCAAGGACTTACCTTTCATTTGACCCTTGTCCTGAATCAGATCTGCAGACCGTGAGGCCTCAGTACCACTCAAAGTAAATACTCTTCCACTGACTGTAGGTCTCTGAGTCTGTCCAGTTCTCCCAGTCTGATCCCTCCTAGGTGTAGAACATTCCCTAGCCATATGACCTAATTTCCCACAAATAAAACAGACTGGACCAGATATAGTGCAATCCTTGGTCAAGTGTCCCCTTCCACATTTCCAACACCTGACTGCTAACTGGGGTTTTTGAGAATTCCCAGCTCCACTTACTCCTCCCATAGGTCTAAACCCACCTGTACCTCCTGCTCCTCCAGGACGCCACTGTGGGGGTCTACTATATGGTTTCTGTGGCTGAATACTCCTTCCTTTTAGCATAGTACCTCCTCTTCCAAAATTACTCCTACTTGCATATCCCGCCATTTTGGATCTTTGCTCCCTTTTCATATCTTCAATTACTTTGCACTGATCCATTAATTCAGGGAACTCAGAAATCCTCAATGGAACTATGGCTTCCTTAATCTCATATCTTAAGCCTTTTTCATACCTCCTGCACTTCCATTCCTCATTTCCAGTGATCTGCAAGTATTTAGAATATTTGGCCAAAGATTCAAATTTAGAAGTATATTCAAGAATACTCATACTTCCCTGAGTCAAACTGATAAACTCTTCCTCTTTGGCCTGTCTCACAGTCTCTGGAAAATATTTCTCAAGGAACAAGGTCTTGAAGATATCCCAGGTGATCACTTCTCCCCTGTTCTCCCACATCCTCTGGGTAGCTTTCCACCACAACCTAGCATCACTCAGTAACTGAAAGGCTGCATGTGTCACCCTCCTCTCATCAGGACACTCCATAGCCACAAAAATATCCTCCAGATTCAGAATCCACTCTTCAGCTTTCTCTGGATCATACTCTCCCTTAAAGTAAGGTGGATCATGCCTCTTAAAATATGTTAAAGTGGTCCTGTCAACAAGTGGAGGTGGATGCTGAGCTAGTGTCTGATTAGCCAACATCTCAGTCTGCTGAGTTACTGCATTAGCCATATCCCTCATGGCTCTGGCCATCTCAGCTATATTATCATTTCCAACTGTGGGATTTGCAGCTGGTCTTCCTCTTCCTCTTCCTCTTCCTCTTCCTGACATCTCTACCTGTCTAAAAGAAAAAGAGTCTTTGATCCAGTTACTACCCTTGTTCCTATAATATTCCTAACAAACAATTCACATAAACAACCAGTTTCAATCAAAGTAACACAGCAAAATACATAACAGACCAATTACTCACAAATCCTAGAGATGCATAACCAGAGCTCTGATACCACTAATGTAACCCCCTTCTAAATTAATTAATTTTACATCTAATACGTATAAAAAAATATATATATAATTTCCAAGGAAAATAAATACAATCCATTAAAGTTCAAAGTTTGCCTTTATCATTTACATTATTAAAATTTACAGAAAATACTAGTACAAAATTATTTCTAATTAATACAAAAGTATCTAAAACCAAAAACCCATATTCCTATAGCTCTGGAACATGTCTGCATCTGTGACTTCTAATTATTCTTCTTTATACCTGCAATCACACTCCCCTAGTATCTGGGGACAGCATTACCGGATCAGGCATTTAATTTCTCATAGAATAAAACAATTTCAAACAATTACACATCATAACAATTTAATTAATTACACACATAATTAAATGCAGTATGATTTATGCAAATGCAATTTTTGACTCAAATTCATTTTTGACCCTGCTCCATGGAGACTTCCCCTTTGAGTGTTTAGTAAGTAACTGGCCTACCATTACGTACAGCAATTCAGCCATCAGCCCCTACTAAACGCGAATAAACTAAACAGAATTAGGAGATCAGGATACCCAGGAAGGCCACCACGACCGCATCTCTGTCCAGATTACAGCCACATATGGAATTGCCAATATCCTTATCCCCACAGACTATATAATCACAGATTATACGGTCCTGTTTAACAAATTCTACTCACCCCAAAAATCATTTCTCAATCATTTTCATTTCACATGACTACCGCAGTCCCGGTTAGTCAACAATTCATTTCTCAATCAGTTTCATTTCACATGACTACCGCGGTCCCGGTTAGTCAACAAAAGTCATTTCTCATAGATCAACTCAATTCTCATGACTACCACAGTCCTGGTTAGTCAACATAATTCTTTCTCATTTGATACTTTTATAAATCCCCCAAAAAGACTCATGCTAATGAATTTTTTTCATGATCACAATCAAATAAATAATTTGTACACATTAACATACAAGGATACAAAGATTTAAGCAATTTACATTATAACATTAGTATTTTTAATAATTTCCAAAAATGCCCTCAATCTTTTTCCAAAATACCCAATGTGTCCCTACATGTAAAATGACCATTTTGCCCTTGGTTTTATAAAAATTTCCACATAATATCCCTTGCATTTAGGGCTGGCCGAATGGTCTACAAGCCATTCTCAACAATTCTTCCAAAGCTACAAACTCCAATTCCAACCAAAATTCAATCAAATCACAATTTCAATCAAAATTCAACAAACCAATTTTCAACC
Organism: Pueraria montana var. lobata; assembly: GCA_026413185.1. Classification (NCBI taxonomy): domain Eukaryota; kingdom Viridiplantae; phylum Streptophyta; class Magnoliopsida; order Fabales; family Fabaceae; genus Pueraria; species Pueraria montana. The sequence goes on from CM048655.1 coordinate 53,257,937, forward strand.
ATTACAACACCTTAAAAATTCAATCAAACATCATTCCAATCCATGAATTACAATCACAAGCATCAAAAACACAAAACCCCTAAATCAATTTCAAGTTTTCATGATTTTAGTTCAAATTTTTAATCTAAGCCTACAACATGTTTTCTTCTAATTCCAAGGGTTCTAATTGAAATTAAATGCCTAGATCCTTACCTTAGACTCTTTAATTGAAGAAAAAGCCTTGAATTCCTTTCTCCCTCACTCCTTGGTCTTGTAGGAATTTTTGAGATTTTCTCCAATTCTTTCTCTACTAGCCGAATTAGCTTTGTGTTTTGGAAGTTTGGATGGTTTGGTTTCTTAATTTGAGTTGAAATGGTGAAGTTAAGATGAAATTTAATGAAGAACTGCAGCTGCTGGGTTTTGGAGTCTCATGGTTCTATTTTGGAGAGAAAAATAGCTTTTGTGACTTTTTGCCTTTTTTCTTAAGTTATTTGCTTCATTAAACCAAGAATTAACCAAATTGGATGTTTCCTTCACATCCAGCAGCTCCTGCACGTCCAGCAGCCCCTATTGGCCAAGGGAGATCAGTTCTCCAAGCTTCCCCATCCACTTGGACAGCCAAAGGAGTGCAGCAAGTGACTTGCCTTCCAAAAGGTCAAAAGTCAACATTTGTAGGTAATTTAATGGAATTTTCTAGAATAATTTAGGGCTGTTAATTATCTTACAAACTAATTAGAATTTGAAGAAAATAACACCACCATTGAATTCCTTACTATCAAAAACCTTGGGGTAGTGTCTTACTTATCTCTTAATCCAAGCCTAATTAGCTTAATTTAGTGATCTTAGAAAAGCCTAAGTTGTCACTTTTTGATTGGTTAAGGTTCTAAATTAAATTTTTCTTGGTTAAACATTTTTAATAATTATTCTAAGTATATTACAATTATTAGATAATTCTATAGATATCCTATGAATTTTCTCTAAATTTTCTGTCTTAAAATTTTACCGTAATAATTTCTCAAAGTTCTAACTTTCAGAAAATCCTAACAATTCTGAATAAGCATTTTAATTCTTTATCTGTATATATTTTTAATCTATATTCTATTACCTTTCTCTTAAGTTATAATTGAGTTCAAAATTCTATACTTGAAAATTTATCCTGGACAGCTGTCTGACATAGCAGTCCAGTCAACAATTAATTTCAGCAAAAACGAAGACATTTAGAAATTCAGAAAAATCTTCTGAGTAGAACTGTATTAATTTCATTAAGAAAATATGTTCATAGAGTTTTATAAAATACAGTGCATAAGTGTTCATAATGTACATATATAAATGCGTACAAATAGTAAAATGAGGATGTTACATTAATCTTTAATTTTTATGCTGATAATCATGAATTTTTCAACAGTTTATGTTTTAGTTGATTATAATGGATAAATCATTTCTACTGCAGATGAAGATGTAAAATTTGTTAGTAATAACACAGAGTATTTTGCAATATTTTTTGGGATAAAATATGTTTTTGGTCCGTCTTTTTTTCCTGATTTCGGCTTTTAGTCCCTCATAAAATACATTGCAATGGATGTTGAAGACGATGTTGATGTGAGTAAAATGTTTTCTATCATTGCAAAAGACCGAAACATGACTTGTGCTGAGGTATTCGTAAATGTGGAAGACATTGTACCATAAGTAGGTCCAAATGCATAGGTGATGAGGGACATATTGGAAGGAAAAACAGATTTGGAGGAAAGTCATCGATGGTATGACGGATTGTTTGGAAGTCCAACCTGTTGACAATGGGATAAGTTAAATTTGTCTCCCAGTCATTCGATTTGATGTGTGTTTGTACTTGTTAGTTTTTTAAATTTTCAGTTGGAAGAAAATGTTATCTTTTCATGTTTTTATTTTACTTTTAATTTATTGGTGTTTTGTATTTATTGTTTATTGGTGAGTTTCATGAGCAAACAGTTCCATTTTTATTTATTCTGCTAGAGACGAAGGCTAGCGTGGCAATGCTGCTCAAGGCTTACATCGTGCACAAGGGAATATGGTGATCTGTAAGATGTTGATGTGGGCCTAGTTTACATCTCTGTGACTCCACCTAGGCGGCCACACGTCTAAGTGGGTGTTTGGGGGTAGTGGTGGGTTCCTGAAAATCATTTTTTATTCCGCGGTGCCGTTGAAGCAACACTTTTGTTGCTTCCAAATTTTTCATGTAAAATATGTTCATTCTCGGATCCCACCGCCGAACCAAACATGCGCTAACATTTTAGGATGCGTTATGTTCATATTTCTAGTCAATATATTTAAATTAAGTGATATGTAATATAATTTTAAAAATTTAATTTTTTATGAACTTATTATATTTTTAAAATCAAAATCTTTCTTTTTTAAAAAGAAAGTATAATGTAATTAAATAAAGTTATATTGTTTCCATTTTTGTTAAATTATTTAAATAATTTGCTAGTAATAATCAGTTAAAAGAAAAACATAAAGTTTATGATTATGTAATTTTCATTTATTTTTCAAATTTTCTTTTGTGGTTAAATATTTCGATAAAAAATAAAATAAATAATATATTAATTAACAGTGTAATGCAAGTTAAAGAGTGTGTTAAGACATAACACGGTAGCAACGAACAAACTAACAGTGACAAATGACATGTTCATTCTTGTATGCATGTGACAATATTAAAATAGGTAACCGAATTTGTAGATTAAAAAAAATTAAAAAGGATTTATAATTAAATGGGTTACTATTCATTTTATATTATATCTTGAAATATTTTCAATCCATTTTAAAATAAAGTAAAAAAAATACTTGTAAGTAGACATCGGCTATGTTTGGTAAAACTAGCTTATAAGCTAGCTGAAAGCTTATAAGTTAGCTGGAGCCTAGAAGCTTATAAGCTATAAGCTAGGAGCTGAAAAACTGGAAACTTATAAGCTATCTGATTTAATTGAAAGTCTTTGGTAAACTTATAATTAAAAATTGTTTCTTTATAATTTTGTTTTTTTTTTTATCAATTTTTGTATAGTGACAAAATATTTTAAATAAAAATAAAAAAACAAATAATGTATTAATTTATTAAAAAAAATAGTTTAACATTAAACAAGTTAAAAAAAAGTCGAATTTGAAGTTTCATAATAACTAAGAAAATAAATGTCATTTAGTGTTATTAAGAATGTTAAAATAGGTTAAAGGGTTTTTAAATTCAATAAAAGGATAAAAAGGAATTTCAAATAAATTAGTGAGGATAAAATTGAGAAGAAAAAAAGGCTAGTAGCTTATAAGCTAGCTTATTTTCCATAAGCTACTTCAAGTAGCTTATGAAAAAAAGCTATTTGAAGCAGCTTTTGGAAAATAAGCTACTAAAATAAGCGTGTGTACCAAACAAGCTTATTTTGGTCAAAGTAGCTTATAAGCTCCTCAAAAGCCTCACCAAACACACTCATCAGAAACCTGGTGTTTTTATATATGCTACTTGAAGTGGTGTCTAAAAAAATGCTAGAAGCTATACTAAAAAGAGCTTATTCACCAAATAGTCAAAAAAGGTTTTGAATTAGGAAGTCTTTGGTAGGAGATCTGCCTTTTGATTTTTAAGCCAGTCGTCAAGTAACTCAACGAAACACTTTTTAGAGGTGAAAATAACTCAAGAAAGGTAAATTAATAACAAAATAGAAAAAATAAAATAGTAAAAAATCAATACAGCACTCCAATATAATATTATAAACTTTTGGTAACATTTAAAAAGTTTTAAATACAATTATTTTCTGAAATGGTTATTTGATATTGGCTAAATTGCAATTTTAGTCACCATAGTTTTTGAAATTCCTGATTTTGGTTCCCCTAGTTTTTTATTGTAATATTTGGTCTTGCTAGTTTTACAAATTGGCGATTTTAGTCCCCCATTACATTATTAACTAATTCAAATGAATTAAATACATCTATTAATTTAATTGTAAATCAATTCAAATTAATTAATTAATAAATAAATTAATCAAACATTATTAACCCTAACCTCTTCTTCTCAACCTTTCTTCCCCAACCCCTCTTCGTTAACATTAACTTTAATTAAAATATTTTTTTTATGTACCTTGAAATACGCTTTATGTACTCTTGTCATTTATCAATACTAATTAGGCATTTCAAAAATACCCCTTAATGTGTGACGGTGTGAACCATGCTTAACGGGTACATCTTTGTATTTCTTGTTTAATTGTAAAATAATAACATTATAAATTTAATTATACTTTCTAATGTCATGTGTCTTTATTGATATAAATAAGGTGGTTGTATTTTGATACACACGTACTTAATGCAACATGAATTTGTTGCACCTAACTTAACGTTATTCAATGTAAGGCAATATGGTCTTCCTACCTGGTCTTTAAATTAATGTGGCTTGTGCGTACGTTGTTATTGTTGTATGGTACATTCTCCCACCACCTTGCAATTAAACAAACTTGTTCTCATCAGCATGTCTAACGATGGTCATTCCAAGGTTCATGTTGTGTTCGAAGGAAGGAAGCCGGGAATATATTTCACGTGGGACGAAGCATGGGAACAAGTTTGTCGCTACAGCGGCAACTGCCACGATTCCTTCGACTCATACTGTGCATCCGTTTCCTTAGGTTCAATCGGTGATCCAGCTGTATCTGTTGGTAGATTTGGCAAAACAGATTACGACGCTAGAGAGGATGCTGCTGCTTTGCTCATCCAAATTTTGTGTGAGCAAACAGGAAGACAGATTAGGGACTTTAACTTCTACAACGTTCAGTCTGTGCAGACACAGATGCAAAAACTGATGGACCGAAATCTTCAGTTAGGGTTGATGAAGGAGGACAAAAAGACTCGCAGTGGGAATGATGCCACGGTGTAGTAAACGTGTTGGCCATACAGTTAGGGTTCCTTTAGAATGCAATGGTCTCTGTCTTCAGTGCATTTGCGTGACCAATGGTCTATTTACGTATCTGTAATTCCTTTTGTGTTGCATGTTAGTCAGTTGAAATGTTGTCGTTTTATAAGTCGGTCAACGTAGGCTTCTGGTTTATGTCTTAGGTTGGTGCATGGCGGAAAAGGTCAAACACCTTTTTGTGTACGTGTATATGTACCCTCGACCATAAGCATGGCCAACGTAAATGCTAATATGTTCAATACATCCTTTTTAGCCATCAACCACAAAAGAGCGGGAAGTTGGAACAATTTTTTTTTTAAATTTATTGTTGGCAATACTGACAATAATAAAATTCAAACTACACTTGTCGCTGGATTTCCATATTTTGAATATTGTATATTTATCTAAAATAAACAATTTTGAATTTTTAAATGCTAACCTATGCCATCATCGCCTCACTGACACATTAAGCAGAAAAGGTTAAAACCCAACGGGGGTTTTGCGTAAACCAACTCCATCGCATTAAATGTGATTGCAATTTGTGAAAGACATGGTGTCAATTTTAGCCGTAAATTTAGGAAGGAAGTAAGAGAAAGAAAATTATTGAAAATATTAAACTTTATTTTTCCTTCTCTGTTACTTAGTGAAAGTGTTTTCCCTCCAATACATGTCGAGGGTTTCTTAGTCGATATAAATAGTAGGTGCGAAAACCATTTTTTGCCTTACTTGCGTTCAGTGAGCATTCATTTCCTTCTTCATTTGGGTAAAGTATAGCTGTATTGGTTAACATGGCGGAGACACACGCAGACACTGGTTTAGACACTGATGACGTCGGCACTGGGTAACTATGCAACATTGTCATGGACAAGTTGTGCTATTTTGTTTTGTTTTTTACACAATGTTCTATTGTTAGAAATTTTTTCCATTTTCTTTATTAAGACTTAACGGGTACTTAGTTAATCAATAAAATGTTGCTGCAATACAAACGATTTGCAGGACAGTCGAGATGAACATTGAGTTTGACGACCACAATGACGAGGCCGTTTCTGGGTAATGATTGAAAATGAACATCTTAACTTCAACCTTTTAATAAGGCTTTTTTTTTTGTGGTGATTAATTATGTCTACTGAAAATTGTTAGGAATGTGGAACACAAACAAAATATGGATGATACTGCCTTTGAAGCTGCTCCAACGACAAATGAACGAGTGGTGTGTTTAACTCATGGCTAAATCTCCACCTACACTGAAAATCGATTTTTTACATACCTATATGTTAACATTTTTCCTTGCTGCATATTGCATAATAATTCCAACATCGATCCATCAACACAGACAAACGGTTGTGCCGTAAATTATAACGTCAACAGTAGTTTTGAAGACACTCTTTGCGCATTAGTTGATGCTGTTAATGTAAAGTCACTGCCCTTCCTACTTTTATATGTTATTTTGAATTTAGTTTTCCTCCGCTAGTGGTTTTTTCGTTATATATTTTCATGTCATACAAACTTCTAATATGTAAAATGGATGTTTAAAAAATTAGGCCTTGAAGAAAAGAATGGATAATTATGACTCCGATAACAATGTTTTGTTGAAGACGGTTATTGGGTTGGTGAAGAAGGATCTTACTGAGTCATCGAAGGAAACACCAGACCGTGGAGTCGGCAGCCATAGCCATACCAGCTCTCCATTAGATGACATTAATAAGACAACAACCAATGTAGTAGACGTTACCATCCAGGCAGGGAAGACTAGTGACTCTGCTATACGGAGAGCTTCTGCAAAACTGAAAGACATTGAGACTATTTTTGTGTATGACAACGATGATGACACAGACAACGGAAAAGCTTCGACCAAGAGTAATGCAAAAGTTGTTCGTCCAAGGTTTATCAGAAACAGTGGTCCAACAAATAATAGCAGCTCTTCTATAGTCATAGAGGACGAGCAAAGGCTTGGAGATGACAGCAGCCAGGAAAAACCGTTTATGTGTAACTATAGAAGAGGACTTCAATGCAATGTTAGTTGGAATTGATACATATGTATATATCATTATGGACTCATATTCACATACTTGTACATAACATTGTGTATACCCTACGTAATACTCAGTATATTAATTGCTTCCAATGGACACGTGTGTTGTTTGTAGACCTCATCCCATACTCCCATTGTAACAAGGAGGCTGACTTACACACAGACTTCAGGGGCTAGGGCTCTAAAAAAACCGAAGACAGAAGGCGGAACTACTAGGGGCAACGCCGTTAAAATTGATGGAAGTAAAGGGTCTTCACCAAAAGATGTAGCAACCAAGGCAAAACCTAAAGGAGGATCTTCAAAACCAAATGGCCACACGTTGCCCAAGGTAAGTGCTTCAAAATTTGGATATCATCACTTACACAAAGACAATGAGTGTTAGTAAAGCCAAAACATAGATCATTGATCCTGGAGCTTTATTATACATGACCATGTACATTACCACAAACTACTGCTATAAAATAAAAAACATGGTTGTTTATTTACTCTAATACATGGAACTATGTACATAGCTTTTAATTTTATAATTTATTTTTAAAAAATCATAATACCATGCCATATTTTATGACTGAACAGCAAGTGACGTGTGTGTTTCGACCAACCCCTGAGATGAAACTGACCTTCGTAGAGTCACAAGTATGTGCATATATCTTCAACCAAACAATTGACAAGAGGTAACGATTGACTATAATTGTGTCGTGACCAATTAATGTGCTATATATGATGGGATTGAGTTAAAATGATCTCCTTTTGTTCAATCATGGCAGTCGGAATGAAATACTTTTTGTGGTTGGCAGCAACATAGGCACAAGGAAAGAGTTTGATACGTTGTATCTGGGAAGAATTATTGTACGCGAGGTACATGACATTATCAAACATGTCATTTTCTTTTTTAAGCCACATCAGGTTGGAAACGTGTTTAATTTTGAGATCTGTCTTTTTATCAACTACAGTTACTTTTGTTCATGACTTTAAAAGTGGCTAACTCACAACTCAACAAGACACAACCTAGTGTGTGGTGTCTTCCTCCAGCATTCGTGGTATGTAAATTTACATTTACAACATAGTTCAATGACACCATTAACTAAAGATTAATGTAAATGTATTTTTTATGTGCAGTCTGATGTTCTTAAAGGCGTAACTGTAGATAAGCTGTTGACATATTATGGGAAGGATTGGCTGAGACCTTATAAAAACCTAAAACTGGTTACATAATGCCACACTATTAACTTTTTTTTATTACATTTGTTCTTGCATATAGGTTGCTCGAATCTCATGTTTAGTGCCAATTTTGAATTACAGGTTTACATTCCTATACATGAAAATGAGACTCACTGGTATCTGATGGTCATCTCAATAGTGGAGCGTAAAATCTATCACCTAGACTCGTATCTAACACCAGATGCATTGGATGAGAGAAAGGGGACAATTATATCATTGGTTAGGTTTTTTCTGTAACATATTTATTTTAATTATGATGTTAAGTTGTGTACTATGACAGTTGGGTAAAAATTGTAAATTATTGGATGTGTTAGGCACAATCCATGTCAGCCATAGCTGACCGTGTTAATGAGGCACACCATGTTTTGTGGGGTTTAACCGACTTTGAGGATTGGGACATAGTGGAGCCAAGAGGCATACCCAATTGTGGAAACAGGTATGAGTCTACCAATATTTGTCACAAATTGTATTTTGGGTAATGTCGAAACAGGTATACACCTAACTCTTGAATTTATATCGGCCTCTTCATTTTCTAAATCTTATTCATATTTACATTACATCACATCCAGTGACAATTCTGGTCTTTGGGTGATGGAGTGGTTACTAATGGAGCAAACATTCGTGAGTAACCTTTATGGAATAGTAAGCCATTCTATAGTCAATTTTGTTTTCCATATGATATTCACTTATAACTACAGTAAACAATTATTCACGTATTGTTTGATATTCAGCTGGATGATAAACTGGTAAGAATGAAGATGGCCATGGTGTTGCTAATGGGGAATCACAATCAAAACAAGTCTGACCTTGTCAATGCTGCGCAAATCAATTGGGACGACATGAATCCAATTCATGGCTGACCGTGGGGCATTGCTATTCTCACACCCAAAATTACTATTCACACCCCAACATGCTTAATTTTTTTTTTTTCGAAAATACCTTTTTCACGGAATCATGATTCCATTGTATAAAATGTACAATGGAATCATGATTCCATTTTATACCTGGGGGTGCAAAAAAAAAATGAAACGGAATCTTGATTCTGTGGGCAAAATACGAAACGGAATCGTGATTCTGTTGGTAAAATACACAATGGAATCATGATTCCGTTGTGTATTTTTTTTGAACCTCAAGGTACACAATGGAATCATGATTCCATAGTGTATTTTGCCATGGAATCATGATTTCGTGAAAAGGGTATTTTTGGAAGAAATAAAATTTCAGAGCATGGGGGGGTGAGAATAGCAACTCCCCTTACTGTGGTATGAATGTTGAAGAACTACAGTTACGTTTTTTGTGACCGGGCAGGAAGTGTTTACACTGACTTGTATGCTGTTAAAGAACCAGACTTACATATTTTTTTAACATGTCATTGTTAGTTTTTTTTTTTGGACAGAACTTCTATGGTGTTATTGGGCCTATATCAATCTTTGACCTTTTATTTGGGTTGTTTGTGGTTTGGACTACACTTACTTTAATGCTATTTATATTATGACGATGTGAGGTTTTCACTACATGCCATTCATGTTAATTATGTGTCACCGTCAATTTTAAATACCAACCTCCACATTTGGATTACCGATTAAATATTCCATTGGCATATTAGCCCACAATCAACCATACCCAAAATCTAAATGCATTGGACATATGCATTCCCTGAGTCCCCATAATTTTTATTAGTCTATAATCCGTGTAATTTCTACAAACTTCATTCCTCCTCCAAGGCTGCCAATTAACTATATCCTCTATTGGACTTATCAGTGTATCATGTCCTTGGGCACACATGTCCCAAAAATGCACATGATAGCAAACCAACGTAAATAACAGACATCTTGCATAGATACCCCAAAATACAATTTATGACCATAACAATCATTCCACTTTCACAATTTAAGTCAACACCCATTACCGTCACAACCTTTCAACACATGTCAACTAACGTGGCTAAAAACATCGCTTCACAAATTCAGGAACAATAATATGGTCTTTTAACCATGACGCCGAAAAAATAACTAACAATTATATGATCTTCTAAACATTACAAATAACACACACCTAATCATTACTTCAATGACATATGGCCTTCTAAGTAAAGTTACAATAATAAAATTCGCCATTCAATTATATTTGGCCGTGACCAAAGTACCCAATTAATCACCTAATGGTTGACTGGTTGAAGCAATGAAGGTACGTGGATCATCATTAAACTGCATAATGAAAACCATAACTGTTAATTACCAACAAATTTAGCAAATAATCGTCAATTATTTTTAAAAAAAATGCTATGGCAATACTATATTTAACAACACATTTCAAACACACAATTCAATATAGGCATTGAAGCATACCACTTGACTGTTATAGTCACCTTCTGCGTCTGTTACCAAAACTGATTCATCTCGCGTAGTATTGCCAGTGTTTCCAACTGCACCATCTTGGGACCCCCTTGTACATGATCTTTTGTTATGTCCAACTTGACCACATTTACTACAGTTTTGTTGTCTCCTACGTGTCCCAGACTGATTGTTATCCCTTGAACCACATCCTTTGTGACGAACAACAGGAGGGTCCAAGATTTCTTCATCTTCAAACCCTGCCTCAGTATCATTCTCATTAACTAAAATAAAATTGTTGAGTTTTTCTTCAGCTTCAAATGACTAATTTCCCCAGTAACAACACCACCAATCTGTCATACTCTTCATCATCGGTATATGCATATTGACAAAGTTCTCGAGATAGGTACACTAATTTTGCATATCTGGCAATCAACCGTGAATCCCAAAATGTAGAACCTGGCATAAATGTACCTTCAATTGCATCCTTTGCACCCTTTGTCCACCTATCAAGGATTACTGACTTTGGCAGATCAGTGAAGTGTAAACACAACATCAGACACAATATGTGGGCACATGGTAAACCAATTGACTCCATCCGTAAACAAGAGCATCTGAATTCCAAAACACTCGGACAATATGACACAGGCCAGGTTGCACCAGTGCGATACTTCTCAATAGTGAACACTGAATACATGGACATTTCTTGGCAGTCAACAACCCGAAACATAGAGGTTCTTTTAAGATAAGAAACAAAAATAAGGAACAATTCCTTCGTGAACAGTCTTGACGCGTGCCTTTCAATAGCACGGAAGTTTGTCTCCAATGCATAATTTCCATAATCCGAACGAAAGTCTGCTTCAAGCTCCCTAAAGCGGAAATAGGTTACACACCTATGAAATTGCTCAACAAAATCTGTTAAAGTTATCTTTGAATGAACAAATTTTCCAAGATGAGAATGGAAAGCTTCACAACGCGATGTTGTCCTAATACCTCCAAAAAAGTTGCCACGTATGTGCGCTGCAGACCACATCTTTCTCTTCTGATACAACTCCTTTAACCAATTGTTATCTTGCAAATTGAACTTGTTAACCATTCGGCTCCAAATTTCTTCAAATTCAGTCACATCAATATCACCCAACATACATTTCTTCAAATATGGCATGATCTCATTATTATGCAAATTACTAACTGCATTGCGCAACAAATGCCACGCACATAGCCTGTGATGAACATTGGGGAACACTTGCCGTATGGCATTTTTCATTGCAACATCACCATCTGTAATTACCGATGATGGGGCTTTTCCTTTCATAGCCTCTGCAAATTGTTGCAACAACCAAATGTAAGTTTCTTCAGTCTCATTTGTTACAAGTGCAGCAGCAAAAACTATCGTTTGGTTGTGGTTGTTTACACCTAAAAACACAACAAAAGGACACAAATACATATTCTTTTTGTATGTTGCATCAAATGCGAGGACATCACCAAAAATCTGATAATTCATTTGGCTTTCACCGTCACTCCAAAATAGATGTTGCAGCCTATTCTCAGCATCAACACTATACGTGACATACATCAGTGGGTCTTTCAAGCACAAACCCTTCAAGTACTTCAAAGCACCTTTCACATCAGACTGTTGTTGACGTCGCTGCCTCCCAGATTGATTATAAATGTCTTTTATCATATAACCAACCTTCTCATACCCTCCAGAACTGTTGGCAAACGCAGCATAAATATGTGGAGTTCTAATCCCAACCTTTATGAAATTATCTGCTTGCATTATATCAGTTGCTGACATTTTTCTATGACCCGGTAGCATGCCAAAATACTTTTCCTTCAACATCTCATGGTTGTGATTGAATTCAAATACTGACACGTACCACCACCCGATACGCACGTCCACATGCACACGACACATTGCATCACATTCACACCGTGTTTCATTTTTGCTCTTGCGCTTTCTAGTTTCAGTCGTTAACCCCATACCTTTTTTTAATCCAGCTCGAGAACATAGAAATGTCTGCTGCACTATTTCCCCTAACTTATTCTTAACAACATTACTTTTCCTCACAGAGAAGCCATTATATTTTCCGTAAGTACTATAGAATAGATGCGCAACTTCCAAATCAACAAACAATAGCCTTTGCAAGTCATCATCAGTCAAATCTTCTAAATCAAGGCTGCAAATATCAACAAGTCCATTAATGGTTATAGGGTTCTCCACACTTAAAACTCCAACACCATGATGGTCTCTGTACTCCATATTGTCCACCTCTGCATCTTCCTCATAAACTTCACCACCATCATCATTTACATTGTCATCTTCTTCACCTCCACTATTAGTATCTGTCACATCTTCTGAATGTCCATCTCTAGTTGCATCATCATTAAAATCACCATGTTCAACACCTTCTGTATTAGTATCTCTGTCATCTTCTGGATGTCCATCCTCCGATTGATTAGCATCTACCCCAGTCACAAACTCTTCATCATTATCCTACAATAAAAAAAATATAACTATTATAATATATTTCACCTCCGAATAAACTTCACATATTCATAAAATACTTCACATAATCCAAATAAGTACATCATTCTTACTTTAGAATCTCTGTCTCTTTCCATTGCCAAAGGACCAAATATTCGAAAACTAAATCTTCAAAATAATGCCACAACCTCAATTGAAAAACACCCGACATCGTATTAAAAAAAAAACTGGTAATACTATTCTCTTCTATTTCAAAACAAAATTATTCAAAATAAATATGGAAACATTTTACATAATAAACAAATCGTATACAGTTTATTCACCCTAACCGCTTACAGAAACATAAAACACACAGACAACAAAATCACATTCTGGAAACTTTTAACTCCACATTTTCCATTTTCACTACCTTCATACATTCATCCAAACTACCTATTTAACGTTGATACAATAGGTAATCCCATTCATGCACCACTACCTTAACACAACAATGGCACACCTTCACAAACTTGTTTTAAAAAAATGCAAACAAACGTTTACCTTCGTGTTGATTCTGCAACTTACTTCATGTTTACCTTCCGCTTCGACCAACAAAACCAACTGAAGACAACATTCTACCAAGGATCTTCGATTCGGATCAACCCACAAAACCAATATAAGGCAATATTCCACCGCGGATCTACGATTTCCTAACACAAGAAGACTGATGCAGTCGCAGAGATGCTGCTACGCAACAACAATGATGCAATCGCAGAGAAGGTGCTGTTTCGAAGAACCACGAAGACGAAGAGGGTTCGAAGAATACCAGCCAACATATTCGTCTCATTGAGTGGTTTTACAGCACGTGAATGGTTTAATGTTCATGACACGTGGACCTATCATCTTAAGACACTGTGGATTTTTTATTTTCCTAAAAATCCATTTCACTATTCTCTGAACCGGGGATATTAGTGAAGTGGATTTTTTTCTTCTAAAAGTTCACGTCACTATTACTGAGGCGGGTTCCTACCGTGTTCCCTCACGTCACGAACAGCCACAAGATCATGGGACTGCAAATTTGATGGTGCATAATGACTTAGGTACGGTGCAATATACGTCCCACTTGTGCATACTAGAAGCCGTCCAGTTTTTTATTAAAAAGGTTCAGTTATTTTTTTACCAGTTCAATTCAGTTCAGTGTCAGATAAGTTCAATTCAGTTATATTTGCCCACCCCTATGTGTGCGTGTGACATCAACTCTATAGCATTGGGTAGTCGTTGAGCCATCTGCAATGTTCCAAACTGAATCAATGGTGGCCTTATGACATCCACCCCTTATTGTCCCATTGGGTAGATAGCAAATGATTGACTCAACTGATTCCTTTGGATAAAGGTAGTCAATCCTTCATGTTGGCAGCTTTGTCGGTGCATTTCTTCCCTCGCTTTCTAAATCTCATATTGTACCATACCAGATTGACAATGTCACCTAATTGCTTGGAGATATGGAGAATGACATCATGTACTCCCATCTCCATCTATTGTCAAATGGTCAAACGGATAGCTTGGCTCACTTAAAAAACTAGTGCTACTGCACAACTAAAGTTAAAATATATTTTAATCAGTTTTGTTTGTTAAGGATAAATCTCCCCACTATCTTTTTGTTTTTCTCCTTATATTTTTCTGTTCCTATCTTCTAGGAATTTCTCTTTTACTTGGTCAATCTTTTTCTGAACGTTATAAGCCTTTTGTTTGTTAAGGAGATTTTATTATATTCTGTTTTTATTATGTTACCGTTTGAGCATGTTGTGGCTGTTGGCTGCTACACATTTGTAGCCCTCTATATATTGTGCTGCCTGTTGAGAAAAAGAGTACGTAACACAGTACACACAAAGCAGTAAAAGTACTATCCAGTTTTGCATATTCTTTAAAGAAGAGATATTCTTTCTTTCTTAATATTTTATTATTATTATTATACATTTTGGAGCATGGTGTTGTTTGGTTTGGGGATCATTCTCTGCACAAGATTGATCTATCGGGTTGTCGTATCTTGGGAGAGGAGCGCATCAATTTCAAGTACCAGTGCAGTGAGGCGTTTTCTCTCTAAGGATAGCGCATTGCGCGCTTCAACCTAGGCTTTTTCTAAACTTCTCATTTGTTATATTTATTTTTGTACCGATTGATTGCTATAAAAATTGTTGTGTACTTTGATTCTATATGAAATGCCACTGTTCATGTTTACTGTTCTGGATTTGCTAAATTCTTATCTAACAATCTTAGAGAGAAAAATTACTCATATTCTTCCTTTTTATTAACAATTGTCTACCATGGATTATTGGTGAGCAAAACCTTTTCTTTAAAAATTGCATATCTTAGTTGGGTTATATTTGAACGGTTATGTATTTTGGATGTTGGAATTTACTTGAGACTTATGACTCCTCTGTTTGTATCTGGCATGAGTTATAATTATTTACTCATATTGATATGTTTTGTGTGTTTGGCCAAATGGGTGTTACACTGTTAATATATTACTGCTAGCTTTTTTTTAAGTTGCAGTATCTATATATGTATCATTTACGGTGGCTGTATTTGGGCTTTAACTAACAAATCATGCTTTTAAGAAAGTGGTTCCTTGTCAAGTTTAATTAGTGTATTGAAATAAAATACAATCTTTTAAGCAAGATTATTCATGTGTTATGTTGAATGATTCTACTTCCTATAGATGATCTTGATATCTTGATGTTTTCCTATGATGGCATACTCTTCCAATGCTTTTAATTGTTCTCATGTTACATTATGCAATTATTAGGATGAACTGAATTCAATATCCTTTTCATTAGGTTTGTATTTACAGTTTGGAAAAGATGAGTTCATCTTAGTCTTGTGTTCACGAATCGAAATGTATTTGAATATCTTACAATCTTTGACTGATTTTGAGTGATTAATGATCAGGGTCCACAAGTTGGAAGCATGATACAATATAATTGTACTCAAAAGCAGTTGTACATCGTATGATATGTGATATAATACTAAAAGTTGGTCAAGTAGTACTTATGTGTTTCAAACCAGTGCAACAAGCTTTCCTTTTGGTTGTGTCAAATGATACATCCTATCTCTATGCATTGTGATAGCCAAGTTGCTATTGCCAAAGTTACTGGCAATGTTTTAATGAGAAAAGAAGACACCTCAAAGTAAGACAATAGTCTACTAGAGATTTGATATCCCTTGGTGTTATTTCTTTTGATTATGGCAGGTCTAAAAAGAAAGTTGCGGATCCGCTACTTACAAAAAGATTGACATGTCAATACATACTTAAACCGTCGAGGGGAATGGAACTAAAGCCCATCAATGGACACCCGTCTCCGTGTGATTGGCGATCCCATGAATGGAGTTCAATGGGTAACAACGAAGTTGTTTTGTTGACTAAAGTACACTAAAATTATGAATAATGCGGAGCTGATCCGATTCCTATTCCTATGGCGAGGTGTACTGTAAATTGTGGCGATTATAAGGTTGACGTATACATATTTTTATGAAAAGATCAAATTTAAATACCTCTTAATGAACCCAACAACAGTTAATTGTGGGGGTGGTAGTCATAGATCACTCTTTGAGGGTTCACCTAGTGAGTGTGGTGGTGGGGCTGCCGCTATGAGATATGGGCTAATCTCTAAGTGACACTCATGAAACAAGATACATGCGCAAGGCCGTAACTCGCACCCATTGATGAGAACTGAAAAGAACACCCATATTATATTGTGTTGTGTTCTAAAGCTTGGTTAAAGGGTTGTAGTTCAAGACAATCTAGTCACTACATTTTCCTCAGGTGGAAGTTCATGCACTAGGTGTAAGGCACAAACCCGGAAGGTTCCTTATACTGAAAATATAATATCATATGCTCCATTAAAAATTCTTTTTCAGTATTTTACATTATTATATTAATATATTGTTTAATTTCTTTAAATTTTAAATTAGTGGGGGATTGTTGGAAAATATTTTCCTCATAATTTAAAATTTAAAGTTAAAATATATTTTAATCAGTTTTGTTTGTTAAGGATAAATCTCCCCACTATCTTTTTTGTTTCTCTCCTTATATTTTTCTATTCCTATCTTCTAGGAATTTCTCTTTTACTTGGTCAATCTTTTTCTGAACGTTATAAGCCTTTTGTTTGTTAAGGAGATTTTATTATATTATGTTTTTATTATGTTACCGTTTGAGCATGTTGTGGCTGTTGGTTGCTACACATTTGTAGCCCTCTATATATTGTGCTGCCTGTTGAGAAAAAGAGTACGTAACAAAGTACACACAAAGCAGTAAAAATACTATCCAGTTTTGCATATTCTTTAAAGAAGAAGAGATATTCTTTCTTTCTTAATATTTTATTATTATTATTATATATTTTGGAGCATGGTGTTGTTTGGTTCGGGGATCCTTCTCTGCACAAGATTGATCTATCGGGTTGTCGTATCTTGGGAGAGGAGCGCATCAATTTCAAGTACCAGTGTAGTGGGGCGTTTTCTCTCTAAGGATAGCGCATTGCGCGCTTCAACCCAGGCTTTTTCTAAACTTCTCATTTGTTATATTTATTTTTGTACCAATTGATTGCTATAAGAATTGTTGTGTACTTTGATTTTATATGAAATGCCACTGTTCATGTTTAGTGTTCTGGATTTACTAAATTCTTATCTAACACATCTATTGTCAAATGGTCAAAGGGATAGCTTGGCTCACTTAAAAAACTAGTGCTACCGCACAACTAGGTGGCCTAGCCTTCCCCTCGCTATTTATGTCGTCCTCCAAAATGAAGCCAAGGAAATGCTTGGTCTACCCAATCGTTAGGGTTGATGGAGGAATTGTTGTTGTAACAACAACATTTGTTGTAGTAACTACAACAGTAATAGTCTTGCTAGTTTGCGTAGCGACTTGAGCGTTGGCGGATTTTCTCGCAAAAGGGGCTAGATCTATGGCTGAAAGGTCTCTCTTGGATCTTATTTGTAAGAACCAAAGGTGATCTAGCGAAAGTGAAGGAAACCTCAATGTAGATGAAACTAGGGTCCTATTAGGCGTGCTAAAATTATGTTAGTGTGTAAATTGAAACTGATCATGAGCCGCTGTGACGACTAAAACCAAATAATTGATTCCTACATAGGCGATTGACTTGAGGAAATACTGCTGCAACTACTAGCCGCCCACTTCATTTAAGATAACTACCCACTTCCCACAGTTATAGGGAAATGGTGACGGGTTCTAAGGTGGGAGACCTCAATAGGTCTCCCACTGTGGGAAACAAATGTGGTCCGTTAGATATAGACCCTTTACAATCAAAGGCTAAGATAAATGAGAGACTACTATGAATACACTGTACTGGAATGAATTAAAAAAAGTAATATTGGAAAATACCACAGCATGACTCCTCCCCCTTCACTGGCGCCGACCACTCCTCCTCCTCCAACACAATTAACTTCTTCTTCCAAAAGGCCAGACTTTGCCTTTGTCTTCTCTTCTCCGGGCACCTCTAACCCTGTCTCCCCAAAATGAACTGTCACGAGCCACGTCATTGCGAAGAAGCATCACCACTGCCACGCCGCGGTCAAGAAGAGCAACCATGTGGCTGCCATTTTGTTGCTCGACAACGTATCCCTGTTCGTTCCGGTGCAGCCTCCACAAGAACAACCACGCGTCGACCGTTTCGTTCCTGTCAAACAAGCTCAATGTGCGTTGGTCCGCGAGTGAAGAACTTGCTGGTGAGAATTGGAGGAGTCGAAGGCGAGTGGGTGAAACACGCCCTCACTGCGTTGATTCCTCCCTCGTTGCATAAACAGAGGAGAAAAGCTGAGGAAGATCTGTGAATTTTTTTTCTTTAACAGGTTTGTTTCTAAATCACAGGAAGTTTCACTTCTCCGCTGCCGTTGATGGATTCTCTGGTTTTGTTGCCGCAAAACTTGGAAGATTTTGGTGTAGATCTAAGGCTGGACTTGGAGAATTTTGGACACTTTTAATTTTTAATTAAATTCAATTTGAAAAAACAAACCCAGAAAATTAAAGAATAATCTTGATTCATAGGTTCATTTGATTTGATTTGTGAATTAAATAGTGGAAGTATTGAGTTTGTTATGCTTGTTGCCAGTCTCTATTTTTTGCTTTTGTTTTCTATTCATTCATAATGTTCAAAAAAAAAAAAGACACATGCTTTATTATGTTCTGACGAGGAAGAGGAAGAAGTTGTGTCAGGGAAGGAGGAGTGGTTAGGGCGGTGAAGGGTGAGGAGTCAGGCAAGAGTGTTCTAATATTATTTTTTTAAAATTTAATCTAGTATAGTATTTCCATGGTAGTCTCTCATTTATCTTAACCCTTAATTTTAAAGGATCTATATCTAATGGACTACAATTGTTTCCTATGGTGGGAGATCTATTGAGGTCTCCCACCTTAGAACCCATCGGAAATGGTTTACATGTGTTAATTAAACCTCTCTTTTAACTGCTTAGCTGCCTCGCCACCAATTTCAAACTCCCGCCTAAGGATAAAAAAGCTTTCTTTATGGGCTTTCTTGCATATTTAAATTAAATTGGGCCTGGCTTAGTTGATGGTCATTAACTAAATTAGCCAATAGCTGTCGAGAATGACTAAACCCCAACGACTAACATTTTTAGCGCTAACAACTACTAAAGGAGAAAAAGATCTCCCTTTGTGTATTTAATGTAATTGCATACTCAAGACTCAAACTTGAGACTGCTGATTAAGCTGTAATAATACTTGTCATATTTGTTATCATTGTTTGGATAAATAATTAGAGAAAAAAAGGCAATGCACTGGCAATGTAAAATAATTTTACTCTGTCATTCAATCATAGACCATTACGTGTGGTAAGTTTGTTGACTTTTGCAATAACCACCTTAAAAATCATACCAACGATAATTTGTGATTGGATGACAATGTAAATTATTTTGAAAAATATGTTTATTTTTTATTAGCTTTCTAAGAATTTTTTTTTAAAAAAATATGTTGTTTTTTTTTAAACAATCAGTTACCAAACATTCTATACAATTATTTATGGAAAATATTTTCTTTTGCTTAAATTTCCTTCTGTTGTTTAATACCTTTGATTTAATGGACTAAAATAGGATATTAATCACTGAATATACATGTTTATTGGTGGTAAAAATAATTGATTAAAGTTTAGGAGAATATTTTTCTTTTATACATCAAACAAACCAATATGTTTAATATTATTCTTTAGTTAAACATACAAAAATAGGGAAAATGCCAAATTCTTAAGAAAATAGTATAGGAAAGCAAATAAGTATTTCCCTTATAAAGTGACTTACCTGACAAAAGAAAATCATATATGCATATACTAATTTAGTTGATAATTTGGTTTCATACAATGATGCAGAGCTCCATATACAAATGCCAACATATATAGCATGGTTTGGATTTTGGAATCCTTCTGGATTTGGTTTCAACTGAGGATTTAATTAATATATTCATGTATATAAATTCTGGTTCGGAGTCCTTCTGGAGTATTAAATTCATACATAAGAAAGGCTCATAGACAGCATATATATTATTAGTTTCAGTGTCTGAGATATAAGTTGGGATAAACACACCAGCAAATCATGCATGCCAACTAGTCATGTCAATTTTTTTTTAACATGATATATCAAAATAGGCTAGAAATTTTTTTAAAATGAATTTGTGAATGTAATACATAAGGAAAAAACTTACAATCAAAAGAGTAATACTTTATAATCACATATTATGTTTTTATTTAAATATATAAAAGAAGACATGAAAGGAGATAGTAATTTTAATTTATTTGTAAAAATAACATAAAATAATATATATAATTTTTAATACATAATTAAATTTTGGGACCCTTCTAGTCATGAGCCTTGGGCCGTCACCCGTAAAATCAAGGTCCAGGACCGGCACTGTCCATAAGAATCGAAGATAGGTAACAGGAGTTTAACAACAACTAACGTACTCTGTTGAGTTAAGTAGCTATCTAAAAAGATGGCAAAAAAAGTAACTTTTTTATAAACTACATTGAACTAAATACACATATGTTTATTAATGCAACTTATAGTATGTGTTTTCTAAAAAAGGCTAAAAGTATTTTAGTATATATTATAAGTTGTTTATTTGATCTTTAGAGTAAGCAGTGTAATACATATTGGAAATAAAAATAAGTAAGAGGTGCGTGCGAATATTGTTACTTTAAAATAAGTTATTATATACATTAATTAAATTAAATGTAATATGTATTAACATTCATTTTTTTTAATTTTACAATATTTCTAATCAATTTAAATTTTCCTATTTAATGATGAAGGGTTATAAAATTATATTAATTATTATATATTTTTAGGTATTAAATTCTGTAATAATTAGTTTTTAGTAAAAATATTTTTATAATAGATTTTATTAATATCATACATTTGATAAATATATATTTTATTTAGTAAATATACTATATTTAATAAATATAGAAATGTAAATGTACCTTACGCAGTAGTAACAGTGGATTCTAAGAGTCCGGATATCGAACCCAAAGGACTAGTCGCGTTCCCAAATAATTAATTTCGCAAATAATCAAACAATCCAGAATTTAAAACCAAATTGAGGGGAATGGTGTTCAATTATTCTTTTTAAAAGAAAGTGAATCATAGCAGAAAGATTAATGTGAGAACAATTATAATAAAGAAGCCTAGGATTGTGATTTCACATGTACCCCTTTTTCCCCCAATTCTAATCTCAATAAAATCCCTAAATGTGTTACTTGCCAGCAACCTCTTAAATTTGTTAATTAACAATTGGTCATAGTTAATAACGCTATTTTCCCTAATTTAATTTAGAATTGATCATAGGTGAATTAATTTAGAGTAAATGATGAATCTCAGAGAGGTTGATTAACAGGTTAATCTATTGGAAATTCATACAATAGGTTTGATCATGCAAATTGTACGAATCCAATCACTTCATAGTTCAGTTAATCGCAAGCAATTGATCATAGACAAGAGATTAACTTATGTTTAGACTGATCTATCCTAAAAAGCAATAAAAGCAGTGAAGAGATACAATTAACTGAATAACATCGAGGTTTTATTAAAATCAGAATTGAGGTATAAAGGTACAGTTACATCACAATTCGGGGCTAAGAGAAACTAGCCACTCATGTTCATGATTAAGCTAGAAAACTCAAAAGAAGACATAAAGATTACAAAAGGGAAGAAACTTTACAGTGGTGATCCTCAATGGTACTCTTGACGTCCTCCCGGAGCTCAGAGAACCCTCCGTTTTTAAAATATAACAAAAGATAAAGATAAAAGGGTTTCTCGGCTCCTATTTATAATAATTCAAAATTCAAATGGGCTGACAGCGCAACTTACCACAACCCTGGTAAAATGACCACAGCCGTGGTCCTTGCATGGTACTTAAGGTCCAATTCTGCTACGCAACCAGCATGGCCATGGTCCTTGCGTTACTTCAATTCTGGCCTTTTTTCTTGGTCCTCCAGACAGTGGTATTTTTGCTCCAACAAGTACAATTTTCAACTCTTTTCCTCATGAAGCCTCTTGAGTACCTGTCTTGCATCAACTAACACCAAACAATGAGTTTTGCCAATAAAATATATTCAAAATGTATGAAAATGACATCTAAACTCACATCAAAATACAATGAAAATCCGGTTTACCAACCTCGAATCCCCATATTTGAGCATTGCTTACCCTCAAGCAATTATTCTGAGTCAAATATCAAAACCAATTCCCTCTAGATAAGAACTTGTAACAGAACCCCAATTTATTCAGAATGGAAAATGAAACATAAGCAACCATAAAAGCAACAAAATGCACCAGAATTTTTTCAAAGAATCCATTAGGCTTAAAACACCTGCATAAATCACCAATTTCCCATGAGCCCGGTTCACTCATCTCTTATTCTCTCAGTGTTTCAAGGTCAACAGAAATTCTCTCAAATCACACTTAATTGAGCATGTTCACAAATCTATTCATCAATCACAAACAGAACAAATAAGGCATGATAGGGTGTAATGGGGTCAAGTTTATAGTGATAAAAGGAAAGGACAACAAAGGGCTCTAATGGCAGTTCACACTCAGTGATCTAAAATCAAAGGGAGCCAATGCCTTCTTTCATCCACTTTTTCACTACCAATATCTCAGTCTCACTTCTTCTCCCATTACTTTTTCTTCTTTTTTTTTTCCCAATTTTTTTAAGGTTTTTTTTACCTTATTTTATTCAATTCACAGGAGAGGAAGTTGAGAGATACTGAATTCTTTTTTTTTTTTTTAACTGGATGCTCTGCATTACATTGACTTTTTCCCCCATCCTTCAAATCACCAAGCATAAACAACTATACACAATTTCACAGAGCAAGGTGACAAATGAATATTCAATCAGGCTCAAAACAGACAACTAGATGGGGATGTAACACAAAATCTTAATCCAGAAAAATGCCTAACCAATGCCTTAATAGTTTCAGAAAATAAAAAGCCAATCAAGGATATGTATTTCAGGATAGAAAATAGAACATGCCACCTAAGGTGGATCAGAATCACACACTGAAAGAATTAAAAGCTCAAAACTCACATTTCTATGGCTAAGCTCAAGGGAAAACAATTTATTCAATTCTGTTCAGTGCTAATGTTCATTTCCTGGAAGAAAATCCCACTGCTATGTTGCAAATTTTATTTTTTCAAAGGGGTTTCTGAAAACAAAATTTCATAACTATCAAGAATTCAAAATTAACACAGAACAATGTACTGACATAATCACAAATCACAGCATCTCAAAGCTGGGGAGAAAAATCGTGACCCCCTCCCCACACTTAAAGTATGCAATGTCCTCAATGCATCCAAAAACATAAATCAACAAGACATGAAAATAAAATGTACCGAAAGGAAAACATAAAATAAAGTACTGAAATAAGAAAACTAAAAAAATAGAAAAAGAAAACAGAAAAACCTCCCCAAAAGGGGGCCTTTAAGGTATCTGGTAATGTTTCTGGTGAGGAGGGACCATGAAACTGAAAAAGAAAAGAAAACAAATTATTTTTTTTCCAATTTTTTTTACCAGTGCAGTGGTAAAATTTACCAATCCGTGGTCGGAAAATTTTGACGCTGATTTTCACAAAAAATACGAAGTTTTCACTTCCAGGGTCCATTTACCACACCCATGGTCATTGACCACGGCCATGGTCAATTTAGCAAGGTTGTGGTCGTAAATGACGTTGTTTGGGGATGCTGGGAGCATAGTTGTGGTCAAATATAACCACAACCTTGCTTCTACCACCACGACTGTGCTCAATTTAGCATGGCTGTGGTCCCCACATGCGAGAATAGCAAAAAATAAAAACAATTCCTAAGCTCTAGAATGAAAAATAAAATAATTAAAAGGATACAGTGGGTTCATGAACCCACTCTTCACAGGTTACCTCCTGAGCAGCGCTTGTTTAACGTCCCGAACCTGACGAATGAAAGGGAAATCAACCTCCCTCAAATAGGGTGATATTCCCTTCTTGTAGTAAACCCTCAGCATGCTCATCCACTCTATAGCCAGGAGCTTCCTTCCCCACACTTGGGTGAAGCTCAGCATCAATCATCTCCACCTTGTCAATGGCTTGCACAAAATTACAGGAAGGGGAAGAGGATGAGCTTTTTTTAGTATCATACACTTTAATCACTTCCTCCTCATCACCTAGCCTCCAAGTTAATTTCCCTTTTCGGACCTCAATCACGGCATCTCCTGTGTTGAGGAAGGGTCGTCCCAAAATAATTGGGATTTCCTCATCCTATTCAATGTCCAGAATCACAAAGTCAGTAGGAAAAATAAATTTCCCAACCTTAATCAACAAGTTCTCCACTATTCCCCGCGGATAGGTGAGAGTCCTGTCTGCAAGCAAAATAGAGATGTCAATGGGTTGGGGTTCTTGTAACCCGAAATTCTTATAAATAGAATAAGGCATCAGATTAATGCTAGCACCCAAATCACATAACGCTCTATCAAATTGAAAATTACCAATAGTACAAGGAATTGAAAAACTCCCTAGATCCTTTAGTTTAGTAGGCAATTTCTTTAAAACCACAGCAGAGCATTCTTCGTTGAGGCCAATTGTAGCAAAGTCCGCCAACTTTCCTTTATTTGAAAGATTTTTTTTAAAAAAACTTGGCGTACTTTGGCATTTGAGCAATTGCCTCTGCGAAGGGGATATTAACATGCAAACTTTTCAGCATCTCTACAAATCTAGCAAAATACCTATCCTCACTCTTGTCTTTCAACCTTTGGGGGAAAGGAACACTTACCTGAGGAGGTGTCAGTACCTCATTTCCCTTCTCTTTCTCAAGAGTTGGGTTCTCTTCGGTAAGAACCTCCTCTTCTGGAGTTGGAGCTAACTCTTCCTTCTTCTTCTGCTCCTCTTTAGCCTTCTTGCTCCTAGTCATCACAATATTTGCCTCCTCCTTCTTAGGATTAGTTTCAATTTAAGAAGGAAGGGTACTAGGAGCTCTCTGGGATAACAAAGCTTGCATGTTAGAAAGTTGAGACTCCATAGTCTTCATGCGCTCATCACTCTTGGCTATATATTGCATCATGACATCCTCCAGTGATGGCATTCTCTCTTCTTGTCTTGACCTTTGATTTTGCATATGTGGAGGCCTATACATATTTTGATTCTGCTCCTGCCTGGGACCTTGGTCTCTCCAAGAAAGGTGAGGATGATCCCTCCATCCTTGGTTGAATGTGTTGGAGTAGGGATCATATTTTGCATTCTTATCACTGACATAATTTACCTCCTCCATAGCTTGAGCAAGTGCATTACTCACAGGGCATTCTCCTCTATGGGCTTCCCCACACTTATCACAAGTGGATGGTGGAAGAGCTGCAGTCAGAAGCTGTACCTGTGCTTTCATCACGGTCTCCATCTGCTTAGACAACTTCTCCAGCTTCTGATCAATGCTTGAACTAGATGTTCCAGCTTCCACTTGGTTCACAGGCTTCATTAGAATACGCCTATATGCAATGTGGTTGTAGGCGTTGGAGGCTATGGCTTCAATGATTCTATTTGCATCTATTGGTGATTTAGCCATCAAGGAACCTCCACAGGCAGCGTCGAGGCTAGTCTTGTTATGGCTGGACACACCTTCATAGAAAATCTGGATGATTCTCTACTGGCTAAACCCATGATGTGAGCAATTATGAAGCAACTCTTGAAATCTGTCTCAGGCTTCTGACAGGCTCTCCTACTCCCTCTGAGAAAAATTGCCTATCTCTCTCTGCATCTGGTCTGTCTTCACTACAGAATAGTACTTCCAGAGGCATTTGTTGGTGCACATCTCCCAGGTGGTGATGCTGTTGGCCGGAAGTGAGCACAACCAACTGAGAGCTTTCCCGTTGAGTGAGAATCGGAAAGCAACCAGTCTGATATATTCAGCAGACACACGAGGATATTTTACAGTGCTGGTTATCCTCAGGAATCTTCTCAGATGCTCCACCGGGTCCTCAGTAGCCAACCCATTGAACTGGTTACTCTCTATCATCTGGAGGAAGCCATGTTTAATTCAAAATTGACATCCCCAATGCTGGCAATAGGATGCTGTTAGCTACCCCAACTTGCGGAGTGAGATAGTCTAACAAAGACTGCTCCACCCGTGGGTCATTTTCTTCAGCCATTACTCTTCTATGTTCCGCTCTGTTCTTCCGAGCAAGTTTTTCGATTTCAGGTTCATTCACAAGCTCTGGCCTCTGGGACCTGGTTAGCATAAACTGTCAACATAGAAAAAGGGATTAAAATGTAACTGACAAAAGAGAATGAATAATTAAAATAAATAGAGTTTTTTATAAATAAAATTAAAAAAATTCAGAAATTAAACAAACAAAAACAAAACAAAAAAATTAAATTAAAATGGATAAAATAGAAAATTAAAAGGAACCAAAACTATGCATAATATGAACAAGAATTGCTTAATTTTCACAAAATAAATTATCTAGGAACTACACAACTAGTCCCCGGCAACGGCGCCAGAAACTTGATGCGTAAAATGCTTTCGCAAAGGGCAAGCGTAGCCTACATAGTAGTAACAATGGACTGTAGGAGTCCGGATATCGAACCCAAAAGACCAGTCGTGTTCCCAAATAATTAATTTCGCAAATAATCAAACAATCCAGAATTTAAAACCAAATTGAGGGGAATGGTGTTCAATTATTCTTTTCAAAAGAAAGTGAATCATAGCAGAAAGATTAATGTGAGAACAATTATAATAAAGAAGCCTAGGATTGTGATTTCACATGTACCCCTTTTCCCCCCAATTCTAATCTCAATAATCCCTAAATGCGTTACTTGCCAAAGACCTCTTAAATTCGTTAATTAACAATTGATCATAGTTATTAATGCAATTTCCCCTAATTTAATTCCTAATTGATCATAGGTGAATTAATTTAGAGCAAATGATGAATCTCAGAGAGGTTGATTAACAGGTTAATCTACTGGAAATTCAAACAATAGGTTTGATCATACAAATTGTACGAATCCAATCACTTTACAGTTCAGTTAATCGCAAGCAATTGATCATAGACAAGAGATTAACTTATGTTTAGACTTATCTATCCTAAAAAGCAATAAAAGCAGTGAAGAGATACAATTAACTGAATAACATCGAGGTTTTATTAAAATCAAAACTGGGGTACTAAGGTACAGTTACATCACAATCCAGGGCTAAGAGAAACTAGCAACTCATGTTCATGATTAAGCCATAAAACTCAAAAGAAGACATAAAAAGGGAAGAAACTTTACAGTGGTGATCCCCAATGGTGCTCTCTACGTCCTCCCACAGCTCAGAGTCTCTCACATGACCTCTTTCTCACTCAGAACGCTCCATTTTTAAAATAGAACAAAAGATAAAGATAAAAGGGTTTCTCAGCTCCTATTTATAATAATTCAAAATTCAAATGGGCTAACAGCGCAACTTACCACGACCCTGGTAAAATGACCGTGGCCGTGGTCCTTGCATGGTACTCAAGGTCCAATTCTGCTACGCAACCAGCATGGCCATGATCCTTGCGTTACTTCAATTCTGGCTTTTTTTCTTGGTCCTCCAGGCAGTGGCATTTTTGCTCCAAAAAGTGCAATTTTTAACTCTTTTCCTCATGAAACCTCTTGAGTACCTGTCTTGCATCAACTAACACCAACCAGTGAGTTTTCCCAATAAAATATATTCAAAATGTATGAAAATGACATCTAAACTCACATCAAAATATAATGAAAATCTGGTTTATCAAAAGGTTATAAAATTATATTAATTATTATATATTTTTAGGTATTAAATTCTTTAATAATTAGTTTTTAGTAAAAATATTTTTATAATAGATTTTATTAATATCATACATTTGATAAATATATATTTTATTTAGTAAATATACTATATTTAATAAATATAGAAATTAATAATATTGTTAAAATTAATTATATGCTGTATTTAGCAAATGTATCATTTAATGTTATTATATATGTAGATATTGTATTGTACACATTTTTTTGTCTTTTTTTATATTTTTATTAATTAATTTAATGTTGAATATTCTAATATAAACAAATCGTTGGTTCGAGTGGTACCGAGCTTGGTCCCCTTAAGCAAGATCTCGGGTTCGAGCCTTGTAGATAGAAAAAACGTAGTTGGGATGGGAGACCCCATTAAAGCCGGTGGATACTTCGCACCAATGTCATGGGTATCAAAAAATTGAATATTTTAATTTATATTAATGACCATGCAATGATTTTTTTTAAAAAAAATTATAGTATAAAAATACAAAAAGAAACATTTAATACATGGTTTACTTAATAATTTAGACATTTATTAACTATGCCTGTTTTTATGCAGATTTTTTTTTAACATGCAAGATTCAGATAGCAAAGGTTAATTACAAAATTTGGTCATATATCAGGGATCCAAAATATATTTAAGTCATTCTAAATAAATAATGGCAAATTTTAAGCAGTCAGAAATCACATTTTAAATTTTTTAATTAACACATCATCGCTTAAAATATATCAAGGATCCAACAAAAAAAATAATATTAGGGACACAAAACAAAATTGATCATTTATCAGGGACTCAAAATATATTTAAGAAAAAAATAGTCCTTAATAGAGAAAAAAAAAAGTATCAAAGAAAATCTTTACTGGCATATCATTTGAAAAAAAAAAAAAATACGCTGTATTAATGATTAAGGTTTTGTCGGCAACTAGTCAAGGATCAGTTTCAAATTAAGAGTGGGGGTTCTTCTCGTGTGAATGTTGCAATGGAGACAGCTATCATATTTTGTAGTCTAATTAGCAATTCGACCCTTAATTTTCGTTTCAGAAGTGTACACGAGTATCAGGGTACTGAAATTTTAATTTATGCAATTACCCCACAATCAACATGATTACTCAAATTGAACATTTTCTTGTCCTTAATGCAGTGATGGTTTTTATGTGATTTATATTTTTTTCCTTTTATTTTATTTTTTTGGTATACAAAATGAATGTATCCTTTTAATATTTAATATATATGAAATGAATTTATCAGTATGAATAAAAAAAATTCTTAAATTAAAAGAATAAAGCAGGATATATTTGGTAATTGATCTTGTATGTAGTGAATCTGCTTTGCTCAAAAAATACAAGAACAGCTAAGCTGCACTCCATAACACAAAGAAAGTGTAATTAAGGGTGATTGTGAAACTGTGAGTACTAGAAATTCTTCTTTCTCATCTACAAAGATTCAATTGTAATTCTCTTTATTAGGCTTCATACAAATTAAATTGTTCATCTAGCTCTCAATCCATTTGTTGTTTCTTGTTTTACAGAAGAATAGATGGAGAACAGTGAAATGGGGGGCAACAAAAAGCAAAAGATGGCTCCAGCGGCTAAACCCCCTTTGAGGCCAATTTCGTCATTTCAAGTGTTCCAAAAGACTACCTCTGGTGATGCTGCTGGCACTAGCAGCTCTCCACCTCTAGCACCTAATGAAAATAACAAGGTAGAGAACTCTCCAACTAGAAATGCAGTTTCTGGTGCTGCCTTTGTGGGTTCTACTTCAAAACTAGCTGAACAATTCCAAGCACCAATATCTGATATGGATCCTAATTTGGAAGAAAAAATACTGGACCCTAAGAAGTTAAGGAGGTACTAAATGTTATCTGATTTAAATTTCAAGTTATACTTATAATAAGAGGGTTTGGTTTACATACATGCCATTTAATTTGCCTTCTTTAATTTCTTTGTAGAATCATGTCAAACCGACTTTCATCCCAAAGATCAAGGCTTAAGAAGTTAGGATTTTTGGCCAATTTGGAAATTCAAGCCAAAACTTTTGAGGTGATTAGTGTTATTAATTTTTAAAATCAACGTTATATATTAACAATCTGAAGATTTGATTTTTAACCAAGCAGAATGACGTTTTATTAAGGTAAGATCGTTGTCTTGTGCTTAATCACTGTCACAGAATCAAATTCTGGTAATAACCTCTATGCTTGAGGGTATAAAACTGTATAACAACTTTTTTCGTACTTAACTACTTCAAATCAATGTTTATTGTAGTGTGTATATGTAGCCTACCAAGTTTCAAACATTTCAATGTTATGATGAGGTTATAACGCATTTATATGTGTGTATATATATATATATATATATATATATATATATATATATATATATATATATATATATATATATGCAGGACCAAATATCCGAGCTTCAACCACAAGTTGCTTCCTATCATAACCAGAAGCAGTTCTTAATGCTGGAACAACAGACATTGCACCAGCAAATGGAAATGTTTCAGAAAGAAATATTGCGCAGAGATGGTAATTAACGTTACTACTCTGGCTCTCATCCCCATATCTTTAGCATGCATGTGGTTTTGTTTGTATGTGTGTTCATGCCCACAATAAATGTTTTTATGTATACCAACTTGCAAAACCTTAGTGGAGAGATAATTTAACTAATTTTATGGCACTGTCTTTTTAGCTGAAATTAAGAAGAACCAAGGCGAAGTGAATAGGCTGAGGGAACTCCAAGTGATGCAACAAGAGCAAATGCAAGCACAGTTGCTTAATTTGAATATTGGTCTGCTGGAGCCAGTGTCCAATGATCCAATCTCGAATTATTATGCAAACTCATATCAAGGTAACAACATAGAGTGTGTTAATTTGTTTTTATGTTTGCAACCACTCACATGAGATTGTTTCATAACAATAAATTATTATATATTTCATTTTAAATGCATAAAAACTTGTCTTAATGGATACATTTTAGCAGAAACACATGTTAAAAATAAGTAATTGTTAAAAAAGCTCTTTTTATTCCGTATGATTTGTTTCATATGAAAATAACAAGGAAAATGTAATTGTCAATTAAAGACTTGATGACAATACATGAGCAGATGAAAATATATAATGATTGGGTAAAAACTTGAAAGCATAGAGATGGAATCAGTTTGTATAATTTTTTTTCGTACGTGCAAACAAACATTTCCTTTTTAAGGATATTTAAAAGATATAGGGGATAAAAAGCAAAATGCCCAAATTATAGGGACTAAAAAAATATTAAAGCCTTAAAATTCTTTACTATTATTACTACCAAAAAATGGTTCAGTTATATATGAGAGATTCTTACATGCTCTTAAAATACAAAACATGCTCTTGAAATAGATTCTTACATCATAGGTTGCTGCTATTTCGATGTTATAAACACCCTTTTAGCTGAGCTGCAGGTTAGTGCTATTTTGGCTATTGAAATAGCTGCTTCTATAGGTTTGGTTTCCACTTTGGCTTGTTTGTGACTCCTTTCTTGTTGTGGCTGCCTTCATATCGGACGGTTTGCTGCTATTGTTTAGAGCTAACTATGATCAGGCTTTTCTTCGTAGGTCTTTTTATACTGTGACTCAGGGCTATACCGGTGCAGTTTATCTTGCTTCTCATGGTGTTTTCTTACATGGGGTTTCTTTTTGGCGGGATGCCCCTCTGTCTTTTATTTATTTATTTATTTTTTAGTGAGACACTCTCTTGAAACAGTATAGGGCTGCCTTTTTATAGGTTTAGTTAGCTGGTTGTTTTGCCATGGGTTTGGTTTATGTCCCCCACGTGTTTTGTTTGTTCTCTTTTTCTTTTAGTTTTATATACTACCTTCGTCCCTAAATATAAGACTCTTTTCTAAAAAAATTTGTCCCTTTTTATAATACTCTTTTCAAGTTGTCTCTTGCATTAATTATTTTTTTGACCAAAATACTCTTAATCACTTTCCAATGAATGCTATAAATTAATAAGATAAGTACATTCTCTCTCTTATGAGCATTGGAGAAGATGACTAACACTCATTAATTAATTAATTAGGGAGAAAGTAATTAAGTGGAAAGAGAAATGATGAGTCCCAATAATTGTAAGGGTAGTTTTGGAAAAATAATACAAATTGTTAACAAATTTAATGCTATTAACTAAATTAACCAACTTTCTTAAAGGTTGCGAATTAGTTAAAAGAGTTTTATATTTAGGAACGAAGGTAGTATTATTTTAGTTTTTGCCTAAAAAAAAAAGAAATAGATTCTTACATCAATTGAAATATTAAAAATACTGTATTATTAGGCACTTATAGTCCACTCGTACTTTGTGAATTAGGGAGTTTGTTTTTGCATTTCTCTCTGTAGCAGATGTTGTTGTAAATAAGACAACGAAAATTGGTCCTGATGTAGAAGGCAACTATTACTTGGATATATAATGCATTTTTTTTATGAGTGGATATATAATGCATTTATATTGAAAGGTACTTGTGTCCCTCAACCGATAATATATATACATGGTTTCTCACGTGTTTTTCTTGAGTCTTTCTCAGTCCTTTCTAAATGAACTAGTATTACCAGTGTCACGTAAAAAAAGAGTTTAAAACTATACACTAGCAAATTTTACAATATCAACTAATCATAAATCAAGTTAAGAATGACTTTTAAGTTAGGTATTATAAAAGTCAACAAGATTATCATACATGGCAATATCTGATTGGTTGATAGTGAAAAAATTCTTAAAGTGCATGTACTATTTTCTCTACAAAAATTGATTATTGAACAAAATTTTTTAATTATTTCATTTTAAATATAAAGTTTTAAACTAATTTATCATTGAAAATATAGAATTTTGTACATGCATACATTTGTGAGATTTCCCAATTCTTTCCTTGTTTGAGTTTATAGTTGCAGCAAATGGAGTGGAGACTTCATGCATACTATTAGAGCCAAGCCAGATGTGGATACCTGCTGTGCCAAATATGCATGAATTGAACTTGAGTCTACCCAACTTCATGGGATCGATGGATCAAACGAATCTTATAAGGGGAACTGCTCCAAATCCCAATCCTTAATTTGCCATCACTTTACATGAAACTGAGTGCTATTTGCATAGGATTTCCATTTCATGGATTGTCTCATGTCATGCTTGATTTATATTTTACATGCGTGTTTCCAAAACTTTTTAGCTATGTTGTGAGATTTCCAAGTTTTATGATTGCTTGAATATGTGACTTGAAGTATGCATGGTTGGTTTTCGTCTCATGTGTGTTTCTATACAGTTGTGGTCTCTAAAAGTGGCTAGTTGTGGCTCACAACTAATAATTATGGAGGATATATGAAGGATTTCAAAATGCAGTGTATTTGTGTGTGTGCGGGGGTTTCATATTTAATGTTCTTGTTTGATTAAAGATAATTTTCGTTGTCAATGAATAGTTGATTTAAATGATATATGTCTAACTCACTCTAACTAAAGTTTCAGCCGGTTAAATTTTTTAGAGTAAATAGGCAAATTAGTCCCTGAAATTGCACTTTGCTATCATTTTAGTCCCCCAATTTAACAAAATGAAAAAGAAGCCCCTCAAATTGTACTCTTCATGAAAGTACACTTTTTTTATATGCATTTTTCAAATTTCAACATTCTTCATTCTTACTCTTCATGTCTGATATGAATGTCCACTTATGCTGCACGTAATCACCTAAGTCTTCATGTAAGGAACCACATCCAATTCTCCTTGTTTTTTGCATCTACAATGGCATATATGCTATAACAAATATATGATTGTTGGCATCCTGGCCTACTGCAGAAAGTAACTGGCCTCCATAATAGACTTATAGAAAACATCCATCTAGGCCAATGAAAGGCCTACAACCAGCTTTGAATCCTTTTTTGCAAGCATCAATGCATACATAAAACCTTTGGAATTGTGGTTGTGCTTCAGGAACTAGAATACATTCAACTTGATATTTAAGTAGTCATCAAATGCCTTAGTATATTTAAGATTGGGGTGCAACTTCATCTTTTCAACAATCTTATGAACCACCCATTTCCTTGAAGCTTGTTTATTTTTAAAAACCCTGCAAAAACTATGATGTTCTACAAATGTCTTGATTTAGTAGCTTTTCTGAACCTTAGACCATGAACAGTAAATCTCCCACGTACATATTCTTCGTTCTTGCATCTTGCTCTAGCCCTGGTCTTATCATTTCTTACCCATTTAATCACTCTTCCATGGTATATATTGTGAAGTCCTTCACAGCATTTTTAAAGCTATTCAAATTTTCAAACTCCATCCCAATCTCAATATGGACATTTCCAAATTCTGCAACTTGAGCGAACTGAGGATATACTGGTCTTCACAAATGTATTTAGAAAAAGTGTGTATTACTTTTTTTTTATCCATAGGAATTGAACATGGTACTGGGAGTTTACAACAACTCACTTACCCTGTTCAACCAACTGAGCTAAATCTCCTCGATAAGTGTGTATTACTTTTTCTTTTGAGTAAATTGTCTATTAGTTTAAATAGAAATTGACTTCTTTTATTGTCCATGTTAGAATATTTTATCCTCAATTTTTAATAGCTTTTACATCACCAAATTATAAAAACAAGGCTAAAATAGAAATTTGGTCTCATATCTACATTTTAGGTTACTACCAAAAAAAAAAAAAAAGGATTTAATGGGGGTTAATTTTGGTGCCATTGTTCTCAGAAAGATTTTAGGTTTTTAGAAAGAAGAAATGAGAAAGTTTTAATCTTTGAAATCTTTGAGAAACCCAGAGTTTTTCAGAAAGATAAGAAAGATCAAAAGAACCTTTTTCTTTAGGCACTTCATCCTTTTATACCAGAGATGAGAAAGGAGAGAGAACGTCATAAAAAGAGCGATTTTAATATCATTAAAACTTTTTGAAAACTGTCTCATCATGGCGAAAAGGGTAGAACACATTTTGAGAGAAAAAGGAAAAGACTTATAATCGTTGAGAACGTGGGCACCTTAACGTTTGTATACTTGAACACACATTAGTTCCAACAGATTAAAGAAGAGAAAATCAGACGAAGGGTATCGTCTGGTGAAATGCAAATGTTTAATATGAAAGCATGTGCATATGCAGATGATTCCTTATACAGACGAAACGATCTTTAGACAAAGGCTTTGTAAAGATATCAGCCCATTGGTGATCTGTATCTACAAACTTAATATCGAAAACACCTTTTTGAACATAATCACGAATGAAATGATATCTGATTTCAATATGCTTTGCCTTAGAATGCTGTATGGGATTTTTAGATAAATTGATTGCACGAGTATTGTCACAATATACAGGTATATTGTTTTCATAACTAGAGTAATCTTCTAACTGATATTTTACCCATAGCAGCTGTGAGCAGCAACTTGCAGTAGACACATATTCTGCTTCTGCAGTAGATAAAGCAATAGAGTTCTGCTTCTTGCTTGCCCATGAGATGAGACAGGGCCCTAAGAAGTGACATCCTCCACTTATACTTTTTTGTTCAACTCTGTCTCCTGCATAGTCTGCGTTGCAAAATCCTACTAACCTGAAATCTTGATTTTTCTTATAGAACAGATTGAGGTTAGTGGTTCCCACTAGATAACGTAAGATCCTTTTAATAGCTTTAAGATGAGACTTTCTAGGATCTGATTGAAATCTAGCGCACAGATAGACGCTATGCATAATATCAGGTCTACTGGCTATAAGATAAAGAAGTGAGTCTATCATACCTCTGTAGATCGTCTGATTTACTGGTTTACCTGATTCATCTTTACTTAAGGGACTGGAAAAATGCATAGGTGTTTTCATTGGTTTAGCGTCTTCCATTTTGAACTTCTTAAGAAGCTCCCTTGTATATTTCTGTTGATGAATATAAATCCCTTTGTCATCTTGTTTGATTTGAAGTCCTAAGAAGAACTTAAGTTCTCCCATCATACTCATTTCAAACTCGCTTTTCATCAAGTCAGAGAAATCCTTGCATAAAGATTCATTAGTAGCTCCAAAGATAATATCATCTACATAAATTTGAACTATAATGAAATCTTTCCCAACTTCTCTTCTGAAAAGAGTAGTATCTACTTTGCCTCTCATAAAACCATTTTCTAAAAGAAAAGAGCTCAGTCTGTCATACCAAGCACGAGGTGCTTGTTTCAGACCATACATAGCCTTTTTGAGTTTGAAAACATGTTCTGTCAGAGTGGAATCTTCAAAACCAGGAGGTTGTTTAACATAAACCTCTTCTTCAATAAAACCATTTAAGAAGGCACTCTTGACATCCATTTGAAAAAGCTTAATGTTTTTATGAGCAGCAAAAGGAAGCATGATTCTAATAGCTTCTAGTCTAGCTACAGGAGCAAAGGTTTCTATGAAGTCTATACCATCCTGCTGATTATAGCCTTGAGCTACTAATCTAGCTTTGTTTCTTACCACCTTTCCTTATTCATCTAGTTTGTTTTTGAAGACCCATCTTGTTCCAATGATTCTTTTGTTCTTTGGTTTGGGAACAAAGATCCAGACGTCATTTCTGGTACTGGTTTAATTCTTCTTCCATGGCTAAGATCCAGTCATCGTCTATCAGGGCTTCGTCTATTATTTTTGGCTCTATTTCTGAGACGAAGGCGTAGGATGCTTGGTCTCTGAAGGACGATCTAGTCTTTACACCTTCTTTCTGATCTCCTATGATATGATCTTGTGGATGATAAGTCACGAATTTCCAGTCTCTTGTCTGTGGTTGAGAATTAGATGCTCCTTCAATCTTAGGAAGAATTTCCTGAGAGGGTTGAATTTTGTCTGACTTTGGTGCGGTAGACAGACCTATCTGCATATCTACAAAATCATCCTCAAGATCTGATAGTCTCCTATCAGATGTTAGTCTATCATTGAACTTAACATGGATAATTCTTCTACAACTAAGGTCCTTGTATTAAAAACTCTGTAGGCCTTAGATGTATCAGAATATCCTAGAAAAACACCTTTATCCACTTTAGAATCAAATTTTCCCAATTGATCTTTGGTGTTTAAGATGTATGAAAGTAAGCAATGTTGGGTCTTCTTCCTCTCCATAGTTCATAGGGAGTCTTTTCAATCATAGGTCTGATCAATACTCTGTTTTGAATATAACAAGCAGTGTTTACAGCCTCTGCCCAGAAATGTTTAGGAAGAGAATTCTCACAAAGCATGGTTCTAGCCATCTCTTGCAGAGTTCGGTTTTTCCTTTCAACTACCCCATTTTGCTGAGGTGTTCTCGGTGAAGAGAAGTTGTGGAAAATTCCATTCTTTTTGCAGAAAGATTTGAACTCAGCATTTTCAAACTCAGTTCCATGATCACTTATGATGCTAGAGATGCAAAAGCCCTTTTTCATTTTGAACTCGTTTACAGAATATTTCAAAGACTTTGAAAGACTCATGTTTATGGCCTAGGAAGTATACCCATGTATATCTTGAATAGTCATCAACAATAACTAAGCCATATTTCTTTCCGCCTAGACTCAACGTTCTAGTAGGACCAAATAAATCCATATGCAAGAGTTGCAATGGTCTGGAGGTGGAAACAACATTTTTAGATTTAAAAGAAGTTTTAATTTGTTTCCCCTTTTGACATGCTTCACAGAGAAGATGAGTTTTCCAATAAATCTCGGACAATCCTCTTACTAAACCCTTTTTTGAAATTTTTGAAATGTGTTTCAGATTCACGTGCCCAAGCTTTTTATGCCAAGTCCATCTTTCATCTTCTCTGGATAGCAGACACATTACCTTCTGCTTGCTAAGATTTATAAGATCAATTTCATATAAATTGTTGTGTCGTCTGGCAGAAAAGACAGACTTGTCATCATCTATTTTGACTATGCATCTGTCCTTGTTGAAGGAGACTATATAACCATTGTCACACAATTGACTTATGCTCAGTAGGTTATACCTCAGACCTTCAACATATAGGACGTTGTCTATGGAGGTTAGGGAGGACATACCAACTTTACCTATGCCTGTGATGCGTCCTTTTCCCATGCCTCCAAAGGCAACTACTCCGCCTTCAACCAGCTTTAGGTCTAAGAACATAGACCTTTCTCCTGTCATGTGTCGTGAGCAACCACTGTCCAGGTACTAGCTCAAACCCTTGCCTTTTCCTACCAAGGATATCTGAAATGGGAATAATCTGAGACTTTGGTACCCAAATCTTTTTGGGTCTAACAACATGATTGCCCTTAAACATTTGCTTCTTCTTGTGTATGCATCTGAACTTGGAGTGCCCAGATTTTCCACAGAAGTCACATTTGTCTGGATCAGACTGAGTAGAAGCAGATGCATCTTTTTCTAAGCCTAAACCAAATTTATCATGGGGATGTTGATGATATTTTAAAAGCATAGTGAGAGTGTTAGAACTCTCCATAAACTTCCCAATGTCCATAGTTAAACAGGCTACTTCTTCCCTTAGTTTTTCAACCATGGATTAATTGTCTGTTTGACTAGGGGTGCTGGATTGACTTAGGCTCTCTTCAAGAGTCTTGACTTTTTCTTCTAGTTCTGCATTTGATTTCTTCAGCAATTCTATTTCACAAACAGATTGTTTGAGTTTTTGTTTAAATTTTTTACATTGCTGAGAGATCATATGACAGTTTTGAAGTAAAAAATCATAAGACATCTCTTCTTCATCGTCTGATGAAGAACCATATGAGCTTTCAGATTCAGAACAAGTTTTTACCTCAACTTTTTCTTCTGTCTCTGCCATTAGACATACATTTGCTTGTTCATCGTCTAAGCTGCTGCTTTGCTCATTGTCTGAGTCGTCCCATGTGGCCATCAGACTCTTCTTCTTTTTCTTGCCACCGTAGGACTTCTTTTTCTTTAGCCTTGGACATTCAGATTTCATGTGTCCAGGCTTTCTGCACTCGAAGCAGATGATCTCTTGACTGTCCTCCTTATCTTTCTTCTTGAATCTGGAATCTTTCTTTCTGGAGGACTGTTTGAACTTGTTTTTCTTTTTCAGCATCTGCTTGAATTTCTTGCCATGAGAGCGACTTCATTGTCTGTAGATTCGACAGAGCTTTCGTCTGATTCTTCTGTTTGAACCTTCAGGGCCTTGGGGGCTTTTTTCTTTTCTTCTTTGATGGTGCTGGTTTCACCAACTTTGATAGCAGTGGAATTGTTAGTGTTGTTTGCAGGTAGTTGATCTCTGTTGTGCACATGTACTTCATGCACTCGTAGTACTCCTAACAGCTCATCCCAAGACAGGGTTCTCATGTTCCTTGCTTCTTGGATAGTTGTGGTCTTGGGTTCCCACACTTTGGGCATGCTGTCAAGAATCTTCAGGTTGACCTGAGCTTTAGTGTATGTGTGCCCAAGGGATTCCAGGTCCGAGAGAAGGACCTGAAGTCTCCCAAACATGTCATCGACACTTTCTCCTTCTTTCATGGAGAAACTTTCATAGTGTCTGGTCAGAGTGGCAGCTTTTCTTAGTTGAACATTTTCTGTTCCTTCATAGTTGGTGCAGAGAGAATCCCAAATCTCCTTGGCCGATTTCAGTCTACGCACTTTCTTGTACTCCTTTTTGGTTAAAGCACAGGTCATAGTATATCTGGCCTTGTTGTTAAGTTGGAGGACGTTGTAGTCATCTTGAGTCCATTGATCCTTGGGCCTTGTAATGGGAATATCTCCTTTTATGATGATGTTCCATAATTGATACTGATTGGACTTGATGTACATCTCCATACGATCTTTCCAGTAAGGATAGTCATCTCTATGAAAGGCTGGAGGCCTTGTTAGAGAGGCTCCCTCAGGAATGAACTGATTATCGTGACTAGCCATCTGGATCTTTTCCTCTAGACACGGTCAGGTGCTCAACCCTTAGAGGTTGAGCTTTGATACCAAACTATAAAGGCAAAAGTCACAAGTAGGGGGGTTGAATTGTGATTTATAAAAATTTTCGCAAACTTTTAAAAACAGAGTGTAGCGTCTGATCAGATATAGAAGTTTTAAGAAAAATGTTTCAACAGACGATAACTCAATAGATGAAAGTCTTTTAAATGAAACAGGTTTTAATCACAACCCAAAGTCAGTTCAAAGCAGTTATAAGAGATGTAAGACAAAGAAGGACAACACAGGAGTTTATACTGGTTCGTCTCACCCCGAGACTACGTCCAGTTCTTGGCAAACCACCCAGTTCCAATAACTTATCACAAGTTACAAGTATTTTTCACTGCCACTTCTGGCTCACCCAAGTAGTATTTCACACTTAGCCTCTCCAAGCTAAAAACCCAAGTATTCTTTACTACCAAGCCACTTCTGGCTCTAAAACAAATCACGGGTTTTGTTTTTACAAAGGGCGCGCAGACTTTAGAGCTATCGTCTTACAGACGGATATACAAGATTAAGAGCTAAGTCTTTTTTCTCTCAGGATACACAAAGTGGTTTGAGAGCTTTTTATAGAATAAAGAATGAAGGTTTGAAAGAATACTTGAATTTGAATTCAGTTCATGTATGTTTTGCATTTCAAATCTTCTTCTATATATACACTTGCTGAGAAAGTAGCCGTTGTCTTTAAACGGTCTTCTTTCTTGCACCTGACCATCGTCTGAAGGAGGGTGGTTGAGGGCATTTAATGCGAGCATTAAATGCTTGTCACCAACTAGTCATTCTGAGCTGATAAAGCATTCTGCTTATCTTTCTTGAGATATACTCCAAAACCTTCTACTGCAGTGGTCACATCGTTGGTTTAGACAAGTACTAATTGTTAGCTATAGCGCGTCTTTTGAGGCGTGGGAAGCTTCAGAAACTTTGACTCTTCTTTCTATTCCCTTTTATGCACTTCAACAGATCCTAGGAGGATGTTCTATGAACATTCCCTGCAAAATAGATAACAAAATGATAGTGCATTTAATATGCCTTTAAATGCTTCTTCAGACTATAGCGTCTATCTGCGTATCATCTGTATCTTACATTAGGTAAGTTGAGTTCCACCTAGTGTCAACGTCGAGGCAAAGAAGACCTTTGTAAGGAATTTTCTCTTGCTCTACATACGCCTTGAACCTAACCAATCTACCAGGAGAGGACTTCACATATATAACCACACTTCAAATTCTCAAAATTGAATCACCAATCTCTTTTAACCCTTCCTTCACAATCAAACTCAATATATGTGCACAGCAACGCATATGAACATATTCCCCGTTCAAGACAAGGCAATTCCGTGATAACATTCTCCTTCTAAGGTATTGAATCCCATCATCATTCGATGTAGCATTATCCACGGTAATACTAAGGACTCGCTTCAACTCCCAATTATCCAAACAAGCCTTTACATTTTTAGCAATGAGCTCTCCTGAATGTCCTGATATCTGAGCAAAATTCAGAATTTTCTTTTGAAGCTTCCAATCACTATCAACAAAGTGTGCTGTCAAACTCATGTAGTTGATATTTTAGATCGAAGTCCAAGTGTTTGTATTCAAACAAACCCTTCCGCAATGCTTTAATAACATATCTTTCAACTTCCCCTTTTCCTCTTCATAGAGTTCCCAAATTTCATGCCTTAATGTACTGCATGATGGGACATCAAATCTTGGTTGTAAGTACAATAGAAGCTCCCGAAAGTCCTCATTCTCCACAAATCTAAAAGGAAGCTCATACTTCACAAACATCTTCACCAACATCTTTAGATATACATTCTGGTCAAATTTAAAAGTAGTTGGCAAAGGACCAACATTGACCCCTTGTGTAATTGTCGAGCTTCTTTGCCTTTTCCTTGCTTCTTTATTAGGATTTTCATCGCATCTAGTCAAATGATTCCACATGGCACTTGTCACAGCTTGATATTTAATAAGCTTTCCACAATGCTTACATTTAGCCTTCTTCTCAGAAAGAGGCTTTTGTTTATAAAAATGGTCCCACACATCTGACCGACCTCTTATGCCCAGTTGATGATGTATCAGGTAATGTAGCATCAATTCCAGAAGCAGCTGGTGTGGTAGTTTCAATGATATATGGCAATGTAGAGTCCATTTGGAAAAAAAGAGCATTTGAAAAGGAAATTAGAAAGTGCTGTAGTAAAATTAGAAAGGAAACCATGTAACAGTGAATAAATAAGGCAACCAAATATCTAAAAGTCATGTGATAGCAAGATAAAAAGTTAAAAGAGAAAGCAGAATTGTAGATGAGAACACTCAGGTATATATGTGTGAGCGCACTGTTGAACTGACTTTTCTATCTATTCTTTGGGTTGGTTCTATACTAGTATACTATTTCTCATCAACCATAAAAATCAAATAACCATATGCCAAAGCAATATCCAAGAATATCTCTCACCAACCCTCTATGTTTCATAAATATAGTGTGCACTGCAGAACATGAAAAGATGATTTAACACACAACATTTACCTTATGAAGGTGTTTTATTATGTTCTTGCAAAGGAAATGAGAGAACACACAAAGTATAGAGTGAACTGAAAAGGTTAAAAATGAAAATGTTGCTTATCATTCAGTTCCAATGTCCAAATCAAATTCAAATAAGCTAATGATTTACCTTTCTGTTCTAATCATGGGATTTCTATAAGCTGCAGGTATGACTCTCTTTTTCTAAATTTGATCATGAAAGCTTATTGAAACAAGCTAAAAATATTTTGATAAGTTTTACCAACAAATTCTTAAAAATAATCAAAGTTATTCTCAAAAGTTGAATTAAGTTTCAAAAAGGTTCATGTTCCTATAATCCAAGTTCAACCCCCTTATAGTTTGACCAACACCTTCAAAGGCATTATACATTTCCAAAACTAAGGAAAAATCTCCCTAGCAGAATTATTAGATAAGTTTGGCAGCAACTGTGTAAAAAAGAATAAGCAAATCTTAGTGTAAAACCACAAGAGCTAGTTTGGCAGCAATTTTGTCAATGTATCCTTATCCAAATTTTAGTGCGAAAGAGAATAAGCAAATCTTAGTGTAAAACCAGCAATACTCTGTTATTCTTCTAACTCTACAATAAGTAGAAGTGCTTCGTTTGAAACACTGGACAGTTAACTAAGTAAGATAACTAACCACTCTTCATGAACTGATGAAAATTAATTCTCAAAAAGTATATATGTATGAGCACATTGTTGAAAAAAGACACAAAAATAACTTACTACTCTTTCTGAACATCAAGTGAGCCAACACAATGAATTGTGTCTTCTAAAATCTCAAGTCC
Organism: Pueraria montana var. lobata; assembly: GCA_026413185.1. NCBI lineage: Eukaryota > Viridiplantae > Streptophyta > Magnoliopsida > Fabales > Fabaceae > Pueraria > Pueraria montana. The sequence continues at coordinate 53,301,372 of CM048655.1, forward strand.
TTGACCCCCAAATTTTCTTCACTACTACTCAACCAGTCTTCTGCAATAAAAAATTGAAATCAGGTCAGTCATATAATAAACATAACACTATTATATCATTAACCCAATATGCAATTTTTGAAAACCTAATCAACTCAAGAATGTAAGCTTTGAAATAAGAATCTATCTCAAGAACAACTCAAAGAATAGATAGAAAAGTTCCCAATCATGCGACAGAACCGTGTATTTTATATACAACTCTTTTAGTTACTCCAATCTCTTAAGACCCTCTACGCACACCCATAGGCAAGAGACCTTTCAACATATTCTATGTAACAAAAAGTCAAAGAAATCGATTTTGCATAAAAGAATTGAAAGAACTGGAGGAAAAACTTACAAAGCAGAAATGAGACAGTTGAGTAGTGTCATAGGGTAAGGAACGCCTGATTTGAAGGAATTGAAGGCTGCAAATCTACACGAAGAACAATGAAATCGAGGAAACTTGCACGAATTGGGATTTTGGGTTCACACATTTGGGGATTTTGGGATTTAGGGTTCACACATTTGCGGATTTTGGGATTTAGGGTTCAAAGGAGTTGGGGATACTGTGGATCACTCATGACTGATGATGGCCTACTCTCTCGTGCACGTGGTTAAGTTTTTTTTAGAAGCAAATTTTAATTTGGTTAACTATTAATTTAAAAATAGTTCGGTTTTTTAAACTGAACTGTACAAACAGTTCGGATCAGTTTTTATTAAAAAGGTTCAGTTATTTTTTTACTAGTTCAATTCAGTTTAGTGTCAGATAAGTTCAATTCAGTTATATTTGCCCACCCCTATGTGTGTGTGTGACATCAAGTCTATAGCATCGGGTAGTCGTTGAGCCATCTGCATTGTTCCAAACTGAATCAATGGTGGCCTTATGACATCCACCCCTTATTGTCTTATTGGGTAGATAGCAACTGATTGACTCAACTGATTCCTTTGGATAGAGGTAGTCAATCCTTCATGTTGGCAGCTTTATCGGTGCATTTCTTCCCTCGCTTTCTAAATCTCATATTGTACCATATCAGATTGACAATGTCACCTAATTGCTTGGAGATATGGAGAATGACATCATGTACTCCCATCTCCATCTATTGTCAAATGGTCAAAGGGATAGCTTGGCTCACTTAAAAAACTAGTGCTACTGCACAACTAAAGTTAAAATATATTTTAATCAGTTTTGTTTGTTAAGGATAAATCTCCCCACTATTTTTTTTTTTGTTTTTCTCCTTATATTTTTTTGTTCTATCTTCTAGGAATTTCTCTTTTACTTGGTCAATCTTTTTCTGAACGTTATAAGCCTTTTGTTTGTTAAGGAGATTTTATTATATTCTGTGTTTATTATGTTACCATTTGAGCATGTTGTGGCTGTTGGCTGCTACACAATTGTAGCCCTCTATATTTTGTGCTGCTTGTTGAGAAAAAGAGTACGTAACACAGTACACACAAAGCAGTAAAAGTACTATCCAGTTTTGCATATTCTTTAAACAAGAAGAGATATTCTTTCTTTCTTAATATTTTATATATTTTGGAGCATGGTGTTGTTTGGTTCGGGGATCCTTCTCTGCACAAGATTGATCTATCGGGTTGTCGTATCTTGGGAGAGGAGCGCATCAATTTCAAGTACCAGTGCAGTGGGGGTGTTTTCTCTCTAAGGACAGCGCATTTCACGCTTCAACCCAGGCTTTTTCTATACTTCTCATGTGTTATATTTATTTTTGTACCAACTGATTGCTATAAGAATTGTTGTGTACTTTGATTCTATATGAAATGCCGCTGTTCATGTTTACTGTTCTGGATTTGCTAAATTCTTATCTAACAATCTTAGAGAGAAAAATTACTCATATTCTTCCTTTTTATTAACAATTGTCTACTATGGATTATTGGTGAGTAAAACCTTTTCTTTAAAAATTGCATATCTTAGTCGGGTTATATTTGAACGGTTATGTATTTTGGATTTACTTGAGACTTATGACTCCTCTGTTTGTATCTGGTATGAGTTATAATTATTTACTCATATTGATATGTTTTTGTATGTTTGGCCAAATGGGTGTTACACTGTTAATATATTACTGCTAGCTTTTTTTTTAAGTTGCAGTATCTATATATGTATCATTTACGGTGGCTGTATTTGGGCTTTAACTAACAAATCATGCTTTTAAGAAAGTGGTTCCCTGTCAAGTTTAATTAGTGTATTGAAATAAAATAAAATCTTTTAAGCATGATTATGCACGTGTTATGTTGAATGATTCTACTTCCTATAGATGATCTTGATGTTTTCCTATGATGGCATATTCTTCCAATGCTTTTAATTGTTCTCATGTTACGTTATGCAATTATTAGGATGAACTGAATTCAATATCCTTTTCATTAGGTTTGTATTTACAGTTTGGAAAAGATGAGTTCATCTTAGTCTTGTGTTCATGAGTCGAAATGTATCTGAATATCTTAAAATCTTTGACTGATTTTGAGTGATTAATGATCTGGGTCCACAGGTTGGAAGCATGATATAATATATGTCATTGTACTCAAAAGTAGTTGTACATCGTATGATATGTGATATAATACTAAAAGTTGGTCAAGCAGTACTTATGTGTTTCAAACTAGTGCAACAAGCTTTCCTTTTGGTTGTGTCAAATGATACATCCTATCTCTATACATTGTGATAGCCAAGTTGCTATTGCCAAAGTTACTGGCAATGTTTTAATGAGAAAAGAAGACACCTCAAAGTAAGACAATAGTCTACTAGAGATTTGATATCTCATGGTGTTATTTCTCTTGATTATGGCAGGTCTAAAAAGAAAGTTGTGGATCCGCTACTTACAAAAAGATTGACATGTCAATACATACTTAAATCGTCGAGGGGAATGGAACTAAAGCCCATCAATTAGTCACAACAATGGACACCCGTCTCCGTGTGATTGGCGATCCCATGAATGGAGTTCAACGGGTAACAATGAAGTTGTTTTGTTGACTAAAGTACACTAAAATTATGAATAATGCGGAGCTGATCCGATTCCTATTCCTATGGCGAGGTGTACTGTAAATTGTGGCGATTATAAGGTTGAGGTATACATATTTTTATGAAAAGATCAAATTTAAATACCTCTTAATGAACCCAACGACAGTTAATTATGGGGGTGGTAGTCATAGATCAATCTTTGAGGGTTCACCTAGTGAGTGTGGTGGTGGGGCCGCCGCTGTGAGATATGGGCTAATCTCTAAGTGACACTCACGAAACAAGATACATGCGCAAGGCCGTAACGCGCACCCATTGATTAGAACTGAAAAGAACACCTATATTATATTGTGTTGTGTTCTAAAGCTTGGTTAAAGGGGTGTAGTTCAAGACAATCTAGTCACTACATTTTCCTCAGGTGGAAGTTCATGCACTAGGTGTAAGGCTCAAACCCGGAAGGTTCCTTATACTGAAAATATAATATCATATGCTCCATTAAAAATTCTTTTTCAGTATTTTACATTATTATATTAATATATTGTTTTATTTCTTTAAATTTTAAATTAGTGGGGGATTGTTGGAAAATATTTTCCTCATAATTTAAAATTTAAAGTTAAAACATATTTTAATCAGTTTTGTTTGTTAAGGATAAATCTCCCCACTATCTTTTTTGTTTTTCTCCTTATATTTTTCTGTTCCTATCTTCTAGGAATTTCTCTTTTACTTGGTCAATCTTTTTCTGAACGTTATAAGCCTTTTGTTTGTTAAGGAGATTTTATTATATTCTGTTTTTATTATGTTACCGTTTGAGCATGTTGTGGCTGTTGGTTGCTACACATTTGTAGCCCTCTATATATTGTGCTGCCTGTTGAGAAAAAGAGTACGTAACACAGTACACACAAAGCAATAAAAATACTATCCAGTTTTGCATATTCTTTAAACAAGAAGAGATATTCTTTCTTTCTTAATATTTTATTGTTATTATTATTATATATTTTGGAGCATGGTGTTGTTTGGTTCGGGGATCCTTCTCTGCACAAGATTGATCTATCGGATTGTCGTATCTTGGGAGAGAAGTGCATCAATTTCAAGTACCAGTGCAGTGGGGCATTTTCTCTCTAAGGATAGTGCATTGCGTGCTTCAATCCAGGCTTTTTCTAAACTTTTCATTTGTTATATTTATTTTTGTACCAATTGATTGCTATAAGAATTTTTGTGTACTTTGATTCTATATGAAATGCCACTGTTCATGTTTACTGTTATGGATTTGCTAAATTCTTATCTAACACATCTATTGTCAAATGGTCAAAGGGATAGCTTGGCTCACTTAAAAAACTAGTGCTACTGCACAATTAGGTGGCCTAGCCTTCCCCTCACTATTTATGTCATCCTCCAAAATGAAGCCAAGGAAATGCTTGGTCTACCCAATCGTTAGGGTTGATGGAGGAATTGTTGTTGTAACAACAACGATTGTTGTAGTAACTACAACAGCAATAGTCATGCTGGTTTGCGTAGCGACTTGAGCGTTGGCGGATTTTCTCGCTAAAGGGGCTAGATCTATGGTCGAAAGGTCTCTCTTGGATCTTATTTGTAAGAACCAAAGGTGATCTAGCGAAAGTGAAGGAAACCTCAATGTAGATGAAACTAGGGTCCTATTAGGCGTGCTAAAATTATGTTAGTGTGAAAATTGCAACTGATCATGAGCCATTGTGACGACTAAAACCAAACAATCAATTCCTACATAGGCGATTGACTTGAGGAAATACGGCTGCAACTACTAGCCACCCACTTCATTTAAGATAACTACCCACTTCCCACAGTTTTAGGGAAATGGTGACGGGTTCTAAGGTGGGAGACCTCAATAGGTCTCCCACTGTGGGAAACAAATGTGGTCCGTTAGATATAGACCCTTTATAATCAAAGGCTAAGATAAATGGGAGACTACCATGAATACACTATACTGGAATGAATTAAAAAAATAATATTGGAAAACACTACAGCCTGACTCCTCCCCCTTCACTGACGCCGACCACTCCTCCTCTTCCAACACAATTAACTTCTTCTTCCAAAAGGCTAGACTTTGCCTTCGTCTTCTCTTCTCCGGGCACCTCTAACCTTGTCTCCCCAAAAAGAACTGTCACGAGCCATGTCATTGCGAAGAAGCATCACCACCGCCACACCGCGGTCAAGAAGAGCAACCACGTGCCTGCCGTTTTGTTGCTCGACGACGTATCCCCGTTTGTTCCGGTGCAGCCTCCACAAGAACAACCACACGTCGACCATTTCGTTCTTGTCAAACAGGCTCAATGTGCATCGGTCCGCGAGTGAAGAACTCGCTGGTGAGAATTGGAGGAGTCGAAGGCGAGTGGGTGAAACACGCCCTCACTGCGTTGATTCCTCCCTCGTTGCATAAACAGAGGAGAAAAGCTGAGGAAGATTTGTGAATTTTTTTCTTTAACAGGTTTGTTTCTAAATCACTGGAAGTTTCACTTCTCCGCTGCTGTTGATGGATTCTCTGGTTTTGTTGCCGCAAAACTTGGAAGATTTTGGCGTAGATCTAAGGCTGGACTTGGAGAATTTTGGACACTTTTAATTTTTAATTAAATTCAATTTGAAAAAATAAACCCAGAAATTAAAGGATAATCTTGATTCACAGGTTCATTTGATTTGCAAATTAAATAGTGGAATTATTGAGTTTGTTATGCTTATTGCTGGTCTCTATTTTTTGCTTTTGTTTTCCATTCATTCATAATGTTCAAAAAAAAAAAAAAAGACACATGCTTTATTATGTTCTGACGAGGAAGAGGAAGAAGTTGTGTCGGGGAAGGAGGAGTGGTTAGGGCGGTGAAGGGTGAGGAGTCAGGCAAGAGTGTTCTAATATTATTTTTTTAAAATTTAATCTAGTATAGTATTTCCATGGTAGTCTCTCATTTATCTTAACCCTTAATTTTAAAGGATCTATATCTAATGGACTACAATTGTTTCCCATGGTGGGAGATCTATTGAGGTCTCCCACCTTAGAACCCGTCGGAAATGGTTTACATGTGTTAATTAAACCTCTCTTTTAACTGCTTAGCTGCCTCGCCACCAATTTCAAACTCCCGCCTAAGGATAAAAAATCTTTCTTTATGGGCTTTCTTGCATATTCAAATTAAATTGGGCCTGGCTTAGTTGATGGTCATTAACTAAATTAGCCAATAGCTGACAAGAATGACTAAACCCCAACGACTAACATTTTTAGTAATAACAACTACTAAAGGAGAAAAAGATCTCCCTTTGTGTATTTAATGTAATTGCATACTCAAGACTCAAACTTGAGACTGCTGATTAAGCTGTAACAATACTTGTCATATTTGTTATCATTGTTTGGATAAATAATTAGAGAAAAAAAGGCAATGCACTGACAATGTAAAATAATTTTACTCTGTCATTCAATCATAGACCATTACGTGTGGTAAGTTTGTTGACTTTTGCAATAACCACCTTAAAAATCATACCAACGATAATTTATGATTGGATGACAATGTAAATTATTTTGAAAAATATGTTTATTTTTTATTAGCTTTCTAAGATTTTTTTTTTTAAAAAATATGTTGTTTTTTTTTTAAACAATCAGTTACGAAACATTCTATACAATTATTTATGGAAAATATTTTCTTTTGCTTAAATTTCCTTCTGTTGTTTAATACCTTTGATTTAATGGACTAAAATAGGATATTAATCACTGAATACACATGTTTATTGGTGGTAAAAATAATTGATTAAAGTTTAGGAGAGTATTTTTCTTTTATACATCAAACAAACCAATATGTTTAATATTATTCTTTAGTTAAACATACAAAAATAGGGAAAATGCCAAATTCTTAAGAAAATAGTATAGGAAAGCAAATAAGTATTTCCCTTATAAAGCGACTTACCTGACAAAAGAAAATCATATATGCATGTACTAATTTAGTTGATAATTTGGTTTCATACAATGATATAGAGCTCCATATACAAATGCCAACATATATAGCATGGTTTGGATTTTGGAATCCTTCTGGATTTGGTTTCAACTGAGGATTTAATTAATATATTCATGTATATATATATATATATGCGAACATACCCCTGGTTTGGAGTCCTTCTGGAGTATTAAATTCATACATAAGAAAGGCTCATAGACAGCATATATATTATTAGTTTCACTGTCTGAGATATAAGTTGGGATAAACACACCAGCAAATCATGCATGCCAACTAATCATGGTGTAAATATTTCTGGCAAATTAGCATGCTAGCAATGCAATTGTAACTACCAAAATTAACATCTTATTCCAAAAAAATAATACATGAATAATTTTATAATCAAGCTGGTATTCTTCAATGACATATTTTTTTCATAAAATTTAAAAAAGGATTTTTTTAAAGAAAGATACAATTAATTAATATGTGTGTTTTGTGTTACCAAATTAGGGTATCAGTCCTGTATCCAGGTATTTGTTTATAAAGAAATCACTACCTACTATGTGAATAAAAGAAAAAAAAAATCATTCCCCTATTGTAAGAAAACATTCATTTTCTCCTTTAGATGTGGATGTGAAAATCTTAGCTAAATTTTTTTGCTTTGTTCTTGTTTTACAGTCTGACAAAGAACTGTGAAATATGGGAGAAGCTGCAAAGAAGATCTGCCTTGCCTCACTGCAAAATCAATACAGCCTTGTAAAACCCACCACCTTGCCTTGCTAATTTTTTTGGCTAATTCGTAATTTTCTTGTAGCGTTTTATGTTTCCAACTGAGTTGTTTAGAGGTGTTGGTTCATCATTTCAGGTGTGGGAAGGCTCCTTGAGTAAGTGCGTTGGTGATGCTGAAGGGAGAACCAACCCTGATCAGTTGGATCTCACACTTGGCATTTCTAACACTTAGGCTGCACAAACAAGTGACAACCATAACCATACTTTTGATCAAGTTGAGAAGAATCTCATCAATGGTAGCCCTACAACTCCTGGTGCCGGTGTCAATTTCAACACTAATCAAGCTTATAAAAGACAAGCAAGAAAACCGGGCTTGGATCTCAAGTTGGCCACAGAAAAGGAGGATCTAAAAAGGCTAAAGCGGTATATTTTTTAAATCACTTAGGCTTAAATATGTTTATTGTTTTATGAAAACATGGTTTTTGCTTTAATTTTTACTCAACTTTTGGTTTTCAATTACATTTTTTTTATGATTGACGTGTAATTTAGAGTGTCAAGATTTTTTTTATTTATATAATCAAATCCTTCTGTCACTTTTTTATTTTCATGAAACTCTTAACTTCTTATTTTTTACTCAAATAATTAAATAATTAAGATTGATTTGAACCTCGAAAGTTTGATGGAATTGAAAAGGTTTTATAACGTGATTAAGGTTTCAAAATTGAAAAAAATTATGTTTGAAATGCGACATTTTGATTTATAAGTTTTAAGTAGAAAATGATTTTAAATGATTTACTGAATTCATTTCATAAATATTTTGAGGAAAAATATAAGAATTTAAATGTTTTAAATGAAAAAGAGATAGAAAGAATTAATTTTAATAACTAAAAAAAATTAAAGGATTTAATTTCACATTACCGGTTCTACTCAACTCAAATAGAATTATTTTTGGTGAAACATAATGTCGTCTCTACCAAAAAATTGGACTTAATTGCACATTATGCATTAATAGATAGACAAAAAATGCAACTAAGCATCTATTTTAGTTTTTATTTCTTACATTTAATAAAAAGAAGTATGTTATCAATCTTTCACAAAGACTAAAAAGCTTGATCTTTGTAATTTTTAAAGATTTAAACTAAACAAAATTTAAATAAATTTACTTTAAAATTATTATATTTATAAGAGTTAAAAATATATTTAAGCCTTAAAATATTGTATATTTTTTTTGTTAAAATTGAAAATTTTCTGGTTCAAATCACTTATCTTCTCGTGTGTAGGATCATGTCAAATCGAGTTTCTTCAGAGAAATATAGAACGAAGAAGATACTCTACATGGACCAATTGGAAAAGCTAGCAAGTGCTCTCCGGGTACGCAACTGTGAAACATGCTATGGATTTTTATTTTTTTTTCCTATAAATGTGTCTATTAGTTTCTAATGTACCTAACATCTAGAGGTTTAATTCTCTATGCAGCTACAAACCTCCCACATTCGTCAACAAATTGAAGAGATTAAAAATGTGCAACGATCATTGCAGATTGAGCAACATCAATTGAAATCACAAATAGCAGCTTTTGAAAAGGAGAGAATAGTCAAAGAAGGTTACCCTCCTTCCCCCTTTGTGTGTGTTTTATGTTTGTGACTTTATGTTGTTTGTATCACTATAGAGCTCAAACTTGTTCTACTTTTCAGTTGAAATCGGAAAAAAGATAGCAGAAGTTAATAGGCTGAGAGAACTACAAATTAATCAATTGCAAGCTGATCAACATGCAGTGCGTAATTCGGATGATGGTTTGCATGCAATTAATGCACAACTCGATCTCAACCTCTAGCTTGGGACAAAATGCATGTTTACAGATATTCAGATCAAGGTTAGAACATATCATAAGTCAAAACTAGACTTTTATCTCTTCTTTTTCTATGATAAAAAAATGTATGATTTTTTGTGTCTTGCCCTCTAATTGGTTCTTTATTGTATGATTTTTAGCAGCTTTAATCGCCAGTTCAGGTCTACTCAAAACTGAACTAGAGACTTGAAGTGCAATAGATGCTGTGTGGGATTGTGCAACAACAGATGCTGGCTGTAGTGCAATAGATTTTTTTCTTCTATTTTTTTTAAATTGTTTAATAAGCAGCTTCGGAACATTTTATCTTGTGTTATGCATGGTTTCAGTGACTTTTGAGTAATAGAGACAAAAATTGCTTAATTAATTAATTTGTTTAGTTTCCATATACACAAGTTTAAAATAGCTTGGGCTTTCCTAGCTATAGCTCCTCTTGCTTTATTTTCATGGGTTTTGGTTTGGTCCCCCCATGATTTCTTGTTTTCTTTTTTCTTTTTCTTTAATATATGTTATTTTGCTTAAAAAAAAAGTAATCATCATCAATCATAATGGTCTAATATGGTCGTTCCCATAAAATGAATCCCCCGACAAATCCCATTTTTGGTTAGAAAATCTAAATAAGTTATGTTTGGCCAATGGCTTGAAATGTGAGGGAGTGGCCGTGTTATCAAAATTGGTTCGGATCCGTGATTTCAACTGGTTCTATAATTGTTTGAAAACTGGTTATTTGACCCAAAATGTTACTATTAGATCGATGTGAGTCATTTAGTGTGTTTTGGCTGTTTTTCCAACTGAATTTCTGACTCGATTGGTCAAAGAGGTGTGAGTGAATTGGCGACTTGACAGGTTTCCTAGTAAACCATTGTGCTGCCAATATTATGAGATTTTTTAAAAGCATATATTATGAATTTTATATAATTTATTGAAGAATTTAATTTTCATAACTGTAAGTATAAATGTCAACAAACTTAAATATGATTTTATTTAATGTAAAATTAGTAAATTTTGATTTTAATCTTTATATTTTTTTTGGTTTTCATCCTTAAAAAAATTGAAATTTTGATTTTGATTTTAGGATTAAAAGCTATAATCTTAAATTTCAGGAGATAAAAAATAAAGGAAAAATTTATAAAAACTAAAATCAAAACGCATTCATTTTATAAAAATTAAAAATATATATAAACCTTAAAAAAGTTTGTACATTATCAGTTTACTTTAATAAAATAACTTTTGAAGTGTGAAATTGACATATTTGAGACCTCTCCCAAGCCTTTAAATCTATTATCTACTCAACTCATAGGAAGCACGAAGATCAGTTCTTGGGAGCTTGGGGATCTCTAGCTCCTCCTCTTCTTCCTTTCTTTCTTCTTTTTCTCTCCACTCCATTGTATTCCCTCTCCTTCTCTTAAAACCGTGCGTGTGTCGGCCAGTCTTATACTCTTATTTATTTCATTCTTATAATTTTCTAAAATGGGGCCAACCTTTGAGTAATATATTGTCCAATTCAGTTAGACTTGAGGGGGAGTACTTGAGTTTAAAAAGTATAGGTTAGGTTGGATTCACACTATCAAAAAACACTATCAAACCCATTTACACTCTCCTATTGGATTCACACTTAACAATTCTATACACAAAAGGTTAGGTTGGTCCTCAATCTTTCAAAATCTTCTATAGTTGATCACTGATGAAATTTAATCGAAGAGCTACTGCATACAAATAGATTTTCTTCCATATGTGTCAAACAATAAATGGTAAAATTCGAATTTTGAAATTAAGCATATTTTTAGTTTTCTTTCTGTAATAAAAACTTCATTAATAATTAACATAGATTACCAAAAGTACTCGTAGCAAGAACAAGCAAACACTAAACCTCCCTTACATATGGCAAAGGAAATATACATTAACTTCCTAATTAAGAGGACTATCTCATAGTAGAATACATGATGTCTCCATACCAACAAAAAGAAAAAAATCCTCCATCCACCAACATGCCTTACATTGTCACCAAGCTCCATCCTCTTTTCTACACACATGCAATTAAAAGTCAATAGAGACACATTCAGGTTAAACCGAATAGGCTCATTAGCCCAGTATAGTATATCGTGAGATCTAGCCAGTGATGATGATCCAACCACCACCAGAGCTTTCTAATGTTCCAACTAATAATTAATGTTTTATTTATCCTTCATTCCTCCCTTTTGCTTTTCAGCCCCAACACTTTGCCAAACTCATCCTAAATCTCATTTGCTATTTCTTCATTTGATTTGTTAGAGATAACTCAATTAATTAATGGTGCTATTTACTGTCACTGTCTGTAACTGATTTACTAGTTCAGACAGTTGGCAACACGTTGTGAGATCTGTGCTCCTCTTGAGAATTGAACTACGGTTGAACAAAAAACAACCTTTACTGGCATGTCATTTGAAAAATTAGACTGTAATAATGATGAAGGTTTTGTCCTCAACTAGGCAACGATCATGTTGACAGTGTGGTTGGTTCTTCTCTTTTGAATGTAGCAGTGAAGACAGCTAGCATAATTTGTTGTCTATTAGCAACTTGTCCCTTAATTTCCGTTTCAGAATTATGTGTACATGCACGAGAATCAGGTAAACCAACTTCAGATAAACAGCATCAAAATTAACGATGCTATACAAGTCTTAATTACCGAAATTAACCCACCCGACTTATATATATATATATATATATATTTGTTAATTTATTAGTAATAATAAAAAACTTCTTAAAATAAAAGGACAAAATGGGGATATATATTTGGAAATTGATCTCGTATGTAGTGGGCCTGCTTTGCACAAAATTATATAAGAACAGCTAGTCTGCATTCCATAACACAAAGAAAGCGAGTGTAATAAAGGGTGATAGAGAAACTGTGCACTAGAAACTTCTCTTTCTCATTTACTAAGATTCAATTCTAATTCTCTTTCTTAGGCTTCATACAGATTAAATTGTGTGTATCTAGCTCTATATCCATTTGTTGTTTGTTATAGATGGAGAACAGCCAAATAGGGGGCAAATCAAAGGAAAAGATGGCTCCATCTAAACCCCCTTTGTGCCCAATTTCGTCATTTCAAGTGTTACAAAAGCCTATCAATGGTGGAGCTGCTGGTACTAGCAGCTCTTCATCTGAAAGACCAAATGAAAATAACAAGGTAGAGAACCCTCCAACTAGAGATGCAGTTTCTGGTGCTGCCTTTGTCTTTTCTGCAACAAGATTAGCTGAACAATTTGAAGAAGCAAAAGCTGATACGGATCCTAATTTGGAACAAGGAACACTGGCTCCTAAGATAAAGAGGTACATTATTTGATTTGAATTTCAAGTTATACTTACAATAAGAGGGTTTGGTTTACATGCATGTCATTTAATATGTCTTCTTTAATTTCTTTGTAGAATCATGTCAAACCGACTTTCTGCGCGTAGATCAAGAAACAAAAAGAAAATGAATTTGGCCAATTTGGAAACTCAAGAGAAAGCTTTTAAGGTGATTAATGTTATTAATTTTTTAGAATCAGTGTTATTGACAAGGTTTTCTGAAGATTTGATTTTTAATTGAACTGAATGATGTTGTATGATCTACGAGATGTGATCAACCTTGCTTAATGAGGTAAAACTATTGTTGAGTTTGGTTTGAGGAATCAATTGCTGGTAATAACCTCTATGCTTGTGGGGATAGAACAATACATCAACTCTTTCAGACTTAACTGCATTCAAATCAATGTTTATATTAGTGTAGCTATATGTAACCAACCAAGTTTCAAACATTTCTGTGTTATGCAGGAACAAATAGTGCAACTGAAACCGTTAGAAGCTTTGTACACAGACCAGAGGCAGGCTTTGATGGTCGAAGAACATAAATTAAACCAAGAAATAGATTTTCTTAGGAAGCAGGATCTGCTCAGAGATGGTAATTAAAGTTTCTACTCCGGCTCTAAATCCCCATCTTATATTTAGCATGTGGTTTTGTTTGTATGTGTCTGCATGCACACAATAAAGTTGTTTCATTACACCAACTAGCAAAACATTAGTTGAGATATTTTCACTAATTTTAAGGCATGTACTGTCTTTTTAGCTGAAATGGAGAGGAACAAAGGCGAATTGATTAGGCTGAGGGAACTCAAAGCAACGCAACAGGAGCAATTGCAGGCACGGTTCCTTAACTTGAATATTGGTCCGCAGGAGCCTGTGTCCAATTATCCATTCTCAAATTATTATACAAACCCATTTCAAGGTAACAACACAGTGTGTTAATTTGTTTTTTTGTTTGCAACTACTCACATAAGATTGTATTTTGTTTTATTTTTTTTCTCACCGATATTATCTTTTGGAGGCAATAAATTAAGACTTGATGATCCTACATGAGCAGATTAAAATATATAAAGTGATTGGATAAAAACTTGAAAACATAGTTTTATAATAATTTTTTTTTTGGTACAAACAAGCATTTCCTTTTAAAAAGACCATACTACTAGAGTGAAAGACAGTATACACTCGAACGTTGTGAATTAGGGGGCTTGCTTTTGCATTTCTTTGTGTAGCAGATGTTATTGTAAATAAGACAAAAAAATGGTCCTGGTGTAGATGGCAACAGTTACTAATCCCTTTTCTTCATGTATGACACGTAAATTCCTGATATTCTTTTTCCTGAATGCAAGTTCCAATGAAAATGTTCTTGTGTTAATGAAGCTTATTTAAGCTTTTTTTTTTTTATAAAAAATTTCAAAATAAATTAATTTAAATGTACAATAAATCAAGAGTACAATGCATTTTATATTAAGTCAATGCAAAAATAAGATCGATATCACTAGGTGAAACTGGCCGGTTACAGATAAATTGATATCATTGGACCCTCTAAAAAAATTTGAAATATAGTTAAAAACAAATAATGCAATTGTTTTTGATGAATTGCTATATATCTATTTTGTAATGGTTTCTCACGTGTTTTTCTTGAGTCTTTTTCAGTTCTTTGTAAATGAACTAGTATTGCCCGTGTCACATAAAAAAATGATTATTGACATAAAAAAAAGTTAATTATTCCATTTTAAATATAAAGTTTTAACATAATTTATCAATGAAAATGTAGAATTTTGCACATGCATATCTCTTGAACTGAGATTTCCTTATACTTTCCTTTTTTGAGTTTAAAGTTGCAGGAAGTGGAGTGGGGTCATCATACATGCCACCAGAACAAAGCCAGATGCAGTTACCTGCTGTGCCAAATTTTCATGTAACGAACTTGAGTCTGCCCTACATGGGATCGGTGGATCCAAATATGCATGAAATGAACTTGAGTCTGCCCAACTACATGGGATCGATGGATCAGATGGATCATGAAAATGGAACTGCTCCCAATTATGATCCCAAACCTTAATTGGCCATCACTTTACCTCAAACTGATCAGTGATGTTTGCAATGGGATTGCCGTTTCATGGATCGTCTCTTATGTCATGCTTGATTAATTTATATTTTACATATGTGTTTCTAAAACTTTTTAGATGTTGTGAGATTTCCCAGTTTTTAGTTTTATGATTGTGACTTGAAATTTGCATGGTTGATGTCCCAGTTTTATATAGCTGTGGTCTTTAGAAGTTGTTGTGGTTGTGGAGAATTTATGAAGGATTTCAGAATGTAGTGCTTTTGTTTATGTGGAGGGTTCGTACTTAATGTTCTACTTTTATTGAATGTTATTTCCCTTTTTAATGAGTACTTGATTTAAATGATATATGTCATCTAATTCCGCTCTAACTAAAGTTTCAGTCGGTTTAAATTTTATGTATAGAAAAAAAAAACTTTACTATAAAAGTTAATTATATTCACAAAAAGGTACTATAAAACTTTTTAATGAGTACTTGATTTATTAGTACACTGATTTGATACAAGGGTTTTTCCACCATTTTCCACCGTTCGCATATAGCCCTGTCATCACCCACTCAAATTCACACACAATGAACTCTTTCTCTCCCTAATTCAATCCTGGCTCTTCACCATCACACACACTCATTCAAATATTTTCTCACAGCATATTCCTCACGTCAATAACCACTTTATTAGGGATTCCTCCTATACACTCGGGGATGCTTCACCCTCTCATTCATTTTTCTATCTAACCTCTCACAGAGACAACACTCCTCTGAAAAAAAAAAAAAAAACCACACTAATTAACAGCACTTATCACTCACAAAAAGCATCTTCCTCACAGATCACAATAAAAAAAAAAGAGTATCATCTCCCATTGAAGTAGAGAATTTGAACTACCGTCAAGCTCACACCAAAAGATCAAACCACCAATATCTAAGACCCTACTCTGATCAGAGCCCACAAAACCACAACATCAGCCACATCTAATTAGGCTTAAACACAAATTCTAAGACCATTGCATCTAATCTGTAGCATCACCATCAGAACTGAACCAAACTATAGAGCCCCACTGCACACTACTAAAATATCAACAAACTCGCACCAGCTCACTTGGCAGTACCCGGAGATTGTTCTCATACCCAAGCTTCCTCTTCCCTATTCAATGTGGATAAGTATGTATTATCTTAAAACAAAAAATAGCTAAAAGTATTTTAGAGTATATTATAAGTTGTTTATCTAAACTGTAAACTAATAGCGGTGTAATACATATTAGAAAAAAATAAGTAGGAGGTACGAATATCGTTACTTTAAAATAAGTTATTATATACATTTATTAAAATAAATGTATATATTTGTGTGTGTTTTTTCAATTTTGTTATTTTACAATACTTTTTAATGAATTTCATATTTTCTATTTTAGGATGCAAAATAATAAAATATTTATTATTTCATTGTATTAAATTATGTGATAAGTATTTTTTAGTAAAAAAATATCTTTATAATAGATTTTATTAATATTATAGATTTAATAAATATATATTTAATAATTATATATACTATTTTTAATAAATATTGAATTTAATAATATTTTTAATTAATTATATTACTGTATTTAACAAATATATACCACCGAACGCGTGGATCAACTGACACGGGGTTGTTCCAGCTTAACCAAAGGTCTCGGGTTCGAATTCTGGCTATGCAACTGTGTTAAATACTCGGAGGAAGAGTTTGCTGCCCATAGTGGTCTTGCAAGGCTCGAATAGGATGAGTAGCGTGCGTGAATTATTATAAATATATGAATAAAAAATAAATTAATTACAAGTTTACTTTCTACATATCGTCAGTGTAAATTAGAATTTTACACTTTGAACCAATTAGAAATTATTGTTGCTATGACTTTTAAGGTAACAAATGTAAAAGTTAACAAACTTATTATACATATTGGTTTATGATTAGATGATAATGTAAAAAAGTTTTCACATTATCACATATACTATTTTCTCTTGATTAATAATCTAAAGTTGAGTATTCTAATTTATATCAATGGACATGCAATAATAAGATAAAAATAGATTTTTTTAAAAAAATATTTATTGTATAAAAATACAAATAATTTAATACATTCTTTATTTAAGAATTTAAATCATTTATTAAGTATATGTGTGTTCTCAAGAATTTTTTTTTCAACAGATTAGGAATTCAAAAAGCAAATCTTGATTACATTGTGTACGTGTGAGAGAGAGATTTAAAAAATGTTGAAAATAATAACAATTAAATTTAACTTAAATCTAACTTTTGAACTAAAAATATATTAAATTATCAAATAATTTTAACTTTAATTTTAAAACTTGCACTTTTAACTTTATCATTAAAGTATTTTTAAATGTATTCCTTAACAAATAATTAAATGAAACATTCTCGCAGTTGGCCATATAAGGAAATGATTCATTTTCACTCATCACTCACAAAAAAAAAAACTTGGTATATGTGAATCATATATACAAAGTATTTACTTGCTACAGTGCATTTTTTTCCTATATATATCTTTTTAAATTTTTGAATAAGCATCTTTGGTATATTATCTTGTGTATGTGACTTTTAAGTAAGAGAGACATAAAAATTGTTTCAAGTATTTAACCAAAATATTTTTGCACAAGTCTTTCATAATTGTTTGGCCATGTAGAAGGTTGAAACTCTACAGAAAATTCTATTTGTGTGTATTTCAATTTTGTTATTTTTCAATGCTTTTTAATGTATTTAATTTTTCTTCTATATAAGGATGAAAAATAATAAAATATTTACTATTTTATTGTATTAAATTTTCTAATCATTAATTTTTAGTATAAAAATATTTTAAATAGATTTTATTAATATCATAGATTTAATATATATATTTAATAAATAATTAAATATATTATATTTAATAAATATTGAATGTAATAATATTTTTTAGTTAATTACACACTATATTTAACAGATATATCATTTAATGCTATTATATCAAATTACTTTTGAAATAAAACAAAATATCAAATTACAAAATAATTTTAACTTTTAATTTTAAAACTCTTACTTTTAACTTTAACATAAAAGTATTTTTATATTACTTTAAAAATAATTAAATGAAGCATTGCCACAGTTGGCCATATAAGGAAATGATTCATTTTCACTCATAAAAGAAAATAATATAATTTTACTTGGTATATATGAAGCATATATACAAAAGATTTATGTTATTTTTTAAAAAGAAAATAAATGGGAGCCATAAAATGTTCCGTAGGTAGTATATAAAGGGTGAAACTACATTTTATATTATCTCTATTCAGTTTTATCAAAAGCTATTCCCACTCATAAGGGCATGACTCTGTGTTATGTACACTATCTATTAATTTATTGCTAAATGATTGTATCAATTTTGTTCAAAATGGTCAACACATAGGTTCCCTCAAGAATAGTTTAATTGTATAAAAAACATTTCATTTTTATTTTCAAAAATTATTTTTAATATTCAAAATACAATTAAACAAGGTTATTCAGACAATTGGTGGAAGCCTGGAAGGTAATTAATTCAAGGAACAAAGTAAAGTGTAAAAGTGAAAGAGAAGTTGAAGAAATTGCAAACAAAAGAAGAAGATGAAAAAACATCTTGCAGTTAATGATAAAGAAAACACACAGCCCTTAATAAAAAAAAGTATCAAAAAAAATCTTTGCTGGCTTGTGATGTGAAAAAAGGATGCAAATCCTTTGTCCCTGTTTCGTGTCCCCAGTCCCTGTCCCTCCAATTAGAAAATGCCAAGTCAATAAATTTGACATGTCACATTAATTTAGCTCTAACGGAGTATTAACGGTGTTATTGTGCCATTCACTGTTTGTCTATCGTTCTCAGCATGCAACAATGCGATATTGTCCACTTCTCTTTCAATTATTAGCCGCCGATTCCCTTCTCATAGGTACCTTTTCTTCTACATTTGGCAACGTGCATATGCTCTCAAGAACCGTGCCTTCAAGTAAGCCCTACTAAAGGAAAAAAATAAACCTATTGTCCTAATTAGTTAAATAGTTAATCAAAACTTATCAATTTGCTTGGTTTTCTTCTTCATTGTTGGTTATGGTTATAAATTAAATCAAATTTTATTTGCACTGCGTGGAAGAATTAAGATGTGATGCTATTCTTAGTTGAGCAACATTCTTCAGGATTAAGAATTGAATGGCGGCATCATCAATGAGTCGCAGCATGCTTTGCTCTCCACTGCAGATTAAAGGAGCGTGAACCAAAGTAGCAAGAGAAATAGGAACGTAAAACGTGAACAGAGAAGCAAACTTTGTTAATTTCTATTTAACCCTAAATTAATGTGACGGGACAATTTAATTGACTTGGTGTTTTCTGATTGGGGGACAGGGATTAGGGACAGGAAAGGGGGACAGAGGATTTGCGTCTGTGAAAAAATTGGCTGTATTAATGATTATTTTGTTTTGGTATATAGAATGAGTATATCCTTTTAATAATTAATTTTTCCTTTTATTTGTTTTGGTATACAAAATGATCGATATATCCTTTTAATAATTAATTTATATGGAATGAATTTATTGGTAATATTAAAAAAATTCCTAAATTAAAAAGCAGGGGTATATTTGGTAATTGATCTCGTATGTAGTGAATCTGCTTTGCCAAAAAAAAAAATATATAAGAATAGCTAACATGCACTCCATAACACAAAGAAAGCGTAATTAAGGGTGATTGTGAAACTTTGAGTACTAGAAATTCCTCTTTCTCATCTACCTAGATTCAATTCAAATTCTCTTAATTACACTTCATACAAATTAAATCGTGCCTATCTAGCTCTCAATCCATTTTTTGTTTCTTGTTTTACAGAAGATTAGATGAAGAACAGTGAAATGGGGGGCAACGCAAAGGAAAAGATTCTGTATGGTGACGCTGCTGGCACTAGCAGTTCTCCACCTCAACCTCAAGCACCTAATGAAAATAACAAGGTAGAGAACCCTCCAACTAGAAATGCAGTTTCTGGTGCTGGATTTGTGGATTCTACTTCAAAACTAACTGAACAACTCCAAGCAGCAAAACCTGATATGGGTCCTAATTTTGAGCAAAACATACTGGATCCTATGAAGCTAAGGAGGTATGTTATTTGATTTGAATTTCAAGTTATAATTAAGTAAAATAAGAGGATTTGTTTTACATGTCATTTAATTTGTCTGCTTTAATTTTTTTGTAGAATCATGTCAAACCAACTTTCAGCAAAAAGATCAAGGCTCAAGAACATAAGACTTTTAGCCGATTTGGAAATTCAAGCCAAAACTTTTGAGGTGATTAATGTTATTAATGTTTTAAAATCAATGTTATTGACAAGGTCATCTGAAAATTTGTTTTTTAACCAAGCCGAATGACACCGTGTGATTTAGTAGTCAATCTTATTTAGTGAGACAAAACTTTTGTTTTTGTTGTAATATTATTAAGGTGATTCCTATCGCAACAGTAAGATTGTTGTCTTGTGACTTGATTGTCGCGGAATCAAATTCTTGCAAGTAAGCTTGTTCTATATATGTATGTTTATACGTATGCAGGATCAAATAGCCGATCTTCAATCTCAACAAGCTTACTTGCAAGATCAGAAGCAGTTTTTAATGGTGGAAGAACAGACATTGGTATAGGAAATGGAAGTTCTTCAGAAAGAAGCATTGCTCAGAGATGGTAACGAATGCTACACTACTCCTGCTCTCATCCCCATCTTATCGATCTATTGCATGTGGTTTTGTTTGTATGTGTGTTCAGGCTCACAATAAAGTTGTTTCTTGTATTGTACACCCACTGCCAAACCATAGTGGAGATAATTTCACTAATTTTAAGGTACTGCACTGTCTTTTTAGCTGAAATTGAGAAGAGCAAAGCCGAAGTGATTAGGCTAAGGGAACTCCAATCGATGTAACAAGAGAAACTGCAAGCAAAGTTGCGTAACTGGAATATTGGTCTGCTAGAGCCAGGGTCGAACGATCCAATCTCAAATCAAGGTAACAGCATGTAATATATAGCGTGTATTCATACACACAAAAAAAACATATATAGCGTGTGTTAATTTGTTTCTATGTTTGCAGCCACTCACATAAGATTGTTTCATAACAATAAATTATTACTATATTTTAAGCCTTTGTCTTCTTGTATGACTAATTAACATAAGATCCAGATATTCTTATCCCTGAATGTACTAAGATAGCATTTGGCCCAGCTTTTTTTCAGCTTATTTTCTCCTTAAAAGGAGAAGCTGTGCCAAACACTTTATAACATAAGCTCTTAAAAAATTAAGTAGCTTATTTTTAAAGAATAAATAATTAAAAAAACGAGCTTGTGTAAAAGCTAATATTAGCATCTTATTTGAAACTTAAGCGGAGCTTTTTTATTCCTGACCATTCTTCGAATCCCGCACATTCATGTTTTTGTTTGATATTTTTTTTTTTTTGCTATGTAGGTGCCTAAACGTTCTCTCCAATCCTGCGTACACATAAAATGATTGTCTCTTCATTACATCTTTTCATTTAATTTTCCTTTATTAATATTATATATATTATTAGAAAATCATCATTAAAATAAATGTTTATTAGTTAAAGTAATTTTGACATATTTAAAAATTAAAAGTTTTCAATATTTGTATTTTAGATTTTTTTATTATCATTAAAATAATTTTATCTAATATTTTTTATTTTATAAATATATTTTTCATTGGACGAGATGAATAATTTTAAATAAAACTAAAGTTTTTAAAATTTTTACCAAACAACTTTTAACTTAAAAGGAGGTTTTTAGTTAAAAACTTAAAATTTGGCAAACAGCTTTTACTTTTATTTTTAAGTTCTTATTTTTAGCTTTAACTTAAAAGTAGCTTTTAAGTTAAAAAAAAAAAGCTGTGCCAAACGAACCCTAAGTCCGAATGAAAATTTTCCGCGAGTTAAGGAAGCTTATTTAAGCCTTTTTTTTTAAAAGAAAAATATTTTATCAAAATAAACTAACCTAAATGTACAATAAATTAAGACTACAATGCATTTTATGTTAAATTAATGCAAAAATATTCTTAATTGCTCCACTAATTAGCTTATTAAAGGTACTTGATTCCCAAACAAATAATAATATACAAGCAAATCATAAACTGTAGTATATATATGCTTTTGTTTATTCACATATTTTCCCCTCTCATAATCCTTTTATTTTATTTCTTCTATTTTTGTTTTATAAGCCGAGTATTTTATTAAAAGACTAAGTAATAGAACAAAGAATGCTCACTTACTAGAATTTACAAATAACACCATATAGAAATAAAAACCAGATTCAGCCACACTCAAGTTCCTTTCCCAAAAAACCAAAGTAGTGAAAACCTCCACAGGACATATAAATATCCTACCTAAAACCATTTTTCTACTAGAAAATGCAGAATCTATCAGGCGGTTTAAAAGCATACTTTGCAAATTTTCTGCCATACCCCTAGAGTCAGTAACAAAAGGATTAAGGGTTTACTCCAAAAAAGCATCATTGTCACTTACAAAACGTATCACACACCAACGCCACTTTGCCTACACATTGTATCATGAAATGCTTGCTTGTACTGCAATCTCACAATTTCTTTAATTTGTGTAGTTATGCCATTCATACACAGCTATTTGAAACCTGCAGCAAAATAGCAGTCCCACCTTGCACACCACAATGTCCATGGATTTGACCTCCTTCATCCACATTTTTAATTATTTCATTTTATACATAAAATTTTAACATAACTTATCATTGAAAATATAGAATTTTGTACATGAATATCTCTTCATCTGAGACTTGATATACATTCCTTGTTTGAGATTAAAGTCGCAGGAAATTTGATAACTAGTTAAACTAAATGAATAGTTCATCTCCTACTAGGGACGGATTCAAGCGGACAAGCAGCCCTTGGTTGAAGGGTATTCTTGATTGAAGGGTGTTGAGAGGGGGTGTCTTCATGGTGGCTGGTGCCGCTGCGTGCCCTTGGTCCTTCCTTGCTCCAGAAACAAATCCATCTGCCTCTACCAAAACATCACAACCACCTTCTGTTATCCCCAAATCCTTCGCACAAGCTCTATCCAACTCCTGTGATATTCCCTTGAGCCAACTCCCAAAACCCTGTGTTAAGGGAGATGCAATCTCAATAAAAATCTCTGAAGATGAGTACCAACAGGGGTTACATAGTTGCAAGAACAACCTTCATGGCCGTCTGATTTTAGCCAAAGGATCCAAACCCGTCTCTTCCTTGGAACTACGGGAGAAGCTTTCAAAGCTCTGGAAACCTATTGGTAATTGGAAGCTTATTCCTCTAGGAAGAGGTTATTTTGAATTCAATTTTTCTTCTTTAGAAGACTTGTGAAGCGTCTGGACTGTGGGATGCTGGAATCTTCATCCAGGTTTGCTTCGTCTCTCTCAATGGAGTGCAGATTTCAACCCCAACATTATGAAACAAACTCATGCACAAGGTTGGATAAGAATCTTCGATCTTCCTCAAGAATATTGGAGACCAAAGATTTTGTTTGAAATTGCCAATAGAGTGGGAACCCCAATTGCTCTTGATGTGGCTACTAAATGCAGAACTATGGGGCATTTTGCTAGAATTCTAGTTGATCTTGATTTATCTGGGAGACTACCTTCTGAAATCATGGTTGAGAGGGAATCTTATGCCTTTTTTGTGGGCATTGAGTATGAGAAGCTTCCCCTGTTTTGTTCTTTTTGCAAAAATGTTGGGCATGCTTCGGAACAATGCAAAAAGAAGAATTCCCAAAGTCATCAAAGAAACAACATTGATAATCAACCCTCAAAAGCAGGCTCTCAAGATCCTAACTTTGGGACCTCTTCTGGAAAGGATATTCAATCTGTTGCAGCCAAAAATCAAACTGAATCTTCACACCCTACAGCTGTTCGACCAAAGTACCAAGAGAATGTTGCTCACATTTCCTGTGAGAATGTACAGCAACATTCCACCCAACCAGGACAACAGCCCACCATTGTAGAATCTGGGAACAACAATGCTTGCGTTGAGGCCAATCCCCTTAATGCGTGTGATCAGGACAACATGGGTCATGTTCAAAGTCTTGAAGAAGAGAATGTCTTAACAACTGCAGATGTGTATGATGCTGGAAATGTTTGTACATTGGTCACTGATTCCTCTCATAAGGAAGTTACTAATGTTCAAAACAAAGATATTGTATATTCTGATACAGATGATTCTGAACAGGTGCTAAGCGAGGCGGTTTCTACAACTTTTCAGGAGTGTCACCTCGAAATATATCTCAATGGGATTGAAGCTCATGAGAGCACACCAACTGTTTGTGGAAAGGATGTTGTTGAGCAGGGTCAGCATCCAGCAACTTTGGAAGTGGATCATGTCTCTCCTACTCAAGATGCCTATGGCACGAATGGTTCAATGAATCCACGGGTTCAACATGATATGCGCATTCTATCAAGGTTTTGGGGAGATGTTGAAGGTGTGGAGTTAGAAGAAAACATACCTTCTGATAGACCTTTGCATGAGCTCAACAAGGGTATTAACTTTACCAAGGTCCTCCCTAAATCCCAAAAAAGGATGAAAAGAGGAGCTAAGCAAGTCTCTAAACATAAGGAAATTGGAGCCAGTTCAAGGGCAGGCCCACAAGACTATACTTGATGGATTCCCCTTACTGAGCTCCTATCGTTTGGTGCTTGTGTGTGCAATCCTTTGTGGCTGAAGTTACCTTCTTTGCAGCTGTATAGTTGCATAAAGTTATCTAGTCTCATGAGGATTTCTTTCGAGAAAAGCTTGTTCTCCCTAGCTTTGGTTTCAATTAGTCTTTCTTTTTTTATTTTTCTCTTTTTTATCTTCATGGGTTTTGGATATATCCCCCCATGCTTTTGTATCTTCTCTTTTTAATATATCCCTGGTCTGCTTCATGTTATGCATGAGCATGCCAGTTTTGCTTAAAAAAGAAAAAAGTCGCAGGAAATGGAGTGGAGACTTCATACATACCACCAGAGCCAAGCCAGATGCAGAATAATATAAACGAAACTGCTCCGAATCCTAAATGAAACTGAGCGCCGTTAGCATAGGATTGCCATTTTATGGATCATCTCATGTTATTCTTGATTTATATTTTACATTCATGTGTCTAAATCGTTTTAGCTATGTTGTAAGATTTCCCAGTTTTTTTATTGCTTGAATATGTGACTTGAAATTGACATGGTTGTTTTCCATCTCTAGTACTGTGTTTGGTCTCTATAGAAGTAGCTGTGGCCTGTGGCTCGCAGCTAACAATTATGGAGGAGATATATATGGAGGATTTCAAAATGTAGTTTTTTGTGTATATGCATGGCTACTCATTTAATTTTCTTGTTTGACTAAAGATAATTTCCATTGCTAACGAGTAGTTGATTTAAATGATATATGTCTAGTTCACTGTAACTCTGGTTTCATCTTTATGTGTAGAAGAAAAAAAAAACTTTATTATAAAAGTTAGCTACATTCGCAAAAAGTTATTTGTGGCCTTAAAAACAAAGATAATTTATATTTAGTTGATGAAATATTTTACACAATATTTTCTTCTTAATTATTAATACACAATTGTTTTAACAAATTGTTAAATTGTTTATGTGAATCTTTATTTTCTTCTTAATCTTTATGTGATGAACACATAGGTTGCCTCAAGAATAGTTAAATTGTTTTAACAAATTTTCATTTTTATTTTCAAAAATTATTTTTACTTTTCAAAATACAATTAAATAAGATTATTCAGAAGTTGGTGCTGGAACTCTGGAAGGTAATTCAAGGCACAAAGTAAAATGTAGAAGAGAAGTTGAACATGGTGCAAAGAAAAGATCGAAGAAGATGAAAAACCATCTTTAAGTTGTTTTTGGTTTTGGGTTTTTAAAACACTTGTTTGGAAAACAATTACTAAAATTTAATAAATTTTGAATAAGAAATTGATCAGACAAATCATGTGAAATTCTTATAAGAAACCGTTTTTAAAACCAAAAAACGATAAAGAGAATCAAACAGCCCTTAATAAAAACAAGTACCAAAGAAAATCTTTGCTGGCATGTCATTGGAAAAGATTGGCTGTATTAATGATACAACTAGTCAAGGATGCGTTTCACAGTGTGGGGTTCTTTGATCTCTTGTGAATGTTGTAGTGGAGACAGCTATGATAATTTGGAGCCTAATTAGAAATCTACCACTTAATTTCCATTTCAGAAGAGTGTACACGACTATCAGGCTAAACAAACTTCACAGAAACAGCATCGATATATTAATGAATCTACAAAAATTGTAATTGACCAAATTACCCTACACGATTACCCAAATTGAGCATTTTCTTGCTCTTAATTAATGCAGTTGTAGTTTTATATGATTTGTATGTTTTTCCTTTTAATTTGTTTTAGTACACAATGAATATATCCTTTTAATAATTAATTTATATGAAATGAATTTATTAGTAGCAATATAAAAATTCTGAAATTAAAAGGATAAAGCAGGGGTATATTTGGTAACTGATCTCATATGTAGGGAATCTGCTTTGCACAAAAAAAATATAAGAACAGCTAACCTGCACTCCATAACACAAAGAAAGTTAAATTAAGGGTGATTGTGAAACTGTGAGTGCTAGAAATTCCTCTTTCTGATCATCTACCTAGTTTCAATTCAAATTCTCTTCATTACACTTCATACAAATTATGCGTATCTAGCTCTCAATCCATTTGTTGTTTCTTGTTTTACAGAAGAATAGATGGAGAACAGTGAAATGGGGGGCAACAAAAAGCAAAAGATGGTTCCTGCTAAAACCCCTTTGAGGCCAATTTTTTCATTTTTAAGTATTAGGTGTTTGAGATGGAGAACTGCTAGTACCAGCAGCATCATCATATAGAGTCTTTTATATGGTGACGTTATTAGCACCAGCAGTTCTCCACCTCAACCTCAAGCACCTAATGAAAATGACAAGGTAGAGAACCCTCCACTAGAAATGCGGTTTCTGGTGCTGCCTTTGTGGATTCTACTTCAAAACTAGCTAAACAACTCCAAACAGCAAAACCTGATATGGGTCCTAATTTTGAGCAAAACATACTGGATCCAATTAAGCTAAGGAGGTAGGTTATTTGATTTGAATTTCAAGTTATAAGTAAAATAAGATGATTTGGTTTACATGTCATTTAATTTGTCTGCTTTAATTTCTTTGTAGAATCATGTCAAACCAACTTTCGGCAGAAAGATCCAAGCTTGAGAACATAAGATTTTTGGCCAATTTGGAAATTCAGGCCAAACTTTTGAGGTGATTAATGTATTAATTTTTTTAAAACCAATGTTATTGACAAGGTTATCTGAAAATTTGATTTTTAACTGAGCTGAATGACGCTGTGTGATTTTCTTATTTAGTGAGATAAAACTTGTTTTTGTTGTAATATTATTAAGGTGAGTCCTAACGCAACGTAAGATTGTTGCAAAATCAATTTCTTGCAATAACCTCTATGCTCATGGGGATAAAACTTTATAACAACTTTTTTTTTCCGACTTAAATCAATGTTTATTTTAGTGTAGCTATGTAGTCGACCAAGTTTCAAACATTTCTATGTAGCTATGAGGTTATAACGCATTTTTAGAATCAAATAGCCGATCTTCAATCACAACAAGCTTACTTGCAAGACCAGAAGCAGTTTTTAATGGTGGAAGAACAGACATTGGAGCAGGAAATGGAAGTTCTTCAGAAAGAAGCATTGCTCAGAGATGGTAACGAATGCTACTACTCCTGCTCTCATCCCCATCTTATCTATAGCATGTGGTGAATAGGCTAAGGGAACTCCAGGTGATGCAACAAGAGAAATTGCAAGCACAGTTGTGTAATTAGAATATTGGTCTGCGGGAGCCAGGGTCCAATGATCCAATCTCAAATCAGGGTCACATAATTTATTAAAGGTACTTGTATAACTCAACCAATAATAATATACAAGCAAATCATTAACTGTAGTATATATGCTTTTGTTTACCGATCCACTCTTCTTTTTTTTTTCTTCTCATACTTGTATTCTATTTCTTCTAATTTTTTTATAAGCCAAGGATTTTATTAAAAGATTAAGAAATAGCACTAAGAATGCTAACTTAGTAGAATTTAAAAATAACACCATATAGAAATAAAAAATAGATTATTCAGCCAGACTCAAGTCCCTTTCCCAAAAAACCAAAGTATTGAAAATCTCCGTAGGACATATAAATCTCCTACCCAAAACCATTTTTATACTAGAAAATGCAGAACCTGTCAGATGGCTTAAAAGCATAAATACTGTGCAAAGCTTCTGCCACATCCCTAGAGTCAGTAACAAAAGAATTAAGGTCTACACCAAAAAAGCATCATTATTGTCACTTATAAAACATGTAACACACCAATGCCACTTGCATACACATGGTGTCATGAAATGCTTGCTTGTACTGCAATCTCACAATGTCTTTTGTACGTAATTGTTATGCCCTTTATACACGGCTATTTTAAACCTGCAGCAAAATAGCAGTCCCAACTTGCACACCACAATGTCCATGGTTTTGACCTCCTTCATCCACGTACATTTTTAATTATTTCATTTTAAATATAAAATTTTAACATAATTTATCATTGAAAATATAGAACTTTGTACATGCATATCTCTTCATCTGATATTGATATACTTTCCTTGTCTGAGATTAAAGTTGCAGGAAATGGAGTTGAGACTTCATACATACCACCCGAGCCAAGCCAGATGCAGATACCTGCTGTGCCAAATGTGCATGAAACGAACTTGACTCCACCCAACTACATGGGATCAATGTATATGAATAATAAAAGCGGAACAGCTGTTCCGAATTCTAAATGAAATTGAGTGCTGTTAGCACAGGATTGCCATTTTATGGATTATATTTTGAATATGTGACTTGAAATTTACATATGGTTGTTTTCCATCTCTAGTGTGTTTGGTCTCTAGAAGTAGTCGTTGCCTGTGGCTCACAGCTAACAATTATGGAGGATACATACATGGAGGACTTCAAAATGTAGTGTTTTTGTGTATATGCATGGGTACTCATTTAATTTCTTGTCCGACTAAAGATAATTTCCATTACTAATGAGTAGTTCATTTAAATGATATATGTCTAGTTTGCTCAGTCCTGACATTTCATGGACCCAGGACGAAACGATAAATAGGGTCCTCCTATAGATAAATATTTTAAAATGCAAATATATATTACATAAAAAATAAACATATAATTTAATTAAAAATGATATATTTTATTATATCAAATGAATATCGTAGTTTTAACAAAATTCAAAAAGATATGTTATATTTTTCATTTAATGTATTTCTACGTTATCGTCTATCATTAATAAAATATCATAGTTTTAAATTAAATCTTACATGTATTTTTTATTTTATATTAATATTCTAATTTTTAGTTTTAACTATGCATTGCACAAGTTAAATATTTTTTATATAATTATAATTGATTATAAATAAATATTTTTAAAATTTTAAATTATATTATTATTAAAGTTCATAATATATAACTATTTTTAAACATATAAATTATATTTTAGATTTATGATAAATAATTTAACTTGTGATATACAATTATTTTTAAATTATTGTGTAGAAGTAGATTCTTTTATAATTTGAGTTTTAATTTGTGTTTCTTATCTTATTGAAAAATACGAACTTTAAGTCTACGCATTATTATATGTCCACTAAATGTTGATATGTCAAAATGAGCTAGAAATTCTTTTAACATGAATTTGTGATGTAATACATAATAATAATAAAAAAAAACTAACAATCAAAAGAGTAATACTTTATAATCACTTTTTTATTTAGATACACAAAAGGAGACATGATAGGGGATAATTATTTCAATTTATTTATAAAAATAACATAAAATAATATATATAATTTTTTTATCACATAATTATATAATTCTATTTTAATTTTTTGGGCCCCTCCTAGTCATGTCAATTTTTTTTAACATGATATATCAAAATAGGCTAGAAATTTTTTTAAAATGAATTTGTGAATGTAATACATAAGGAAAAAACTTACAATCAAAAGAGTAATACTTTATAATCACATATTATGTTTTTATTTAAATATATAAAAGAAGACATGAAAGGAGATAGTAATTTTAATTTATTTGTAAAAATAACATAAAATAATATATATAATTTTTAATACATAATTAAATTTTGGGACCCTTCTAGTCATGAGCCCTGGGCCGTCACCCGTAAAATCAAGGTCCAGGACCGGCACTGTCCATAAGAATCGAAGATAGGTAACAGGAGTTTAACAACAACTCACGTACTCTGTTGAGTTAAGTAGCTATCTAAAAAGATGGCAAAAAAAGTAACTTTTTTATAAACTACATTGAACTAAATACACATATGTTTATTAATGCAACTTATAGTATGTGTTTTCTAAAAAAAGGCTATAAGTATTTTAGTATATATTATAAGTTGTTTATTTGATCTTTAGAGTAAGCAGTGTAATACATATTGGAAATAAAAATAAGTAAGAGGTGCGTGCGAATATTGTTACTTTAAAATAAGTTATTATATACATTAATTAAATTAAATGTAATATGTATTAACATTCATTTTTTTTTAATTTTACAATATTTCTAATCAATTTAAATTTTCCTATTTAATGATGAAGGGTTATAAAATTATATTAATTATTATATATTTTTAGGTATTAAATTCTGTAATAATTAGTTTTTAGTAAAAATATTTTTATAATAGATTTTATTAATATCATACATTTGATAAATATATATTTTATTTAGTAAATATACTATATTTAATAAATATAGAAATGTAAATGTACCCTACGCAGTAGTAACAGTGGACTCTAAGAGTCCGGATATCGAACCCAAAGGACTAGTCGCGTTCCCAAATAATTAAT
Source organism: Pueraria montana var. lobata (assembly GCA_026413185.1). NCBI lineage: Eukaryota > Viridiplantae > Streptophyta > Magnoliopsida > Fabales > Fabaceae > Pueraria > Pueraria montana. The sequence goes on from CM048655.1 coordinate 53,332,203, forward strand.
TTCGCAAATAATCAAACAATCCAGAATTTAAAACCAAATTGAGGGGAATGGTGTTCAATTATTCTTTTCAAAAGAAAGTGAATCATAGCAGAAAGATTAATGTGAGAACAATTATAATAAAGAAGCCTAGGATTGTGATTTCACATGTACCCCTTTTTCCCCCAATTCTAATCTCAATAAAATCCCTAAATGTGTTACTTGCCAGCAACATCTTAAATTTGTTAATTAACAATTGATCATAGTTAATAACGCTATTTCCCCTAATTTAATTTAGAATTGATCATAGGTGAATTAATTTAGAGTAAATGATGAATCTCAGAGAGGTTGATTAACAGGTTAATCTATTGGAAATTCATATAATAGGTTTGATCATGCAAATTGTACGAATCCAATCACTTCATAGTTCAGTTAATCGCAAGCAATTGATCATAGACAAGAGATTAACTTATGTTTAGACTGATCTGTCCTAAAAAGCAATAAAAGCAGTGAAGAGATACAATTAACTGAATAACATCGAGGTTTTATTAAAATCAGAATTGAGGTATAAAGGTACAGTTACATCACAATTCGGGGCTAAGAGAAACTAGCTACTCATGTTCATGATTAAGCCAGAAAACTCAAAAGAAGACATAAAGATTACAAAAGGGAAGAAACTTTACAGTGGTGATCCTCAATGGTACTCTTGACGTCCTCCCGGAGCTCAGAGAACCCTCCGTTTTTAAAATAGAACAAAAGATAAAGATAAAAGGGTTTCTCGGCTCCTATTTATAATAATTCAAAATTCAAATGGACTGACAGCGCAACTTACCACGACCCTGGTAAAATGACCACAGCCGTGGTCCTTGCATGGTACTCAAGGTCCAATTCTGCTACACAACCAGCATGGCCATGGTCCTTGCGTTACTTCAATTCTGGCCTTTTTTCTTGGTCCTCCAGACAGTGGTATTTTTGCTCCAACAAGTATAATTTTCAACTCTTTTCCTCATGAAGCCTCTTGAGTACCTGTCTTGCATCAACTAACACCAAACAGTGAGTTTTGCCAATAAAATATATTCAAAATGTATGAAAATGACATCTAAACTCACATCAAAATACAATGAAAATCCGATTTACCAACCTCGAATCCCCAAATTTGAGCATTGCTTACCTTCAAATAAGAACTTGTAACAGAACCCCAATTTATTCAGAATGGAAAATGAAACATAAGCAACCATAAAAGCAACAAAATGCAGCAGAATTTTTTCAAAGAATCCATTAGGCTTAAAACACCTGCATAAATCACCAATTTCCCATGAGCCCGGTTCACTCATCTCTTATTCTCTCAGTGTTTCAAGGTCAACAGAAATTCTCTCAAATCACACTTAATTGAGCATGTTCACAAATCTATTCATCAATCACAAACAGAACAAATAAGGCATGACAGGGTGTAATGGGGTCAAGTTTATAGTGATAAAAGGAAAGGACAACAAAGGGCTCTAATGGCAGTTCACACTCAGTGATCTAAAGGGAGCCAATGCCTTCTTTCATCCACTTTTTCACTACCAATATCTCAGTCTCACTTCTTCTCCCATTATTCCATTTTCTTCTTTTTCTTCTTTTTTTTCCAATTTTTTAAAGGTTTTTTTTACCTTATTTTATTCAATTCACAGGAGAGGAAGTTGAGAGATACTGAATTCTTTTTTTTTTAACTGGATGCTCTGCATTACATTGACTTTTTCCCCCATCCTTCAAATCACCAAGCATAAACAACTATACACAATTTCACAGAGCAAGGTGACAAATGAATATTCAATTAGGCTCAAAACAGACAACTAGATGGGGATGTAACACAAAATCTTAATCCAGAAAAATTCCTAACCAATGCCTTAATAGTATCAGAAAATAAAAATCCAATCAAGGATAAGTATTTCAGGATAGAAAATAGAACATGCCACCTAACGTGGATCAGAATCACACACTGAAAGAATTAAAAGCTCAAAACTCACATTTCTATGGCTAAGCTCAAGGGAAAACAATTTATTCAATTATGTTCAGTGCTAATGTTCATTTCCTGGAAGAAAATCCCACTGCTATGTTGCAAATTTTATTTTTTCAAAGGGGTTTCTGAAAACAAAATTTCATAACTATCAAGAATTCAAAATTAACACAGAACAATGTATTGACATAATCACAAATCACAGCATCTTAAAGCTGGGGAGAAAAATCGTGACCCCCTCCCCACACTTAAAGTATGCAATGTCCTCAATGCATCCAAAAACATAAATCAACAAGACATGAAAATAAAATGTACCGAAAGGAAAACATAAAATAAAGTACTGAAATAAGAAAACTAAAAAAACAGAAAAAGAAAACAGAAAAACCTCCCCAAAAGGGGGCCTTTAAGGTATCTGGTAATGCTTCTGGTGAGGAGGGACCATGAAACTGAAAAAGAAAAGAAAACAAATTATTTTTTTTCCAATTTTTTTTTACCAGGGCAGTGGTAAAATTTACCACATCCGTGGTCGGAAAATTTTGACGCTGATTTTCACAAAAAATGCGAAGTTTTCACTTCCAGGGTCCATTTACCACACCCATGGTCATTGACCACGGCCATGGTCAATTTAGCAAGGCTGTGGTCGTAAATGACGTTGTTTGGGGATGCTGGGAGCATAGTTGTGGTCAAATATAACCACAACCTTGCTTCTACCACCACGACTGTGCTCAATTTAGCATGGCTGTGGTCCCCACATGCGAGAATAGCAAAAAATAAAAACAATTCCTAAGCTCTAGAATGAAAAATAAAATAATTAAAAGGATACAGTGGGTTCATGAACCCACTCTTCACAGGTTGCCTCCTGAGCAGCACTTGTTTAACGTCCCGAACCTGACGGATGAAAGGGAAATCAACCTCCCTCAAATAGGGTGATATTCCCTTCATGTAGTAAACCCTCAGCATGCTCATCCACTCTATAGCCAGGAGCTTCCTTCCCCACACTTGGGTGAAGCTCAGCATCAATCATCTCCACCTTGTCAATGGCTTGCACAAAATTACAGGAAGGGGAAGAGGAGGAGCTTTTTGTAGTATCATACACTTTAATCACTTCCTCCTCATCACCTAGCCTCCAAGTTAATTTCCCTTTTCGGACCTCAATCACGGCATCTCCTATGTTGAGGAAGGGTCGTCCCAAAATAATTGGGATTTCCTCATCCTATTCAATGTCCAGAATCACAAAGTCAGTAGGAAAAATAAATTTCCCAACCTTAATCAACAAGTTCTCCACTATTCCCTGCGGATAGGTGAGAGTCCTGTCTGCAAGCAAAATAGAGATGTCAATGGGTTGGGGTTCTTGTAACCCGAAATTCTTATAAATAGAATAAGGTATCAGATTAATGCTAGCACCCAAATCACATAACGCTCTATCAAATTGAAAATTACCAATAGTACAAGGAATTGAAAAACTCCCTAGATCCTTTAGTTTAGGAGGCAATTTCTTTAAAACCACACCAGAGCATTCTTCGTTGAGGCCAATTGTAGCAAAGTCCGCCAACTTTCCTTTATTTGAAAGATTTTTTTTTAAAAAACTTGGCGTACTTTGGCATTTGAGCAATTGCCTCTGCGAAGGGGATATTAACATGCAAACTTTTCAGCATCTCTACAAATCTAGCAAAATACCTATCCTCACTCTTGTCTTTCAACCTTTGGGGGAAAGGAACACTTACCTGAGGAGGTGTCAGTACCTCATTTTCCTTCTCTTTCTCAAGAGTTGGGTTCTTTTCAGTAAGAACCTCCTCTTCTGGAGTTGGAGCTAACTCTTCCTTCTTCTTCTGCTCCTCTTTAGCCTTCTTGTTCCTAGTCATCACAATATTTGCCTCTTCCTTCTTAGGATTAGTTTCAATTTGAGAAGGAAGGGTACTAGGAGCACTCTGGGATAACAAAGCTTGCATGTTAGAAAGTTGAGACTCCATAGTCTTCATGCGCTCATCACTCTTGGCTATATATTGCATCATGACATCCTCCAGTGATGGCATTCTCTCTTCTTGTCTTGACCTTTGATTTTGCATATGTGGAGGCCTATACACATTTTGATTCTGCTCCTGCCTGGGACCTTGGTCTCTCCAAGAAAGGTGAGGATGATCCCTCCATCCTTGGTTGAATGTGTTGGAGTAGGGATCATATTTTGCATTCTTCTCACTGACATAATTTACCTCCTCCATAGCTTGAGCAAGTGCATTACTCACAGGGCATTCTCCTCTATGGGCTTCCCCACACTTATCACAAGTGGGTGGTGGAAGAGCTGCAGTCAGAAGCTGTACCTGTGCTTTCATCACGGTCTCCATCTGCTTAGACAACTTCTCCAGCTTCTGATCAATGCTTGAACTAGATGTTCCAGCTTCCACTTGGTTCACAGGCTTCATTAGAATACGCCTATATGCAATGTGGTTGTAGGCGTTGGAGGCTATGGCTTCAATGATTCTATTTGCATCTATTGGTGATTTAGCCATCAAGGAACCTCCACAGGCAGCGTCGAGGCTAGTCCTGTTATGGCTGGACACACCTTCATAGAAAATCTGGATGATTCTCTACTGGCTAAACCCATGATGTGAGCAACTATGAAGCAACTCTTGAAATCTGTCTCAGGCTTCTGACAGGCTCTCCTACTCCCTCTGAGAAAAATTGCCTATATCTCTCTGCATCTGGTCTGTCTTCACTACAGAATAGTACTTCCGGAGGAATTTGTTGGTGCACATCTCCCAGGTGGTGATGCTGTTGGCCGGAAGTGAGCACAACCAACTGAGAGCTTTCTTGTTGAGTGAGAATGGGAAAGCAACCAGTCTGATATATTCAGCAGACACACGAGGATATTTTACAGTGCTGGTTATCCTCAGGAATCTTCTCAGATGCTCCATCGGGTCCTCAGTAGCCAACCCATTGAACTGGTTACTCTCTATCATCTGGAGGAAGCCATGTTTCAATTCAAAATTGACATCCCCAATGCTGGAAATAGGATGTTGTTAGCTACCCCAACTTGAGGAGTGAGATAGTCTAACAGAGACTGCTCCACCTGTGGGTCATTTTCTTCAGCCATTACTCTTCTCTGTTCCGCTCTGTTCTTCCGAGCAAGTTTTTCGATTTCAGGTTCATTCACAAGCTCTGGCCTCTGGGACCTGGTTAGCATAAACTGTCAACATAGAAAAAGGGATTTAAAATGTAACTGGCAAAAGAGAATGAATAATTAAAATAAATAGAGTTTTTTATAAATAAAATTAAAAAAATTCAGAAATTAAACAAACAAAAACCAAACAAAAAAATTAAATTAAAATGGATAAAACAGAAAATTAAAAGGAACCAAAACTATGCACAATATGAACAAGAATTGCTTAATTTTCACAAAATAAATTATCTAGGAACTACACAACTAGTCCCCGGCAACGGCGCCAGAAACTTGATGCGTAAAATGCTTTCGCAAAGGGCAAGCGTAGCCTACACAGTAGTAACAATGGACTTTAGGAGTCCGGATATCGAACCCAAAGGACCAGTCGTGTTCCCAAATAATTAATTTCGCAAATAATCAAACAATCCAGAATTTAAAACCAAATTAAGGGGAATGGTGTTCAATTATTCTTTTCAAAAGAAAGTGAATCATAGCAGAAAGATTAATGTGAGAACAATTATAATAAAGAAGCCTAGGATTATGATTTCACATGTACCCCTTTTCCCCCCAATTCTAATCTCAATAATCCCTAAATGCGTTACTTGCCAAAGACCTCTTAAATTCGTTAATTAACAATTGATCATAGTTAATAATGCTATTTCCCCTAATTTAATTCCTAATTGATCATAGGTGAATTAATTTAGAGCAAATGATGAATCTCAGAGAGGTTGATTAACAGGTTAATCTACTGGAAATTCAAACAATAGGTTTGATCATACAAATTGTACGAATCCAATCACTTTACAGTTCAGTTAATCGCAAGCAATTGATCATAGACAAGAGATTAACTTATGTTTAGACTTATCTATCCTAAAAAGCAATAAAAGCAGTGAAGAGATACAATTAACTGAATAACATCGAGGTTTTATTAAAATCAAAACCGGGGTACTAAGGTACAGTTACATCACAATCCAGGGCTAAGAGAAACTAGCAACTCATGTTCATGATTAAGCCATAAAACTCAAAAGAAGACATAAAGATTACAAATGGGAAGAAACTTTACAGTGGTGATCCCCAATGGTGCTCTCTACGTCCTCCCACAGCTCAGAGTCTCTCACATGACCTCTTTCTCACTCAGAACCCTCCGTTTTTAAAATAGAACAAAAGATAAAGATAAAAGGGTTTCTCAGCTCCTATTTATAATAATTCAAAATTCAAATGGACTGACAGCGCAACTTACCACGACCCTGGTAAAATGACCGTGGTCGTGGTCCTTGCATGGTACTCAAGGTCCAATTCTGCTACGCAACCAGCATGGCCATGATCCTTGCGTTACTTCAATTCTGGCTTTTTTCTTGGTCCTCCAGGCAGTGGCATTTTTGCTCCAAAAAGTGCAATTTTCAACTCTTTTCCTCATGAAACCTCTTGAGTACCTGTCTTGCATCAACTAACACCAACCAGTGAGTTTTGTCAATAAAATATATTCAAAATGTATGAAAATGACATCTAAACTCACATCAAAATATAATGAAAATCTGGTTTATCAAAAGGTTATAAAATTATATTAATTATTATATATTTTTAGGTATTAAATTCTGTAATAATTAGTTTTTAGTAAAAATATTTTTATAATAGATTTTATTAATATCATACATTTGATAAATATATATTTTATTTAGTAAATATACTATATTTAATAAATATAGAAATTAATAATATTGTTAAAATTAATTATATGCTGTATTTAGCAAATGTATCATTTAATGTTGTTATATATGTAGATATTGTATTGTACACATTTTTTGTCTTTTTTTATTTTTATTAATTAATTTAATGTTGAATATTCTAATATAAACAAATCGTTGGTTCGAGTGGTACCGAGCTTGGTCCCCTTAAGCAAGATCTCGGGTTCGAGCCTTGTAGATAGAAAAAAACGTAGTTGGGATGGGAGACCCCATTAAAGCCGGTGGATACTTCGCACCAATGTCATGGGTATCAAAAAATTGAATATTCTAATTTATATTAATGACCATGCAATGATTTTTAAAAAAAAAAAATTAGTATAAAAATACAAAAAGAAACATTTAATACATGGTTTACTTAATAATTTAGACATTTATTAACTATGCCTGTTTTATGCAGATTTTTTTTTTTAACATGCAAGATTCAGATAGCAAAGGTTAATTACAAAATTTGGTCATATATCAGGGATCCAAAATATATTTAAGTCATTCTAAATAAATAATGGCAAATTTTAAGCAGTCAGAAATCACATTTTAAAATTTTTAATTAACACGTCATCGCTTAAAATATATCAAGGATCAAACAAAAAAAATAATATTAGGGACACAAAACAAAATTGATCATTTATCAGGGACTCAAAATATATTTAAGAAAAAAATAGTCCTTAATAAAGAAAAAAAAAGTATCAAAGAAAATCTTTACTGGCATATCATTTGAAAAAAAAAAAAATACGCTGTATTAATGATTAAGGTTTTGTCCGCAACTAGTCAAGGATCAGTTTCAAATTAAGAGTGGGGGTTCTTCTCGTGTGAATGTTGCAGTGGAGACAGCTATCATATTTTGTAGTCTAATTAGCAATTCGACCCTTAATTTTCGTTTCAGAAGTGTACACGAGTATCAGGGTACTGAAATTTTAATTTATGCAATTACCCCACAATCAACATGATTACTCAAATTGAACATTTTCTTGTCCTTAATGCAGTGATGGTTTTTATGTGATTTATATTTTTTCCTTTTATTTTATTTTTTTGGTATACAAAATGAATGTATCCTTTTAATATTTAATATATATGAAATGAATTTATCAGTATGAATAAAAAAAATTCTTAAATTAAAAGAATAAAGCAGGATATATTTGGTAATTGATCTTGTATGTAGTGAATCTGCTTTGCTCAAAAAATACAAGAACAGCTAAGCTGCACTCCATAACACAAAGAAAGTGTAATTAAGGGTGATTGTGAAACTGTGAGTACTAGAAATTCTTCTTTCTCATCTACAAAGATTCAATTGTAATTCTCTTTATTAGGCTTCATACAAATTAAATTGTTCATCTAGCTCTCAATCCATTTGTTGTTTCTTGTTTTACAGAAGAATAGATGGAGAACAGTGAAATGGGGGGCAACAAAAAGCAAAAGATGGCTCCAGCGGCTAAACCCCCTTTGAGGCCAATTTCGTCATTTCAAGTGTTCCAAAAGACTACCTCTGGTGATGCTGCTGGCACTAGCAGCTCTCCACCTCCAGCACCTAATGAAAATAACAAGGTAGAGAACTCTCCAACTAGAAATGCAGTTTCTGGTGCTGCCTTTGTGGGTTCTACTTCAAAACTAGCTGAACAATTCCAAGCACCAATATCTGATATGGATCCTAATTTGGAAGAAAAAATACTGGACCCTAAGAAGTTAAGGAGGTACTATATGTTATCTGATTTAAATTTCAAGTTATACTTATAATAAGAGGGTTTGGTTTACATACATGCCATTTAATTTGCCTTCTTTAATTTCTTTGTAGAATCATGTCAAACCGACTTTCAGCCCAAAGATCAAGGCTTAAGAAGTTAGGATTTTTGGCCAATTTGGAAATTCAAGCCAAAACTTTTGAGGTGATTAGTGTTATTAATTTTTAAAATCAACGTTATATATTAACAATCTGAAGATTTGATT